>JAPPVO010000031.1:167811415-168411415 GCA_030407325.1 Camellia japonica | reverse complement strand
TAATGGAGTACATCCATTTTCTCCTCCCAAACAATCATACCTATACAATGTATATAAATCATAGTCATATTCAATGACAACCAACAATAGATTAGTTTCAATTTACCTAATCTTCATGCATACAACAATCATAGCTATCCTCTACCTATAGCCCAATATAGATATTTCTAAACAGATATAAAATTTTCTCAACAGATATATTATTTAAATTTTCATGGATGAGAGACAACACGTGTCCAACTCTACCATTTACATCAACAACCATCCAATTTCACATTACCATCATCAATTTCAATTATTTATACTAAATAACAATTTGACCCATTTAGGGCAAAACTCCCATTTTTTTCCAATATCAACCCAAATGGCCCAAATCAAGTATTTGGCAACAATAGAATCTCACATTCAACCCCATAACCATTTATTTCACATCCACTTAGAAATCCTTCTTTTATTTCACACCCAAACCCTAGATTTGCTCAAACTACTCCCCAAATCCCACCATTGTTACACAATGACAAATAACTAAGCTAAAAACCATATGAAAGTATAGAAAATCCCTACCTCAAGAGAGAAGACGAACCAAGCAAGTGCGAAACTTCAAAGACGCCCAAATCCAACTCTATTCGGATCAAAATGAAGAACTTAAGAGGGTTTACCTTTTTATCATAGGGATTAGGGTGAAGAAACCACTAAAACTATGTGAAAATGTAGAGAGAGAGAGAGAGAGAGTGTGTGTGTGTTTTAGAGAGGGAGAGAGAGAGTCTCAACTTTAGGTTTTAGGGAGAAAATATCTGAAAAAGTGATGTAAAAAGTCATTTTCACAATCTGATATATGCACAGTCCGCTCGAGCGGAAGAGTTGACGCTCAAGCGTCAGACACAATAAGTTGTTCCGCTCAAGTGCAAAAAAGGCCACTTGAGTTCCAAGACACAACCGACAAGACGCTCATCGCTCAAGCACAATAAGTGACGCTCGAGCGTGAAAAACACACATCTAGTAGTTTTGCAGACAACAGGCCAACGCTCGAGCGCAGGAAAATCCGCTCGAGCGCCCACCCGCTCGAGCGTAGGAAACATCGCTCGAGCGTAGAAATCACACTTCCAGTAATTTTGCAGACCTGCAAAAGTACTGAGTGTTTACAAAGCCTGTTCGAGTGCAGGAAGTGCCGCTCAAGCGGAGGGCCAAAATTCTGGGTAACACAAGGTTTGAAAAGCAAGCGACCAACCTGCCCAAACACAACCACAACAATCCAAAAGCCAATTTCAAAGAGATACAAGGGAAGAAGGAGGTAAACAACAATATGAAAGCATTAAACCCGAGTCCGGAATTTCATAAGAGTCAGGTCAAAACCGGGATCGCTATATAAATTTTAAGCAAAAATTCACAAATAGTATCAATAGTACAAAAGCATAATAAAAAACATTATAAGCATGCCATAAACTTTTACTAATGTAAATTAATAATGTAGTAAAAATTTTAGTAATGGAACAGTGTTACCTCATTTCATCTCTGTTATGTTGTTAAAAATTAAGAAATGACTATTTGTTTTGTGACTGTTCATTTATCAAATTATGTAATGCAACGTGCGACTAGATCTATCTAATAGTATTTTTTTTTAATACAACTAATGGTATATAAATAAAAAAAAATTACATATTATTCCAGTACAATTTGAATTAAGATAGTTTTATTTACAAATATACCACTATTATATAATAAATTATGAATAAACATTATGGTGGTTCATCCTTTTTATAGTAAGGTTGGCCTCCTTTCAGTCCTAGATCTAGATTAGACTGTATTGTCTGCACTTATGGGATCTATCATAAATTTTATTTTGATAATTTAAATCGTTCATTCTATAATAGCTCGATTTGATAATCGTACCAATTCAATTTATCGTGTTTTATCAAAAAAATGAATGATTTATTTTTAAAAACACACTTTTTTAAGATTAATGTGATAAATAGAACATAGTCCAATATCCATCTCTTCTTTTTTTTTTTCATACACAATATATATGAAATTTTTTATAAAATAAGTCATGCAAATTATCAAAACAACATCTACAATGGAAAGCTAGACACACTTACCCAAACAACATCCGCTAATCCAGATTTAGGAACGGAAGCCATTTTTTTAGTATGGCTCAGTTTAGGAAACTTTATTATTTTAGTTGGTTTTCAAGTTGCTTGACTATTTTAACCTGGTTAAAAAAGTTGTAATTGGAAGATAGTTTTTTTTATAGTTGATTTGATAGTTGTAACAGAAAAAGTGAAATAATTATAATTTGGATGTGACATTTTATCTTATTAACTACTTTAATCTATTTTATTTTTGTTAGCTATTTTTACTAAAAAGGCCAAAAAAGATCATCTCCCAAACAGGGCTTACTTAAAATTCTCCATCTACGGCACTACCCATTTTCATGGAAGAACAACATTAGTGGTGGTTTGGGATTTTTTTTTCATTTTCTTTATTTTTTATTTTTTACAAAAAATATGTAAAAAAAAAAAAATTAAAAAATGTGGCTATTGTCAAAAAGTCCTATTGGTAAGATTGGTATTCCATTAAGTCGTCATTCCTTTTTTTAACTCATAAAGTCTTATTTTTAAAATATTTATGTATATACAACTGTTTTACCATTATCAAAAGGCAAGAAGAATTGAGAAGCGTCGATTAATTGAGTGTTAATAAAAATTTATTAGGTGTTACCATTGCACCACATGATATATAATGTTATCCATCAATCACCAAACACTATGTCTTATGTCTCATTACAAAATTATAAGTTTCATCCTCTCCACTAATCACAAATCTTTTGATAATCACCTAATCAAGCCTCAAAGCACTAAATATTTTGTCTAATTCAAGTGGTATTACTGATGTGATATTTTATTTTTGTTTTGTTGTTTCAAAACTCAAAAATTTCACAACTTTTATTATACACATTTATTTTTAATAAAATTTATATTTTTGGAGTCTACACAATGAGATCAATTAAACAAGACCAATATTGAATATAAGATTGTATAAATAAAATATATTTTTTTAGCTATACAAAACCAACAATTTTTCAGTTTGCGAAACTATCTAGTAAATTGAGAAATTTATAAGTTTCTTCCAGTATTAACTGAGAATATTTTCAATTTTTAAGAAATTTCTCAAAAAAAAATTTCCAATTTTAAAACTGAGTCAATTTTTTCAGTTTTAAAGTGAGAATATAATCTCAGTTTTAAACATGAAAAAAACTAAAAAGTTAGACCAAAAAAATATTGTTTCTTAAGTAAAAAAATAAATTAAAAAAAAAACTTACTATTAAAAATTATTTAAATTGTAAATTTGTAATAAAAAAATATTTTTATTTTTATTTAATTTTGTATTTAATATTAATCTTATTTGATAAATTTCGTTGTGTTAATTCTAAAAATATAAATTTTATAAAAAAAATAAATAAATATTATAATAATTTAAATTTTGAAAAATCAAAATAAATGTTACATCGCTATATTTTTTTTATTAGGGAAAATTACGGCCCAGTTATGGCAGGGGTTTTATTTATTGGTTGAAAAAATCAAAATTAATTATCAAGTTATGTGGAAAATTTTCTCCACTCACACACGCCTATGCTGCCATTTTCGATTTTTTATAAAAATAATATCATTAAAAAGATATAAATGATATCTTTAAAATAACACTAATATTAAATATATAAATTTTAAATTTTAAAAATAATAACTTAAAATAGATATAAAAAAATTACACAATTAAAATGAAATATATGGCTAAAGTTAATATGAACAAAAAAATTATTTAAAATTACCTAAGTAAAAGGGGGAAAGTAACCAATAAATGGTAATAAAAATAAAAGCGATAATCACTGTGTTTGCTTTCAATTTTCTAAAAATTGAGTTTTTTATTTTTCGTATTTTCTTGTTTTATTGAATATTTTAAAATTTTTAATTTTTTTTTTAGCTTTTTAGATGCACCTTACTTAGATATATCTAAAAATTATAATATTTGTAAAAAAATATTTTAAAAAATCAATAAATATACAAGAATACAAAAAAATATATTGAATTTTTTAGTAAATATTTTAAATATTTTTTCACAAATATTATCTTTTTTAAGTGTATTTATATTACGTATATCTAAAAATTAAAAAAAAAAACTGCTTAAAATATAAAATTAAAAAAAAAATTAGCGAAAACAAAAAAATATGGAAAACAATAAGTTTACAATTTTTGAAAAGTGAATTCGAAAAACTCAAATCAAACAAGCTATAATATTTAAATCATACAAATATTAATTGAAATTGTAAAAATTAAAAATAATAATATTCAAAGTGTACAATATTAACTGAAACCGTACGAATAAAAACAATAATATTCAACCACACAAATAGTAAGTCGAACCAAACAATAAAAATAATAATTAAACCATTCACATATTATTTTTTATTTTTATTAACTCAAATTGTATATAATTAACTAAAATCATATGAATAAAAACAAATATTCGACCATACAAATAGTAAGTCAAACCAAACATTACAAATAATAATTAAACCATACAAATATTATTTTATTTTTATTAACTCAAATCAGACAATAAAATTTAATACAAACATTAATGCAAACCATGCAAATAAAAAAAATCACTAAAAAAAATAAACATTTATATTTTAGCATTAAAAATTGTGTCAAAAAAGTAGGATATGATAAATTCATTTCACCATATTTGGTTGAATTATGTCTTCTATTTTTCTAAAAAAAGAAAAAAATTAGTTTGGTAAAACAAAATATCAATTTGCTAGCAAGCGTACCTACTAATGTACAAATAAAAGACAAAAAAATTACATAACACACATTTTACTAAATTCCATAAACTTTATTGAAATTAATATACTTTTTAACATTTTTATATATTCTTAAGACACCTTTTTCAATATCAATTTCATATGGTTCTAACTTTTTTTGGGTACAAGTTCAGACGATGTCCTATTGTAACATGCCCGCGAGGGACCTCGGCTACAGTTCGGACTCGATTTGTGTCGGTTCTTAATCTTGAACCAAAGAGTCCAAATCTGCAAATCGTTTTGAGAAAAACAGATTTTGAAAAGAAGTGCCAAACATGGACTGCTTTGCCAGATACAGAGTCGCCACCTAAATATTTTAAAAATGGGAAATTTAGGAAACCCTGACTCGGTGCCGAAGGCCACATGTCCGTCATCACCAAAGTTGTCTTGGCTCGGGAGCTTGGGTACGATCGGGGAAGGTCAGCTATGAGCACCCCCTTTCGCCCGGTCCGAAGACCGGCCTCTACTAACCATGATATCCGATTTTGAAAACGTTATGTGTTCTTGTTCCGGTTATTAGCCTAGAATTACTATGTTATGTGCGCAGCAAACAAGTATAGACTAGATTGCCTAATTTGGAAACAAGCATTGCATATCCGTTTGTTTTGAAAAGCGCTTTGGAATTTGCTACTCGCAAGTAGGCTAAAACACGGATTTCAACGAGTTTTTCCAACTCAAACAATCCAACCTTCACCCACAGGCATTCAAACAGTTTACCTCATATAAGCACTTAGCCACATGGTAAGCATACTGTCATGTTAGCATTCACACGCATGCGAGATGCTAAAGCATAAATACTTACATCGTACTCCGTGCCAAAACAATAAACTGGTTAGCAAACATGCATGCCCTAGTTCATATTAAGTGGCTAATGCAACACATGCAAAGATGCAGTTTAGAGTAGGCTCGGCTAACCCTAAAATGGCATGTGAAATGCAATCATTCGATACACGTATTCAATTTGGAATCGAAAATACAATGCAGTTTGTATGATGTACCGAGCCCGATGCATGTAAACAAATGCATGAATGCACGCATGCATAGCATAAAGTATGCTAAAATGAACGTGCCCTAATCTACCATCATAAGCGGGTAAATAAAAGGGAAGAAAGAAGTGGGGTTGGAAGACATGCACACCACTCACACACGCTTATTACAGATTTGCCCTCGCCCGGAGGGACCAAAAGAATATACAAATTAATTAACTACGCAAGCTAATTAAATTACAGACCCATTAAATTAATTAAACGAATTAATTAATCTAATTAAAACAGTAAACCGCCTCGGGAAGAGGGCCAGATGCAGCGCATGCTCGGGACTTGCTCGGAATCGCACTGCCATGCATAGTCTGCCTCTGTTTTCCCTGCTTTGCTCCTCTGAAAACTGCCAAAGTCTCAGGAATGCCTCACAGGACACTGGGGGATACCACCGGCTGAGGGGGAGAGCCACCGGCTGTGTAGGATGGTCATCGGCACAAAATGAATCCATCGGCTGAGGACTTACTGCCGGCCGGCAGAAAATGTTGCCGGTCGGCAAACAATGCCTGCAGAACCTGCAACTCACAGCAGCAGAGGGCAAAACTTGCATGGCCATACAATTCAAACAATGTATGCACCAATCACATTCCTTATCATGTTAATGACTCAAAGGGGGATGTGCCTCGATTCTCGGACCACCAATCACGCATTTCCATGCATGATGGCCCAAAGAATCAAGTGTGCAACTTTAATTTCAAATGAAATGCAATGCAAATGACCCAATGAAGGGGACTTAACCTCTATCACACTCACTTCAAGAGGCTAAGCATGCATGCTCATGCAAGGCAACCCTAAGCATGCGAAGCTAGGTATGCAACATGGCAAGGCAAGTAATCATGCAAGTCATGAGGCAATGCAACTAATGAAAAGATGGACTTAAACATGACTTAGGCAACTCTAATTAGGCCCAAAATCAGTGGCCAAAACCAAGGAAACGAAGGCCAAAATGCACACACACATGCATGCAATCATGGTCCAACACCTTAAGCATAAACAAGGCAACTCTTAAGCACACTTAAAGAGACCAAACAATGGACAATTAGCATGCATACCAAACTCTGAAATTGCACAAAATAGAGGTGCCAAACCAACTAATTCAAGCAAGTAAAGCATGCAAATGGTCCAAGTACTTGAGGTAAGCCAAGAGGCTTAAACCAAGGTCAAACCCACCAAGCCTCACAAGGCTAAGGGGACTCAAAACAGGTCAAAGGCAGACCTAAACAACACCCAAGGGACACCTAGATGGCATCTAAATGGCTCAAATCCAAAGGCATACATAATGACCAAAACATGGAGCATACAACACGAGCTTTCAAAGCAACAATGAAGCCTCTAAGGCAAGTATGCAAACATGTTAAGTGGACTGAAATTTCATGTTAAGTGGTTCCAAACCACTGAAATAATGCAAACGAGGCATGCTATACACTTACATACTTAAGGCCAACAAGCCCGAAAATGCAAAGAGGCTATATAATGCATGCTAGGGTCGACTCAAACAACCTAAGACAGACCTAAAGCATGGCAAAATAAGCACAAAAGCTTCACAAATCTAAGCCTAAAACATGCTAAAACAAAGGCACACAACCTAAGGCATATTAAGGCAATCACAAGGCATTACAAGGTAGGTATGCAAGGCATGCATGGTATACCAAAACCAACTTAAAACCATGTTATATTATGGCAATATAAGCATGAAAAACAGTCATGGCATGCTCAACAAACATTCTCACAAAGGCTTCCTCTAGAGGCCAAAAATGGTCCCTTTCAAGGACAACAAGGAGAAGGGGTGGCCCCCTCCTTCTTGAGACTTCAAGGCACCATCTTCACCACTGAAATCCCTCAAGATTTCAGTGGTGAAGAGGCCCAAACACCAAAGTCTCGAAACTTGCACAAAATAGCACAAAAATGGGGCCTTTCAAGGCCTAAGGGTGGTCAAACACACCCAAACCACAAAACACCCTTAACAAACAATCAAGAGGGCCTAAAAACAGAACTTTTTTATGTTATACACTAAACACAAAAACAGCTCTAAGACAGGTAGAAATAAGATGCAAGAAAGAGGTAAAAAGGAGTAAAGTGGTTACCCTTGTAGACCTCTTCACAAATGGTGGTCTTGTGGCCTCCTTGAGCTCCAATCCAGCCAAGAACAGCAAGAATAAGCCCTTAGAACCTCAGTAGCCAAGGGAAGGTGAAACACTAGGTGCTTGTGTGCAATATTATGGACTAAAGCACACACAAGAGTAATATAGAGATAGGATGTGTATTGAACCCTAACCCTAAAACCAGAGCTTCCTCTGTATTTTCTAAGCAAAAAGCTCTAATTTTTCTAACCCTTGAGCAAGGGAGAGGAGGGCTCCTCTTATAGAGGAGCCAATCTTGTAAACTTACAATGTAAGCTAACAAGAGGGGCATCCCTCCATACACGTGTATGGAGGGGAAGCAAATGCCAGCCAGCTGTTTCAAAATATCTCCAAAAGCAGCTGAACAGTAGTCGGCTGGGCAAAAATGTCATTTTGACAAAAATGACTGCCGACCGGCAATAAAGAGTGCCGACCGGCAACATACATTGCCGATGGCAACAAAAACCAGCCGGTGGCCTCTAGCCACTGCCGGTGGTGTGTGGGGATGCCTCACAAGGCATTCCCTGCCCCTCCAAGGCAAAACACAAGTGTTTGGTGCAAAACCAGACACAAAACGGTCGAGTTCGGAGATCCTGAGGCAGGGCGCGTAGCCGAGGACTCCGGGAACTCCAAACGAACACAAACAAGGATGATCACCAAGTGTTCCAATGGTGACGTCCAAGTCTTGAGGACGGTCAAAAATGGGGTGTCTACAGTTGCCCCTCTTTGACAGAACTCGAACGTCATAACAATGACGGGAGTGAATGTCAAAGCCCAGAGACGACCCATTTTTGACAAGGCCGAAGACTTGGACAATCATGCAAGGCAAACAAGGTATGCGCCCGAAGGCAGGGGCAAAATGCAAGACAATGCAAGAAGCCGAGCATAACTTATGATCATGCAAAGAAAGCTGTAACGAAGCACACATGCGACAGTTTTAAGCTAGCAAGAACCAAACTACACTACAATGCAGAAAGGATGTAAGAGAATTATGCAATTCTCGATACGTCTCACGCGGAGGATACAATACCTGTCCGGTTCGTCCGGTTGCACCGGCCTCAAATGAGCCGTACATACAATATCGTGCCTGCAAAGAAAACAAACTTAACAGGTATGATATTTTAGCAATATGCATGACAATGCAATGATGAATGCAAAATGATATGCACTATATACAAAACTACGTATAAACAATGCAAATGATATGCAATGCAATCGAATCATGATTCAATCATGAGCGGTTCGAAACCACACAAATGTCAAATAGATTGATGGAAGTAACAAGTCTGTCTACCATAGAAAAGGTGCCGCAACCCTAAAACCAACATACCAGCGTGGAATAGGTGCGCACACATGCAGAACTATGAGTGATGTAGACAGACACAAGAACGAGTATTGGGTGGAATGACATAAGTGGGGAAACAACCCGCTGGGGAAAGAACAATGATCCTAATGCCGGATGCAACAATTACACTACTATGTAATATCTACAATGGATATGGCACGCGGGCCAAAACCGTATCTTGCCTAGGAAAGGCATGTACGCATACAAGCCGCATCTAATCACAGAACTATACGCGTGCAGAACTGTGCTTTGACGTGAAAAGTATGGACACATACCAGACCAAGCTCAACAAGGAAAGGCGCAAGCCATAAATGGGGGGAATGCAGTGGATGCATGAAAAGGGATAGACACAATGGATATGGCACGCAAGCCAAACCAAGTCTTGCCTAGGAAAGGCATGTACGCATACAAACCGCGTCTAATCACAGAAAAGGTGCCGCAACCCTCAAACCAACATACCAGCGTGGAATAGGCGCGTACACATGCAGAACTGTGTTTCAACGTGAAAAGTATAGGCACATACCAGACCAAGCTCAACAAGGAAAGGCGCAAGCCATAGACGGAAGGTGATGCAGTGAAATGCATGCAAACTATAATGCAATATCTACAAACATGCAATGGAATGGAAATGCAATGGACATGTATGACATATGCACTATATTACAATGATGCATGACAATGCAGTATGATGCAATGGCTGCGATTGCAGTTTTCCCTATTCTCCCAACAGGGCGATATACTAGGTTGGTTCAGTATCCAGAACTGAGGCGTAGACACGCCGCCTCAACCTATGGGGCTTCCATACAGATTTCAAGCCGAGGGTACACCCTCTGGGTATTTAAACCAGACTTTAGTCTCGGAAATCCCGAACCTTTGCGTTCTAGGCATGAGCCGTTCAAACTCTAGTTTTCACCGTCCCCATTGGTCTCCTAGGAACTCACCGCAAACACAGGCTGGTGGCTTTACCAGACCACCGGAAGTCGTTCGGGCACGACAAACACCAAAGGAATTGCACCTTCAGAGGATTTAAGGTCTCCTAGACCGGGATGCAATGCATGACAATGCATGTTTTTCTTTTTGTTTTTTTTTGAAATGCGAATGATGCATGATGTTGGGAAAGATGCAAGACAATGTATGTTTTTTTTTTTTTTTTTTTTGAATGCAGATGATGCATGATGTTTTTGAAATGCGCACCAACGCGCGGCTTTTGAGATGCATGCCAAATGCAATGAGGTGTGCACCTTAATGCACCGAAGGTCTTGCACCTCCCGAGGATTTAAGGTCTCCTAGACCGGGAGAAACCTCTCAGCGTAGCACACGCGAGAGAGGAAAGAAAAGCAAAAAGAAGCCTCTCAGCGTAGCACACGCGAGAGGGGAAAGAAGGGCCTCTCCGCGTGGCACACGCGAGAGGGGAAAGAAAAGCAAAAAGAAGCCTCTCAGCGTAGCACACGCGAGAGGGGGAAGAAGGGCCTCTCCGCGTGGCACACGCGAGAGGGGAAAGAAAAGCAAAAAGAAGCCTCTCAGCGTAGCACATGCGAGAGGGGGAAGAAGGACAACGCAAATAACAAGGCGCACAACAATGCAACCGCGATGCGCATCACGGCATGATGCGACGCAACAGACAGTATGATGAATGCATGCAACGCACACGGGGCAACTTTTGAATCTTGTAAAAGGCAAAAGGATACAAAAGGATACAACATTGCATGAATTTGAGTGCTACGCACAGAAGACGCGGTCCGAGGTCAAAACGGAGGCTGGTTGAGCGTCGGGGATGCACTTTCTTGAGCTATGAAGACCAAAAACTACTCATATGGCCTAAACAAGGCTGTAGGAAGATCACCGGCCGGGCTAGGATGCCACCGGCTGTCCATCGGCTGCAGAAAAGTTCCATCGGCACAATATTGTGCCGACCGGCCAAAAGTTCCTGGATCGGGGCAGATTCGACATTTCACCATGGGTGTTTTAAAATAGGGTTCCAAACCCTATTCTATTCATTTCCCTCTAGCCGAAAATCATACTCTCTCTCTCTAGAGCCTTTTTCCTTCCTCGATCCCTCATTTTCTTCGCGTTTTACGCCCGTTTCATCGTCGGATTCGCGATTTCCTTCGCGTTTCGGACATTTTCAACCGAACAAATCTTTGTTTCGGTACCTCTTTTGCCATTTCCACCTTTTTGGGGTTTGTTCCCCTCACTTTCCTCTCCATTTCCGTGCCTTTTCACATCCCGACCTTTCCGGCCATTTTCCACCCTCCCGGGAGTTGACTTTTCGGTTGACTCTTCGTATTCCGGCCCGATTTTCATTCTCCGACCATTTTCTCATCATTCTCGACATGGCGGACGACATTCCGCGCGGTGGGACTCCCTCGGATCACGAGATGGATCCCGGGGTTGAGCTCCTACCTTTGAGCGAGCGCCCGTTCGACCCGGCGACCTACCGGCCGGCGATTCATGTTCTGCCACCCGACGGACTACGCCAGTTCAGGAGTTTCGACATGGCGTTGGATCCTGAGCTCCTGCTACGTGAGCCTGCCTCTCACCTATCCTTCGGCGCTTCCGAGGTAACTTTCTTTCTCTGTTTTATATATTTTTTTTTTTTGTGCAATGTAGAACGCTTTAAACTGTCAACTGCCATAGCTGATTCTGTTCTTTAACTACTTTAGCTCAGATGCTCTGATACACTGTGTATTGTAGTTGATCGCAAACAAACTCGCAACTGATATCTGTTTAAGAACGACACGTGCACACACACTGTACTAGCCTTGAACCACTCAAACACACGGCACACACCGTATTTCACTGCAAATTCCGGCACCCGATACCTGTTTGGATCTGAAAATATGCACGCATGCCACATTTGCACTGAACCACTCAAATACGTCGACGCATCACACATTGTAGTTCACTGTAAGCACACCGGCACCCAGTATCTGTTTGAATCTGATAAACTTGCACGCATGCCAGATTTGCACTGAACCACTCAAACACGCTGACACATCACACATTGTAGTTCACTGTAAGCACACCGGCATCCGGTATCTGTTTGAATCTGATAATATGCACGCATGCCACATTTGCACTGAACCACTGTTTCTTCAAAACTGTACATTTTATATTGCTTCGCAACTACTTGTTCGAAAACAGGGAGATTCCCATACCATCCGCGGGTATGGGAATACTACCGCTCGTGAGTGGTACGCCGAGCTTCCCGACGCAGTTCGCCACATTGTGGAGCAGACCGGCTTTGGCGCATTTTGCAGGGGGTTGTCCCGACTCACTACATGCAGACCTCTCCTTGCCGCTCTGGTGGAGAGGTGGTGGGACACCACCGATTCGTTTCATTTTTCTGCGACGGGGGACATGACGATGACCCCTTATGATTTCTCGGTGCTCACAGGCATCGGGGTAGGGGGTGATCCGATCCCCTTTGATACAGATATGGACGGGTGGACCGCGGCTCAGGTCTACTTGCTCGGCGCGGCACCGCCTCTTGCGCGTCCCGGCTTCGTCCGATACTCCTGGTTTGAGGTGCAGTTCAGGGTCCAGCCCCTCCTTGTCGATGCAGCCCCGATGACTCAGGAGGCCGTGGAGAGATACGCACGCGGCTTCCTCATGTTCTTGTTTGGGACGACCATTTTCGCCGACCGGGCGAACACCGTGCCTCTTTGCCTGCTCAGCGCACTGGTGGACGTCAGAGACATCTTGCATTATGACTGGGGTGGCGCCGCTCTGGCCACTCTCTATGGATATATGAGCTCAGCTTCTCGCGGCAGCGGACAGTTGCTCGGGGGCTACTGGCGTGTTTGGGAGGTACATTTCTTTTTCTGCCTTTCATTTCTGTTCTATATTTTCTGTACTCTGTACGCTGCACACACTGTAGTTTGCCTTACACTTGCTGTATACTGTACACACGGCACACACATACTCTGCTTTACACTGACTGTACACTACTCACTCTATACACTCTGCACAATACACTGCACAACACACGGCTCTGCTATTTCTGCTTTTTATTCTATATTCTGCTTTATCTGATAAAATGCACTGGTATTTACCTTGCAGTTGTGGGTTTATGCCTACTTTCCTAGGCATGCTCCCGTACCCGACGCAGAGACCCCTCTCGTCGTCCCGTTCTCACGCCGTTTCGACGGGAGGTGCGTGCGGAGGCCCCGAGAGACCTTTAGCTTCTTCCGCCGCTATTTTGACACCATCACCCCCGCGGAGGTATGTTTTACTTGCAGTGTAGTTAAGCTTCGCCTTTCCACTGCATATTTCAATAACAGTAGATAACAAATTGTATTTCATTTTCAGATCGTCTGGCAGCCTTGGGCTCCTTTGCCAGCCGTGGCGCGGGATCGGTTTGCCGGTGCCGATGAGACCTCGCGTTTCCGGATTCTGCTAGAGGGCCCGGTCTGTCGGGCTTGGTACCTGGGCGAGCGTTTCCTACTCCAGACCCTGGGTTTACCGGAGCAGATAGTCCCGGTGCACCCTCCTGAGCATATGAGGGATACCGAGAGATTCACCGCCGAGCAGATGACCGACTACACGATCGGCTGGGAGGCAGACGGCTTCAGAGGCGAGGGCGATTACTTGGAGTACGTCCGGACCTTCATCATGCGACCTCTGAGCGGCGACCGCCGAGCGGAGAGAGAGAGACCAGCGGCGCCAGCGGCTGGGGTGGGAGTGTCGAGGAGAGCTCGAGTCCGTGGCAGGGGCGGAGTCCAGCGAGGGCGAGGGACCGGTTGGCCTGCTCTGCCCGCTTCATTGATTTTCCGAGGGCAGGGTGGGGCGACCTATCAGATCCCTTTTGCTCCTCCGCCGGCTGATCACGAGTTTGTCGGTGTCCCCGACTTACCTCCGGTATGTATTACTGCATTCTTGTACAGTTATTTCATTTCAGTTTATTTGATATTCCACAGAATACTGATGCATCTGATACTTTCGCAGGCGTCTTCCGAGTACACCCGGCAGTCATTGGAGATGAATGCCTCCATGATGGGGATGCTACAGCGGACCTTCGACCTCCTAGCCCTTTACAGCATTCCGGTATGTTCTTTCTGACCACAGCCTCAAACCATACACAAACTGCTTTGCATAATCTGATGCACAACACAACATCTGATAAACTGCTCACGGCGTTCACACACTGTACTCATACACTGCATTCCGTGCTAATTCACTGCTCACGGCACTCACACACTGTACTCATACACTGCATTCTATACTGATTTACTGCTCACATTATCCACACACTGTACTCATACACTGTATTCTATACTGATTCACTGCTCACGGCATCCACACACTGTACTCATACACTGCATTCTATACTGATTTACTGCTCACAGTATTCTGATGCATTTGCCTTTCATGCTTTTTCAGCCTCCCTTCCAGATTCCTCCGGTGGGTGGCGCTCCGGCTGGACCTCCCCTTTCTACCCGGGATGGCAGAGTATATCCCCGCACCAGAGGGGGGCGCACTCATGTCGGGAGCAGCTCGCGGGCTCCAGTTCCAGATGACGAGTCTGAGGCAGAGACAGAGGCGGAGGCGGAGGCGGAGTCGTCGGAGGAGGAGACCGGGGACAGCTCGGGCTCAGGCTCAGACGGCGATGCTCCTGGTGATGCTCCTGGTGATGATGCTCCTGGACCTTCGTCCAGGAAGAGGACTAGGACAGATTGATCGCTCCGGAGCCATTTTTGACATTTGACACAAATTTTTGCTATTTTTCTTCTTTTTTGCATTTTCCCCTTTTTGTTAGTAGTTAGGATACTTTGTACTGCCGTAGGCAGATTTTGTTTCCAAATCTCATGTACTTGAAAAGATTATGAAATGAAACAAACTTTTTGTCTGAAAAAGTGTTTACATTTGCGCATTTCATACCTTGTACTGTATTGCATCATATTACACCTCAAATGTAAATGATATTGATCTGTTGTCTGAAAATTGAGCACTTGCACTGTAATAACCAGATAACCAACCAACAACAGCAAACAACTCATACAAACCACTGCTTGAACTAAATACACAGCCCATACTCTACTGGGATTGATCTGCATACAGCCCATAACACAGCACTCGGTTCATTCTGCACACAGCAAACCCTGAACAAATAGCCCAATCTGACAAGACGAGCCACAAAGACTGAACAGTTGGAGTTGAAACACACTCGGATGTCCCAATTTTCCTTTATTCTCTCGCTTCGCGTGAATGTAAGAATGGCACAGCATCTGAGCACAAACGATTTGTTTGAAATAAAGAAGGGTTTTCAACCGGGGTATCGAGTCTACCACAGAACACAGCGGAGGGACTCAAACAAAGAAACAAAAGGCACACGACCTGAACACAACGAGACACACTCGGAAAAGACTCAAAGCCAAGATCGAGACCGACAAATCAAAAGACACGACACACGGACATGTTTACAAAAAGACCTCAAATTTCGAGGAGCCAATTCCTCCGGGTATTATTTCCCACCCTTTCTGATTTGTGATACTCACATCACTCGGCCCTCAGGCTCGGTTTTTCTCTCAAAATCCTCTTGCTCACTTCTCTCTCTGCTTACACCTCTCTATTCTTTAATCTCTCATTTTTCATCCCTCCCCAGGGTGATTGATGGGTAAACGAGAGGTTGTGGGCTCATGCCCGATACAGCTAGCTTGCAGCCACTTCTTCTGGTAGATAGGATGCCTTTCTGGCGAGTATGTTGACGGGGGAAAGACAGAAGACCTGACTCAATGTGCCCCTAGTTCGTCACTTTGACCATTTTTGTTTTCTCCTAAAACAATTTTGATCAAAATGAGAGTGGATTAACACACTTGTTCGATTTTTGATTTGAAAATCATGCAAGTCAGGCTGTGAGCACTGAAAATTTTCCTTTCGGTCCAAACATGGTCCAGTTTTGGAGAAGTAAAATAGTTTTCGAGAAAATAGTCAACTTCAGTAAAAATTTTCAAAAACTATTTTTGCAAACAGTCAATGCTCGACGAGCACGGAACTTACCCTCGGGATGCACAGCCTCGGATCGGAGGCAATGGGAAATTGCCCCTGGCTTAAAAGGGGGGAACACGGCAACGGAAAGTTGCCCCTGGTTTGGATGGCAACTCAGGGCAACTTATGGCATTGGGTGGCAACGGAAAGTTGCCCCTTGTTTGGATGATGCCGCGGCACGTTGTAAGCCAGTCCTTGTTGATGACGATCGGACCCTCGGACGCGGAGGAGATGAAGACGGTTTGAATCAATATATGGACGCAGTCACTTGGAAGGTGTCGGTGGTTGGAGTTCAAGAGGAAGTTAATCACATAGTTCCAGGTTGCTGCAACCGAGACATCAGATTCGGAGGAGGCACAAGTGATCAAAACCATGACATGGACTGGGACGCTATGGAAGCGTTGGGGGCTGGACTTCAGGATGAAGTTGCCTACGTATCCCAAACATGGGAATCAAGCCTTACGTAGTTCCGGTTAAGGTACACTCGGGTATTTTAACCTTCACTGTTTAGGCTCTAACTTTTGCCAAGGTGCCCAATGCGGGTTTTCGACCTTGCGAGCTATGTTTTTCTTTTTCTTTTTCTTTTCTTTTCTTTTCTTTTGCATTTTCATTTCTTTTCTTTCTTTTCTTTTGCTATTCTTTGTTCTTTTCTTTTTCTTCTCTTTTTTTGTCTCTTTTTTTATTTCTTTTTTTTCTTTGCTCTAACTTTTGCCTGGGTCGCCCTTCCGGGTTTTCGGCCCAGCGAGCCTCTCAAAGGGTAAAAGTGTAGCAAGCCCATGCCAAATGGTTTTGAGATTGGAGCCTCTCTGTGTCCAGGAGAATGACTGTTGTGTTGATTTGCAGAAAAGTCCATCACAGTTGCTTCACGAGCCTTGCCTGACGGGATCTGATCTCCTTGATCTGACTTTGATGCCTCTTGCTCGAGGGCTGCCTCAAAATGGGCCACACGGGCGTTTCATGGCACTGTTGAACGTTTTGAATGGATTCCAGTTTGCAACAGATAGGTTGAATCTTGAGGCTGAGAGCGATCCTAGGCTGCACAATCTCAAGAGCGATTCCACACAGGTCTTCGCAAGATCGCGCAAAACATTTCGTTTTTGAAAGTTTTTAAGAAAGCGACAAATCGCTCGCGCAGAAGATAGTGTGGAACCAGTCTGGATCGAACCAGGATCCTTCTCAGTACTCACGCCGACAAGCATGATTTCATTCATTAAAAGCTTAGCATGCCTCTCTTTCCCTCAAAATGATCAAAATTTTACAAAACCCGAGGAATTACTTCCTCTTCGTTTTCATCACCGCAGTGTTCAAAAAGGGGTTTTATGAAAAGCTTAGGTCATTACAACGATGTTTAAGGCACAAGAGAGTAGGTGGTATGTACTGTCGTTCCATTCACATCCTCTGGCACAACTAGCTGAAACAACAACAAGCACGGAAACGTAATAGCCGCAGCTGTTTCATTCAGATTCCCTGATTGTGACTGGCTCCTCAACCGAGACAGATTCAAAAGGAAAAACAAAAGGATAATTACAAAACGGCGTTCGAGGCAACAACCCCGGAATCACCTGGTATTCTATACAAAGGGGACTGACTCGCTACAACAAGACAGACCTGTAAGCAAAAAGACTGACTCAAGACAATGAGACAGACTCAAAACAAAACAAAACAAAAGACTGACTCGACACCCAAGCCAGAATTTACAAAATTAGCATTCACAGATGCTCAAAAATGCGTGCCAGACGCCACATCAAAATATACCAAGTGCCGCCCACAGGTGGTTCACTTTCTGATTACATACTCGCAGTATCTGTGTCCTCAAAATCCAACAACTGGGTGGTGACGGACTTTGCTGAGGTGGGGGGGAGGATAACCTCGTTGTCAATCAAATCCTGCACCTCATGACGGAGGCGGAAGCAATTGTCGGTAGGGTGGCCTGTCTGCTGGTGGTACGCACAATACTGAGCAGGATCATGTGTAGTAGGGAGATTCTTCGGGAGGGGCCGGGGCTCCAGGGGCTTGAGATGCCCTCTCTCGGCGAGGATTTGAAGTGCCTTGGACAATGGCATATGAAGAGCATGGAAGACCCTACGCCCTCGGGGCAGGTACTTTAGAGCCTGCGCATTCTTGCTAGATGCACTAGCGAACGGATCGACGAGTGCGGCCTTGGATTTCTGATCCTTTCCGGATGCAGGGTTGGGAGCGGGAAGAACTGTTTTGGCATGACGGGGCCTATCCCGGTTCTCTGATTGACTGGAACTGCCCTCAGGCGGAGTGGGGAAAGCATCCTCCACAGCTTTCGACACAACTGCAGATATATGTTGCTTGTTCATTCCCCCGGCTTTCAAAGCCTCGACTGCCCACAGCAGTTGTTCGATAGGATCGGCATCTGTCTTCATCTTGTCTTTCCCTCTGGCCTCGGCCTGATCAGGGGTTTGGGTTACCGTTGACATGTCATTGCCATAATTGGAGGCCATCTCCGGTTGGCTGAGTTCAATTACGATCCGCCCTAACAGTGGGGGCTCCTGGGGTGCAAAACTCCCAGCATATGGTGCGGCTGGCGGTGAAGCTGACATTCCATAGGCGAGATCAGCCACGGATCTCTGGAGATCACCTATCATCCCCATTAGTTCAAATGTAGTAGGCTCGCGAGCCTGGTATAGCTGGGGGGTCCAGACCGGGCGCGCAGCGGGCGATCTTGGTGGATGCGGCATATCAATATCGGTCTCACTTTGTGGAGTGATCTCTTGACCCAACGCGGCCGTCATGACCACGATCTCTTCTGAATTCTGCGCCATGCTAAGTCCTGCCTCAGCGAGGAGAAGACACTAGCTAGTCTGGATCAACTCTCTGAATCTCTGAACTGAAACGGAAAACAAGCAGCATTTCAGCCCCAAACAGATCAAACACGGGTGTAGCCGATCAACTGTACTCTACTACTGATCACTGTTCCCCAGAATCACTGTTCAAAACTGAACTGATACCCGCAGACATAACTGATTCTCAACAATACTGATACTGGTGCCCTCGGGCCTGATACCCGGACTCGCAAACTGGTATATGCATTCCCTGTAGAGATACACTCTAAAAGCACATAGCATGTAAAAGAGAGCCAATACACCCCTATGTTGGGGTAGGGTTTCCCTGTCCTATTTTGTCAGGAGCTAGGGTTTCACTACGCACGCAGCGGTTTCAAACAACCTATATCGGGTAAGCAACCTGTCCTAGTTTGGAATGGTCACTATGGATTCCGAATATGCACTAGGTCGAATGGTCAAAAAGGGTGCCCCGGTAAAACCGGGGTTTGCGTTCCCATGCTGTCAGAGCCCATAACCGGTCAGCCTTATGGTCATGCCTTGACAAGACAAGCCTCCGGCAAACCGTTCAGGAATGGCAGATGGCAAACACGGTGTCCTAAGCGCACCAATGCACGTGCAATGCAAAGAGACACATAAATGAAATCAAAACAGGATATCACAAGTTCGAGTCAAGCTCTCTAAAACTCCCCAGCGGAGTCGCCAGAAACTGTAACATGCCCGCGGGGGACCTCGGCTACAGTTCGGACTCGATTTGTGTCGGTTCTTAATCTTGAACCAAAGAGTCCAAATCTGGCAAATCGTTTTGAGAAAAACAGATTTTGAAAAGAAGTGCCAAACATGGACTGCTTTGCCAGATACAGAGTCGCCACCTAAATATTTTAAAAATGGGAAATTTAGGAAACCCTGACTCGGTGCCGAAGGCCACATGTCCGTCATCACCAAAGTTGTCTTGGCTCGGGAGCTTGGGTACGATCGGGGAAGGTCAGCTATGAGCACCCCCTTTCGCCCGGTCCGAAGACCGGCCTCTACTAACCATGATATCCGATTTTGAAAACGTTATGTGTTCTTGTTCCGGTTATTAGCCTAGAATTACTATGTTATGCGCGCAGCAAACAATTATAGACTAGATTGCCTAATTTGGAAACAAGCATTGCATATCCGTTTGTTTTGAAAAGCGCTTTGGAATTTGCTACTCGCAAGTAGGCTAAAACACGGATTTCAACGAGTTTTTCCAACTCAAACAATCCAACCTTCACCCACAGGCATTCAAACAGTTTACCTCATATAAGCACTTAGCCACATGGTAAGCATACTGTCATGTTAGCATTCACACGCATGCGAGATGCTAAAGCATAAATACTTACATCGTACTCCGTGCCAAAACAATAAACTGGTTAGCAAACATGCATGCCTAGTGCATGGATGCAAGTTCATTATCAACATAATGAGTTCTTTTTTTTCGATTTATTCACCAAACTAGTTTTAAATTTTTGTGGAAAAAAAAATTTTGAAAACTAACCCAAATTGTTCCTAAAAAAATAAAATAATTTATATAAATATAAAATAAAAATAATTAATTGAGATACTAGAAATTATAAAAAAAATCACAAAAATCACAAAAATTAAAAAAAAAATACACAAAAAATTAGACTTGTACTTGCACTTTGCACATAATTCAACCAAATATAAAAATAATCACTACAAATTAAACTTGCATTCCGCACATGTCAGACTTGCACCCCACACAGTATTCAACCAAATATGTGGGGTGCAAGTCCGACATGTGTGGGGTGCAAGTTCGATCTATGCAGTGTGCAAGTCTAATTTGTAATAATTATTTTTTTTTAAAATTCAGTAGTTTTTTTTCTTTTTTATATTTCTAGTATCTCACTTAATTATTTTTATTTTTTATTGCAATCACTACAACAAATTACATTTTTTGCGACTAAATTTTTAGTCGCCAAAAGTCATTTTTTTAGTCGTCGAAGATTTTTGCCGACTAATTTTTTAGTTGCCAGCTTTGTCGCTAGATGATTGTCGGGAAAAGTATTGGCGACTATTTTTTTTTTAGTCGCCGAAAGTCACAAATTGGCGACTAAATATTTAGTCACCCAAAAGAAAATATTTTCCATCTTCAGTTTGTAGCTACCAATTTTTTAGTCGCTAAAAACATGACACTCCTTTTTGGCTACCAATTTTTTAGTTGCTAAAAATGTGACACTCTTTTTTGGCTGTCAATTTTTTAGTCGCCAAAAGCTTTCATTTTTTTTTTTTTTGGCTACTAATTGTTTAGTCGCCAATAAGTTCCTTTTTTATTTTTGGCTACTAAATGTTTAGTCACCAAAAGCTGAAGCTCTATTTATTAATTTTTTTAAAATGCACAAATTGAATATTTTTCATTTATTTATAAATTATATACATTTCATTATCAATGCAACATGTAACCTATACGTATACAGAATAATACATGTAACGCCCTCAATTTAAGACATAAATCATTCATTCACAAGTTCCATGAACATAAAGAAAATAATACATTTTCATTCATCAGAGTCTTCTTTACAAAAAATATTACATGTTATCAACAAAGCTAATGCCCTACGGGCTTACAGCTTTCTAAGTTATCACTTGATTACAACAAAGAAGAGTTCTAACTCTGTACATAAAAAGCCCTCGGCTTGGATTCACATCTAACACAAAATATAAATAACAAAACGGAGTCTTCAACTCCTAAACCTCCCAAGCTAAGACCTTGGAGGTGGCATATCACATATATCTGAAAAATTGTGTCCTAAGTAGGGTGAGCCAAAGCCCAGTAGAGATATGCTAAACAATATATGAGAATTAACTAAAACATTAGCATCCGATAAATGATTAGCAATTGTAAACTAACTTACATCCTTTCCATAGCCAATCAACATTTACAATCGTATTTCAACCTATTTCCATTTATTTATCCAAAACAATACATTAACATAGCTCATTGATATCTAAACATTTCAAAATGAGATTACAACTCATATTGTCAACACTTCAATCATAAACATCATTCATACACTTCCATTCACTTGCCATTTTACGGAACTACGTTCGAGGGAACCGGCACCCAAATATATATAATTTCAGCACTTTCACCTTGGATACTCCGGCTAACTCAATTATCAATGAAGTCCATCCCTATCTCCTCCCACACAATGGAGTACATCCCCTATCTCCTCCCAAACAAAGATACATATACAATGTATTTAAACACGTTGTCATATACAATGACCAATTCAATCACATATACAGTGTTTATATCCAGCCGTCATATTCAATGACAATCCAATTGATTAGTTTTAATTTACCCAATCATCATGCAGTGTCTACAACAATCATATGGCTATCCTCCACCGATAGCCCAAAACAAATATATCTAAATAGATAAATAAATTTCTCAACAGATAATATATCACATTTTCCATAGGTGAGCGATTTATCAATCCAACTACACCATTTAATCACAATTTCCTCCAATTTCATGATTATCAAGCCAATTTCATATTTCCACATCAATTTCATATTTATTCAAATAATTTCCTTAATTCAATTAGGGCATTTTTCCCCCTTTTCTCAAATAGTGCATCCAAGGCCAAATTTCATCCATGACACACAATTAACCCATTTTCAAGGTCTTACACACACATATGGAGCCCAAATAAGAAAACCCCTCTTTCACAATTTCAAACTCAAACCCTAACTTTACCCATACCAACCATTTATACAAAATGACCAACATTTATGTTAAAGCTCATAGTAATGAGTAGATTATCCCTACCTCAAGTGTAGAAGCCCAGAGGAGAAGAGCCAAGCACGAGATAGACTCCAAAGATAACGAAACCAACTTCTACTCGGATGAAAATAGAGATCTTGAAGAGCTCAAACTTTTTATCAAAGGAAGGAGGGTGAGGAGATCACTAGATCTAGGTTAAAATGTAGAGAGAGAGAGTATTTTAGAGAGAGAAGCTCCCTACTTAGGGTTTTGGAAAGTTTTAGAGAGAGAAAAGACAGAAAAAGTGATTTAAAAAGTCACTTTCGCGATCTGATATACGTACAGTCCGTTCAAGCGGAGAGTTTGACGCTCAAGCGTCAGACACAAAAAATTAGACCTGCTTGAGCGCAATAAAGGTCGCTCGAGCACCAAGACACAACAACAAGGCACTACCCGCTCGAGCGCAATAAGACCCGCTCGAGCGTAGAATACACTCGTCCAGTATTTTACAGACTTCAGACAGTGCTCGAGCGCCAGAAGGGTCGCTTGAGCTCAGACCCGCTCGAGCGTAAGAAACTCCGCTCGAGCGTGAAAAACACTTATGCAGTATTTTTGCAGATGTACAAAGTACTGAAAGATTGCAAACCCCGCTCGAGCGCAAGAAGACCAAAATTTTGGGCAACAAGGTTCTAAACCAATAACCAACCACCCTGTTCTGAACAAGCCCAAGACATTTCAAAACTCAAATTCAAAGGGTAAGAAGAGGAAAAGACATAAACAACAACATTAAACCACAAGACCCGAGTCCGAAACACCATAAAGTTCGAGTTAGAAACTGGGATCGCTATAATACATATATCAATTATAATCTAAATCCATTATCAATAATAACTATTTCATTATTTACTATTCAAAAACTTTAACTTGTAACATCATATTCCAAATATCATATAAATCCATACAAACCAAGTGTAAGCCATCTAAATTAAATATTACATATAAAAACACTGAATTTCCAAAACAGATGATTGTTCCAAAATAAATGTCTTCCATATACAGAACAAATGCTCTTCGTACACATCCACAATAGCCCACGTAAAAGCAATCTGTAAAAAAAGAAAAAAAAAAAAAACCATTAGCACTTATTCAATATAATTAACGTTTCAAATTATAACAATTATAAAATTAATAATTTAGATAAATTATACTCTACAAATTATAACAATTCTAAAATTAAAATTAATAATTTAGATATATTATACTCTACATATAATCCCATCAAGATCATTTTAATGTTTTTGTTTTGTTGAAAATTTATACAACCTCCAAATTGAACCTCATGCCTGCCTAGTAAACTCTAGTTTGACAATTACATGCAATATTTCCAAAATTTTCTTTTTTCATCAATATACAATATAATTCTAATTGTTTTAAAATCAAAATCCTTCAGCAATTCTCATCAAATTTTGTTACTTTTGCCAGTCTGCATTTTCACAAATCTTGAACATTGAAGGCACTACAGTCTCACAACCTCCAAGAGTCTAAATAATTAGTTTACCAAACAAAATGATTCATCTTGTTGTTGCCACAATAGCCATTCATAAATAAGTAAACCTAAACTCCATCATAAATTATATAGAGTACCAGTTCTAACTGATGCAAATATCATCAAAGCACAAAATAAAAGGGGAAATAAGTTCAAAAAATCATTTCAGATACATGAGAAAGTTTGTAAAATTATCTTTTAATGTTGTAGCGTTTAACATTAATATGTAAATAGATATTTTTTAATTTGCACTAAAATGAAATTCCCCCAAAATGAAAAGCATGACAACTTAGGTTCAAACTTGAACCTTCACCAAAATTGTCCTATTTTCACACTCATGAATTGATCAAGGTCCTTATCATCCAATGTGTTTAAAATAAATCTATGGTGTGTCTTTAAAGTTTTTGTTGTGTCACCAAACCTTGAGTGAATCCTAGCCATCAATTTCAATTTGTAGGTGTTTTTCTGAGTTCCTAGTTTCAGTTTGGCAGTCCTTTGGGTAACCCACTAGAGAAGGATTTTTTAGGGGAGTTGTTATAATTTAACAACAACAACAATTATAGCATCTCACTGGAGATTCTCTTAGTTGCAAAGCTTGAGTTCTTGTGAATGAGAATACAGTGAGATGCTTCTGTTAAAATTTTGAATGAAAAAAAGATCCTGTGTAAACTAGAAGGACCATTTAGTCACTATTATTGAACGAACACAACCAACTTCAAATTTCCAGAATGCAAACAACATTTATAGCACCCTATTTGGCAGACCTACTATAGAATTGTATCATAAGAACTACACCAATGTGAATTTCCAAACGATACTTTTATCCAATGTAAAACCAGTTATTCTGTCATGTGCCCTTCTTTAAGTTATGACTATATGTATGTCTAGAATTCTAAATCTTGTTGAACCTATTTTTTTTATTCATAAATGATATTATAATGAAACTCAATAAAAATCAATAAAGTAAATCCAACCAAAAAATAAAGAATGTGCCCATATTTAATAATGTTGGCACTACATTCATCAAGCAATATCATTCTAGGATCATGCCTCCAATTCTTCTATTGTCCTATCTTAAAACACTTATAAATACAACTTTGACTGTTTTTGAAACAAATGGACAGATTTTGGAACAAAGGCTCCACACCAACAATGTTAAAAGTTATGGTAAACCCTAACATGCATTCCCTAGCGACCTCATATAACATGAAAAAGATAATTCCAATTTTTCAACAGCTTCAAAAATCAAACAGGTGAGGAAGCCCCATGAAGATTTTTTTTTTAAAAAAAAAAGAGCATGCTCTACAGTGCACATATACACTACCTGACGTTTTAGCACTTTTCTTAACAAGCAACATGCGTCTACAGAAACATATAACCCTAGTTCTCAATAAATTTTTGCACATAAGAGCAACTATTCGATACATACCTAGTAAGAGTTCTTCACAGCTATGAAACCAACTCTATGCCAAAAATCCTACTTTAGATCACACACAGAAACAATGGCTTATCTTGAAATACTCTAAGATGATAGGCAAACATTTTTTTTATCAGCAAAAAGAACTATTATTGATGAGTGAAAAGGATTACAATACAAGCACTTTAACAAAACATCAATAATAGAAAGAGACCTCAAGAGAGTTGCCTTGAGAACTTAGAGCAGCTTAACCTAACCATAATACCACCCTCTCCAAGATGAAACCAAGGACTCCTAATGAAGAGAACAATTCGAAACTATACAAGCATCCCACAAACAAAAAAAATAAATAAATAAAGTAAGTAAGAAAGAAAGTATATATTTAATAATAATAAAATAAAATGTCATTTAATCATTTGAACCACGTTGGAGAAAGACCAATAAAATGTCATTTAACAGCTAAACAGTTAAAGTTGTGGCCCCTCTTAAAATACAAGACAGGTGATTAAGATCAATTAGATCAAGCTCATTTGGGTGTTAAAAGGACACAGATATTAAACATTTCATTTGTAAAAGCTACGTAATGTGTTATGGGTAAGTTTTGAAAAATCTAGAAATCCCCTAGATGTTGATTTGTGATTATGTAACAATTTTAAGCAGTATATAACAATCACAATCAAACAATCAAGACAAATCGACACAACGACTTTACGTGGAAAAACCACAATTGGAGCACCTCCAATTGTGATAAAAAAAACCACGGGCAACAGCCACAAAACAATCCACTAAGAAGATATGAAGGAATTACACAGGTATACTCTCAATTACCTAACGAATACACGCCCGAATTGAACCAACCCCTATGTGCCTCTTCCTGTCCCGTCTTCATCTCAGAATTGTCTTGACGATGAGCCACTCCAGAATCCACCAAAGCTTCAGGCTTGAATTCTTCAGAATCCACTGAAGAACAACTCTCTCTCTTTTGTATAGAATTAAACAAACAATTCTTTGATGTTAAACTTCTTAAACCAAGAGTTGAATACTCAATCAAAAAAAAAAAATCAAAGAAAACTAGCAAAATAGCCCCAAATATAAACCCTAGAACCCAAGAAGAAGATCTGGAGGCGTAATCCTAGATTTAGAGCAACTTGGACTTTTATAGAATCTGGAATCGCGAAGTCTGCTCGAGCGTGGGAATGGACGCTCGAGCGGGGACACTATATGGCGTGTTCCGCACCAGGGTGTACGCTCGAGCGTGAAAACACGGATCACAGTATATTTGCAGACTTACCAAACTTCTGGAACTCAGCATTCTCCGCTCGAGTGGGGGAATGTCTGCTCGAGCGAACAAGCAACTTTGAATGCACTTTTGCATTTTGCTTCGGGGGCGCTGCCCCTCGACCCCGCGAGCTGACCGGGCAGCTCGACCCCCGTCATAATCAGCGAAGTGGCAATCTTGAAAGCATTAACACCACAAACTTCTCTGCAAGGCACGATTCGGGTTGGATTCGCATCTAATAAACTCATAACCTCACTGAAATAAAAGTGCGAAAACAAATACAATTGAAAGGAGTTTTGTCAAACGGGATTGCCAAGAATAAAAACCTAACAAGTTTCATGGGACACTAAGCCCTGGGTTTTCAATACTCACAAGCCTGAATTTAAATTGCATTAAATCAGGTAACATTGATGTGCATGTAAATTTTAGCTTATCCATAAATAAGCCTGCCCATGTGTATCATTTCAAGAACTATAATGCAGAATGTTCCATTAACTGTGCATCCATCCTCATAGCCCATTGCCCAATATTTCTTGATTGACAAAACCCAAAACATCATAGATGAGTTCAAAGAGACCCTAATAGTAATTATCTAAAAAAATAAAATAAAAACACATCAAGGAGCTAAGTGGAACATACTATTTGTTGAGGATCCTTAATTCCCTCAGCAGTAATTACAACTTGGTCTAGATTGAATGTCTGATTGTAAAGCATATCACGTTGTCCTTCGTACCTGCCCATAGGCATAATGGGTTGTATATATCAAGGATATATATATAGATGTATGCGTGTGTGTGTGTGCGCACACGCGCAAAGAATAAATCAACTTAATAGCTTTTAAGTGTAAGACAAACCCAGAATTATAGAATTTCATTTGAAAAAATATGCAATTTCATTCAATAATTGGAACAGGGTCATATTGACTCAATTTTCAATAAACAAAGGCCCCAGCAATAACAGTATGCTATCCTTACGCAGTGTCTTAGTAATAAAAATACATACTATACATGTAAAATAGGCCTACCATTTAATTGATTTTAGCAATTTAAAATGAAACAGCTTAAAACTTTTTTTACAATCATTACAGAAGCTATGTTATATTATAATCCATAAGGAGATCAGAGCATTATGCGATTGATTATATTCCAAATCTAAATTACAAGCTAGCACATAAACCAGACACTATAACAGATATAAGACAAGATTTAATTCCACACCCTATGGTTCTACGTCAGAAGAAGTCATTGCAAGTTATATGGCATAAAGCAATTTCCCAAAGAATTTCATCCCTTACATTCTCAAGAAACAAAATTAGTCTCAACCAATAACCCGCAAAAATTTAATCTTGCAAGATCAAACCATCATATATTATATAGCCTACAATGAGATCCAGAAGCTTATGCGAACGATCTAGCATCTATCAGACAAATTTACCAAAACATGCACCATTAGCTTGTATAAAAACAATCCGAATATCAAGAAAGATGCATATATGAATAAAATAGGAACTAGAAAAGTTCATCATTGGGATGGTTCCTACAGAGTTACACTTACACATATAAAAATAAAAGAAAAGAAAAATAAAAAAAATTAGAAAAATTAAAAGTTGATATTTGGTATCTGAGATTCTTACTCTCCTAAAATACATGAAAATTGGCCCTGATAAGCAGGCACCGTTCTTCTAGTCACATTTCAAAGTAAAATTGACTCACTAGTATTAGAAAAGAAGACAGACTTCTGGGATAATATTTTCATTATTTTTATAAAAAAAAATTGTTGAATTGGTTTTAGAACACAAATATTATCTAAAATAATGTATTCCTAATTATTTAACAAATGCACACTGCCAATGCCATTATTTTCAAAAAATTTCAGATATATACATTAAAATATAGATTTCCTCACCTTATGGTTGGTCTTGTACCAATCACCAATAAGTAAAGTAAAATCCGCTGCAAGTGTGGGATATGGTACAGGGATCACAACTCTTACATATACATTTAGTCCTCCAAACCATTTACATCAAAAACCATCTGTAAAAATAAAATTAATCATTAGTATTAACTAAATATTGGCATATTTAAAATTATAAATATATATATATATATATAAAACTCGGATATAATTAATATTTTTCAAATAAATCATTAGTTTTGCATACTCGAATTTATACAAATCTACACAAGGTCACACTGGGAAAACATGAAACGTAACAAATCAAACACAATAAACAAATAGCAAGACAAGGTTAGAAGAAAATATAATTGCTAACAAAAGTTTTAGCAATCACTGAAGTATTTTTTTTTCTTTGGTTTTTTTAAATTCTTATATGTAGTATCTTTTGTACAGAAATTTAAACTTCATCCATTTAGATGTCCAAAGCAGCAGGAAGACAATGAAAAATAAGTAGACAGAGGCACACTAGAAAACATTATTAACAGATGCAAAAAGTGTCCCAAATATTGTGGTGCAATGCACTTCAGTTACAAATTCTTGGGTTTACTTTCTGCAAAAAGTGTCCCAAATAATAGAACCAACGCAATTGTATTTGTTCAATTTAATTTTATTGTACTTCATTTCCTTCACCTTTAAACAAACATCTAAGATTTCGTATGAATAACAAAAAGCTCAGGATGCCAAGTATAAAAATAGAGGTTAGAATCAAAAGAAATCCACTTTTGTGTGAATAAAAATGTTGATTGACTACTCATGTAACCTTCCCTTGTGTGAATCAACTATAATTTCCATGAATTAGATATAGAGCAATAGAGATCAAAATGTTTAAAATTGACAAAAGAAGTCAAGCTTGAAGGATTGGATTAAGACATATATCTCACCACTCATGTAACCTTCCCTTGTGTGAATCAACTATAATTTCCATGAATTAGATATAGAGCAATAGAGATCAAAATGTTTAAAATTGACAAAAGTCATCAAGCTTGAAGGATTGGATTAAGACAGATATCTCACCACTCATGTAACCTTCCCTTGTGTGAATTAACTATAATCTCCATGAATTAGATATAGAGCAATAGAGATCAAAATGTTTAAAATTGACAAAAGATATCAAGCTTTAAGGATTGGATTAAGACAGATATCTCACCATAAGAAACCCAAATGCGAGTCCAGTTCCCAGTATAACCAAATGTGGATAGTTCCCAGTTATATCATATGGAGACAAATAATCCCTACACAAGACATAAGAAGCAAAATGAAAGAAATATGGTCAAATAAGATCCTCAAGCTAAGCATATGAAAAACAAACAGCCAAGATAGTTACATACCACACCACAACTCCCACCAAAAGCACAGAAAATGGGTAAAGCTGACAAGAAACAGTGACGACATCCATTGAGCAACTTGAAAAATAAATAAAAATAAAAAAATTGATGAAGCATTCAGTAGTAACAGGTTTACCATTGCGAAAGCCTACTAGTATGCTTCATTTCCTTGCCTGAACACCCTTATAAACGTTGTACACAGTACACAAGAACAGAACACCATGTAAAGTAAGGTCAATCTGATCATCACACAGGAACAGTTAAGAAGATGAGCATGTAAATTTTTTCCAAAAAGAATATGAAGAACTACTTACTTGAATGAGATCGTTGAAAGAACAAAAAAAGCTGTCATTAGAAACAACACAGCTCTGTTTTTTGGGATTTCTGAAGTCAAAAGAATAAATAGATAAACGAAAAATGAAAATAATAAAATAAAAGCAAGTCAATTTTCTAAAAATGTGCTTCAAAAATAGATAAGGGCAAAGCACATTAGGGCCAAGAAAATAGACAAGGCAAAGCCTGACTGGCATTTAACAGAACTTCAAAATATATCCCAAAATCGAAGTGGAAAAGGCTGTATTTCATCTGACTATTGCCTCCAGATACATAACTATATGAGTCGAAATCAGTCAAAAACTTCAATCGGTAAAGAAAGCAAGCACAATGTTGAAGAAATCTATAGAAAATTGAACGAAGATTACGATATATATATACATAACTATATCTACATGTATCAAAATCAGTCAAAAACTTCAATCGAAAAAGGATAGAGAATAACCTGTATAGCGATCCCGGTTTTGCCGCGACCTTCATAGTGTTCCAGACTCGGGTTCCGTGATTGAATACTATATCCATGTCCTGTTTTTCCCCTTTGACCCTTGGTATTTGAGTTTTGGAACTTGTTGGGCGAGTTTGGAACAAGTTGGTTGTTAGTTGGCTTAGATTGTTGTTGCCTAGATTTTGGCCTCTTCGCTCGAGCGAGGCTCCTTGTGCTCGAGAAAGCTCTTTGTAATTTGCTTCTTTGCTCGAGCGAGGTTTCTTGCGCTCGAGCGAGAATTAAGAGTCCTCAGGTTTTCTTCCCAGACGCAGCTTTTCTGGGAAGATAAAGTTCTTCGCTCGAGCGAGGCTTCTTGCGCTCGAGCAAGGGTGTGCGTCTGTGAAATACCTGAAGGTATGTATTCTACGCTCGAGCAACACTTCTTGCGCTCGAGCGAGGTTACTTGTTGTGTCTGGTCGCTCGAGCAAAGGCCGCATATATCAGTTTGCAACTGGGTCATTTTACCTCACTTTTTGATTTCTTTTCATCCCAAAACCCTAATCCGGCACACTCTCTCTCTAAAACACTCTCTCTTTATAAATACACCTTGGTTTGGGGATCTCTCAACCCTAGTCCCTTTTATTAAAAGGATAGAGCATCTTGTGGGCTTTCATTTCATCCGAGCAAAATCAAGTTTGGACATCTTTGAGGTTCTTCTTCATCTCCTTTGAGCTTCTACATTTGAGGTAGGGATATTCTACTCTTTAATATGGGTTTTAACCTAGGTATTTATCATTTTGCATAAATGATGGGATTTGGAAAGATTTGGGTGAAGTTAGGGTTTGGAACCTAAATTTAAAAGGGGTGTTTCCTTATTGGGTTCCATGAATACATATTAGAAGTGTTGAATATGAGGTTACCTGGGTTGAAATGATGGAATTTGGCTTTGGGTTTGATATTGGGAAAAAGTGGTAGGTTTTGCCCTAATTTGGGTTAACGAACTATTTTGAATAAATAATGAAATTGATGTGGGAAATATGAAATTGGAAGTGTGTATAATTGAGTGGTGTAGTAGGATTTGTTAAATCACTCACCTTAGGAAATTTGATAAATTATCTGTTTGATGGATTGTATGTTTGTTTAGAAATATCTGTTTTGGGCTATCGGTGGAGGAAAGCTATGATTGTTGTAGAAACTGCATGAGGATTAGGTGAATTGAAACGAATCATTTGAATTATGTCATTGAATATGACGGTTTGATTAAACTATTGAATACGTGATTTGGTTAGTTATTGTATATGACAGCGTTTTTAAATACATTGTATATGTATCATTGTTTTGGAGGAGATAGAGGATGTACCCCATTGTTTGGGAGGAGATAGGAGATCGACTCCATTGAAAACTAAGTTGGCCGGAGTATCCAGGGTGAAAGTCCCGAAATCTCATATATATATGGGTGCTGATTCCCTCGGATGTGAATTCCGTAAAATGGCAAGAAAATAGAAGTGTTGGATTGATGAATGCATTGAATTGTGAACCATTGAGTGTAATCTCATTTTGGTTGATTGGTTAACAATGAATTTGGTAAATAGGTTAATTTGAATTGGATGAATGGAAATGGATTGAGGTATGGTTATCTATGTGGAATGGTCTTGGAAAGAATATGTATTGGTTATAAATATTGCACAAGTATCTGATGCTTATATCTTAGTTAAATCTCATATACTATTTTAGCATATCTCTACTGGGCTTTGGCACACCCTACTTGGGAAACCATTTTCAGGTACAGGTGACATGTCGCCTCCAAGGACATAGCTTAGGAGGTTTAGGGGCTGAAGGCTCCATTTTGTTATTTTGTTTTGTGTTAAATGTTTATTCAAGCCGAGAGCTTTTTATGTACAGAGCTAGGACTCTTTCTTTTGTTGTAACCAAGTGATAACTTGGAAAGATGTAAGCCCGTAGGGCGTTTATTTTGTTGTAAACAACTAGTGTTACATGCTGTAGTTTCAGAATGAACATTTATGAAAAGTATAATGCATGTAATGTCTTTTGTAATATAAACTCTAATGAATGAAGTTTACCATTTTATTATGTTTATGGATCTGCTCAATGGATTATTTATGCGTTATTTTGAGGGTGTTACAACCTGAATGTCGATGGGAGGCGAGGCAATGGTGAGCTGTGGTGGCGATGTTCGACGGTGGAAAATTGACGGCCAGTGTAGTCGTATGCGATGCTGAGATGAGGGGCGGTGGTGATTGATTCTGTGTGTGTGTGTGTGTGTGTGTGTGTGTGTGAGAGAGAGAGAGAGAGAGAGAGAGAGATAGAGAGAGAGAGGAGAGCAAGAGAGAGAAACAACCGTATGAAGACTAACAGATTTGGGCAAAAATTTAGGCGCCAATATGAAATATTTCCCACTAAAATTTTGAACACATTTGCCAACTAAATTTTAGTCGTTGAAGATAGGTTACCAAAGATTTAAAAAAAAAAATTACTTTTCATTCGTCGACTAAATGTTTAGTCACCAAAACTCAATATATGGCGATTAAAATATTTTTTTGTTGTTAAACATATGTTTTTGGCGACCAAACATTTGGTCGCCAAAGATAAAAAATAATTTTTTGTTTTCTATTCGGCGACTAAATGGTTTTAGTAGCCAAAACTCAATGTATGGCGACTAAAATATTTTTTTGTCGCCAATTCTAGTATTTTTATAGACTAAATTTTTTTTTAGTCTCCAATAATCAATATACCCCGACTAAAAAAAATTAGTAGCTAAATATTGTACTTTTGCCGACTAAAAAAATTTTTGGTCGCCAATTCCACAACTTTTGGTGACTAAATTTCTTTTAGTCGCCAATTTTGGTCGCCAAAGGTGCATTTTGTTGTAGTGAATAATGTACATATCATGAAAATTTTCATGAAACTAATCCAAGGTGATTGCATACCATACAATAAAACACTTTATACTAATTCAAGAATAGAGAATTTTCATAAAGACTTTTTATGATATTTCTTTCATGATGCCTAGCATTATTGTTTATATTTACATAAATTATTTTAATTTTTTAAGTACAATTTGGATTAGTTTTCAAGGCCTTTTTAAAAAAAAAAAAAATAGAAACTATGATGTGTTTCAATTCTTTGGCATGGATTGGATCATCTGGTCAAATTGGAGAGAATTCATTTTTTTAATAGAATTTTAGTGTTTGAAACAAGATTTACTAATATAATATATGATAGAGTTCAAAATTTTAAGACACTCAATTCATAAATTTAATTTTAAAAATTTGATATAATATCTTCAAATTTTAATTTTTTAGAATCATAAGAATAATAGCAAATAGGATTTAACCCAATAATATATGATAGAGTTGAATATTTTACAGGACTTGAATCATAAATTTAATTTTGAAATAAAATTATCATTTTAATAACGAACTTGAACCCATGTGTTGGACTTGCACCACACATAAATTGAAATTGCAACTAGCAGAGATCGAACTTACAACAATGATTCATCCCCCCTTTTCCCCCCACCCCCTTTGACCCCCTCTCTCTCTCATTGGTCCCCTTTTCTTTTTCTTTTTCTTTTTTTTCCTGCTCCTCCAATCACCACCCGCCACGTGGCAAAGGGGGTGAGGGGGTGACCCCCAAAAGGGGGTCCCAAGCATTATTCTCGAACTTAAACCACAAACAAATTGAACTTGCACCCAACACATGTTGGACTTGCAACTATGCATAAGTTGGACTTAAACCCCACATAATTTGAACTTGCACACTACACGACTTGAATTTGCATGCCAAAAAGGTTAGAACCATATGAAATTGATATTTTATTTTACCAAACTAGATTTAAAAAAAAAAAAAAAAAAAACTAGAAGACGAAATTCAACTATGCAAAATGAATTTCTAGTATCATACTTTTTTGAAACTATTTTTAATAGGACTGATCATAGGGTCATCTGACCTGCGAAAACCGCCCAATCCAATCCAATCCGCGCATGTGCGGGCGGTTTCAAACCTACAGTAGGATTGGATGCGGTTTGAAATATTGTCATGTTGCAGGTTGCAGCGAGTTGTGAGTTTTACTCGTATCTGTATACACCTACCCGCACTTATATATATATATATATTGTTTTTCAAAAAATTCTGAACCATGAATCTTGATCTTCCATATTAGTAGATAGATTTTGTTTACCCAAACCCTAAACAAACAAACCCCATACTTTATTTATTTATTTATTTATTATTGAATTGTTTTTATTTATATATGTATATGTGTTTGTATTAGTTTATGATTTAATTTAAAAGTTTAGGATTTTGAATGTGTAACGCCCTCAAAATAAACCCATAAATCATACATTCATTACATCCATAAACTTAAGAGAATAAAGCATACTTCCATTCATCAGAGTATTAAGTACAAAAGTATTACATGTTGACAACAAAAGTAAATGCCTCACGGGCTTACAACTTTCCAAGCCAACACTTGGTTACAAAAAGGAGAGTACTAACTCAAAACACATTAAGCCCTTGGCTTGAAATTTACATGTAATACACAAAAAGATAACAACAAAAGTTCTTCAGCCTCTAAGCCTCCCAAGCTACGTCCTTGGAGGTGGCATATCACCTGAACCTGAAAATGATGTCCCATATAGGGTGAGCTACAACCCAGTAGAGATATACTAAACCAGATATGAGCAATAACTAAAACAATAACATTCGATAGATGGTTAACACTTATAAACCAATTTACAAAACTTTTCAATTCAACAACGGATACATCCATTTTTCATTCCACATTCCTTCACTTATACAATTTCGATTCAATAACATGGCTCAAAACCTGGCCAAACAAATAAATGAGACTACAACTCGTATTAAAACACTTCTATTTTTCCACAATTCAGATGAGACTACAACTCATAATAAAGCATTTCAACACTTCAATTATCTACGTTATGCAAATGTAATTAAGATTTTGGGACTTTCACTTTGGACACTCCGGCCAACTTAGTTATCAATGGATTCCATCCCCTATCTCCTCCCAAATAGGTTTGAGAGTCCATCCCCTATCTCCTCTCAAACCATGGAGTACATCCCCTATCTCCCCCCAAACAATATACATATACAATGTATTTAAGTACTTATCATATACAATGATCAACCAATACACATATTCGATGTATTATTCCAACCGTCATATTCAATGACTCATTCCAGGTGATTAGTTTCAGTTTTCCCTAATCAGCATATAGTGTCTACAACAATCAAGACTATCTTTCACCGATAGCCCAAAACAGTTATCTCTAAATAGATAGTGAATTTATCAAACAGATAAAACATCAACATTTCCATAGGTGCGTGATTAATTAATTCAACTACACCATTCAATCCCATAAGTTCCCAATTTCATGATTTTCAACTCAATTTCACTCTTTCTCAAATTAATTATTCAATGAATTTAGGGCATTTTCCCCCATTTTTCAAATGTCAACCCTAAGGTTCAATTTCATCAATTTAACAACACTAATACCATTTTCCAAGACCTCGCATACACATGGAGTTTAACATTTGAAAAACCCCTTTATATAACTCTACAACAAACCCTAACTTTCCCAAAATTTCCAAACAACACCATCTAATCAAAATGACTAAAATTTATGTCAAAACACATAAGATAGAGCAGGGTATCCCTACCTCGAAATTAGAAGCCCAAAGGAGTTGATGAAGAAAACTCAAAATGCTCCAAATCCACGGTTTTTCAGATTAAAGTGAAGCCCACGCCACCCTCTATCTTTCTTACAAAGAGATTTGGGTGGAAACACTCTAGAAGTAGATGAAATCCTAGAGAGAGAGAGTGTGTGTAGAGAGAGGAGCAGCCGGGGCTACGGTTTGAGTAGAGAAGAAGATGAAAAAGTGTGTAAAAACCCACTGCTACAAACTGATTTATTCGAGGCTCGCTTGAGCGAAGGAGTGGTCGCTCGAGCAATCAGACACAAAGAAACCTCGCTCGAGCGCAAAAAGCCTCGCTCGAGCCAACAATTCAAAGCTTCAGGTCTGCAACCCAGAAGCACGCTCGAGCGAAGAAAAGCTCACTCGAGCAAAGAAACTCAAAACATACAGCTTGATCGCTTGAGCGAAGGAAAGCTCGCTCGAGCCAAGAAACTCAAAACATACAGCTCGCTCGCCCAAGCGAAGGAAAGCTCGCTCGAGCCAAGAAATGCAACCTTTAGGTCAAAAAGAGACGCAGACACAAGCTCGAGTGCAAGACTCTTCGCTCGAGCCACCAGACACACCACTCAACTCTCGCTCGAGCGAAGGAACCCTGGCTCGAGCAAAGGAACTAAAACAAAGAGCTCGCTCGAGCGACAAAAGCCTCGCTCGAGCGAAGACACCAAAATCTGGACAGCAACCATTTGTTTCAAAACACACCCAACCTGTTACAAACCTGCCCAACACATCCAAAAACTCAAATACAAGGAATTAAAGGACGGAAATGAAACCTATACAACAACAGACATCTACGAAACCAAGTTCGGAATACAATAACCAATTGAGGGAAAACCAGGATCGCTATAGAATGTTTTGTTTGTGTTAGGAATTGATTTTTTTTTTTTTTTTTTTGTGTGTTTTTATTTTATAAGTTTTAATTCATTAATTATTGATGTTCTAAAGTAATTGTTGATATTTGGAGCTTTTTAAAGATTTCCTTCTCATTCGAAAATAATTATTTTATGATAAGAAATAAGTGGTTTTATGGCCCAAAATAATATTTAGAAAATGAGGAGGAAAAGCCCAAAGTAATATTTAGAAAATGGGGGGGGGGGGAAATAGGCCCAAAAATAAAATTTTAAAGGAAAAAATTCAATTCGCAAACTGCCCCAACTGCTCGCATAATCGCAAACCTTATCCGCACAAACCGCAACCCACACAGTGGACGGTTGAGGGTTGAACTTTCCCCAAACCGCAGATATGCAAGCAGGTCGAAACCGCAAATCGAACAGGCCAAAATCTATCCACGAACACCCCTAATTTTTAATGCTAAAATATATATGACTATTTTTTTAGTGACATTATTTATTTGTATAGTTTGAATTAATATTTGTATTAAATTTTATTGTTTGATTTGAGTTAATAAAAATAAAAAAATAATATTTTTTTGGTTTAATTATTATTTTTGTTGTTTGGTTTGACTTATTATTTATATGGTTAAATATTATTGTTTTTATTCGTATGGTTTCAAGTAATATTGTATAATTTGAAAATTATTGTGTGTGTTTGGTTTAAGTTTTTTGGATTAAGTTTTTTGAAAATTGAGTTTTTTTTATTTTTCGTGTTTTTTTGTTTTTAGTGAATATTTTTAAAATTTTAAGACTTTTTTTTTTTTTTACTTTTTTAGATGCACCTTACTTAGATGTATGTAAAAAGTAAAAAATTTGTGGAAAAATATTTTAAAAAATTAATAAATACATAAAAATACGAAAAATATACTGAATTCTCGTATATTTTTTTTTTGTATTTTTTTATTTAGTGAATTTTTAAAAGATTTTTTTCACAAAAATTATAATTTTTATGTGCATTTATGTTAGGTGTGTCTAAAATTTTTTTTTTAAAAATATCTTAAAATATTAAAAACATTCAGTAAAAACAAAAAAAACACGGAAAATAAGAAAGTAGAATTTTCTGAAAAGTGTTTTTGGAAAACCAAAAACAAGAAAAGTGATTATTTTTTATTTTTACATTTTTAATTAGGAAAAATTGATCTAACATCCCTCTCCAACTTTAGTAATGAAAGAAGTCCACAATATATATATATATATATATATATATATATATATTTGTAGCATAAGGTAACACAGCCATATATAACACATGCTCTCTCATTCTCTCTCCTCGTACCAAACCTCTCGCTTTTCTTTATTGCTGTATTGATAAGAGAGAAGAAGATTTTCTCTTAGAGAGATAAAGAAACTATGAAAAAGAGAGGAAATGAAAACCTAAATAAGCTCTATGAAAAAGTGGACGTCTTTGGTGTAGAGCTCAGAAAAGAGCCTACTTGCAGCGTTGTGGAGATCTCAAGTCAAAGGGTTTGGGACATTCTCGTCTACTGAGAACTTGCACTTCTTTATCGCCTATATATGACGCCTTGCCATCTCAGTTTATTGTTTCGACCACTATAGGTGGCCATTGGCTTCTTCAACTAGACTGATGTTCTTCTACTCTGGTTCTACTGAGAAATGGATGTGATCTCCATAATAAAGAGATACTATCATAAAAAGTGAGAGAGAGAGAGAGAGAGAGAGCAGGAAGTTGAACAAAAGTGTGAAGAAATAGCGGCGACTGGTGACGGGATGTAGATGCAGTGATAAATGATATTTTGGATCAGTGAATAAAAGATTTTGTACTTGCAGCTCTACGGCATGTTATTCACACTCGCCGGTATTACCATCCAATGTCCATAGTGCTCTATTTTGTATGAATCACATTGTCAATTTTCTCTGGGTTTTAATTTTCTTTGGTTTGTCAAAACATAAAGAAAATTGTGAGCAAATCAAAGAAATTTCAACCAGAGATATAACGATCCCGGTTGTGATCCGTCATTTGTTGTATTTCGAATTCGGGTTTAATGTTTCTGTATTGTTGTTTACCTCTTCTCCCTTATATCTCTTGAAATTGGCCTTTGGGTTGTTGTGATTGAGTTTGGAATAGGTTGGTTACATGTTTTTCCAAACTTTGTTATCCAGAATTTTAGTCCTCCGCTCGAGCGGGCCTTCTTGCGCTGGAGCGGGAGTTGCAAACTCTTAGTGCTTGGCGCGTCTGCAAAAGTACTGGAGGGGTTTTTTCACGCTTGAGCGGAGTTTACTACGCTCGAGGGGGTAGACGCTCAAACGGCCTTCTTTGCGCTCGAGCGGGTTGATTGTGTCTGCATAACTTCTGGAAGTGTGTATTCCACGCTCGAGTGGGTCCTTTCTTGAGCTCGAGCGGAACATAAGTTTGTATCTGACGCTCGAGCAGACTGCACGTATATCAGATCACGAAAATGATATTTTAAATCACTTTTTCATCCTTTTCTCTCTCTAAAACTTTTCAAAAACCTAGATTGAGACTTTCTCTCTCTAAAATACTCTCTCTCTCTCTCTCTCTCTCTCTACATTTTGGCCTAGATCAAGTGATCTCTACACCCTTGTGCCTTCATTAAAAAGTTAGAGCATCTCAAGATTTATCTTTTGAACCAAATAGAGTGGGATTTCGACATCTTTGGGGTTTCTCTCTTACTTGGCTCATCTTCTCTTCTTGAGGTAGAGACATTCTACACCTTAATATGATTTTTAACCTAGGTATTTGTTGTTTTGTATAAATAGTGGGATTTGGGAGGATTTGAGTAAAGCTAGGGTTTAAAATTCAAAATTTGAAAGAGGGGTCCTCCATGTTGTTTTTACAAAATGACTATTGGGCTTGTATATGAGGTTCTCTAGTGTTGAAATGGTGAAATTTAGCCTTTGAGTTGATATTTGAAAAATAGTGAAATTTGCCCTAATTTGAGTTGGATAACCAAATTGTATAAATAATGAAATTGATATGGGAAATGTGAAATTGGAAGGATATATGAATGAATGGTGTAGTTAGATTTGTTAAATCACTCATCTGTGGAAATTTGATAAATTATCTGTTTAAAAGATTGTGTATCCGTTTAGAAATATCTGTATTAGGCTATCGGTGGAGGATAGTCATGATTGTTATAGAAATTGCATGAGGATTTGGTGGATTGAAACTAATTATTTAAGTTGTGTCATTGAATATGACGGTATGATTAAGACATTGAATATGTGATATGGATAGTCATTGAATACGACGATGTTTTTAAATACATTGTATATGCATAATGTTTTGGGAGAAGAAAAGAGATGTACTCCAGTGTTTAGGAGGAGATAGGGGAATGACTCTATTGAGAATTAAGTTGGCTGGAGTGTCCAGAGTGAAAGTTCCGAAATCTTATGTACACATGGGTACCAATCCTGCAGACGAAATTTCCGTAAAATAACAAGGTTAATGTGCTTGTATGATAGTTATGTTGGTTGAAAATCACTGAGTTATGGTCTTAGTTGAGTTATTTGGAAAATTATATATATATATATATTTCTCTTAAGACTTGAAATGAATAAATGGAAATGGATTGAGATGTAAATATCAATATTGTATGGTCATGGGAAGAATGTGAGTTGGTCATGTCAATTAAACGTTTATCTGACACTTATATCTTAGTTAAACCTCATATACTGTGTTAATTTATCTCTACTAGGCTTTGGCTCACCCTACTTGGGAAAACACTTTTCAGGTACTGGTGACATGCCACCTCCAAGGACATAGCTTGGAAAGAGTGAGAACTGAAGGCTCCATTTTTGTTATATTTGTGCTTAAATGTTAATTCAAGCCAAGGGCTTTACATGTATAGAGCTTACGACTCTTTTGTTGTAACTAAGTGATATCTTGGAAAGATGTAAGTCCGTAGGGCGTTTATTTTGTTGCAATCAATTAGTGTTACATGCTGTAGTTTCAGAATAAACATTTATGAAAGTATAACGCATGTAACATTTCTTGTAATATAAACTCTGATGAATGAAAGTATAACATCTTCTGTTATGTTCATGTATCTCATGGGTTGGATTATTCACTTTATTTTGAGGGCGTTACAAGAGAAATTTCAAAATACATAGAAAATTAGAAAAAATGAGCAAACCAGAGAAATTTCAAACTAGAATATTTTCAATTTCTTTGTATTTTAAAATTTCTTTAGATCAAAATTTTTCTAAAAAAATGTTGAGAGACTCCAACCACTATGAAAATATTGTATATCTTTTATCCTATAAAATCTTAATACTAAGGACCTTAAAAAAAATTCTTCTTTTCATTAATATTTGTATAATTTGAATATTATTATCTTTTATTTTTATTACTACTGATTGATAATTTTCCCTTTTATTTAAATGATTTTAAACAATTTTTTTTGTTCATATTAACTTTAGATATATATTTCATTTTAATTGTGTAATTTTTTATATATAATTTTTATATATTTAATGCTAATCTTATTTTAAAGATATTGTCGATCTTTTTAATGGTATTATTTTTAGGAAAAATTACTCATAAACCTTATTTGGAGAAAAATTATTCTATTTAGTCTTAGAAGTTTTCTTTCAAACCAATTAGTCCTTTTTATTTTGAGTATATTGTAATTCCTAAATTTGGGGGTTTGAAAGTTTACTTGTTTGCCTTTGTGTGTGATTTTGTTTGATTTTTTTTTCCTAATGTTGGGTGTGTGTGGGTAAGGTAGGTTTTTACGTTTCTTTTCTTTTTTTTCTTTTTTTTTTTTGTGGGGATTTAGTGGAGTGATTAGTAGGTGGATGATGTTATCTCATTTGTGATGTTATTGGTGTGGTGTTCGTTCCTTTTTATAGTGTTCGTCCCTATTGTAACATTGACATTAATTAACATCCAAACGTAACACTAATGTAACACATAAAAAAATTTATTATTGTACTTTTCCCTAACGTAATACTCTAATATAACACTCTAAAAAAACTCCTTTGTAACACTCTAAAGTAATACACAAAAAAAATTTCTTATTGTAACACTCTAATGTAACACACAAAAAAATTCCTTAGTGTATTTTTCTCAAATGTAACACTCTAATATAACACAAAAAAAAAAAAAAAAAAAAAACTCCTTAATGTTACACTCTAGTGTAACACACACAAAAACTCCTTAGCAAGGCTGGCCTTGGGCATGGGCCAACCAGGCCATGGCTTAGAGCCCCTCAAAATAGATCCAAAAAAGAGGTCCTTTCTATTATGGTTTAGTGTAATATATTATGTATGTTTTAAGTTAAAAAAAATAAAAAAAGGCTCAAACTAACTTAAAATAAATTGATTCATTAAAAAATTGAAAGGCCCATTCAAAAAAATTAACATTGTTATCCATTGATAATAGACCCCAAAAAAGGGTCCCCTCCTATTATAGTTTATTGTAATATATTAGGTATATTTTAAATCAAAAAAAAGTTAAGGAAGGCCCAAACTAACTTAAAATAAATTCACTCATTAAAAAATTGAAAGGCCCATTTAAAATAATTAGAATTGTTATCCATTGAAAATGATTTTGTAAAAAAACTAGATTATTCAAGTATGATTGATTTATTTGCTTCTAAAAATGCAAGAAGAGCGAGAATCAAGCGACACTTATTAGTTGTTGTAATATAATACTAACCTCGTTTGGGAACAGGCTTTTTTAGTAATTTTTTGACTTTTTGGCTAAAATATGATGTAAAAAAAACTAGTATGTTTGGGATGACTTTTTGGATTTTTACGAAAAGATGTACAAAAAGTATAGAGAAAAGAGAATCTTTGACTTTTTGGTATAAGTTGTTGGCTTTTTGATTTTTTTAGTAACTTTTTGACTTTTTGACTAAAAAAGCCACTTGCCAAACGAGGCCTAAGTATTTTTTGTGATATTGACACAAATCTTTTGTCTTTTACCTTTATTTTTTTTTTTTCATTCAATGAAAAAAAAAATGAAAGGCCCAAAAATTTATTAGTTGATTATCGGTTTTGAGCTCTGAAAATCTCAGGGTCGGGCCTGCTCCCTACTGTAACACTCTAACGTAACATACAAAAAACTTATTGATGTACTTTTTTCAAATGTAACACTCTATAATACTAAAAAAAAATCCTTATTGTAACACTCTAATGTAACACACAATAACTCCTTAGTATAACATTCTAATGTAACACACAAAAAAAACTCCTTAGTGTACTTTTTCCAAACATAACACTTCAAAAAAAAATTTTAGTATAACACTTGAATGTAACACACAAAAATACTCTTTAGTATACTTATCCCAAACGTAATACTCCAATGTAACACACAAAAAAAAAAAAAAAATTTCTTAGTATACTTTTCCTAAATGTAACACTCTAATGTAACACTAAAAAATAATAAATAAATAAATAAATGTGAGATTCTTCAAACCATTTCAAAATGAGTACAAATATTTCTTAGTAAGTTTTAAACAAATCTATAATTTCAAATTGTGAGTGTTACGTTTGAAAAAAGTACATTAAGGAATTTTTTTTTACTGTTTTTGTATGTTATATTGGAGTATGTTACATTAGAGTGTTACGTTTGAGATTACACTGATTGAAGTGTTACGTTTGGAAAAAGTACACTAACAAATTTTTTTTTTTTTTATTTATTTATTTTTTTTATATTGGAGCGTTACGTTTGCAAAAAGTACACCAACGAATTTTTTTGAGTGTTATGTTGTTTACATTTGAAAAAAATACACCAATGAGTTTTTTAGCGTGTTACATTAAAGTGTTACGTTATTGGAGTATTACATTAGAGTTTAGGTTTTTGTTCATAATGTGTGATTTGTTCTAGAATGAGGAAAAACCCAAAATTTCTATAGTGTAAATTGCTTAAATATGTAATTTTATATTTTGAGAAAATCACTTTTATCCCTAAAAAATTAAACCCAAATATGTAACTGACTATCCTTTTATGTAATTTTCATTTTAATAGGACCTTTAGGTTTATAAGAAAAAAAGGAAGGACTAAATCGTTCACAAGATCACATTTTGAGATTTATTGGTGTTTCACCCTTATTTTTATAAAAATTAAATTTTATATTAAAAGTTATAAATAATAGTTTAAAAGAAATGAAAAAGGAAAGAAGACATAAAGGACAGAGGGCAAGAGTAATGTGGGAAAAAAACAGGGAGAGAGAGAGAGAGAGAGAGAGAGAGAGAGAGAGAGAGAGAGAGAGAGAGAGAGAGAGAGAGAGAGGAGTGCATAGAAGAGAGAGAAAGAGAGTACAGAGATGTGACCGAAAATGGCAAGAACAACCCATGGCTTGTTTTGGGGACGTGGTTTGATGCTGTGTTTGAGTGTTTGATGAAAAAGCCAAATGTGGCTTTTTTGTTTCGAAACCCATTTGGGAAGCTGGATAAACGCCATATTGCAATTTACGAATATACCCCTCATTGACTTAGCGTTTACTGAAACAAAACACTTCACCATTTCACATCTCACGCCTCTTGTTCTTCTACCCTTCTCAGATCATCTTCGCACCGTTGCACCGCTGCTGTGGATGCCGTGGAAAACTCATTTCTAACGTTGGCCACCGGCATCGCCACCGACTTCCTCGGTTGATCTACACAATCATGTAAGCCTCATAAGTTGATAATTAATTTTGAAATAATATTAGAGATTTAAAAATTTTATTAAAATTTTTATTAAATATTTTATATGAATGTAAGATTTATATAATATGAATTTTTATGTGAATTCTACACTAATATACGATATTTTGGTTGTATATTCTTGGAGAGAGAGTTTAAAGTTGCGTTTTGTAGACTTTTGTAAATATGATTTGAGAATATGAGTTCTATTTTGAGTTTATGAGTTGTGGAATTATGATTTGAGTGTAGAAAATTTATTTGGTTATAGTTTTTGAATTGAGTTTTGAAAGTTTGATTTGACATGTGAAATAAGAAAATTTGTTTGATTATGAGTTTTGGAAAGAGTTTTCAAAATTTAATTCAAATTATTATAACTCATAACAAAACACAATACTTTCACACTATTGAAAATTCTGATCAACATTCATAAAAATTCAATTAAAAAAATTATTATTAACAGAAAATAACATTAATCAATTTTTAATTGAAAATACTACAAAGGAAATAATTTTTTTTCAAAATAAATATTCAAAAAATTTAAATCATAAGTATTTAAATAATTTAAATAATCTAAAAAATTTAATAAGTAAAAAATTAAAACAAATATTCAAAAAATTTAAATCATAAAAATTTAAATAATTTAAATATTCAAAAATTTTAAATAATTTAAAATGTTAATATTTTAAGTTTAAAAACAACTCTACACTCAAATCGTAACCAAATACATAAAACAAAATTCAATTAAGAAATTATTTTTAAAACTTATAACCAAACACATAACTCGAAACTCCATATTACTTTCACAACTGTACACTCAAATCGTAACCAAATACATAACAAAAAAATTAAAATATTTAAAAATATTTTTATAAAATAGAGTTTGAATTTATTTTTATAAAATATTTTAAAATTTTAAAAATTAAAATCGTAATATTTTGAAATTAAAATATTTAAAAATTAAAAAAATCGTAACATATTTAAATATAAATATTTAAAATCTTAACAAAATTAAAATATTTTAAAAATATTTAAATATTTAAAATATTGATTTAAATTGAGTTTTGAAAAGAGTTTTGAATTATGTGTTTGGTTATGAATTTTGAAAAGTAATGATTATGTTTTGAATTAAGTTTTGAGAAATTGGTGTAGAATTATGATTTGAAAACTCTAAACAAACAACACACTCAAATCAATGAGTAAAACTATATTTTGAGAGGCTTACCAAACGGAGCCTAAATTTTTTTTTGGTTTGTTTGGTTATATATTTTGGAAATAGTTTTAGAGTATGAGAATTTAGAATGATTTGATAATTTGTTATAATTGAGTAGATGTGTATGAGAGAAAAAGTGATTGGTTAATGTGTAGGAGATAGAAAATAATTTTGAATTTTTTTTTAAAATCACTAAATCAAACAAAATTTAAAAAAAAAAATTCAAAATTTAGTTTTCAAAACCAAACCATACGTGGCTTAGATTTTTGTCCCACTGATCAATAAATAAAACCTCCTCACAACTGAGGCGTAATTGTCCCTTTTTATTAACAATTATAAATTATTAACCACCCATTATTTGAAGTGTAATTTTATCTATTAATTAATAAGATTTGAAAAAATAAAAATTCTTACGTAAAACTTAGGTCTGTTTTTGAAAACAAGTTAAAAGTTAATTTTTTTTTTACGTCATATCATTTTTTTTTTAAAAAAATTTAAAAATTAATTTTTAATTTACTTTTTAAAATTACTCATAATAAAATATAAACTCACAAAATAAAACTTGTGCGTAAATGTTTCAAAAAAAAAAAAATAATAATAATGTAATCGCTTTTCTTTTCAAGCTCTCCCCAAACTTAGGCCAAAACAAGAGAGAACACAAAGAAAGAGAGGAGAAGAGAAGCAGCAGCAATGGAAACAAACCCTCTTCCCCTACATCTGTCCCATGTTCAAAAACCCTCTCTCATCATCAACAGAACACACTCTCTCCTCCACTCCACAGCCCTAGCAACCCTAATCTACTACAGATCTTCCACCATCTTCCAAACCCTCAAAACCAGAGACAAACCCATCTTCCCATTACTCTTCCTCTCCATCTCTGAACTAATTCTCTCTTTCATTTGGGTCCTCAGCCAAGCACACCGGTGGCGGCCCGTCTCGCGGACCACCTTCCCGGATCGATTGCCGGAAGATGAAGAACTTCCGGCAATCGACGTGTTTATCTGCACGACGGACCCTAATAAAGAGCCGACTGTGGAGGTGATGAATACGGTGGTTTCAGCCATGGCTATGGATTATCCAGTGGACAAGCTTTGTGTTTACCTTTCAGATGATGGTGGTTCGGATGTGACTTTGAATGCCATGAAAGAGGCTTGGAGGTTTGCAAAGTGTTGGGTTCCTTTTTGTAGGAGGTTTGGAGTTGAAACAATATGTCCTAAGGCTTATTTTTTGGAGGAAAATCATCAGAAGAAGGATTGTAGGAGTGATTTCTTGGCTGAGAAGGAGAAAGTTAAGGTTGGTTTTTGGCTTTGGTTTTGAAAATTTTTAATTTGATTTTCTCAAAATTAAATTTTTCTAATTTTATATTTTTTAGTGAATTTTTTAATATTTATTTTCTAGATCCACATAATTTAAATGCATATAATATTTGCAAAAAAAAATATTTTAAAATTTTAATAAATATACAAAAATACAAAAATGTATTTAATTTTTTATTTTTCTTTTGGTATTTTTTGTAGCTGATGAATTTTTTTAAAATTTGTTTCATAAATATTATATTGCTTAAGTGTATTTAGGTTAAATACATCTAAAAAATAAAATATAAATATTATAATTTTGATTAAAATAAAAAATATATGAAAAATTAAAAAAATTAATTTTCTGAAAAGAGAGTTTAATTTTCTGAAATAAAAAAGGTATCTTATTTGTTATTTTATTATTTTTTATTTTCACTCCACCATCATCATTGCATATTGAACCTAATCATTTTTGTCTTGAAGTTAAAAACGAGAGTAAGGGGTTGTTGGGGATGTCTTAAATAAATGTATTTTTTGTCTTTTTAGATTAAAAAATTGAGGAAAAAAATATGGATGTTTGAGTTAATTTTTTGATTTTTTATGAAAAAATGTGTATTAAAAAATTATATAAATTAATGTATAAGTAAAAATTAGAATTAAGAATTGTGCAATCGTAATTTTTGACTTTTGATAAATAGTGATAACTTTTTAAATTTTTGAATAATTTTTTAATTTTTTGATAACTTGTCAAACTTGACCTAAAAATAAAATTATAAGATTATAAATATTTTTTTATTAAGCTTTTCATATTAAAATAATTAGGAAATGAAGTGACTTTTAGTAAACTGATTGGACTATCTACTTGCCCCGATGTGACATTCATTATCAACTTTGATAATTTACGAGTCGTTTTGTCCATACAGCAAAATAGTTTCACTAAAAATTTAAATAAATCAGGTTAAAGATTTTTTCCATTATCTTTATTATTATTATTTTTTTTGTATATTTCCTTTTTTGTAAAAATTTAAAAAATAATTCTCAACCATTGCAATTTTTTCATTTCATATTTCAATCAAAGCAAAAACTAAAAAAGAAAATACTAAAAAACAAATCACTTTCTAAACCAATTTTAGGATTTGTTTGAGATGTGAGTTGATTTTTTTGACTTTTTGGTTGTTTTAGCCTACGGTTAAAAGTCTCGTTTAGGATCAATTTTTTTTATATTTTTTTTTTTTACTTCTATGAGAGAAAAAATATAATGAGTATGGTTTAAATGTGACATTTGTCTTATTGACTTTTTAATCTATTTTATTTTTTTGGACTATTTTAGTTAGAAAGCTCATGGCTTTTTTCTTTTCATACGAGCTCTTAATCGTTTGTTTCTATTCTATTTTAGATAGAGTTTTTTTGTTGCAATTCATAATAATATAACAAAAATCTCAATTTTATTTAGTAAATTTAACGACTTTTTTTATTATTTAAATTTACACTTTTCAAGACGAAAGAAAAAGTAAGAGCTTGTTTGGTTTGTTTTTGGGAGAGTTATTTTTAAAAAAAAATTTGGGGAGAGAGTTTAGAAATTTTTTTGGTTTGTTTAGTTGTATATTTTGAAAATAGTTTTGGAGTTTTGGAGTTTGGGATGATTTGATATTTTGTTGTAATTTAATAGATATGTGTGAGAAAAAATGATTGAGAATGAGAGATGAGAGAGAAAAAGTGATTGATTGATGTGTAAGAGAGAGAAAGTGATTTTGAAATTTTTTTGAGAAAAATCACAACCAAACAAAATTTTGGAAAAAAATTTCAAAAACAAGTCTTCCAAAAATAAACCAAACAAGCCCTAAATTTTCTTGGCATTTTTTTATTGGCAGTGGCATTTTTTATTGGCTTTTTTGGGATGTTTTGGCAATAAAAAGTTAATTTTTTAATTTTTTGATTTTTTTAATCACATCACCTCTTTAATTTAATAACACAAAAAAAGTTAAAAAGTTTAAAAAAAAAAAGGTTAATATTTTACCAACTTTTCAAAACACTACTTTGAGATGGGACTTTTTTAACTTAGGATTAAAAAATTCGTTTGGTTTGATTTTTTTAGTTTTTTTGAAATTTTTGTAAGAAAAAATATAAAATGATTATAATTTGGATATAATATTTTTTCTTATTAATTTATGGAAAATTTACCCATAAGTCTTAGTTTCTGAAAAGTTGAACCATTTAATCCTAAAAGTTTTCTTATGCTCCATTTAGTCCCATTTGCACATCAATCTAATGTTCGAAACATTAATCTGATGTTCGAAATCTAATGTTCGAAAGATTTATCTGATGTTTGAAACATTGTAATGGGACCTTTCAGTCTATAAGAAAACTTTTAGGACTAAACAGTGTATAAATTATTAATTTGGGATTTATTGGTGCATCCCCCTAAATTTATTTAGTCAATTTTATATTTTGTATTTTTTTTTACTCAACTAAGGTTTCATTTGCCAACTTATATATTTTAGTTAAAAAATTATTATAAATTATTACTTTTTATGTTTTATATATTTTTTCATAAAAAATTAAAAAATTATTAAAACAATCTGGTTTAGGATAGCACGAAGGCTAATGAATATTAACAGTTAAATTTATCTAAATATAGCTAAAAATAAAAGAAAATGATACAGAGCTCTAAATTTAGAACTCTAATTTGAGCTACAGTGATGTGTCAAAATAAAAAAAATAAATAAATAAAACAAGGCACAAACATCACATCAAAGATGGATGTCAACTCATTAGAGCCCTTCTAGAGCCCTATATTTAGAGCTCCCAATCTTTTTCCAAAAACAAATAGAGGTCTATAAAAATGACAGAGACAGGCTAGTTAAAGTGGCCTACCCTTGACTATCTAAAAAAAGAAAAGTGGCCTAGGCTTAAGGTGTATTTAATTTTATTTTGGGAAGAAGTTTTCTTCAATTAAATTAAATTGTAGCTGTGTAAGGTTGTTTTGGAAGTTGGTAAAAAGTTTGTTTTTGAATTTTTATCAAGTTTTTTGGTTTTTTTGGAAGTGATTTGGGAAGTTGGTAAAAAGTTGACTTTTTACTTTTTAGTTTAATATTTATTTATAGTGTCAAATCAAATTAAAATGACCAAAATACCTTTATCTAAGAGATTTATTTTTTTATTTTTTTTTCATAGGCCATAATTTGTAATTTTACGGCTGCGTTTTTAGCACTTGCCAAATGGCTTTTCTGGCGTTTTTGACAGCCACGTTTTTAGACATTTTGTTCAAAAACGTGGCTTTTTACCATGTTCCCAAAATACAGTTTATTTTTTAATAGAAATTTAAAAAGGAAAAAAAATATATATGTGAAACATAATTATATTTTATCAATATATTTTTTCTTTCTTTTTTTAAATTTATATATAAATTCATAAATTAAACACAGTTTTAGAGTATTTTTTATTTTAGAGTTTGTATAAAATTATTTAGTGTAATTTATGCATCAACATGATTATTTGTTTATTAATTTTAGTGATGGTTTTTTGATAATAATATTTATAATAAATTTAAGAAATTCGGTATAACAGTGGCTGATATTTTGTTGTGCAGGAGAAATATGAGGAATTCAAGAATTGCATGATGAGGATTAGAGAGAAAGCAAGCGTCATTATGACTAATGGAGATCACCCTCCTCTTGTTGAGGTGAATTTTAAATTGATTTATATATAATAACAAATTATTTAGTGTCACATGCTCATAATATTCTCTCTTCAATTCAAAATTTGGATGTGAGGGTGCTGTCTTGACCAGTGAGATTCGAGTCTCATTTTGATAATTTAAAATCGTTTATTTTATCAAGTATTTTATATATTTTATTCACATATAAAATTAGATTAATTTGATAATTGTAATTAGTTTAATTTATTGCGTTTGTCATAAAAAAAATATACTTTTTATTTTTTTTGTTGTCTATTTTTTTGTGAAAAATAGGATAAATTGAACTAATTATAGTTATTAGATCGATTTATTTATTTTTTAATGAAATAAACGTGGCCTTGTTTGGGAATATGATTTTTTAGTAATTTTTTGACTAAAATATGATGTAAAAAAAACTAATATGTTTGGGATGACTTTTTATTTTTTACGAAAAGATGTTTAAAAAGTAAAGAGAAATAAGAATCTTTAGCTTTTTGGTATAAGTTGTTGGTTTTTTTGATTTTTTTAATAATTTTTTGACTTTTTGACTAAAATCATCACTTGTCAAACAAGGCCAAAATACGCAATAAAATAAACGATTTATCAAAACGGAACTCGTGATGAGTTGTCACTGAAATAAATAAAGAAAAATACATATTTTAATAAAAAAGAGATTAGAATAGCATGTTTTCATTTAAAATTAACAAATTATTGATAAAAAAAAAGTTTAGCTGTTATATAAATTAAAATTTCAAGAAAAATTAATGTAATAACATGTTTAGCTGTTATGTAATAACATGTTCTCAAAACAAGTACGTAGCAAAATAAATAATTTAAATTATCAAAACGAAACCTGTGGTAAATTGACATGGAAATAAGTAAAGCAAAATACATATTTTAATAAAAAATGAGGTTTAAATAACATGTTTTCACTCATAAAACTAACAAATTATTGATTAAAAAAAATGTTTAGCTGTCTTAAATTAAAATTTCAAGAAAAATTAATATAATCGTATTAAAAATATGAAGTTAATTATATATTTTAATAAATTCAAGAAATGTGAGGATAATTTATTCAATTTTAAGTAAATCAGTAATATCCACAAGTGATGTAAGTGGGAAGAAATTCTAGCCCTAGTTGCAAAATTAGACTATTGGCACATTTGAAAGCAATTGGTGGGTGTGACAGGTGATAAATGAGAAAGGCGTGAATGAAGAAGTTGGTGATGGAGTTGGTGCACAGAATGTCCAGATACCTCTCCTCGTTTACGTCTCTCGCGAGAAAAGGCCTTCACTTCCTCATCATTTCAAGGCCGGAGCCCTTAACGTCCTTGTATGTATTTCTTTTTCTCTTTTTCTTTTTCTTTCTCTTTCTCCTATTAACGACGAGTTACCATTCAAATTTAAATAAGTAAAAATAAAAAAGTTAATTTTTTGATTTGTTTAAGTCACATTACCTTTTTATTTTTTTATACATTTTTTTTTAAAAAAAAAAGTAAAAAAATCAACAAATCAGCATTTAATTTACTTCTCAAAACAAGTCATTGTCTGTTGCTAAGTGATAAAAGTTTGCTTAATATATATAGGGTAAATTACAAACACCCCCTCGATATTTGGTGAAAATACAGATTCGTCCATGAGGTTTGAGAAATTACATCCCGTCCCCTGAGGTTTATATTTCTATAACAAATTGTCCCTTGAGATTTTTATTTTCATACAGATTCCCCCTTAATTTCTCCTAATTTTTTATGAAAATTTGACCCTTAAGGGGTAATTTGTAATTTCTCAAACCTCATGGAGGAATCTGTATTATTATGAAACCTCGAGGGGGTGTTTGTAATTTGCCCTAATATTATATAAAGCAAAGTCTGTTCGGAATCTTTTACTTCTATTTGACCCCATTTATTTTGAGGGATAGACGGGAATTGGAATTGAGATAGAGGTGCGACTCATTAATATTATGTTTATTTTGGGAGATAGAAAGGGATTTATAATTCCCTCCAAATTAGAATGGGCTTTGGGGAAGGGATTAAAATAGCGGCTTGGGACTTAGTATTAGAAAATAGTTTGCTGAACTATTTTTATTTTTTATATGTTAGGCATTTTTTTGAATATTAATATTTAATTTTTTTGTATTTTTTGTTAAGTTAAAATCATAGTTTTATTTGTTTTATTTTACTTTATTTTTATTTTTTACATGTTGGGTATTTTTTTTTAACATAATGTTTAATGTTTTTATATTTTTTTATTTTTTTTTTATTTTATATAAAAATAATTTAACAATCTTTACATCAATAATTATCATCAACAAATACAATTTTACTCTAAACATAAACGGCCCTTTATGCCAAGTGAATGATTGATGTCATTGAGTAGTCTTTGAGTATTGGTAGTCTTTTAATAAGGATTTTAGGATTATTGGGTAGTCTTTGATATAAATTTAAAATTATTGAGTAGTCTTTTAATAAGGATTTTAGGAGAAATTATTGATAGTCTTTGAGTATTACTCCTTACCATATGGTGCCACTTGTCCTCATGTTCTCTAAAAATCAACACAAGAATAATGAATTTATCTGTTTCAACCAATAAAATACTAGTTGGGCACCACATGAATTTTCCGCAAGACCATACTATAATTTTTTGAATTTTAGCAAAGTCGCAACGCAACAAACCCAAAAGAGAAAAAACAAAAACAAAAAAAACAAATTCAAAAATTAACATTCATGATCAAGATTCACTCAATATGTGATCCCAAAATAATAATTTTAAATTTATATCATTGATCTAAAATTCTTATCGTTCTGATAAAAGTTTTTGGTAGCAGACTTTAGTAAAGGCCTACCATGGAGCACCTTCTTTATTATTGCTGAACTTTTGTTTATAAAAAGTAGGATAAATTACAAATACTTCTTAAGATTTGATTAAAATATGAATAGTCTCTTATAATTTTAGAAATTACATTTCACTTCATGAGATTTTTAATTTCATAACAAATCGCTCCTTTTATTAATAAATCATCAAGTCAATTAACAATTTTTAATGATGTTAGAAATATGTTTCAATTAATAATTTAGATAATTTTATTATTGTATAGGAGAGTAATTATGAATTTTATTTTTTTAATTAATTCTGTTAAATAAAAAATATTAATAAGGAGCTATTTGTAATTTTTTAAATCACATAGGGCAATCTATACTTTAAGCAAACCTTAGAGGGTGTATTTGTAATTTATCCTTAAAAAGTATAGATACAAAAATAAAAAATAAAAAATAAAATAAAATAAAATAAATAATATGTTTACATCACTATAAATACAAATAATTTTTATTTTATATCTATATCAGTTGTACATTGTTATAACACATAACACAAGTAGTTTTGTTAAGTGTTTAACTTTTTTATTCATCTCAATATCAAAGAGTGTTTGGATTTGATAGGTTTATTTTGAGACCGATTTTAGTAATTTGAACCGTTTACTTTTAGGATTTGTTGATTAGAATATTCATGCAAAAAATTAAAATAATCAGACATCAGTAGATATGTGTATGAATCAAATTTGTATTACAAAAAAATGAAAGACTATTTTTGAAATTATATTTGTCGTTCATTTTAAAAAAAACAAATATGATTAAAACATTTAGCTATTACATGTTTTTTTAACATTACTATTCTACTCAACGAATCATAAAAAGTAAACGATTCAAATTATCGAAATTAGTCTTAAAATGAATTTATTACATATAAATACTCTCTCAAATTAAAATAACATGAGAAAAGTCAAATCTGTTTGGTTTAGTTTTGAAAATTAATTTTGAAAGATAATTTTTTAAAAGAATTTGTAAAATTTAAAAACTTGTTTGATTATATATTTTGAAAATAGTTTTGGAATGATTTGTATTTTTTTTTTTTTTTTGGTAGTTAAATAGATGGGTGTGAGATAAAATTAATTGATTGATGTGTAGAAAGTGAGAGAATGAAAGAAGAGAGAGAAAAAGTAATTGATTGATGTGTAAAAAAAAAGAGGATAAATTACACTTACACCCTCTGAGACTTGCATTTCATACATATTACCTCTTGACGTTTGGAAAATGACATTGACCCCCCTGTCATTATAATTATTTAGACGAAATTAATGTTGGTATCAAAAAGATATTGAATTCATACACTTTCTTTTTTCTTGTTTTGCTTTAACTTTTCTATTTTTTTTTTCGATGTAATTTTTTCTATTTTTCTATTAGGAGTTGTTACATTTTATATAAATAGGGGAATTTGTGAAATGAGGCTATTAACCACAGGAGTGAGAATGTAATTTCTATAACGTCAGGCTGTGGGATGTAATCAGACCAAACCTCAGGGGTGTCAGTATAATTTACCTCTTTTTTTTTTTTTTTTCCCCTCTTCCTTTATTTTACTTTTTAAAAAAAAAATGTAATGTTGTCTATTTTTTTATCAGGAGTTGTTACCTGTTATATAAGGACGTGATTTGTGAAATGGACTATTAACAGCAGAGGTGAGAATGTAATTTCTATAATGTCAAGGGGTGGAATGTAATCAGATCAAATCTTAAGAGTGTCAGTGTAATTTATTTTTTTTTTAAAAAAACAAAGAGAGAAAAATAGGAGAGAGAAAATAAATTTTAAAATTATAAATCAAACATATTTTTGGATTTTTGCAATTCAAAAATTATTTTAAAAACTAAACTAAACGTAACCTTTTAATTAAACGTACAATAATTCTTTCCTGCTGGACTTTTCACTACTTTCTTTCCTCACAGGACGTAAGTTTTAGTGATTTTTTTAATATTTTGACTTTTTAATAGATGTATAACAATTTTTTAATTTTTTGACTTTTAGAAATATTTTATTTTAATAATTTTTTAGTTTTTCATAAAAAATATGTAAAAGAATAAAGACTTGTACGTCTTTAATGCGGTATTAAATTGTTAGCATCTCTAACAAACATTTTAAGTTTATTTATTTATTTTTAATTTTAAGGAGTCAAAATTTTTAATATCTCTAACAAACATTTTAAGTTTATTTATTTATTTTTAATTTTAAGGAGTCAAAATTTTAAAATATCATTTCAACAAATATTCTGAACCCCATCTCGTTCTGTGGGGCGTACTTTACCCTCTCCACATTTAGGGAGCAGGAAATTTTCTAAATAAAAAATATTCATTATATTTGGTTTCTAACAATTGAATCTACCTTTTAAAAAATTGACTATTTTATTTTTTATATTTTTAGTGATTTTTGTTAATATTTTATGTATTTTTTTATTTTTTAGATACACCTAATCTAAATATTTTTAAAAATAAATACTTATGAAAAAAACTTTTAAAAAATTCACCAAATAAATAAAATGCAAAAATTCACAATATTTTGTTTTAGGGAAAATTAGTTTAAGAACTCTTTCCCATTTTTAGTGATGAAAAAGATTCACAATATTATTTTATGATATTTAAGGTCCCTCAAGCTTACACCCTTATATCACACAAAAATTTGACTCTCTCAAATCAAATCTCATCTCTCTCTCTCTCTCTCTCTCTAAATTCAAACCTCACTTAATCGAATCCCTAAATCTCTCTTCAGAAAACGAATCGGAATCGAAATCGGAATCCAAACCCAAATTCGAATCCAAATCCAAATTCAAAGTCGAAATCGCATTCGAGTTCATTAACATCGCGTAATTCTCTCTCTGAAACTGCAAATTCATCAACCTCTCATTGTAATTTAAGAGCTCCGACGACGCAATCTGATTGTAGTACCTTAGATTGTTCAGCTTCGGTTGGTTTTACAAGAGAAGAAGCAACTTTTTCGATAAGTGATCGACGAATTCGACCCCACTACAACCACCATCTTGTTTTTGCTTCGGCTTTGACCTCCGATTCCTTCTCATGTGCTTCAACATAGCGAGAAAGACATAGTCGGTTTCCTTGACAACCGCCAGAAAGTTCTTCTTGCCGGTGACAGGTATTTTCTAGCGAACCTCAGTAGATGACTTGGGCTTCTTGCGATCAACAAGGTAAATGGTGATTTGGTTTGCAGATATTTCGATCTTCTGGCTTAGACTTGATTGAAAATTCTTAAAATCTTGTGATGCTTCAATCCTCACACTACCAATGTTAATTTCTCACTCACTGTCGTAGAACACCACCAAAAAATTCGCTCTGCCACAAGGTGATAGAAAGGGAGGAAGGTCCAATGGAGGTAGCTGCTCAAGGAACGTAGGTCTCTAGTTTGTTCAAATTTCTCTAATAGGTCTCTGGTTGTTCAAATTTCTCTAGTAGGTCTCTGATTTTCTTTGATTTCTAGTTTTTAACTCCAAATTGATTGTTCTTATTGCATTTATGATTCTGACTTTGGATTTTCTCTACATTAGCTATTTTTTTAATAAAATCAAAATTTCTTTGTAGAGAAATAGAGAATTTCTCTAGGTTTGATTTATACTTTTTAACTCCAAATTGATTGTTCTTATTGCATTTATGGTTCTAACTTTGGATTTTCTCTGCATTAGCCATTTTTTTCAACAAAATTGAAATTTCTTTGGAGAGAAACAGAGAATTTATCTGGGTTGGAGAGAATTTCTATGGAAGTCTATTTCTGTAGAGAGAATTTCTCTAAGAAGTCCAGAGAAATTCTCTTGATCAAATTTTCTCTGGATCATTTGAGAGACCTTAGACATTATGAAAATATTAGATGTCTTTTATGTTATAAAATCTTAATATCAGGGACCCTAAAAAAAAAAAATCCCCCTTGTTTTATTCAATGATTTTTTAAAATTTTTTTGTACAATTTTTTCATTTTTTAAATATATTAAGATTAAGTGGATCTAAAAATTAAAAAAATTTGATTAGAATATTTTAAAAGATCATTAAAAATATAAAAATATGAATTGAAAACTCATAAAACTATTTTTGAAAACTGAGAACCAAACAGAATGAGAACCAAACAGAATGTTTTAGTGTTTTGTTTAATTTTCAAAAATTAATTTTAGATGAGTTTTTGTTTAGTTTTATTAATTTTTTTTATATTTTCATCAATATTTATTTTTTATACTTTTTAGATGCACCCAATCAAGATGTACCTAAAAAGTAAAACAAATTGATTAAAAATATTTAAAGAAACATTAAAAAAAAATAAAAATTCAAACAAATTTTTTTTTGTATTTTTGTTCAGATTTTTTTTTTTAAGTGAATTTTTTTTCCCGGTATTTTAGTTAACTTTTTTACTTTATAAATGTATCTAAAATGTAATAATAATAATAATAATAATAATAATAATAATAATAATAATAATAAATAATATAAATAAATAAATAAATAAATAACTAAAATATGAAAAAAGTTCAGTAAAGACAAACGACAATTCATTTAAAAATAATTTTTAAAAATTATAACCAAACAGTTTTTTTTTTTTTTTCTCTTTCCTCTCTCTTTCTAAACATAAACATATTATATATTTTTCTCTTTACTAAAATAAGGAATAAAAAAAATTATTTAATTAATAAAGAAGAATAATTGAGAATATTGTTGGAGGAGATGAATCACTAAAATTTAAAAACTCACTTTTTCATCATATTTTAGGGGTGGTTTGGAGATTGCTTATTTAATAATTTTTTTGACTTTTTATAAAAAAAGATGTGTAAAAAAATAATGAGATTATGTAACAACTTGTATCAAATAAGCAAATACGCTACTTATTTATATTGTTGTCAAACCATCCCTTAGGATAAAAATAATTAGCATTACTATGGGAGATACTCTTAGTACTTACAATAAATAAATAAAAAAGGTGAATATGGCTTTTTAGATAGTAATTTGTCATATCTCCATCAATCTTAAGGGCTTAATCATATAAGGGTGATCTTTGAAGCTACATACTAAAGAGTCGAGACTTTAGAGATTATCCTTAAGTGGTGATACATAACAGAGTCCCTTAATCATGTTGTGGTAAGTCGCAGACTCGCACATAAGTGTAGATTCGAACTCACACTCCTAACACTAGGTACGATTCGTACAGGTCTGAAAGGTTCGTTTTACCAACTATATATGTTGTCGGTCAAATGATTGACCCCAAAGAGAATGGTACATGAGACCTAAATTATAGACTATTTTCGGAGTACTATGTGTCTATACTCTTAACCAACCATCATTTATTCTATCATTTTATATTTCTCAATCATCCAGCATAATATCCTATTTACCCACATTCTCCACTAATCACAATATTTTAAAATACCACATATCTATACTTCGAAATTACTGAATAATTATCCTAAAATTTATACCTTATGTCCTTATCAAGTTGCCAGACTCCCTTGATTAACCCCATCAAATCTTATAGATTACTTTTATGTTATTTTTTGTTATAGGATTTCTTACTCCATTATTGTAATTATTGATATAACTTTTGTAATAGTTTAATCAATAATTATTTTGTGACATTGTCTTTTTTTAACTTTTTTCTTTTAACTTCAAGTTAAAAAAAAAAAAAAAAAAAAAACTACTTTTAGATGCTTGTAAAAAAAGATTCGAGTCAGCTTTGAAAAAAATTCTATATAGACAAAATAAGTTACATTTTATCAAACAAATTTACAAAAATCAGCTTGTACATTTTTGTCATTTCTAAACTTTAAAAAAAAAAAAATAGTTCTAATTTTTAAGATTGTCAAGACGAGACAAATCTAAAAAGTAAATAAATTTGATGTACTTTTTTTTAAAAAATAAATTCACTAAAAATAAAAATAAAAATAAACCTAACAAAAAATAAAATAAAATAAAAAATGTCAACCCCTATACATCCATGTATATACATACTACCCCATGGTACGTTGGACGGAAGTATTATAAAAATCAACCAGTTAAATATACGAATATAGATGGAGCAAAAAAAAAATAAAATAAAATAAAAGAATTTCAAATTTTGAAATTTAAAATCTAAATCAGAGATAATTGTATAGGGAAATTTAAAAATGAAAAAAAATAAAAATAAAATGGATAAGTTCACACCAAACTAAATTGCAAAATACGATGTTTTGGCATGAATATCTCACATGAATTAATCATTGTTGCAGCTTCGAGTCTCAGCCATGATTAGCAATTCTCCATACATACTAGTTTTGGACTGTGACATGTATTGCAATGACTCATCATCGGCTCGTCAAGCAATGTGTTTCCATCTTGATCCCAAAATGTCTCCCTCCCTAGCTTTCGTTCAATTTCCTCAGAAATTTCACAACATTAGCAAGAATGATATCTACAACTGCCGAATAAGATCCTTATTCACGGTACATACATAAAATGAAAACATATATTATTCTCTTATTAAAATAATTTATGTTCAAGGACTTTATGATTATGAGATAATAATAGAAGTGTGGTTTTTTTTTTTTAATAATTGAAAACCAATAATTTTCAGATACTATGGAAAGGTATGGATGGGCTTGAGGGACCATGTTTGTCTGGTACATGCTTTTACATAAAGAGAAAGGCACTCTATGGAAGTCTCATAAAAGAAGGTATGTTGTTAAGAGGATTAGAAATACTGTTGACTCAAAAAAATTGTTTTAGATTTTTATTTATATGTATTTGTGTAGTAGAGATTAAATTAATATAGCGTAAAGTTTAATTATGAAATGAATCTGAGTCATAAATTAAAATTTTTTAATAAAGTTTTGGATATATTTTTTGAATTTATAATATTACTGTATGGGATATTTAATAGATAATGGACACTTGGACAGTGCAATTGGATGAAGTGGCCTATTTACATTACATCTATTCATTGAAAAAAGTCTTGAGCCCAACTCCTTTCTTCTGGTGGTTCATAATTGAAAAGTGGGCGTTTTGTGTTAGTTTTTTTTTTTTTTTTTTTTTTGGGTTGCTGGAAATTTAGAACATAAGAGCATGTGGCAAAACAACTTCAAATCACTGTTTAATATTTCTTCATAATAGCTATTTAAATCTCTAATTACTTTCTCATTAATTTTCAGATGTTGATATCATGAAACGTAAACAGTATTTCGGCTCTTCCAATGACTTCATCAAATCTCTTGGCCGACATTACAAGCCCAATCACAGTAACTTTTCAAATGCAATGTTGTTCAAAGAAACCCAAATTTTAGCATCGTGTGCTTATGAAAATCAAACCAAATGGGGCAAAGAGGCAAGTACATGTCCTAAAACAACAAATCCTCTCCGCATTTTCTACTTCGCAAAAGCTACCAACTTAGAAAAGTATCGAGAAAGTTATGTGTATTCTGTTGATTGAAATTTAGTCTAGCGTGACTCTCATAATGAATCTTGTTCACACATTTTATTTTTTAAGTAAATATGTAGAAAAGCTATTGACTCACAGGAAAAAATAAAATAAAAAGTCCACTAAGTGATCTGGATGGGTGTAATTAGGGCTCACACTGATAATTTGATCTGTTCAAATTTGTAAATTAATGTATAGATTATCTAGGATTTGATAATCAATATTAATTATTATTATTATTTTTTAAAAAATAGACAATAATCATGATTTTGAAAATAAATAATGTATTTTTTTAAAGAGGAATACGTTAAAATTATGTAATTATAATTATTAGATTAATCTGAGTTTTTCACATATATGTAAATATGATGAATAATTTGGATAATCACATTATGGCCCATAATGGTCATACAAGCCCAAATTGCACGGATCAAGTCCCATAAGATATTGGAGGCAAACCCATTTACAAGAAAACTATTTCAAAAATAGAATATGTGATATAGATTCAAACTTAGTGTGATATCGGTTATATCGAAGATCACATTCTTTTTCGTAGAAAGTCCATATCTAGACACAAACCGAAAAACTATCTGGAATATTAAATGTAGGGTGTAGATTTCACCTTCTTATAGTGGGGCCAATTCATGAATGAATTTTGGCCTTAAATTGTAAATTCTAGATAATTTTCTAGTCTATTTTTTTGGGTATGTAGACCTCTTGTTCATTTTCAAGATTCTTTTGAACTATGAAACTATAGTATGCTATCTTCTTTGCTCCAATATGCAGGTGGGTTTCTTGTATTTCTCAGTAGTGGAAGACTACTTCACAGATTTTATCAATTTACATGGCAAAGGTTGGATTTCAGTGTATTGTGACCCGGCAAGGCCAGCTTTTTTGGGCTCATGCACCACAAATCTGAGTGATGTGTTGGTTCAGAGCACCAGATGGGGTTCTGGTTTGGCTGAAGTTGCCATCTCAAGGTTCTGTCCTCTTCTACATGGCCCAAAGCAGAAGGAGAAGCAGATGTCTGTTCTTGAGAGAATGTGCTATGCAGAACTTGCCTTCTTTCGTTTCAATTTCATCCCATTGTGGTGCTTTGCAACCATTCCTCAGCTCTATCTTCTCAATGGCATTCCCTTGTACCCTGAGGTTAGTTTGTAACCCAAGATATATATGAATTCCCTTTCTCTTTGACATAATTATGATTTCAGATGGAGTAATGATATACGAGCTAACAAATTTTACAATTTTCTTTTTATAAATCTTACAATTATAACTGTAATGATAGCCCTTTTTGGGATTACAGTAAGCAAGATCATTAATTTTTCTATTTGTTTAACATTATTATTTCTATTTTAATTTTATTAACAAAAATTAGTTGGACAAAATCTGATAAAAAAAAAGTATGCATATTTGAAAATGGAATGTGGGGCCAAAAAAAGTTAAGCAGATTTGAGAATGGGTGTGGGACTCATTTTTTAATTTAATTAATTTTTTGTGATCTAATTCTGTCTAATTAGACTTTGTTCAGATTAAAATTATAGAGATTAGATTTAAAATGTAGGAACCAAATTGTTTAATCACAGAACTAAAACATATATAGATGGATAAGACCTTTTAGATGTGGATCCCATCAATAAATTTTGTAAAATTTTGCATATATAAATATATATATATATATATATATATATTATGTGTTTTATTATGTGATTGGTTTTTGAATTTGTAGCAAAATTGTTACAAATTTTAACCAATATGCCTAGCCACTACTTGAAGGGCTTTAGTACCTACCCAATATGATCTCTCTTGTTTGGCAGGTTTCAAGCTGGTATTTCATTGTATTTTCATTCATTTTCGTCTCATCCCAATCCAAACACATCCAAGAGATCTTCTCAATTGGAGGTTCAATCCAAACATGGCGCAATGAACAGAGAATGTGGATGATAAAGTCAGTTACATGTCATCTCTATGGAAGTTTGGATGCTTTCATGAAGAGAATGGGTATGAGAGAAGCCAGTTTTCTACCAACCAATAAAGTTGTTGATGATGGGCAACTCAAGAGATACCAAATGGGTATATTGGATTTCCAAGCATCAAAGATTTTGATTGTTCCAGTGGTTACCTTGGTGATTCTAAACCTAGTATGCTTGTTTGGAGGAGTTACTAGGATGGTTATCAGTGGAAGTGTTAATGAGATGTTTGTGCAAGTTGGTTTGTCATTTTTCATTGTATCAATGAGCTTCCCTATAGTTGAAGGGATGGTGGTGAGGAAGGACAAGGGTAGGGTTCCAATTTCTGTTTCTATTTTGTCTGCTGTGATTTCCATGATTTACTTGCTTTTGGGATCTCTTATTATCATGTATTGGTGACAAGTAGATCATGTAATTGGGTTAGAAGTTTTCATGTAGTTGGGTTAGAAGTTTTGTATTAATGTATCGCGATGCTGTTAGTATTTTGATTTTAGTTCTTTTCTTCCTAAAATGAGGAAATGAACAATTTGATTGAAAATGTATTGTATGGCCTAGAGTGTCGAGGAATTTGCAAAATGGGTTTTTAAAATTTATTGTTTAATTTTTTAGTGTTTTCAAAACCTTTCTTGTTTTTCTTTGGAAAGCTTGAAATAAGATTAGGGACTTTGTCCCACATTAGAAAGAGAGGAAAACATGGAGCACTTAATAAGTGCTGCATGGAATATTCTTTTAAATATGGAATTGTAGAATGAATGCTAATGTGTACGCACTCACACCACAAGGGTGGTGCTTCGTACCATACGCACATGCATGCATGGCGTGGGCTGTGTGGCGTTTGATGGTGCATTTTGCATGAACGCATTGGACAGATTGGAGCGATGATGTGGAATACAGTCAACTTCACGTGGCAGTGATGTGGCGTCCGTTGGCGATGAGCCAATCAACTGATCGAAGCTGTTCATTGGAGATGTGGGTGATCGTACGAATGAGATGGTACCCGATCATGATCATGTATGATCAGTCAAGGTATCTATTCGGTATGAGAATGATCTACACCATAGATCGTCGATCCAACGGTTAGATCTAATCGGATGTGATCAAGGCCTATAAATAGGCTGCGAAATCAGCCATTTCAATCCACTCAAAAATTCAAAAAGCATTCCTGCAATTCTCTCTCCCTCTTGATTTAGAGTTTTCGATCAAAGAGTTTTTTAAGCAAGTTTCTGCTTTTCTTACTGGTATTCAACTTCTGCAGACTTGATTATCAGTGTCTTGGTTTCTTGATTATATCAAGAGTATTCTAATCTACTATCGTCAGTGCAGACACCGGTAGACTTGATCTTTAGATCAGGTTTCATTGTATCCTGAAGGCAAATTTGTTGTAACCCTCTGCACACCTTTTGGTGAGTGCAAATATTGCCTTTAGGAAAATGACTAAGTAACGCGACTTGAAGTACCAAATTTCTGTTCTACATAAACAAGATCATCACCAAGTTTTGAAGACCCGCAGACCACCAACTGAAAAATTCAAGATGAATTGTTCCAACACAGGGTAGGTTTAATTCTTCTATCCTTTCTCTCAAATCCATAACTATTCATAACTATTACATTGACTCCAAAAAGAGTTCAGCCCAATGTTTTTAACCTAGTGGATTATGATTTGATATTAGAAATACGTCGAATTTTTTTCCAATACTTTTATTTGCAAATGCTACATATTTAATTCTATCCATATATAGATCTATTTTCTTTTTCTTTATGGTGGTGAAGTTGTTTGATCCATGCAATCTCATTAATTCCTACTATCTAGGTATGTTGCTGAACTGAAGTTCTCTCACATATCTAAATTTAACAGTTTTGGGGATTTAAGCATTATGGAATTTTGTTGACTGTTCTCATTAAATTTGTTTGAAATTCTAGCATTGAGTTGCATAATAATTTGGGAAAATTTCCATTCAGTTGAAGTGTCTAAAAACAATTACAAATTAGTGGTATATTTTATACATTTTAATAACTAAAATATTAATTTTTGTAGGGTAAATTACACTTACCTCTCATGAGATTTCTGACAAATACAGGAACCTCCCCTGTGGTTTCAATAATTACAGAAACCTCCCATACTTTAATTAACAATATCAAGATTCCCCCATTTTTTGAATGTCGTTCACACAACTAACATAAACTGCTGATGTCATCAAAGATAAATACTGAAATGCCCATAATGCCCTCAAGTGTCCTGTTGAGAAAAAGCAATACCCAGATTCAAACAAAACAATACCTAGTTCAATTGATTTTTCAAATCTCATATATACGAACATATACATATATAAACATATGCAAACATATTTTGATTTTAGCAAAGAAAATAAAATCCAATTAAATTAATTTCTAAATTTGTTTAACAGATATATGTATATATGTATACACATACAAACATGGGAACAACTTTTTTTTTCTTCTAAATTTAAGATACAAATATATATATACACACATTAAAATTCAAATAACAAATTTGTTTGGATTTCCAACAAAGAATAGAAACCCAATTTAACAACTAAACAAGATGAATGACCAATACAGAACAATTGAGAAGTTATCCAAGACTCACCAACCCATCATATATAGCAACAATGAACACAACGAAATAACAAAAGTAGATCAAGCTTCGATCTTGCTTGAATGTGCACCCCCAACCAAAAATCATAAAGAAATTGGTAGTGACCTCCCAAATTAAAAGTAACCAACTTCCAGCTAAATCTTTAAAATTAAAGAAAATTAAGTACCCAAAACCATAGCAATATCGTGTACTAAAAAAGACAGTCAAAGCAAAACTTATGTACCATAGTCTAGAATGAAGCAAATCAGCTAAAAAATTGGTAGTCATGTCCAAAACAAGAAAAGAAGTAGAAGAACAAAACTGTGATGTATACATAGTATTAGTATATATATACCACAATTGGAAGCTATGGCAGTGATGCCATCAATGGTGAACCCCTGATTGGAAACCAACATCCTCTTTAAGTGTATACCCTCCAGATTGACACCATTCTTGGCCATGGCTTCAATCCATGGGTGCACAAAACCTCCCCAATCATGCGAGACCAAAATGAAGTTCACAAAATGGGGCTTTCCTTTCAACGTTAGAGACCTAACTCTAGGAAACCTCCTGATCAATTTCTCTGAACTAATTGCATAACAATTCTCTACGAATACACTTTCTCTGCTGAACCTCTCTACCTTATATAATGACTTGCACATCACTGAAACCGCATTACGGTCTCTGTGTGACGTCAAGAAATCAAATATGTGCTCTAAGACCTCATCTGAATGATAACCCTGATCCCTCTTACATTCTCTCTCTCTCTCTCTCTCTCTCTCTCTTCTCTTTATTTTTCCAGATTTGGTGATGGTGATGAACGAGAAGGGCGACGTGAATGAGAGAGGAAGAGGGAGGCGAAGGAGAGAGGTCGCCATTGGAGGAAGGATATTGAGGAGAATAATCACCAGTGGGCTTTGGAATCGCCGAAGGCAGTTATACTAGTAGTAGCCGAAGAGATTATGGAGAGGAAAGAGGAGAGAGAGAGAGAAAGGGGGCAAAGCATGGTGAGGTAGGTATAAGAGATTTAGGGATCAAAGGGTATTTTTGTCTTTTTATGCTCATATGAAAGGATAATATGGTCATTTTATATAATCAAGTAATGTCGTTTGTGCAAAATTGATGGGTTGAGAGGATCTTGATATTGTCAGTTAAAATATGAGAGGTTTTCTATAATTATTAAAATCACAGGAGAGGTTCCTGTATTTGTCAGAAACCTCAGGGGAGATAAGTGTAATTTACCCAATTTTTTTTATAAATATATAATTATTTTGTAAGAAGTCATCTAAATTGTAATTTTTCCTAATAATTTTGTCTTTCTATTGTCACACCAAACTTCCTCGTCTTTAAAACCAAATTGTTATTTTTTTTTTTTTTTTATCATAAATTGTTATTGTTGAAATCTTACATTTCAACAAAACCCTCCTTCACTCCTCTTGTGATAGGGGCTAGAAAAATCAATAGAAGTACTTTATTGTACAAAGATATATGGATAAATTATAAATATATTCCTAAGATTTGTTAGGGTAGTGAGTATTCTAATAAATAACATATATTAATCACTAGCCAACAAATTTAACTTGGAATAATAAGGGTATTTTTGCACTTTATGACCTGTCACCCCAATCATATGTATTTGCAGTTGAGGGAAGGGCGGTGACCTATGTATCTTGGTATTACTTTTTCTGATCATAGTGAAATAGCAATGATTATAGATAGGGTGTTAATTTTAAAGTCAACCACATAAACTTTTTATTGTTGTATATGTGATTTAAAATTATTACTTATTTATTTTTCTGTTTTTCGCATTTCATAGATCCTCACTAAAGATTCCACAATCCTTAAATGTTTCAAAGTTCTCCACCATATGATCAAGTTAGAGGTGTTTTCGAAAAGTAATTTGGTACAAGGATCCAAGGAGAATATCCGGCCACTAAAGAGAGAATCCGATAGTGTAATTCGTTGCTCATTTCCACACTCTCTTCCCTATTGATCATACCAATCATGTTCATCACTTTTTGCCTCTGATCATCCAAACTCTTCTTCAAAAACATCAAACTCCCCCATCACCACCTCCCTATCCAATGATCCACCACCAATCTCACCACCTCCCATTTGGGTTTGTAAATCCAACTTCTTTGACTCTCTTCTCTTCTCTTGTCTTAAATGATTGTTTCACCTCTGAATCAAACTTGTTTCACACTATTTTTTCTATGTTGGGTGATGGTAGTGGTGGAACGAAGGTAGATGTAGAGGTGGTGGCACGATGATAGGGTGGTAATGACGGTGGTGATGGCTGTGGTGTGGTGATATTAGTAAGATTTTAGACCAAAAAATATTTTCTGCCTTTTAAAAATAGAAAACATTTTCTACCCAAATAAACTTGTTTTCAAATTACTTTTGTTTTCTATCTTACCAAATTCGAAAAAATATGAAAAAGATTTTTTGCCTAAACAAATAGTGTAAAAAACTATGATATTATCTATTGTTTTGTAATTCTAGCTATAAAAATGTAAAAAACTAGGAGTTGCTAAAATGGCTTCCTCCCTAACATGACCTGACCAGACCAACACTGCTAACCATGGCCTCTACATGGGCCGCCGCCTCAACTAGAGCATAATAATTCTTCCACATAGATCCAACCACCTTCTCCTAGATATCATCATGTAATCACCTCTCAATTTCATAACAACGACGCTCCTCTGTTGCCACCAACTTTGGAGCAAACCCTGACAAACTAGTGAACCTTATCTCAAACTGAGCAAAAGGAATAACATCCTGGCACAATTCAACAAACTGTTCCCTTAACCTTTCCCGAGCAGAAGGAGGGAAGTACTAGGCCAAAAAGGTCTTGGTAAAAGCAACCCACGTGGCATGTACAGTGTTCTTAGCATACTTCCACCAATAATTCGCATCTCCTTTCAATTGGAAACCCGTCAAAGAAATCCTCAACCCTCGTCCTCGACTGAGCATATCAAGAGTCTTGGTAATCTGTTCCAACCAATCCTCCGCCTCCGGCGGTTTTGCCTCCCTTAAAAACTCTGGTGGATTGGAGTGAAGAAACTCCTTAGTAAGCTTGAGGGTACGCCTGTTGTCCCCCTCATTGTGAGCTAGAGCATCTTGCACTGCTCTCACAATCTCGCAACTTCCTCGTCGATAGTCGATGATGCAACGATAGGTGTTAAAGGAACCGCCGTGCCCCTACCGGCACTCCTACTACCCATCCGTCCTCTATTCCCTCGTATAGACATCCTATAGAATCCAAAAACAAAATCAATCTTAGTGTACATCGCAACAGCCTTCCCTAGGCACACACTCAACACCGCTAGGCTACAAGACACACTTAGCCCCCAAAACATACAATTCCCATTGCATATAAACAATTAAACATCTAAACACATAACCAAATCAAGTCCACAAAGATAGCCACTCATCCCGGAACTCTCAAGGAATTCCTATTAGAAACCACGTTGATCAAGCGTGTCTCCAATAGGACCTTAAAACAAGATCATCGGCTACAAGTACTATCCAAGAAACTTAATCCCATGCTCACATAAATGCAACATATAAGTCCTAACACTTATCCTAACTATATGCAACGTCCTCACCAAGCATAGTAAACCCTTTGTGGTAAAAACCACTTCCCACGAGCCCAAAGTATTCAAACCCGGCTCGCTCTGATACCAAGTTGTAACACCCCACTTTTAATACTCGGAATCCATTACCAAAATCATTAAATTAATTCAATTTTAGAGATAACATGCGGAAACTATTTACATCAACGAGAAAGAATAAATAAAGATTATCTCATCCAAATACAAAATGAATGCAACAGGAATATAACTAAATAAATCACCCGAAGGCTTACATCTTTAAAAGTAAAAGAAAGGGTTTAACCCTTTTACAATAACGACATTCCGCCCACAAATAAAAAGGCCTCGTGGCTAACAACTAACGGTGATCCTCGATCTCGAGCACTTTTTAACATCATTTGAAAAGAATTAGCAATGTGGAATGAACATAAAGTCCAGCAGAGATTCCAACATGATCCTAAGCAATAACAACATTTAGATAGCTATGATCATGAATGCTTCACATCATATCATATACATATTGTGACAGTTTATAACCAAAGTATACATACATAGATACTTTTCTCAAAATCATCCGATTTATTCAACAACACAACCAGTTCACACTTACTTCTCATTTTTCCATCTTTAACAAAATATCATATAATAACCGTATTTTCCTTCTTTAACAAAGTATTACATAATAATCACCTTGCCTTTGAAACAAATCACAAAGATCTGATTTTCTTTTCCTTGATTCTTACAACCTCAATGCATAAATACATTCATCACATTTCCATGTCTTAAAATCAAGGTTAAGGAAAATACTATCAACAATCAATTTGATACATCCATGGGTACACATAACCATTTAACTCAAGAGATAAAAACAACACACACTCTAACCACTACCTACTCAACTTTTAAGATAACTCAGTCTCCCAGAACCACAATTATCATAACACATAACATATCACAGTTACACTGAAACAATAATAATAAACAACTCTACTTTACCTGCTTTAAGCACGGTAAGCCAACGGTACATCTTTTCACAACAAAATGCTAATTATCCAAACACCGACTGGAAGGTAATGGTACCTCTGCCAAGTTCTCTAGGCGCTAGCTGGAAGATACTAGTACCTCATATTCTCAGTGCGTGCACATTTTCCAACCATCACTTTGTACAACAAGCATAAATAACTTGAGTGTACTACGTGCAGATAATCTTTTCAACATCACAATGTCATCCTCCACCGATGGCCAAGGACAAAACCTCTCAATAATATGTACTAAAATACACGTAATACAATTATCCAATTCTTATGATGCATTAAGTCCAACAATAACAATAATATTCAAGGTAAGTTCTTTCTCAATTCGCAAAAGAGTTATAATTACCTCTTCTTTCCAAAATCAATTTCCACAATTCCCAATTCACAATACACCAGCTATATTTTCAAAATAATAATAATAAAAAAAAAATGCATTTCCTTCGTTTAACCAAAGACCCAATCCATGGATAACAAAGTCATAATCCACTCAATTTCAACTCAAGAAAATGTAACCCAATGATTCTAGTCTCATGGTTAACCCCATTTTTAGCAATCAACAAACTACCAATTCGTTATACTCAATTATAATCAACCCAACACAAAGTTAATGCTAAAATCATGAGACCTGATTTAATCTCAAATTAATTACCAAATCATTAATCAAATTCCTTAATTCATACCATGATTATTTCACAATTTCAACCATTTTTACCTATTAGGCATTATTACAAAAATTAGGGCTTTACCTCTATCTCAACATGAATATGTTAAACCACTCCCCAATTAACCCAAGCAACAATCAATTTCACAAATCTCCATCTCAAATATCAAATCCTAAATCCCCTTTCATGATTTTTGAAAAATCCATAATGAACATGGTTTTTATGCAATAAAACCTTCAACATGTCTATTTATAGACAAGGTATTAAAAAAGATCAAATAAGTCCCTATCTCAAAGAGAGAAGAGGAGAAAAGCCAAAAATCAACTTCGCCGGAATTCGATCTCCACTGGTCAAAACAAAGCACTCGGTATGCTCGTCATTTTGGTATAAGGAACTAGTATCGAAATCCCAATGGATTCATGGGATCAAAAGGAAATGTAAAGTTTTGAGGTTTTGGATAGAAAGGGATGAGAGAAAAAAAGAGAAAAGATTGTAGAGAGAGAGATATATTTTGAAATAAGAGAAAGAATGGCCAATGATCAATAAATGGCTGAAAAGCACAAAATTCGAGGTAGTTTCACGTGCTTACTACAACAAAAAGCACATTTGACGACCAAAAAATTGGTCGCCAAAAGTACAAATTTCGTTGCGAAAAGAATCGGTGACAAGTACCCGATTGGTCGCCAAAGGCCTGTCACTAAAAGTATTGGTGACCAAATAATAAATTGTCACCATATGTAGACATTTAGCGACAAGTAAAATTGGTCGCCAAAAATCATGTATTTTGTCGCTGTAAAATTCTAATTTGTCGCTAAAAGGTTAAGATTTGGATAGACTATGTAGTTTTAGCGACAAATAAATTCATGGCCAAAAGTACTATTTAGCGACAAAACTAATTTGGTCACTAAAAATCAACTTTTTAGCAACGACTAAGTTCTGGTTGCTAAAAGTTCCTTGAATAGCCACTAGCTTTTAGTGACAAAACAATATGTTGTCGCCAAACGTATTAACAGCGACCAAAATATCACCTGTCACTAAAAATTCATTGCACAAATTTGGATTTTAATAATTTTCCTGTTCAAAATAATCCAAAACACCAGTTTTTCTATACACAATATATACACAAATGCAATGTAAATAGTAATACACCTATGTAAGACATTCATAATAATTCAAAATTAATAGTTATTAAACATCCCAATAAACATAATTACAATTCTCTATCAATTTGAAACATTCATACCAAAGTACTTACAAACTATTAACATCAAACCCATAAATCCATTACCAAATCCTATGTCAAAATATTTTCAAAAACACAAAACCAAATATTTTGATGCTAAACATCTAACCCATAAGTCATTTACCAAAATCCTATGTCAAAATATTTGCAAAAACACAAAACCAAATATTTTGATGCTAAACATCTAACCCATAAGTCATTTACCAAAATCCTATGTCAATATATTTCCAAAAATACAAAATCAAATCTTCTGATATAGCCCGAACTATTTTCCACCATTGCCAATCTGTCACATGAAAAAAAAAAAACAAGATTAGATTAACAAGAAAAAAAAAAAACTCGGTATGAATTTCACAATTTTGATTTTAATTTTGTAACGGGAAGTCCAATCGGGGTGTGTAGACCGCCCGAACTCTCTCCGCGGGCCCTCATTTCGGAGAGGGCGCGAATTGGGTTCTAGCTACTACAGTTCGGACTCTCATCACGATTCTGAATCTAATCTCACAAGGTGCAATGTAAGATTGATAAATCACCAAAGAGTCTAAATCTGGCAATTGGTTTTGGAAAATCAATTTTGAATCAAAAGCGCCAACAATGGACTGCTTTGCCAAATTACAGAGTCGCCACCTAAATATTTTATTTTGAAAAATTTAGGAAACCCTGACTCGTGCCTAAGGCCACGTGTCCGTCATCACCAAAGTCATAACATGGGTACGAGAGGGGAAGGTCATAACATGTGCACCCCCGCTCGCCCAATCAAAGATCGACCTCTACTAAACATGATATATTGTTTTGAAAACACATGTCTTCTTATTCCGGTTATTTAGCTAACTTACTATGTGATGCGCACAACATACAAGTATAGACTCAATCACGAGAATTGGAACAAAACAACTCATGTTTGTTTTTGAAAATGGTTTGAAAGTGCTACTCGCAAGTAGGCTAAAGCGCGGATTTGCCACCCTCGAGTGGGCTTAAAACATGATGATTTTGCCACTTTGCAAAGTGGGCTTAAAACTCACAATCATCGAGTTGTTTCAATTCAGGCAATGAAACCTTCATCCACAGGCATTCATGCAGTTTATCAATTAAGCAAATAGCCTCATGGCAAGCATGCTAACATGGCAACACTCACACTCATGCAAGTATGCTAAAGCGTAAACACTTACAGTGTACTCCGAGCCAAAACAGAAAACTAGTTAGAAATCATGCATGATCCTAGCTATGTTAAAATGCCTAATGCAATACATGCAAAAGTGCAACTATTTAGGCTCGGCTATCTAAGATGGCATATGGAATGCAACAATTGATACATGTATTCAAATACGTATTGAAATACAATGCAGTTTAAATGATGCGCTAAGCCCGGTGCATGCGATACAAATGAATGATGCAAACATGCAAAACATAAGGTATGCTAATTGAAATATGCCCCTAAACTATCCATCAAAAGCTGATAAGTAAAAGGGAGAAAAAAATAGGGGTTGGAAGACATGCACACACACACGCACCCTTATTATAACATTATGCCCTCGCGACGGAGGGTCCGAGTAAATAAACTAAGCTAGCTACGCTAAGCTAAGCTACTTATTACAAACCAACTAATTAACTATTTTAGCTAATTAATTACAAACCGAATTGAATAACTAGCTAATCTAAGCTAATTAAAATATTACAAAACAATTTAAACTAATTAATTACAACACATGTAGTTAACTACATCTAGCTAACAAAGCGACAAATGGCCTCGCGGGCGAGGGAGATATGCATGCTCGGTTGCGTCCTCCCGGAAATACACCACCTTGCCTCTAGATGCCTCTGTTTGCACTCTTTTGGACCTTTGAAAATTGTGCCAACTTCCAAGTTGATTCTGTCTGATCTCAAGAATATTCTGAGGGCTCATCGGCCAAATATGGTGGCTATCGGCCAGTAATGATAGCCGATCGACTGGCTACAGTGGCCGGTCGGCTGGGGCATGTGGCCGGTCGGCCACTGCTTCTCTGAAATTCCACATTTTGTTACAACAGAGCACAAACAGAGGCAAGGCAGTGTATTTGCAAGAGAATGTGTGTACCACCACACTTCTTATCATGTTTCAAGCTCAAAGGAGTGCGGCGCTCGGCTCTCAAGCCACCAACCAAGCATCTCAATGCATGATAGCCCAAAACCCGAGCTTGCACAATGTTAGTGAATGCACAAACAACACATAAGATCCTCCGCCTCTATCATGCATGGTCAAGAAGGTTGGCGACCAAGAAATGTGACACGTTTCATCACTTGGAGTATGAAATGTCTCACATTTCTTGTGTTTGGATTAACGTCTGATCCAAACACAATGCAATGCAAACAACATGCTTATCTTTCAATACTAAAGCGGCATGCACAAGACTCAATCATGCAAACAACACATGCATAACATGTTAAGGGACTAAAATGATGAAACTAGTGAAGGACACAACACTAGAGACATGCAATACAATGCTCCATGGACCAAACCAGTTCTAAACAAACCTCATGCATGCCAAAACAGTGGCCAAAAAGTGCTAAAATGATAACATAAAAGGGAAGAAAATGCATGCTCAACTTATGGCTTGCAAGCAAGATACAAAGCTCAACCATCAAACACATTGAAAGAGTGATATATACGAGAGTATGGCAGAGATATGAGCACTGAAATCACATGCCAAATGATGATGTATCATGCAAACATCACAAGTATAGCATGCAAGAGGCCCTAAAACTCAAAGCTAGTTAAGGCATTCACACAAGAGGCATGCAATACATGGTCTAAACAGCCAAACCAGCTCTGGACAGAGCTCAATCATGCCAAAAAAAAGGTTAAAACATGCTAAAAAGGGAGCCCCAAAAGCTTAGACAAGCATGCATGCGTATTGGCTCATAAACAAGGCATAAGGCACGACTCTCAAAAGCATTGAAAGAGTGGATCATGTGAGAGTGTGACTACACTATATGCACTGAAATTACATGCTAAATGGTGCCATACCATGCAAACATCACATGCATAACATTTTAAAGGCCTCAAAACTCAAAGCTAGTTAAAGCCGCTTACACCACAACCATGGAAGGCAAGCCTCAAAGGGCCAAGACCACTCAAGTTAGAGTTAGAGCATGGCAAAATATGAGTAAAAACATGCTGAGACAGAGCTAAAACATGCTAGAATAATGGACTAACTCATTAAGCATACTATGCTAACAAGCAAGATTGCCCTAGAGGTGTAAGATGTGAGCAACCAATAACCAAACCAACGAAAAATAGAGTTCTGGAAGGTCTAAAAAGTCACAAAACTATGCTTGAACCGAGCCACAAAGAAGTAGAAACACGTGCTCATTTGGTGGGCCATCAACACATGCTAGCAAGACAAGAGGAAAGGGGACCACCCCCTCCTATTTGGGACCTCAAAACCACCTTTCAGCCACTGAAATTCCTCTGGAATTCAGTGGTTAAAAGGCCAAAAAGAGATAGCTTGAAAAGCCTAAAGAGGTGGTACAAAAGCTTAGCAAATAAGCAATAAAAGGGGGTGGACCACCTCTAACTCCAACATGGACTCAAACCAACATTTTTAACACTAAAAAATATAACTTTTAACAGTTGACAACTAGGCCAAAAATAACATGCGAAGGTGGCCAATTAAACAAAGGAAACAAAGCCTTAAAAGGGTTAGAGCCTTACCCTTGAAGAACAGCAAAAACCAGCAGCTTTTCTGAGCCAAAACCAGCTTTAGAATGCCCAAACAAGCCTTAGGGAATCTCAACTCCAAGGTCAAGATGTTTGGCTAAGGGGTTGTAGCAAGAAGAACACTCACTTTCAAGCAATATATATATATATATATATATATAGAGTTCTAGAGAGAGAGTCAAAATTTTAGCTCTAAAATTTCTAAACCTCAAACAAGGGGGAGGGACCTCTCCTTATATAGAACATGCAAGCCAAAGCTTCCTTGACAAGCTAGAAGCTTGTTTGAATCCATCCCTACACGTGTATGGAGGATACACTCAGTGTGCAACAGCTGGCACAGCTGGCACACAAAATATCTAAAAAAGCAGAAAAATGGCCGCCAGCCATCATTTGTGGTCTACCGGCCATCAGTGTAGCGGACCGGCCACCACTAATGGCCGATGGGTCATAGGGCTGGCCGACAGGTCACCCTTTTTCTCCAGAAGCAAAGAAGCAAGCTCTTGGTCCACAACCAAGCACAAAACAGGCAAGTTGAGAGGCTCCAAGGCAAGACGCTCAGCCGAGACCTTCAGGGACTCAAAACGAACACGAACATGGATGATCATCAAGTGTTCAAACGATGACGTCCAAGTCTTGAGGGTAGTAAAAAATGGGGTGTCTACCGTTGCCCCTCTTTGACAGAACTCGGAAGTCATGAAATGACGGGAGTGAATGTCAAAGCCCAGAGACGACCCATTTTTGACAAGGCTGAAGACTTAGACAAACATACAAGACAACAAGATAGATGCACCCGCAGGCAGGGGCAAAATACAAGTGACATACAAGATGCAAGAGCATAACCTATGATTATGCAAAAAGGGCTGTAATGAAACACTTATGAAAAATAAATGCAACATTTTAAACAAACCGACAAGTCACAACAATCTCACACATTTCAACAGAAAGGATGTAAGAAAATTATGAAATCTTCACTGCACTTCGCGCAGGAAGGGTCAAAGCGACTGTCGGGAATACTCAGAGTCTCAAACAAGATACCTCTCAGCGTATCACGTGCGAGAGAGAGGGAAAGGTAAACACCTCTCAGCGTATCACACGCAAGAGAGGAAAAGGTAAACACCTTTCAGCGTATCACACGCGAGAGAGGGAAGGGAAACACCTCTCAGCGTATCACACGCGAGAGAGGAAAGGGAAACACCTCTCAGCATATCACATGCGAGAGAGGGAAAGGAGCGGTGTAAACACCGAAGGGTGGCATAAACATCGGGTACACGTCCCAAGTGCTTCTAACCAAGACAGAGGTGGTATAAGCATCGAACACACATCCCAAACGCTTCTAATCGAGGAGTGGTGTAAGTGCCGGGCACGCGGTCCAAACACTGCTAACCAAAAAGGGTGGTATAAGCATCGGGTGCACAACCCAACGTCTCTAACCAAAGGAGTATAAACGTTGGGCACACGCTCCAAACGCTTCTAACAAGGTGCCAGTGTAAACATCGGGTGTACCTGGGTGTTTCTAACCAACGAAATAGGGAAGAGGAATGGTTTTACCCAGAATTCCTCTAAATGAACCGTACATACAATATTGTGCATGTATGAGAATGAAACTTGATAGATACAATGCAATGCAATGCATGTCCTATGCAAGATTGACATCATGCTTTAAGTTAAATGCCAAATGCATGTTCCATGCGAATGCGAGAAGTGCAAATTCTATGCGAGCGAGAAATGCATATTCTATGCGAATGTGAACGAGAGAAAATTCTATGAAAAACAACAATAATGCATGTGCGAAACAACTTGCATATGCTATGCAATGTAATCACGGATACATATCTCAAACAGTATGCATGTACTATGCAAGCGGAACAACGCATATTCTAGGCGACGATGCGAAACGCATGTTCCATGCAATGGCATAGAGATGCCCATATTCAATGCAAGCAAGGTAAAGGCGTGTTCCCTGCAATGCTGAGATATAATTTCAAAACAAGACGAGGCATGCTCAATGCAAAAAGGCATATAACAAATGCAAATCTTGCCCATCATGGTAAAAACATCGTAACGCAACGTATTCAAAAGCAACTTTCGAACCTTGTAATATACAAAAGGATACGAAAAGGATACATTTTATGCATATTGAGTGCCACACACTGAGAACATAGTTCGGGGCTACCATGAAGGCCGTTTAAGTTCCGAAAAGTGTATTTTCTTGTGCTTTCTTGAGAGATGAGGGCATGTAAGAACATAACAACACTCAAGGGGAGTATCGGAGGCCCACCGGCCACTCTAAGAAGCCATCAGCTTGCCATCGGCCTTGATACCAGTTCATCGGCCAACAAATTGGCCGGTCGGCTAGAAGCAGCAGATTCGGGACAGTTTGGTCTTTCCGCACGGATGGCTTTAAAAACACAAACCCAAATCACAAATCCTCACACCTTCAAGTCTGAACAACATCCCCCTTCCTTCCTAGACCCTTTTCTCCTTAGATCCGGGCTTTACACGCATTTTCCAACGCCTCTCGTGAAGTTGATTCACTAAGACTTTTCGATTTCCTTCACTTTGAACCGAACAAAAGTTGTTTTCGGAGCCTTTTACTCCATTTTCACGATTTGAGGTAAGTTTGCCTTGAGTTTGATGCCCTTTTCTCGGGTTTTGACTTTTTTGACTTTTCCTCTTCTCGAGAGTTGACTTTTGTTGACTTTTGGCATTTTTTGCCCATTTTGCTCATTTTTCAACTTCTTTTCAGATGGCAGATGACATTCCACATGGCAGAGCTCCTCCGGGGATGGAGATGGATCCCGAGTTCGAGCCTTTACCGTTAGGCATTCGGCCTTTTGACCCGGCGACTTATGAGCCAGAGGTACATGTATTACCCCCGACGGCATCCGTCAATTTAGGAGGTTTGCACGAGGTGCACCAGAGGACCTCCTGCTACGCGAGCCGGGGTCACACTTATCCCATGGCTCTTCTGAGGTACACACTTCCTTTTTACTTTTCACAATGTAGATCACATATCCTGGATAGCCCACACTGCTCTTCATCTGATTATCCCAAACACACTTGTACACCACATGGCTTGTTCATTTTGAGCATATTCATACACTGTACTTTTGTCAATTTTGAACACACGTACACACTGTATTTCTGACACTGCCTTGCATCTGTTTATCTTGGACACAGGGAGATTCTCATGCCTTCCGGGGCTATGGGAACATCATCGCACGAGAGTGGTGCATGGAGCTACCCGATGGTGTTCGCCACATCATCGATGAGGCTGGTTTCGGTGTGTTCTGTATGGGGCTCTCACGCCTCACTGCGAGTCGGCCTCTTCTAGGTGCCTTAGTGGAGCGGTGGTGGGACACCACCGATTCCTTCCATCTCTCTACGGTAGGGGAGATGGCGATGACTCCCTTCAACTTCTCTACGCTCACCAGCATAGGAGTAGGGGGTGATCTGATCCCTTACGACACTGATATGGGCGAGTGGGATGCTGCTCAGATCTTTTTGCTAGGGACTCGCCTACCTCTCTTCCGACCAGGGATGGTGCGATATTCGTGGTTTGCTGACCACTTCAGGGGGGGGACGCCGATGACCCACGAGGATATTGAGCACTACGCCCAGGGGTTCCTCATGTTCTTTCTTGGCACCACTCTTTTCGCCGACCGGGCGAACACTGTTGGCCTCTACCTCTTGAGTGCACTAGTGGACCTGTCTTGCGTCTGTCTTTACGATTGGGGCGGCGTAGGCTTGGCCACATTGTATGGATACATGAGTTCTTCATCTCGCCGGAGCATGCACCTGCTTGGAGGCTACTGGAGAGCTTGGGAGGTACATTTTTCCCTTTTGCTTTACAATTCTGCTTTACATTATCTGTCCACCGCACACACTACACAAGACACTGCATATAACTCTTTAATTTCTGCTTTATCTGTATACTGCTTTACATCTGATAAACATACTCATTATTACCCTTTCACATTTCGTAGCTGTGGGTATATGCTTATTTCCCGAGGCTTGCCCCAGAGCTGGAGGTAGAGACGCCTCCCATGGTCTTGTATTCACACAGATACGATGTGAGGTGCGAGCGGAGACCCCGAGAGTCTTTCTCATTCTTCCACCGATATTTTGACACTATAGCCGCAGCAGAGGTATTTCAAACCTTACAGTTTATCTGAGTTTTGCTTCATATTGCACTTTCAATAGCAGGTAACAACCTGTATATCCGTCATTTGCAGATCACTTGGCAGCCCTGGGCAATGCTGCCTGACGCGGTTAGAGATCAGTTTGTGGGTGCTCGAGAAGCTTCCTGATTCTGGCTCTTGCTTGAGGGTCTTGTCTGTTAGGCATGGTACTTAGGAGAGCGCTTCTTGCGACAGAGCCTCGGTTTGCCTGAGTAGATAGTCCCGATGCCACCTCCCACCTATATGAGGATCACAGAGAGGTACACTGAGCAGGAGATGATCGACTTCACTAGAGGCTGGGATGCTGACTTCTTCAGGCTCGACGACGACTATACCATCTTCATTCAGACATACCTCATGCAGCCTCTGGCCAGTGTTCGTCGAGGTGAGAGAGACAGACCTGTAGCCGCAGCAGGAGAAATGGGAGGATCCAGGGCGACTCAGGCCCATGGTAGGAGAGGTTCCCAGAGGAGACAGAGGGCGGGGTGGCCAGACCTGCCCACTACTATGACATACCGAGGACGTGCTGGAGAGACTTATCAGATTCCCATCGCTCCCGCCCTAGTTGATCACGAGCTCGTCAGAGTTCGAGGCCTGACCCTGGTATGTAACCATATTTTACGTTCTGCACATTCATTTCAATTCAGTTTATACTCCGCAAATTACTAAACATCTCAGTACTTTTGCAGGCTTCCATAGAGTACACCGGACAGGCTCTAGAGCTGTCGGCTTCTCTGATGGGGATGGTGCAGACGAGCATGGACCTGCTCAGCATTTACGGCATTCCGGTAAGTTCTTTCAACCTACACCCCAAAACTCTCTGCAACCTGCTCCACACTGTTTTGATGCATTCAACCATACTGCATTAATACACTGCACTCGTATACCGCTCACGACATTCATACACTGCATTTAATACCATACTCAGCTTCGCATGTCATAACTGATGCATTTGCCAAATTGCTCTTTTCAGGTCCCATTCCAGATGCTAGCCACAGCGAGCGCCCCAGCGGGACCTTCAGTGCCTCCCCGAGCAGCAGAGAGAGAGGGATGAGGGACGTTAGCGCACAACCGAAGCAGAGTTAGGCGTACTCACACTAGGAGTAGTTCGCGGGAGCCTGCCCTAGATGATGATGAGTCTGACGAGGAGCCAGTGAGTCCGCAGTTAGAGTCGTCTCAGGACGAAGATGGGGCTAGGGATGGCTCGGGTTCAGACTCGGGCAGCGGTAGTTCTGGGCCTATGCCGAGGAAGAGGGCGAAGAGAGCTTCCCATTCTTGAGGCGACAGTTTTCTCTTTTTGCTTAGTAGTATTAGTACATTGTACAGCCTTAGGTAGTTTTAAAACTTTATACTTTTACAAAAAAAAGAAACCATTATGGAGCGAAAACATCTTTTGATTAAAAGGTGTTGCATTTTATATTCTGAGCACTGCATCGCACCATTTTATAAAAAAAAATGGAACTTGATGGAAATTGAATGTTTGCTTATTGCGCAGTCAGGTAGTGAACCGACATATCAAACAAAACAAAACAATTCGATAAACAAAACTAGGACTTGACATGCTAATCAAATGTGAATACAACTCGATAAGCAAGACAAAAACTTAATAATCAATGCAAAAACAACTCAATAAACAAAATTGCAACAACTCGATAAACAAATTGAAACAACACAGGTATGACTTCGCAAAATCGTCACAAAAAATGCATCCAAAGTGGAACAAGACAGAAGTTCTCAACACTTCCAACACATGGACAACCCAGAGAGCAAAAGGAGAGGCCATCGGCCAAAGTAGGAGGCCACCGGCCACCACAGAGGGCCATCGGCCACCATCACCAGCCGATCGGCCATAAAAGTGGATGGTTGGTGGGCCATAAAACTTGGCCGGTCGGCTATTAATGCAGAAAGTCTCCAGATTGTTGCCACCTGTCTTCCACTCAGCACCTTATCTTCTACAAAAGCTCCAGCTTCGTAGTTTCTCCATTTCAACACTATTTTTGCCCCAAATGGAAGCATTTCTTGCCCAAAAAATCTCCGACTAGATTGCAACTTTGGATGGCTCGGAAAAGTTGAGTTTCCGGGGTTTCGAATAAATGCACTATTCACGTTGAGCCGCACCCTGCTGCGTTTTCCATTCCTCCATGCTGCGGCTAGGTGTTGGAATCCGGTAACTCATGTTTTTAGCTTTGGTGGACAAGAGATATGTCCCACTTTTGAAGATTTCCAAGCTTTGATGGAATCTGGCGCGACGAAGAGATCTTGCCCCAATTCCGTTTTGGCCATATCCAAGCTTTAGGACGGATGTGTGGGCTTACTTTGCATGACGCTTGGTCTTTGATTCGCGATGGGGAGCCAGATATTCTGAGCTTGATTCATCGATTTTCTGACGCCGGTGACCGCGGCGATCATCATTGGCAGGGTTTTCGGCGACATGCCCTCTGCTTGTGAATGTTGTCTCATATCTTGCTTGCCCTAGACTTCGGAGGGTCTAGTGTCCATTTGATTGAGGTTGCCCAAGGCTTGAAAGAGGGCAATAGCTACATTGGCATGACATTAGTCAAAACTTTGATGGGCTTGGATGCTTTCCATCGCCGGGAGACAACCAGATTTGCCGGGAGCGCACTAGTCTTACAGATAATGTTTCCCGCCTTTCTCACACGTGTATTCCTCACATCACTTGGCCCTCAGGCTCTGTTTTTCTCTCAAAACCCTTTCTCACTTTTCTCTCCACGTACACCTCTCTATTCTTTAATCTCTCATTTTTCATCCCTCCCCAGATATGGTTGATGGACAAGTTGAAAGTGGTGGACTCATGCCCAGCATATTCAGCACGCGGCTATTTCTTCCGGCAACGACTAGTTGATGCATCAGATATGGGATGGTGGTGCGAATGGATGTGTAGCCTATCTGCTGCCAACATTGCTTGGCGCTGCCCCTGGCTTAATCTGCCGGTGATGAGCTACAGCATGTCTCGCCAGCCTGGGATTCAGCTGATTGGCCTGACACACTATGTTTTCTACTTCCCATTTCGATTCTGGCGCCAATTTGGACATGATCAGACTTGCCCGGAAGAAGGGATAGAGTATCCTACTGCATTTCCGGTCCGAGGCTTACAGCTAGCTCGGTATGCCACAGCATGGAGGACGAGAGAGCTTCTGGCCCCCGCTCCTACTTTCAGTTGTGCCCTTTCTGGCGAGTGCATATCTTGGCTCGATGAAGAGGCACAGACCGGGCCTACTTTGGCATCAGAGGCTTCCACAAGCTCTGGAAGGGGACGTAGGAACACCTGACTATGCCCCGAGTTTATTGCTTTAATCTATACTTTCAAGTTTTCTTTATGAATGTAATAAAAAGCAACTTTAATTTATATTAAGAACAAGAGAACTCTATAATGAAATCAATGAAATTGAAGGTTGTAGGTACTGAAAATTTTCCGTTTGGTCCAAAAATGGTCTTAGTTGTAAAAAGATTAATTTGAACAAAATCAGCTTTTATTAAAACTTTTCAAAACCGTTTTCGATATGGATCACAACTGGACACGCCTGAGATCTATCACTGAGATGTACAACCCCGAATCCCAACAATTGGAAAGTTTCCCTAGTTTGAATAGCACTGCACTGGAGATCACAACCGAGCTCTTGAATGCAGAATAGACAAAGATGACCAATATGATCACATGAACAAAGTTGATTTTGGAAGTGTTTATGGCTGGACTTCAGAATGAAGTTGCCTACGTATCCCAAAGATGGGAATCAAGCCTTACGTAGTTCGGTTCAGGTTCACTCATGTATTAACACTCTCCTTTTGCGCTCTTACTTTTGCCAAGGCCGCCCCTTCTGGGTTTTCAACCTTGCGAGCTCAATTTTTATTATTTCAAATTTTTCATGCTCTAACTTTTGCCTAGGTCGCCCTTTCGGGTTTTCGGCCTAGCGAGCCACTCAGGGATAGTATTTCTTCAACTTATCCATGTTGATCGGCTGGGAAAACTCAAGGCCATCTAAATCCATTAGAACGACAGCTCCACCCGACCAGATTGACTTGATGATATAAGGGCCAGTCCAATTAGGTCTGAACTTGCCCCTAGGGTCGTGGCTGGGAGCTCGGTTGTCTTTAAGCACCAAATCCCCCTCTTTCAAATTCCTGGACTTAACTTTCTTATTTAAAGCCCCAGCAATTCTTCGTTGATAACCCTGGACGTGATACAGTGTTTTCAACCTTCTCTCGTCAAACAACATGAGTTCTTCGAATCTGCTCTGCTGCCAATCTGCCTCAGCTGTCTGGCACTCAGCCATTACCCGCAATGACAGAACCTCAACTTCGATAGGCAGAATAGCCTCCATCCCATAGACCAAGGAATACGGAGTTGCCTCAGTAGAAGTTCGAATTGAAGTCCGGTAGCCCCAAAGAGCAAATGGCAGCTTATCTGGCCAATCTCTATAGGTTTCCACCATCTTCTGCAAAATGTGCTTGATGTTCTTGTTGGCGGCCTCAACGGCTCCGTTGGTTTGCGGCCGATATGTGGATGACTTATGAAAAGCCACGTTGTATTTTTCCAACAAGTCGATCACCTCCTTTTTGAAGTGGGAGCCATTATCCGAAATAATCTCATTCCGAACCCCATAGCGACAGATAATGTTATTCCTGATGAACTTAGCAACATGCAATGCCTTCAGCACGACAAAGGATTGGGCCTCAACCCACTTTGTAAAGTAATCTATCGTTACCAGAATATACTCATGCCCATTCGACCCCTTCGAGGTAACTGCCCCAATCACATCAATCCCCCAGACTGAAAATGGCCATGGCGAAGTCATGTTGTACAGCTTTGACGGCGGAATGTTCATGCAGTTTGCATGGATCTGGCATTTATGGCATCGCCGAACAAAGCCAATACAATCCTCTTCCATGGTTGACCAATAATAACCCTGCCTGAGAATCTTTTGGGCTAGCATCACCTCGCTCATGTGCGCTCCGCACTCTCCTCCGTAGATGGCCTCCATCAGGCGCTTGGACTCTTTAGCATCAACACATAGTTTGTGCATCCCCAGATGACCCCTCTTGTACAGTTTACCCCCGCAGACGATGAATTGAGCAGTCATTCTTCGTATTGCCCTCTTATCTTTGGCATTTGCCCCTGGTCGATAAGCCTCCTTTTCCAAGAAGTTCTAGATGTCGTAATACCAGGGGTTTTGATCTTGTACTTTGTCTATGGCAGTAATCAGTTCATAGGCCGGCACGAATTTCTGTTCGATGATGATCATCGAAGATAGAGTTACTAATGAATCAGCGAACCTGTTGTTCTCTCTTAACAGATGAGCGAAGTTTAGTTCCTCAAACTGAGGAATCAGCACGTCCAAGGTCTGGTGATAGATTTTCATATTTTCTTCTTTAACTTTCTAATCTCCTTTAGCTTGAGATACAACAAGGTTCGAGTCCCCGATGACATCCAACCGTTTTGCCCCTAGTTCCAAGGCGGCTTCCAGTCCAGCAATACATGCCTCATACTCTACCTCATTGTTCGATACCTTGAACCGAAGTTTGAATGCTAAAGGTATACAGGAATTGTCGGGTGCTATCAGCAACACCCCTATCCCGTACCCGTACTGGTTTGACACTCAATCAAAGTACATAGTCCAGGTTTCTTCTTCAAGTTACAGAATGACCTCGTTCGGGAACAGATACTCTACTGCTTCATCCCCTTCCATCAGGTGATCGGCTAGGAACTCCACTACCGCTCTCCCTTTCACAGACTTGCGCGTCATGTACTTTAGATCAAATTCGGAGAGAAGAAACAACCAACGGGCTAGCCTACCCGTAAGTGCTGGTTTCTCAAAAAGATATTTGATGGGATCTAATCTCGAAACCAGTATTACAGAGTGAGCTAACAGGTAGTGCCTCAACTTCCTGGTAGTCCATACCAAGGCCAGACAAGCCTTCTCCAGCAGAGTGTAGTGGGTCTCGTAATCCAACATTTTCTTGCTCAGGTAGTAGATAGCCTTCTCCACCTTATCCTCAGATTCCTGCGCAAGCATGCAGCCCATTGTCGTGTCAGTCATTGATAGGTATAGAATCAACGGTTTTCCCGGCTCTAGCGGTGACAACATAGGTGGGTTCTGTAAATATTGCTTGATCTGTTCGAAAGCAACTTGGCAATGGTCATCCCATTAGAACTTCTTTCCTTTCTTCAAGAGACCAAACAGTGGTTCACAAGTCAAGGTTAATTTTGCAATAAACCGTCTTATGAATTGCACTTTACCCAAAAAGCCTCGCACCTCCTTTTCAGTCATTGGTGGTGGCATTTCTAAGATGACCTTGATTTTGGAAGGATCGACCTCGATACCCCTCTGTGTGATTAAGAACCCCAGCATTTTCCCTACTGTAACACCAAAAGTACATTTTTGAGGATTCAGCCGCAACCTATACTCTCTGATCCATTGGAAAAATTTCTTTAAGGCGGTGTAGTGGCCCTCCCTTTCCTTGGACTTGACAATCATGTGATCCACGTACACCTCAACCTCTTTATGGATCATATCATGTAGGATCGTGGTCGCAGCCCGTTGATATGTAGCCCTAGCATTCTTCAAACCGAAACGGCATCTCCCTATAACAGTAGGTCCCCTACAGGGTAGTGAAAGCAGTCTTCTCCCTGTCTTCGGGTGCCGTCAAAATTTGGTTGTAGCTTGAAAACCCATCCATGAACGAGAACAACGCATGCCCAGCAGTGAAGTCCACTAATTCGTCGATATGCGGCAGAGGAAAGTCGTCCTTCGGACTGGCTTTGTTCAAGTCTCTGAAGTCCACACATACTCGAATTCTGCCATCCTTCTTCGGCACCGGAACTATATTAGCCAACCAAGTTGGATACTCAGATACTAACAGGAACCTTGAGTCGATCTGCTTAGTGACCTCTTTTTTGATTTTCAGAGCCCAGTCCGGGCAGATCCTTCGGAGCTTCTGCTTAATAGGTCAGGCCTCTGGGTCAAGAGGGATCCGGTGCTGTACAATCTTAGGATCGATTCCAGGCATGTCTTCGTAGGACCACGCGAAAACATCTTTGAAATCTTTTAATAAAGCGACTAAGCGCTCGCGTTCCTCAGAAGACAACGTGGACCCGATCTGGACCAGCTGTGGGTCCTTCTCTGTACCAACATTAATTGAGGTGATTTTATCAACCAAAGGTTTTACAAACCTCTCCTGCTCTTAATCAAGCAAATGTTTCAAAACTGGAGGAATTCTGTCCTCGTCATTTTCATCAAAATTTTGAAAATCCTGATTAATGCAATAAACTAAAGGCACAGAAAAGTACTCGGAAGCCACAACTGTACCATTCTCATTAACAACATCCAGTTCGTCTGATCCTTCGATTACAACAGACTCAAAGGAAAATGAAAAAGACGACCTCGACAGGATAGTGGCATCCGGGTTATCACCCCCAGGAATATCGGACTCAGATTCAGAAGAGCTGGAATCTGATTCCGACTCCACAAATTCTGTGGAATCAGATTCTGGCTCACTACCTGACTTGGAACTGCTTGACAAAAAGCCTTCCTCGTACTGGCAAACGAGGGAAGGTGCAATGGATGCATCAAGAATGCTAGAAGATGGGCCCACAGCCGCTTGATCCCCAATCATGGAAACTGAGAAGTTATCCCCCGAGCACTCCGGTATGATCTGAGGATCTGAGAGGAGACAAGCCAGTGCTACCCCCATCTCAATTTCTGTGCTCTCGAACTCTTCCCCCTTGCACTGCTCAGCCTCAGCTGGTGTGTCTGTCTGCTCTTCCGTAACTTCATCCCCTGACAACTGAAGGTCAAAAAAGATCTCGAAGCCGACCAAATGCCGCTTCTCTAAATTCAGCCATGGCTTCGGAAAGCCGTAAAACGGGAAGTCTTCCCCCTCCCGAACAAAGCGTCCATTCAGGGTGCCTTGGATAGGTCTGTGCACCAACTCGTAGTGCTTCCCGGCTTGCTTAGCCCTGGCTCTTTCGGCCATTTCCCTTCCTTTCCTTGCCCAATCCTCTTTGGTAAGCAGATAACCTAAACCAAAGGCATATGGGTTGTGTGGCACTTCGGCCAATGTAGCGACGCCCTTTCGGCCACTCTGTCCTAGTCCCATTCCAGGTATGTGTTGAAGTTTGTTCATGAGGTAGACAGACTGTGCACTGACGTATAGTCCCTCATCAATAGCTAGCATATCATGTACAACCCGAGCCTCAGCTAAGGTAAATCCTGACAAGAACACATCCTCTACGCCATGCTCAATCTCCAGAACTAGTGTAGAAACCTCTGGCGGCGGATGTATGGACGAGTTCCCAAAAACAATTGCCACCCCCTTCCCGTGGGGGTACTTCAGCATCTGGTGTAAGGTGGAAGAGATAACCTTCACTTGGTGCAGCCACGGCCGCCCAAGGAGTAGATTGAAGGTGGCTGGAATATCCAAGACATGGAACTCAATGTCATGCTATCCCGGGCCAATCTTAGTCTTAATCTGTATGGTCCCCATCACCTCCCGATTGGTGTTATCATAGGCCCGAATTACCTAGGCTGTTGGCGCGAAATTTGTGGGCTTCAACCCGATAGCATACGCCGTTCTCGACGGACATACATTGATTGCAAACCCTGTATTGACCAGGACCACCGATATCCATTTTTCTCTACACTCCATAGAGATATACAACGGCTTGTTATGATTGGAGCCCTCAGGCGGTAGTTCCTTGTCGCTGAAGGTCAAGGTCGGGGAAGCTCCACCCAAGAAAACCAACCCTACCAACTGCTCGGGCGTCATGTCAGTTGAAAGCTTAGCCCTATCCATGGTTGTAAGGACGGCCTGCCTATAGACCCTCGAGGCCATAAGCAGTCCCCATATGGAAATGTCTGCTTGAATTTTCTTTAGCTGTTTCAACACAACTTCCTCCTCTAGTAGTTTTTCTTTCTGCCTCTCTGCCTCTTTGTCTTTCCCGGATGCCCCCGGCTGGTGCAAATGCGGGGGCTTGAAGTACCGCCCACTCCTGGTCATATGGTTAACCTCTCTGATATACTAGGTATCATCTGGTTGATTTTGCCCCCAGTCCTCCTCAGTGTGGGCAAGACGTAAGTCATCGTCTTCCCACCACATCCCATCGGCGACCGACAGACAGCTATCCGGTTCAGCTATAGCTGTTCCTGTGTTTCCAACACACTTGGCCCCCTCAGGTGCCTTGGCTTTTCTAGCCTTGTCTTTGTTCGTAATTTTCTCCTGCTCAAACCTCTTCAACGCAGCCTCCTGTTCAGTATCTGCCGTACTCAAATTACCCAAATCCCGAGCAAAATTCTTCACACTGGTGCTCTCCGGCGATTCTTCTTGATTCTCAGCCATTCCAGCCATTGTAGATGTTCCCGTTTCTGACGGTCCCTATTCTGGCTGAGGCACCTCAACAACATCCGGCTCGTCACTGAGCCACCCGGTGGTATCTGCTGATCCATTCAAACTAAACAAGTTGATGCTCACGTCCCTCGGGTCCTGCTCATCAAAGAACTGAAGGTTGTTGATATCCTCTTCTAGCTTGGTAAGGTCATCTAGCCCCTGACTCGGTCCATCCTCCCGAACCACACTGATCTTCGTCCCGATTGGCAACTCTACCCTCGGCTTAGCCTGATCTGTTGACATAATATAACCACAAGGGTTATATGCTTCCTCGGTAAAGCTCCTAGATCCCTCAGGCTCTAAATCAACATTCCCACTCTCCTCCAAAGTCACCCCAGTTTTGTCTTCTACAGTCACCACCACTAGCTCGGGCTGGGTTAGGGAGGTGCTCAACATGCACAAGTCCGTGTTGTCCGGGATGAACACCTTAGGCTTAGGTAGGTGGGAGGGTGTGATGTATATGCTAGGGTCATACGGGATGGTCGTTGTTTGGATCAGGTTGATTTGCTTGGGTGGTGGAGCTCGGTTATGGGATGGGAGTGGGTTGGTAGTGACATTTGGTTTTTCGAGATGCGCAATCACCTTGTTGTCAATAGGATCCTAGATCTCATGACGCAGTCTGAAGCAGAGGTCGGTGTCGTGACCATGCTGTTAATGAAAGGCACAGTATTTGGCCGGGTAATGCATTGGAGGGAGGTTATTTGGTAGTAGGCGTGGTTCCAGGGGCTTCAGATACCCCTTTCTGATTAAAATCCCCAGGGCCTTGGACAAAGGCATATGCAGCGGGGTAAAAGTCCTCTGGCCTTGAGGTGGGTATTTTGCTGGTTGAGGGGTGGCACTAGATGTGCCGGTGAAAGGTGTGGCTGTTTTTGGTGTGGTGATGGTGACCATGCCCACGTCAGAAGTCCTTGCGGCTGCAGCACTACTCGTACCTGTATTCGAACCGCGGGTAAACGCCCTCTTGGGCTGCTCTCTCTCGTGGTCAATCAGACTTTGCTTTATGGCATCCTCAATCTGTACCCCAATCTCGTGTAAGTCAGCAAAGGTAGGAAAATGTAAGATGATCATTTTCTACGTAAGCTTAGGTTGAAGGTTGCACACAACCATCCTTATCTGATCTTTCTCAAGCGGCTGAGTTGTCATCATGGAGGCCTTGGCCCTCCATCGAGTGACGAAGTCAGAAAAGCCTTCATTTGGCTCTTGCCTGGTCGACTCGAGATCACGGGTCGTGACCTCGATCTAGGTGTTGTATGAATATTGTGCGACGAAGGCCTCGGCCATCTCCTCTCAACTTCTTTTCACTGAGTCCTCCAGTTTGGCATACCAGATGGCCGCAGTACCCGATAGGGTCCGACTGAAGAGTGAAAGTTTTTGGAGTCTCGTTAAGCCCATCGGGCGCAGAATGTCAGAAAACAGCCTCAAATGAACCATAGGATCGCCCGAGCCATCGAAACGATCTATGTGAGGTATCTTGAACCTGTCCGGCAATGTCATGGCCGAATCAGTGTATCCATCTTCTATATCCAGGATCAAGTTAACTCCCTGGGCTCGCTTGAACAGCTTTTCGAGCTTACTCATTTTCAGAGCGGTTGGATCCACCTTGAATTTGAACGGTGTGTCCACAGGATTAGCCAGTGCTTTAGACATCTGAGGTGGGATTGGCAGTAGGACTGGCCCTGTCGGAACATCCGTATTTTCTTGGACGTGAACCGCATCCCCGGGTGTTGGAACTATAGGTGAGGGTAGGAGTGGATGTGAAGCAGACGCTTCGGCTTGTTGGGGTTGCTGCTGTTGCTGAAGTCTAGCAATTAGTTCTACCTGTTGAGCCACAACTTCCGCCTGACGGGCGGTAACTTCTGCCTGGCGGGCAGCATCCCGTTGCATGGCTTGCATGGTCTCTTGGAGTTAACGCATCATGTCCTCCATATTAACTGAAAACTGCTGAACTGACTGAACAGGTGTGTATTCCCTCTTTGAGGTGGAAGCAGATATATCAGCCCAACTGCGCACAGGTGAGGTGGATAATGACCGCTGATCTGGTAACCGCTGTACTGATGACCTGTGCCTAACTGACCTCCGTCTCGGAACCGGGGTAATGAAACAAACACTGGTTGTTCGTTAACTAGATCCTTAGATCGATGAATTCTCCCAACTCTGGTCTAGAGTGCTCAGGGGGTATCTGCCTCGTCAGAAGGAATGATGCAATACTACCTTGCAAAAAGATAAATAAAGCAAAAAGGAAAAAAAATAGAAAAACAGACAGCATTTCGGCTTAGATAAAGACAACACACAGTTGATACTGAATGTCCTCAGACTGATACCCAGACTTGCAACTGATACATACAACCTGTAGAGACACACTCTGACAGCACATATCAAGTAAGTAAGAGCCAAAACACCTCTATGGTGGGGTAGGGTTTCCCTGTCCTATTTTGTCAGGAGCTAGGGTTTCATTACGCACGCAGCGGTTTCAAACAACCTACATTCGGGTAAGCAACCTGTCCTAATTTGGAATGGTCTCTATGGCTTCCGATATGCAACTAGGTCGAATGGTCAAGAAGGGTGCCTCGGCAAAACTGAGGTTTGTGTTCCCATCGTGGCAGAGCCCGTAACCGATCATCCTTATGGCATGCTTTTCCAAGCAAGCCTCTGACAAACCGTTCAGGAATAGCAGATGGCAAACACTGTGACTCAAGCGCGCCAATGCAAATGCAATGCAAAGAAACACATAAGTGTAGAAAAAACAACATATCATGAGTTCGAGTCAAGCTCTCTAAATCCCCAATGGAGTCGCCAAAAACTGTAGACCACCCGAACTCTCTCTGCGGGACCCCCTTTTGGAGATGGCGCGAATTGGGTTCTAGTTACTACAGTTCGGACTCCCGTCACGGTTCTGAATCTAATCTCACAAGGTGCAATGTAAGACTGATAAATAACCAAAGAGTCCAAATCTGGCAATTAGTTTTGGAAAATCAATTTTGAATCAAAAGCTCCAAATATGGACTGCTTTGCCAGATTGCAGAGTCGCCACCTAAATATTTTATTTTGGGAAATTTAGGAAACCCTGAATCGTGCCTAAGGCCACGTGTCCGTCATCACCAAAGTTGCCTTGGCTCGGGAACTTGGGTACAAGAGGGAAAGGTCATAACATGAGCACCCCCGCTCACCCGATCAAAGATCGGCCTCTACTAAAGATGATATATTGTTTTGAAAACACATGTGTTCTTATTCCGGTTATTTAGCTAACTTACTATGTGATGCGCACAACATACAAGTATAGACTCAATCACGAGAATTGGAACAAAACAACTCATGTTTGTTTTTGAAAATGGTTTGAAAGTGCTACTTGCAAGTAGGCTAAAGTGCGGATTTGCCACCCTCAAGTGGGCTTAAAACATGATGATTTTGCCACTTTGCAAAGTGGGCTTAAAACTCACAATCATCGAGTTGTTCCAATTCAGGCAATGAAACCTTCATCCACAGGCATTCATGCAGTTTATCAATTAAGCAAATAGCCTCATGGCAAGCATGCTAACATGGCAACACTCACACTCATGCAAGTATGCTAAAGCGTAAACACTTATAGTGTACTCCGAGCCAAAACAGAAAACTAGTTAGAAATCATGCATGATCCTAGCTATGTTAAAATGCCTAATGCAACACATGCAAAAGTGTAACTATTTAGGCTCGGCTATCTAAGATGGCATATGGAATGCAACAATTGATACATGTATTTGTAGACGCGCCCGAACGTCCCGGGAAAATCCCATTTTGTTCATTGGGCTCACTACAGTTTGGACTCAACGTCACGGTTCTTAATCTGATCTTGCAAAGTGCAATGCGAGATTGATAAATCTTCAAAGAGTCCAAATCCGGCAAATCGCTTTGAAAAACTGATTTTTAGAAAGAAGTGCCAAACATGGACTGCTTTTCCAGATACAGAGTCGCCGCCTAAATATTTTATTTTTGGGAAATTTAAGAAACCCTGACTCGTGCCTAAGGCCACATGTCCGTTATCACCAAAGTTACCTCGGCTCGGGAACTTGGGTACGAGAGGGGAAGGTCATGCAATGAGCACCCCCGTTTGCCTGATCAAAGATCGACCTTTACTAATATGATATCTTATTTTTGAAAACACATGTGCTCTTATTCCGGTTATTAACCTAGAATTACTATGTGATGCACACAACATACAAGTATAGACTGGATCGCCTAAGTTGGAACAAAACATCTCATGTTTGTTTTTGAAAGCGGTTTGCTACTCGCAAGTAGGCTAAAATGCGGATTTTGCCACCCTCAAGTGGGCTTAGAAAACTCGCAATCAATGAATTGTTCCAATTCAAGTAATCCAACCTTCACCCACAGGCATTCAGGCAGTTATATCACATAAGCAGTTAGCCTCATGGCAAGCATGCTATCATGGCAGTCACTCACACACATGCAAGGATGCTAAAGCATAAACACTCACCAAGTACTCTGAGCCAAAACAAAAGCTATGTTAGAAATCAATGCATGATCCTAGTTATGTCAAGAATTCCTAATGCAATACATACAAAATGCAACTAAGATAGGCTCGACTATTCTAAAATGTCATGTGAAATGCAATTTGATACATGTATTCAAACAGGAATTGAAATACAATGCAGTTAGTATGATGCGCCGAGCTCGGTGCATACAAGACAGATGAATGGATGCAAACATACGAGCATAAGGATGCTAATTGAAACATGCCCTAAAACTAACCATCGTAAGCTGGTAAATAAAAGGGAGAAAGAAATGGGGGTTGGAAGACATGCATCACACACACGCACACTAATTTACAATAGTTGTGCCCTCTCGACGGAGGGTCCGAATGAATAATACAGAACCAACTAGCTAATCTAAGCTAATCTAATTAAACTAGTTATTACACAACAGAATGAATAACAAGCTATAGCTAATTATTACACAACTCTAACTAATTAACAAATTAACTAAGTTAGCAATTGAATAAGCATGTAAACTATATGAAATAGGCTGCCTAAACTCTGCCTTGGATGACGAAGGATGCATGCCCGGTCACCTCATGCAAAAATCCATCGCGATGCCCTGATTTGCCTCTGTTTGCAACTGGTCTCAGAACACTGCAAAAAGCTCCAGAAGGCTAAAACTCCATCATGGGAATCTGTAGGAGGGCTGCCGACCAGTTGTTGGCATTGGAGACCACCTGCCGACCACTTTCTGTGCTGAAAACCAGAAAAAGTGGTCGGCCAGCCACTTTATCTGGTCGGCCGACCAGTTTTGCTGCTGGTTTCTGGTTTGCTGCAACAGAGAGCAAGAAAGGGGCATGACAAAGTATTTGCAACACATATATGCACGACCACCCTCCCTATCATTACACAAGCTCAAGGGAGTATAGTTCTCGACCCTCAGGCCACCAATCATGCATCTCGATGCATGATGGCCGAGGAGCCAAATTGCACAACTCAATATGAAATGAATGCACACACGAACACATAAAGCCTAAAACTCCATCGTGTATAGTCAAGAGTGTCGGCGATCGAGAATTGAGGCGCGTTTCATCACTTCGAGTATGAAACGTCCCTCGTTTCCCATGTTTGGACTAATTTCTATTCCAAACACAATGCAACAAATAACATGACATGGCATACCCAATGCGGCTCAAGCATGCAAACATTCAATGCAGTGAAACAAGCGTATGAACACGATGCAAGGGACAAGCATGAAAACATGCAACTAACATATTAGCATACACAATGCTATGAACTACATGGCATACACAATGCTCATGACAACTAGTATACGCAATGCACATGGTAACTAGCGTACGCTAGGCAATGGACATGGCATGCATAAATGCAATAATCAATTATGCAACAACATGGCATTCTCAATGCTATGAACCACATGGCATACTCAATGTACGATGGACTTAAACCAAAATGGATAGGCCTCAGCCGTGTCCAAGTCAGTGGCCATACATGCTAAGATAGAAACTCAAAATGCTATACAAACATGCATGCATATCGGCCCAAGCTTAAGGCTCAAAACACAACTCTCCAAAAGCATTGAAAGGATGAAACATGGGGTACAATGGCATATGTTCTAGCACTAAAATGGCATGCAAAATGACTTAGAATCATGCCAACAACCCATGTAATGCATGTTGAAAGGCTCAAGCGTCAAAGCTAGCGAAGTGTATTACACTAGAGGCATACAGGACAATCCTCATTTGACCGAGAAGCCTCAAAACAGAGCTAAGACAGCCCAAAATAAGAACAAAATCATGCTAGAGCATAGCCAAAATATGCTAGGATAATGAGCCAAAACATCATGCATACAAAGCTAGTAAACAAGATTTACACTACAAGCATATAGAACATGCAAGAGGCTACCAAACCAGCCAAAAATAAAGTCATGACATGTCAAATGATGGCCAAAAATCTACTGAAATGGAGCCAATACATGCTAGAAAGACATGCTATTTTGATGAGCCACAAATGGGAATACACTACACATACAAGAAGCAAACACAAGGTAGCCAAACCAGCCATAGACAGAGCTAAGGAAGGCCCTAAAAGTTACAAAAAAGTGCCTGAACCAAGCCTTGAAAGTATGAAGATGCATGCTCCTTTGATAGGCCAATAATGCAAGCAAACAAAATAAGAAGATAGGGGATCACCCCCCTCTGAGTTAAGGCCTCAAAACAACATGCCTACCACTGAAAATCCACTGGATTTCAGTGGCTAAAAGGCCAAGCAAAGATCAACCCAAAGGCCTTAAGGCATGGCACAAAACAAGACTAAACAAGGCATGCAAGAGGGTAGAAGGCCCTCAACACCAAAAGGGCCTTAAACAAACATGCTAAGGACTGAAAAATAGAGCTTTTTATAGTTCAATGTTAAGCCAAGAGAAGCATGCAAATATGGCTAAGAGAGTGATCAAAATAAAGCTTAACAGGGAGAAAAGAGGTTACCCTTGAAGCACTGCAATACCAACAAGTTTCTCAGCCAAGAACCAGTTTTTTAACCTCCAAAATGTCCTCCAAGAACCTCAGTTTAATGATGGGGGTGTATGGTTAAGAGTTATGGTGCAAAAGTGGAGAACAACACACTATTTAGGCACCAAATATAGAGATATAGAGAGATATATGCTTATGCCTTAGGAAAATTTCAGAACCTCTGCCATGGAGAGGGAGAGCCTCTCTTATAGAAAAACAAAGGTTCAAGCTTCTTGGAGAAGCTAAAACTTGGATGCCATCCCTTCATACACGTGTATGGAGGATACAGTCTGTGCCCTCTAGCTGGCACAGCTAGCATCCACACAGTCTGCCAAACTAGGGGGAGAGCTACCGACCACTTAAAGTGGTCGGCCTACTACTTGCAGTGGTTGGCCGACCACTTCAAGTGGTCTCCCAAGAAAAAAAGTGATCGGTAGGGGGAATTGGTGGTCTCCACACTGAAAGCAAGCCAATGGTGGGGTGGGCGACTAGAAAAGGTGGCCCAAAGATTAAGAAAACCAGTTTCCCGACCAGAAAACCAGCTGGCGGGAAGGAAAGTGGTCTCAAAGGAGAAAAACTGGTCTCCCACCCTTGTACCACCTTCCAAGCAAGGAAAACAAGTTTTGTACCAAAAAAAAAAAAAACCAACACGGATACAAAACGAGAGCTCAGAAGGCAAAGCGCACAGCCGGGAGCCTCGAAACCCAGCTATTGAGCACCAAAAGTGGTATACGAACACAAAAGTGGTCTCCCGGACCACAGTGTCCCTCTAGGCCAAGGAAACAAGGTGTGGCTCAAAAACCACGCCAAACGGAGAACGTTAAGCGGTCCCGAGACAAGGCGCTAGGCCGAAGGCTCCAAAAACTGAAAACTAGTCTCCAAACAGGAAAAGTAGCCTACAACCACAAAAAGTGGCCTACGACCACAAAAGAGTGGTCTACAAGACCTCTCCCTCCCTCTGGGAAGAGAAAACAAGGTTCGGTCCACAAACCGAGCCACAACACAAAGAGTTCGGAGACCCGGAGGCAAGCCTCTCAGCCAAAACTCCGAAGCTCAAAACGAACACAACATGCACTATCACCGAGTTCTCAATCGATGACGTCTGAGTCTTAAGGTCGGTCAAAAATGGGGTGTCTACAATATTCAAATAGGTATTGAAATACAATGCAGTTTAAATGATGTTCCGAGCCCGGTGCATGCGATACAAATGAATGATGCAAACATGCAAAACATAAGGTATGCTAATTGAAATATGCCCCTAAACTATCCATCAAAAGCTGATAAGTAAAAGGGAGAAAGAAATGGGGGTTGGAAGACATGTACACACACATGCACTTGTGGACGCGCCTCACGTGAGGGCCTCACCCCACAGTTCGGACTCGATATGTGTCACGGTTCTTAATCTGAACCAAAGAGTCCATATCCGGCAAATCGTTTTTAGAAAATAGATTTTTTGTAAAGTAGTGCCAAACATGGACTGCTTTGCCAGATACAGAGTTGCCACCTAAATATTTTTTAATGGGGGAATTTAGGAAACCCTGACTTGGTGCCAAAGGCCACATGTCCGTCGTCACCAAAATTGCCTCGGCTCGGGAACTTGGGTACGATTGGGGAAGGTCAGCTACGAGCACCCCCTCTCGCCCGATTCGAAGATCGGCCTCTACTAACCATGATATCTGATTTTGAAAACGTTATGTGTTCTTATTCTGGTTATTAGCTTAGAATTACTATGTTATGCACGCAGCAAACAAGTATAGACTAGATTGCCTAATTTGGAACGAAGCATTGCATACCCGTTTGTTTGGAAAATGTTTGAAATTTGCTACTCGCAAGTAGGCTAAAACACGGATTTCAACGAGTTGTTCCAACTCAAACAATCCAACCTTCACCCACAGGCATTCAGGCGGTTTAATCAAATAAGCATCTAGCCGCATGGTAAGCATGTCAACATTCACACTCATGCGAGATGCTAAAGTATAAATACTTACATCGTACTCCGAGCCAAAACAAAGAACATGTTAGTAATCATGCATGATCCAAGTCCATGTTAAGTGGCTAATGCAACGCATACAGAATGTCACTAGAATAGGCTCGGCTAATCTAAGGATGACATGTGAAAATGCACAGATAGCATGTATTCAAGTTAGATTTGAAATACTTTATGCAGTTAGCATGATGCGCCGAGCCCAGTGCATGCAATACTGATGAATGATGCACGCATGCATAGCATAAGGTATGCTAAATTAAATATCTCCTAATACTAACCATCAAAGTAGGTAAGTAAAAGGGAGAAAGAAGTGGGGGTTGGAAGACATGCACACACGCACCCACACTTATTACAAATTTGCCCCCGCTCGGAGGGACCGAAATAATATACAAATTAATTAACCTACAAAGCTAATTAATTATTACAGACCAATTAAACTAGCTAAGCAAATTAACTAATCTAAGAAAGCAGCAAACAGCAGCCTCGAGAAGAGGGTCCAATGCATGTGCGCTCGGTTCCGCTTGGAAAGTCACTGCCATGCACAAGATGCCTCTACTTTGACTGTTCTGCTCCTCTGAAGACTGCACAAGTCCCAGGGTTGCTTCTATGAATGCTGTGGAACACCACCGGCTAAGGGGATGGGCCACCGGCCATGGAGAATGACCACCGGCCACAAATTGAGATATCGGCCACTGATTGATGGCCGGTCGGCACTGTAGATGGCCGGCCGGCCAAATCTTCCTGCAAAATCTGTTTTTGACAGCAGCAGAGGGCAAAACATAGCATGGCAATGCATTTCAAGCAATGTATGCACCAATCACACCCTTTATCATATTCATGACTCAAAGGAATATGGTTCTCGATTCTCGGACCACCAATCGCGCATTTCCATGCATGATGGCCCGAGAAACTAAGTATGCATTTCGATATGGAATGCAATGCACATAATCAAACAAAGGGGGCTCAACCTCTATCATACTCAACTCAAGAGGTGAAGCATGCATGCCAATGCAATGCAATCCTAAGCATGTGAACTAATATGCAACATGGCAATGTAATGTGTACATGCAAGTATGCAAGCAAACATACAAGGTAAGCATGCAAACAAGCAAAGGGGATGGACTTAAACTAATTTAGGCAGCCCTCAAACAAGCCTAAAACAGTGGCCAATGCTATGGAAATGAGGGCCAACACACACACACACATGTACATGTTGATAGGCCAACACTTAAGCATAAAGAAACAACTTCTAAGCACACTTAAAAGGAGGCAAACATGGACAATTAGCATGCAATGTAAACTCTGAAAAACATGTAGGAAATGATGCCAAATCAACCTACTAATGCAAGCTAAGCATGCAACCAAGCCCAAGGACCTAAAGCATGATCATATGACACATGAAGCAAATGACCAAAATGGATCAAAACAGTCCTAAATCATGTTAAGGCAGGCCCCAAAACCACTTAGATGGCATCTAAATGATCTACACATGGAGGCATGCACAAATGCTTAAACATGGAGCATACAACACAACCTCTTAAAGTATTAAAGGAGTGATAAAATGCAAGCATGTGGACATGAAACAAGGAATGAAATGTCATGAAAAATGGTTCCAAACCATTGGAAAGATGCAAGGATGGCATGCTCATGGTCAATGCACCAAGGCATACAAAGGGGGATTACATGGTAGCTATGCAAAGCAAAACATGAATGACCCGAATGACCAAAAACAGACCTCAAACATATCAAAACATGCATATAAGCTTCACAAAGCTTGGCCAAAATACATGAGCATGGTAGTCTAAATGCTATGTATGTATTAAGGCAAATCATCGCATTACAAGGCATGTATGCTAAGCAAGCATGGTGTACCTAAACCAATAAAAAACAGTGCTAAAACATGGAAAGATAAGCACAAAAAAATAGCTAAGGCATGGTCAACATACACTTAATTAGATGCTCCCTCAAGAAGCAAAAATGTCCCTTTTCAAGGGCAACAAGGAGAGGGGGTGGCCCTCTCCTTCTTGGGACCTCAAGGCACCATCCTCACCTCTGAAATCCCTCAAGATTTCAGTGGTGAGGAGGCCCAAACACAATGGTCCCGGAGGTCAACCAGAATGGCACAAAACAAAGGCCAAATAAGCCTTAAGAGGGGTCAAATAACCCCAAAGCTTAAAACACCCTTAAACAACTATTTAGAGTAGGCAAAAACAAGACTTTTATATGTTATATGCTAAGCTCAAAAACAGGTGCAAGATAGTCAAAAAAGCTTTGCAAAAATGGGGTATTTAAAGGAGTAAGTGCTCACCCTTGTAGACCCTCTTCAAGAATGGAAGACCAGCAGCTTCTTTCCCTCCATACACGTGTATGGAGGGGAGCCAAGTGCATGCCAGCTGCATGAAAATATCTGCAAAAGCAGATGCACAGTAGTCGGCCGGCCAAAAATGCAATTGACCAAAAAAAGATAGCCGGCCGGCCATCTACAGTGCCGGTCGGCCAAACATTTGGCCGGTGGCAATAAAACACAGCCGGTGGCCTCAAGCCATGGCCGGTGGAGTGTTGGGATGGCCCACAAGCCATTCCCTGCCCCTCCAAGGCAAAACACAAGTGTTTGGTGCAAAACCAGACACAAAACAAGTGGAGTCGAGAGGTCCTGAGGCAAGGCGCGTAGCTGAGACCTCCGGGAACTCAAAACGAACACAAACAAGGATGATCACCGGGTGTTCAAGCGGTGACGTCCAAGTCTTGAGGACGGTCAAAAATGGGGTGTCTACAGCACCCTTATTACAACATTATGCCCTCGCGATGGAGGGTCCGAATAAATAAACTAAGCTAGCTACGCTAAGCTAAGCTACTTATTACAAACCAACTAATTAACTATTCTAGCTAATTAATTACAAACCGAATTGAATAACTAGCTAATCTAAGCTAATTAAAATATTACAAAATAATTTAAACTAATTAATTACAACACATGTAGTTAACTACATCTAGATAACAAAGCGACAAATGGCCTCGCGGGTGAGGGAGATATGCATGCTCGATTGTATCCTTCCGGAAATCCACCACCTTGCCTCTAGATGCCTCTGTTTGCACTCTTTTGGATCTCTGAAAATTGTGCCAACTTCCAAGTTGATTCTGTCTGATCTCAAGAATATTCTGAGGGCTCATCGGCCAAATATGGTGGCCATCGGCCAGTAATGATGGCCGATTGACTGGCTACAGTGGCCGATCGGCTAGGGGATGTGGCTGATCGGCCACTACTTCTCTAAAATTCCTCATTTTGTTGTAACAGAGCACAAATAGAGGCAAGGCAGTGTATTTGCAAGGGAATGTGTGTACCACCACACTCCTTATCATGTCTCAAGCTCAAAGGAGTGCGGCGCTCGACTCTCAAGCCACTAACCAAGCATCTTAATGCATGATAGCCCAAAAGCCGAGCTTGCACAATGTTAGTGAATGCACAAACAACACATAAGAGCCTCCGCCTCTATCATGCATGGTCAAGAAGGTCAGCGACCAAGAAATGTGACACGTTTCATCACTTGGAGTATGAAACGTCTCACATTTCTTGTGTTTGGATTAACGTTTGATCCAAACACAATGCAATGCAAACAACATGCTTATCTTTCAATACTAAAGCGGCATGCACAAGACTCAATCATGCAAACAACACATGCATAACATGTTAAGGGACTAAAATGATGAAACTAGTGAAGGACACAACACTAGAGACATGCAATACAATGCTCCATGGACCAAACCAGTCCTAAACAAACCTCATGCATGCCAAAACAGTGGCCAAAAAGTGCTAAAATGACAGCATAAAAGGGAAGAAAATGCATGCTCAACTTATGGCTTGCAAGCAAGATACAAAGCTCAACCATCAAACACATTGAAAGAGTGATATATACGAGAGTATGGCAGAGATATGAGCACTGAAATCACATGCCAAATGGTGACGTATCATGCAAACATCACAAGTATAGCATGCAAGAGGCCCTAAAACTCAAAGCTAGTTAAGGCATTCACACAAGAGGCATGCAATACATGGTCTAAATAGCCAAACCAGCTCTGGACAGAGCTCAATCATGCCAAAACAAAGCTTAATACATGCTGAAAAGGGAGCCCCAAAAGCTTAGACAAGCATGCATGTGTATTGGCTCATAAACAAGGCATAAGGCACGACTCTCGAAAGCATTGAAAGAGTGGATCATGTGAGAGTGTGACTACACTATATGCACTGAAATTACATGCTAAATGGTGCCATACCATGCAAACATCACGTGCATAACATTTTAAAGGCCTCAAAACTCAACGCTAGTGAAAGCCACTTACACCACAACCATGGAAGGCAAGCCTCAAAGGGCCAAGACCACTCAAGTTAGAGTTAGAGCATGGCAAAATATGAGTAAAAACATGCTGAGATAGAGCTAAAACATGCTAGAATAATGGACTAACTCATGAAGCATACTATGCTAACAAGCAAGATTGCACTAGAGGTGTAAGATGTGAGCAACCAATAACCAAACCAACGAAAAATAGAGTTATGGAAGGTCTAAAAAGTCACAAAACTATGCTTGAACTGAGCCACAAAGAAGTAGAAACACGTGCTCATTTGGTGGGCCATCAACACATGCTAGCAAGACAAGAGGAAAGGGGAACACCCCCTCCTATTTGGGACCTCAAAACCACCTTTCAGCCACTGAAATTCCTCTGGAATTTAGTGGTTAAAAGGCCAAAAAGAGATAGCTTGAAAAGCCTAAAGAGGTGGTACAAAAGCTTAGCAAATAAGCAATAAAAGGGGTGGACCACCTCTAACTCCAACATGGACTCAAACCAACATTTTTAACACTAAAAAATAGAACTTTTAATAGTTGACAACTAGGCCAAAAATAACATGCAAAGGTGGCCAATTAAACAAAGGAAACAAAGCCTTAAAAGGGTTAGAGCCTTACCCTTGAAGAATAGCAAAAAGCAGCAGCTTTTCTGAGCCAAAACCAGCTTTAGAATGCCCAAACAAGCCTTAGGGAATCTCAACTCCAAGGTCAAGATGTTTGGCTAAGGGGTTGTAGGCAAAAAAAAGTGAAGAACACTCACTTTCAAGCAATATATATATATATATATATATATAGAGAGAGAGAGAGAGAGAGTCAAAATTTTAGCTCTAAAATTTCTAAACCTCAAACAAGGGGAGGGACCTCTCCTTATATAGAACATGCAAGCCAAAGCTTCCTTGACAAGCTAGAAGCTTGTTTGAATCCATCCCTACACGTGTATGGAGGATACACTCAGTGTGCAACAACTGGCACAACTAGCACACAAAATATCTGAAAAAGCAGAAAAATGGCCGCCGGCCATCAGTGTAGCTGACCGGCCACCACTGATGGCCGATGGGGACTAACCCTGGCTGATGGGTCATAGGGCTGGCCAACAGGTCACCCTCTTTCCCCAGAAGCAAAGAAGCAAGCTCTTGGTCCACAACCAAGCACAAAACAGGCAAGTTGAGAGGCTCCAAGGCAAGGCGCTCAGCCGAGACCTTCAGGGACTCAAAACAAACACGAACATGAATGATCATCGAGTGTTCAAACGATGACGTCCAAGTCTTGAGGACAGTCAAAAATGGGGTGTCTACAGGGTGCCATTTGCTCATACAAGTTTATTTAGTCTTGAGCAAGCTGCCCGTGCTAAGTTTCGGTGGTTATTTCACAATTTCGCCCCCCTAAATGGGCCTTTTAAGTCTTGTGTTTTACAATTTTCCTTCTAATTTTCTAACTGGAAATCCAATCAAGGTCCCGTTTGTTCCTACAAGTCTATTTAGGCTTAAGCAAGCTACCCGTGCTAAGTTTCGGCATTTTCGGTGGTCATTTCAGAATTTCGCCCCCCAAACGGGCCTTTTAAGTCTTGTGTTTTACAATTTTCCTTCTAATTTTCTAACTGGAAATCCAATCAAGGTCCTATTTGTTCCTACAAGTCTATTTAGGCTTAAACAAGCTGCCCGTGCTAAGTTTCGGCGGTTTCGGTGGTCATTTCGCAATTCAGCCTCCAAACGGGCCTTGTAAGTCTTGTGTTTTACAATTTTCCTTCTAATTTTCTAACTGAAAATCCAATCGAGGTCTCTTTTGTTCCTACAAGTCTATTTAGGCTTGAACAAGCTGCCCGTGCCAAGTTTTGGCAATTTCGGTGGTCATTTCTCAATTTCGGCCCCCAAACGAGCCTTTTAAGTCTTGTGTTTTACAATTTCCTTCTAATTTTCTAACCGGAAATCCAATCAAGGTCCCGTTTGTTCCTACAAGTCTATTTAGGCTTGAGCAAGCTGCTCGTGCCAAGTTTCGGCAATTTCGGTGGACATTTCACAATTTCACCCCCCGAACGGGCCTTTTAAGTCTTGTGTTTTACAATTTTTCTTCTAATTTTCTAACCGGAAATCCAATCGAGGTCTCGTTTGTTCCTACAAGTCTATTTAGGCTTAAGTAAGCTACCCGTGCCAAGTTTCGGCAGTTTTGGTGGTCATTTCGCAATTTCAGCCCCCGAACGGGCCTTTTAAATCTTGTGCTTTACAATTTTCCTTCTAATTTTCTAAGCAATCGAGGTCCCGTTTGTTCCTACAAGTCTATTTAGGTTTAAGCAAGCTGCCCGTGCCAAGTTTCGGTAGTTTCAATGATCATTTCACAATTTCGCCCCCCAAACGAGCCTTTTAAGTCTTGTGTTTTACTATTTTCCTTCTAATTTTCTAAATGGCGATGGACATTTCGCAATTTTGCCCCCCAAATAGGCCTTTTAAGTCTTGTGTTTTACAATTTTCCTTCTAATTTTAAGTCTTCTGTTTTACAATTTCGGCACTTTTGTTCAACACAATCAGACATACTAAGTTAAATGCTTGTCGTGATTTGAAAATTAAATTATAAAAAATATACTTACAAAAGTGCTTGTCAATAAGATTCCTCTGATTAATAATCATCTTCATTAACCTCCATGCCTACTCGATCCTTGTGCATCCTTATAAACTTCTCAATCTCTTCAAATCTTTTGTTTTGCATTTCAATCATTTTAGCTTGTTATTGTGCTACTAGGTTCTGGGCTGCAATTTGTTCTTGCTGGACTTCGGACAAATTCTTCAATGACTCTAGTTGTTTTTGTAGGCTCGAAACCACCTCAATATGTGTTTGTGCGCTAACAGAAGATCTGGATGATGATGGTTTTAGACCAACTCTGAAGCCTTTTAAGTATCCCGATTTCTTTCCAAGAATCTCAATTGACAGCTACTCCTGAGTTAAAGGTACTGCCCTAGGCTCTAAAGACTCTTCACATCACTTTTTCAAAGATTCCTATCAATTTTTAAACAACTTCAACAAATACAACCATTTACATAAATATGTAACTCTATTAATTGGCATACTTACATGTAATTGACCACATACTAGGGCTACCCAATCTGATTTTCTCTTGCTCCAATGGGAATCATTGTAGAAGTCTACAATGTCAGTCTTCTCAGTACCCTATTTCCATTTAAAAGTAATCACACTTTTAATTTTAACTTAATCACACTTTTAAATATAATAAATGCATTACCTATTTATACATTGCAGCTTGAAATGACTTGGAGCCCATTGTATGATTATATGGTAACCTCAATCGACTATCCCTTGTTTTTTCAACCAAGTTCAACAAAATTAATTGATTAGTAAAATTAAATTAAAATTACAACATAATTCTTTAAATTAGGAAATTTTACCTGATGATCGCCATCAAGCCATACATGATTGATCATGTATACCCAAGCCTCATAATCGATCCCTTTGTATGGTTTACTGTAAGGGCCAACACCAGCGTCTACCAACTTTGAGTAATGAGTCTTCATCTTGTTACGCCAACTTTTGTAAAGAGTTTTACACTTTTTATTAACTCTTTTCCGAACCTCTTCATCCTTATCATAATCAGCAATCTCAAATTTATCCTATAAATATAATGAATACTTTTATTAGTATGAAAATGCAAGTAATGGTTATAATCTAATTATTTTAAAAATAACAAATACATGTATCCGAACTACTTGAATGATTGGGCCTTTATGAATCTCATCCATCTTGTCCCACTTTTTTATACAATGATTGGTGCAGCCATCCTTATCTATAACCCAAGTTCATTTGCAAATGGAGTGGCATAACGCCCTACTGGCACCTTTGCATCTACAGGGATCCAAACAGGAAGTTTTTTTGCCACTATTGTTAGCTATGAGACGTGCTATGCTCTTCCTTCGTGTCTGACCCCTTACTTGTCTAGAACGAGTACACAAACTAGTTGTAGATGGTGCATTCTGGGTAATAGTTGCATTAGTAGATGGTGCAACCTGGGTAGTAGTTGCATTTGTAGATGGTGCAGGCTGGATACTTAGAGCATTTGTAGATGGTACACTCTGAGTAGATGTGGTTTAATTAGGTGGTGCATGCTAAGTAGGGGCAACAACTCTAGTTGCAGCTTGTGTTGGAAAAAATGGTTTTTTGGTGACTTTAATTTAATAGTAAAGTGGGTCCCAACCATCTATTGTGTTGGGTTCAAGTGGGCCAAAAACCATTGAGAATTGAATAAGAAATTGCCTCATGATGTTAGATTCATGAATAGGATTTTAAAGAGTATTTAAATCTCTTTTCTTGGCTAAAGGGTGTGAATCCTTTGGGCATCCAAACTTTTCATCTTTCTAGAAAGGGGTTATGGATCCTGGTTAATGGGGCTTTTATGACCAGCCTTAAAGGCTGGTGGCTCTTCCTCTCTCCCCTATACATGTATAAATTGAGACCCTCCTGTCAAGTCTCAATATAGAAATTTTTGCTTCCATTTTACAAGTCAGTTTGCCAGAAAGTTCCTACTGTGAGAGAGTGATGCCACTGTTTTTGTTCGCTAAGCTAGACAGAGAGTGCTTCTGCCGTAGCTGGTTTTGACCGTCGTATCCTGGGAGACAGACGTCGGGATTCCTCAAGCACTCGACCCGTGAGGCGGCGAAATCTGTTTTAAGGAAACTGCTACCGTGCAGGCTTTGGTTTGCTTTCTTTACCATTTTATTGTATTGTGTATTTCTGTTGTAATTTAGTTGTAATTCTCAGAATGTGTTCTTGGTATATATATAATTTTGATTTCTTCATAAATCTATTTATTTAATTTCACAATTTAAACAACAGCTTGTTGGGTAGGTAGAGGAACTTTGGATGATGCTGCACTTCGAACTTTACCAGGGCTTGCCATCTAGCACAACAACTCAACAATTACATGTGTGACACATACATAAAATAAGCAATTACATTAATATCAATGGATGTATGATATAATCAATATCAAAACATAAGTGATAACTAAGTAATAACATGACATAAGAAACAAAAAAAAAAAATAAAATAAAATAAAAAATGGACAAAGAGAAAGATAGAGAGAAAGAGAGAGAGAGAGAGAGAGGGACACACACAAACACACATACTCAAAAAATCTTTTTGAATAGTTATTGTACTCAAACTCAAAGGCACTTAAACAACAGTGTCATAAAAAAATAAAAATGATACAATAATTAAGGTTCTATGTCAAAATCTATATTAGAATCAAAATGATTATGTAGGTCATCTTCTCGGATAGTCAATGCTCGTAGTAATCATCTTCATTATCGCACCCCTCTTCATCATCAACACCATCGTTGTGTGCTCAACTAACTGATTGTAAAACCACCTCACTTGGGATAATTTGAGGATCAATGTCATTCCTATGAAGTGAGATTGTGATAGGGTCTTCAACGCTGACTGGGACAACATCAGTTGTTTCATTCTGTTGGAATACATCATCAAGTTCAATGCCATCTTGTTCTGGTACATCCCATATTCCTCGATGTTGTAGTCTTTCTACGACTTTCCAATGTCCACCTGGCTTTGTATCATCAACATAGAAAACTTGTTTCACATGACTTGGTAAGACAAATAGAACATCTTTATACCATCGACTTCTAACATCAATACTTATGAAATGTGTATCGGTACGTAATGTTCTATTGCTACCGGTGTTGAACCATTCATATTGGAATAAAACAACTCGATGTCCAAGTATGTAATGCATCTTCCACACTTTATTCAAGTACCCATAAAAGTCAATTGTTTGTCCCTCATGCTCCCCTTCCATAACCAACCCACTATTTTGGCATTTATGACTACTGTCATGATCCTTACTATGAAATCAAACACCATTGGAAATGTAAGCTGAATACAAATTAACTATCACAGTAAGACCATTTGCTAATGACCATAAACCATCAGTTGCTTCTGGTAATCCTTGACCTCGCAATTGGTTCATCTACACAACGACATCAATTTCAATCATTATGTTAGTATTCATATAAGTGTAGCTCAAAATCTTTAGGATTATATCTTACATGTTCTTTGAACCATTTGGGGAATTCCTCTTTCTGTCTCTTTGTGATGTCACGTGCACCTTGATTTTCTAAAAGATTCTTGTGTTGCCTACTTACAAACATATGATTGATAAGTAATGTATTATATTAAAAAAAAAATTCTACAAAAAACAATAATAAGAACGTACTCTAGATAATGGTCCAACTCAAGGCTATTATTCAAGACAAACCAATGAGCCATTTCACGTTCTTTCTGAGACATGTCAGAAGCCCTTGTAATTAGCCCAAAAGGAAGAACATTTTGCATGAAGGCCTCTAACCCCGACTCATGCACACCAACATCAACATTTCGTTCCTCTCGATTAAACATCTTCAACAAATTTAGGATTTCATCTTGATCTTCGCCTGTCTCCTCTTTCATTCTATCCCCAACACTTCCAAAGTCATTATGGTTGTCATCATTCAATGCATGAGATTGATTCATAGGAACAGATTTCCCATGATGCACCCAAGTCTTATAAGAAGGGGACATCCCTTTCACGACCAAATGATACTCCACAATTTTACTAGTGTGTCGTTCACAATTCAAATAATCCATACAAGGGCAACGAATCTTATCATTTGGCCCTACATTTTTCATTGCAAATTGAACAAAAGCCTTCACCCTATCTCTATATTGGGAACTCATCATATTCTTAAGTAACATCCAACTCTTGTCAATATTGGGTCACCTACAAAGCCAACGTTATGTGAAATTCTTTTGTTATTATGTACATTAAAGTAGTCCTATCCCATTTATGAATGCACAATGCAAAATATACTAAAATATACCTTTAACTTAATTAGGCATATGTAATTTATTTGTAAGACTAACTTAATTATTTAGTTGTTACTATGACCCACATGATATGGCAATATTAATTATAGATTTTACAAGATTATGGTTCCATATCTTTTGCTCCAAAGTTTTATCTAATATTGATTTCCAAGTATCCTACTTTGATAGTTCTAAATCTTGGATTATAAAAGTTGTTGTATGCATTACACCATAAAATAATTTACATTATTAACAAAGTTGTATTAACAATAGTAAGTGATAAACAAGAATTAATATTTAAGTAGAATATGCAATCTATAGTTAAGGGTGAAAAATAATCATATAGTAAGTGATGAAATGGATATATAAATTAGAATTGCTATATAAATTCTAGTGTTGAAATTGTTACATATTAGTTTAGTTATTCTTGTAAGAACATATTCATCTATTTTAGCTATTTGACTTATTTATTTGTTGAGTTAGACATGAAATTAAGATTTTTGAAACCAAACACAACAGTCACCCCTAATTAGCGCATTTGGTCTTATCTTATTTATATGTCAAATAGTTCTTTGGGTCATCTAAATATTTGTCATATTATGAATGCTCAAAACATTTGGGAAAAAAAAGTGAATCCTCTAACAACCACAAATTTAATAAAAAAAGTGCCAAAATTCTATAAGTAAATTAAAAATGCCGAACAAATAGTCAAAACTTAATCGATGAAGTAATTGCCCCCAACAAATGATTGCAGCTTTTTTATCTCTTTGCATTAGCCAATAACTTATAACAATTGTAATTGTAAGTCAAAGTTTAAACTAAAATCGCACAATACATGAAATTAATAGAGAGTTATGGGTATGAAATGAATATCAAATAACATAGAAGGATACTCATGTCCTATCTTCTTCTTTCTTTCTTTTCTTTTTCATTTTTTTTTTCTACAAAAGAAGCCACAATCACAATAGTGAATTGTGTAAAACAAAGTAGCTAAAGCAAAAACTAGAAGTGGAAAAGAAATTCAGCAAAGTGGAAAGCAACAATTGGATAGTAGCAAAAGAAAAGAAAGGACGAGAATTCTCGAGTGGAAAGCAAAGGTTAGATAACAATATGTGAATATTTAATTTAGCGATTTCTTTTGCAGATGATACAAGAAATTAGGCTATTTTGGGCCAGAAAAGAAAGCTATAGTTTGTGAAAGACTTCAATAGCAGAAAGAATTTTAGCTAATTTCTTTAAAAGATGAAACTAATGCCTTATTTCTCATCATGTCAACATTAAGTCGTATGATTTTTGTTCTTCAAAATTGTAAGCGCGTTGCCAAAAGAAGTAAAACCCTTAATAAGAAAACTTTACCACAAATGAACAATTAATATGCCAATATAATTTTGAAATAGGATCAAATTTAGAACTGTATTGATGGGCATCAAAACACTAATCCTTAAAAAGTATAGCTCAAACAATTCTTGCATTTAATTTCATAAAGAGATAATTTTTACAATATAATGCACTCAAACTATACAACAGAATATACTCTCTAATGAATAATAGCCCAAGTTATGAGATTGGGACTAATTATATCTGTTTCTCATTTTAAGATTATTCAGAGCCTTTTTTTTAAAAAAAATTTATTTATATTATTGTTTGTATCATGTGAGATGGGGTTTTTATTTCCTTCATGGATTCTTTGGCCGGATGGTTGTTTAGAATTTTTGCCATAAGAGTGTAAAGGGAAGTAGTTCATGACCATATGCAATAAATCATATGACTAATTTCATATAAAATTGACAAAACTATTATATGTAAGTGTCAACAAATTACTGATTCCACAATATTGTCATGGGATAAAATATTAATATATTGAATCCGCTTCTTGGTGACAAAAGCATCAACTCAAACATACATGTACATGAAGAAATTTGTGCCAAAGGAGATGAAAGGAGAGTAATTACATAAGCTACCAAACTTTTAAGTAAAAAATCAAAATACAAGTACTTGATTTTATAAAAAAATCATTAATATTATGTTTCTAACAAAGGAAACCATGCATAGATTTTTGATTAGTGAATATTATTTTAGGACAATAAATCTATGAAGAAAAAAAAAAGAATTTTGAACCCATTTCTTTAGTTTCAATAAAATTCTAGTGGGGTGAATTTTTAAAAATCTTAAAATTATGAACAAGGCCTGGTTTCTTTTCCCCAATATTTTAAAAGATCCTGAAATATTTGCTTTAGGGGTTTTAATTGGTCTACTATGTAGACCTATTCAGATTTAAAAGCCCTACTGGATATGGATGTATGTCTATGAGCCTTTGATAATGAACAACAACAACAAACAAACAACGAAGTGATGTCCTGTGTTCCAAAATCAGTCACAAAATCAAAATATCAGTCCCTAAAAAATTCAAAATCAGAATATCACTCCCAAAATCCAAAAATCAGTTCCAAAATCAGTCCGAAAATCAGAATAGTAGTCCAAAAAATTAGATTGATGACAAAGAAGAAAAAGCGGAAGAAGAGGCAGTGTAAGAGAGTGAGAGTGAGAGGGAGAGGGAGAGGGAAAAATCAGTCCCAATATCAATGTTGTATTGTGTTCTGCCATGCTAAACAAGAGAATTAGATTGATGACAAAGAAGAAAAAGAGAAAGAGGAGGCAGTGTGAGAGAGTGAGAGGGAGAGGGAAAGAAAGACGAAGAAGAGGGAGAGAATACATACCTCTGTGTCTTCTGCTGTGCCACTTCAAGTTGTAGAATGAGATAAATACTAGGTCAATCTTGTTTATTCACCTAAAGGTCATAAAAAAAAGAAAAAGAAAAAAAAAGACAGATTCAAAACGATGTCATTTTGACCCCTAATTTATTGGTGACGAAAATCATTAGGTTGCCATAAATATCATTCACCTTTTCGCGACTATTTTAATTCTGTAGCCAAAAAGTTACATTTGGCGACCAAAAGTTTCATCGCCATATATTAATTTGATTGCCAAAACATTTTTAGCACTCCCGCGCAAAAAATTAAATTGGCGCCAAACATTTTTGGCAACCAATTGAGATATTAGTCGCTAATAGTTTAATTTTTGGCAACCAACACATATATTGTCGCCAAAAACATACAATTGGCAACTAAATTCAATTTGGTTGCTAAAATACGTCACCAAAAATGCTTTTTGTTGGCTGCACGTGCGGAGCCCTTCCTGCACGTGCAATTAAAGCAGAACCAAAACTTTAACCTGGCTTAACCCCCCACGTACGGCCCTTTCTTCCGCACGTGCGGCCTCTATTCCGCACGTGCGACCTAAGCCCCCGCACATGCAGTTCCACCTAACTCGGCCCGAACTTCTTGAGGTGATCCCAGTCTCCTCAGTTTCGTCCTTACACCCGAATTCGAAAAAAATTAACTTAGTCTAATGCGAAGTGGATTAAACAAGTTCGAACTCCCAAACATCAATGTAACATAGATCATCAAGGTACTGAACAAGAAAAAAGTAGGTCCGAGGGCACGTTCAAGTCAGGTGCAAGACCCGGGATATCACAGTTAATATTAGAACCAAGAATGGTTTTGTACAAACAATTTCCAATGTTTTTTTATGTACCTGACTTGAAAAGTAATTTGTTAAGTGTTGGTCAGTTGCAAGAAAAGGGTTATGTGATAACTCTTAAAAAAGGTGCCTAGGAGATTTATGATCCTTCAAGAGGAGCAATTGCTATTGTTCAGATAAGTTCAAACAGATTGTTTCCTTTGAAGATAACAGCAACTCAACCTTGTTTAATGGCTGAAGTAAAAGACCCCTCATGGCTTTGACATTTTCCCTATGACCACTTGAATTTTGGCGGATTAGAGACTCTTCAACAGAAAGATATGGTTACTAGCCTTCATTGAATTGCTATTCCTTCTCAAGTTTGTGAAGAATGTGTTGTTGACAAACAACATCATTCTCTATTCCCTCAAGGAAAGTTATGGAGAGCCAAAATTGTCCTAGAGTTGGTTTATTCAGATATTTGTGGGTTGATAAATCCATCTTCTAATGGGGGTAAAAGATATTTTATTATCTTTATTGATGATTATACTTGAAAAACTTGGGTTTATTTTTTGTATGAGAAATTAGAAGCTTTTAGTACATTTAAAAGCTTCAAGACACGAGTTGAAAATGAAGCAGGAAAAACCATCAAAACTCTCCGTACTAATTGTCGTGGAGAATACTACTCAAAAGAATTTGAAGGTTATTGTAAAGATCATGGTATTCAAAAGGAACTCACAGCTACTTATACACAGTAGCAAAATGGTGTATCGGAGAGGAAAAATATAACTATCCTCAACATGGTGAGAAGCTTGTTGGCAAGAGGAAATATTCCAAAAGATTCTGGCCGGAGGCAGTAAACTGGAGCATTCATGTGTTGAACAGAAGTCCTACTTTTTCTGTTCAAAACATGGCACCTAAGGAGGCTTGGAGTGGGCACAAACCAGCTGTAGATCAATTCAGAATTTTTGGATGCATAACTTATGCACATGTTCCAGATGAGAAAAAGAAGAAGCTTGATGACAAAGGAGAAAAATGTGTCTTCCTTGGAGAAAGTTAAGACTCCAAAGCCTACAAATTGTTCAATCTAATTACTGAGAAAGTAATTACCAGTCGAGATGTGGTTTTTGATGAAGAACAGATGTGGGATTGGACTGGAAAGGGCAAAGAACTACAATAAATTCCACTTGATTTGATGATGCAGAGAATAGGATTGAAATGCAGCAGCAGTCCTTTAATGAACACTTGCCCAGTTCTTCAGTGATTTCACCAACAAATGAGCAGCCACCTGAGAATCAATGTCCAAGGAAAAGACCAGCTTGGATGATTGACTATGTAAGTGGAAATGAACTCTTTGATGATGATCCAATCACTCATTTTGCTTTATTTTCAGATTGTGACCCTGCAACTTTCGAATGTGTTGTCCAAGATTCAAAATGGCGGAAGGTGATGAATGATCAAATTGTAACCTTAGAAAGAAATGATACTTGGGAACTATCTGATCTTCCAAAAGGGCACAAAACCATTGGCATGAAGTGGGTTTACAAAAAAAAAAAAAAAAAAAAATTGAATGAAAATGGTGAAGTTGACAAGTATAAGGCACGATTGGTGGCTAAAGGATACAAGTAAGATTTTAGAGTCGACTACACAGAAGTTTTTTCCTTGATTGCAAGGCATGATACAATTAGATTGGTAATTGCGCTGGCAGCATAGTATTCTTGGCTTATCTTCCAATTGGATGTCAAGTTGGCATTCTTGCCTGGAAACTTGGAGGAACAGGTATTTGTTGATCAACCTCCTAGTTATATTAAGATTGGAGATGAGCATAAAGTGTATAGATTAAAGAAAGCTCTCTATTGATTAAAAAAGCCCCACGGGCATGGTACAGTCGCACTGAGGCTTATTTTTTGAAAGAAGGTTTTCAAAAATGTCCATATGAGTACACACTTTTTGTTAAAGTTAGAAATGGAGGGAAAATACTCATTGTTTGCTTATATGTAGATGATCTTATATTTACTTGCAATAACAGTGTCATGTTTGAAAAGTTTAACAAGTCTATGATGGTTGAATTTGAGATATCTGATCTTGGTATGATGCATTATTTTCTTGGCATTGAAGTGGTGTAATCTGCCACTGGAACTTTTATTTCTCAAAAGAAGTATATGCGATAAATTTTGGACAAGTTTCAGCTGAAGGATTGTAATCCTGTATGTACTCCAACTGAGTTTGGCTTGAAGCTACACAAAGGTAATAGAGGAAAAAAGGTGGACAACACACTTTATAAGAAAATTGTGGGTAGTTTGATGTATTTAACTACAACAAGACCTGACATAATGCACTCTGTGAGTCTAATCAGTAGATATATAAAGAATCCAACAAAGTCGCATCTTTGAGCTACTAAGAAAATTTTTCGTTACTTGCAAAGAACTAAAGATTTTGGGCAGCTCTACAAGAAGGGTAAAAGGTCAGATTTGATTGGGTTTACTGACAGTGATTATGCAGGAGATCAAGATGATAGGAGGAGCACTTCAGGTTATGTTTTTATGTTGGTGTATACACCCCATTTTTTACCGCCCTTACAACTTGGGCGTCACCGCTTGCGCACCCAATGATGAATTTGTATATGCTTGTCAAGTGCTCAAAGTCCTCAGCAGAATGTCACGGCTTTAAGCCTTCAAACCCTACACACCTTTTGCCTTGTTTTGGACCAAAATCACAATTTTTCAAGCCTAAATACCCTGGGACCTGCAGGCCCCCTAGTGTGGGCTACTGGCCACCAGTGTGGGCTACTGGCCACCAGTGTGGGCTACTGGCCACCAATGTGGGCTGCTGGCCATATGTGTGGCCTGCTGGCCACTTGTGTATTTTTGTAGATATTTATGCCAGTTGTGCCAAGTGTTTCCATAGGTGTATGCATCTGCCTACACGTGTATGTATGGATATTTCTGAGGGAGTTTCATGTTTTTCTATAAATAGAAGACCTCCCCTTCCATTTTTGGGAGTTGAAAAATTTGGAGCAAAAATATTTCTCTCTCTCTCTACAATTCCCTCTCTTTGCAAATTCTTAAGCCCTTGCCTATACACTCTAAACCAAACTTTGTGGTATTTGAGTTAAGATACTTTTGAGCTTACTTTGAGCTCTTGAGGGTATGCAAGTGTTGGTTTGTCACTTAGAAAGGGTTCTCCTCTTCAAGAGTTATAAGTCTTAGTTCATTTCTTTGATTTATTTGCTATTTTCCCTACTATTTTTGGACTATTTATACTCTGTATTTTTGAGCTGAAACTTGTGGTTTAAGGCCATTAGGGGTGGAGGGATGGATCACCCTTCTTTGAACCTCACTTCTCAAGCCTTTGCTCTTGTGTTTCCCACCCTTTTGTCAACTTTTTTTTGAGATTTTTAATATTGAATATCTGAGATTTTTCAAAGGCTAAAACTATGTTTTGAGGTCCAAAAAATGGAGGGTTTAGCCACCCTCCTTATGCTTGTTTGCTAGCTTAATTGCTCCATTATTTTAGCTTACTCTTTTAGCTTTTTTTTACATCAATTCCAGCATTGTTTTAGTCTAATTTAGGACTGTTTTGAGGTGTTTATTTCATTTAAGCTTTGTATAGTATGCTTGTAGTGTAATGGTCCTCATAGGTTTGGTGTTTTAGGAATTAGACACCAACCTATTTGAGTTGATTGTATTTATTTCTTACTTTCCACACTTGTTTTCATATCTAATCACCTTTGCAACCTCCCTCATTTCTTGCTTTTTTTTCTTTGCTTTGAAAGTTGTTTCAAACTACATGTTTGTTTAAGCTTGAGATTGAGGTTGTTGTGCTTAATGGTTTAATCCCTTTAGGGGTTCATTACCAACGACATAACACTTCTCTCATACCTAAAACAACACTTGGTTTGGTACTCAATTTATGACCTTCCCCTCTCATACCTAAGTTCCCAAGCTGAGACAATCTTGGTAATGACAGACACGTGGCCTTTGGCAAAGTCATGGGTTTCCTAAATTTTCCAAAAACATTTAGGTGGCGACTCTATATCTGGCAAAACAGTCCATTTTTGACATTTTGATTCAAAATCAATTTTCCAAAAGATTTGCCAGATTTGGACTCTTTGGTGTTTATCTATTTCACATTACACTTGTGAGATCAGATTCAGAACCGCAAGAGTCCGAACTGTAGGGCTTATCGTCTTCAGAAAGGAGCACAAAAAGTCGAGCTACAGCTGGGTACAGGGGTTGTTTTGTAGTCATCTAAGAAGCAACCAACCGTCACTTTCTCCACCACTGAAGCTGAATTTGTTACTGCAACAGCTTGTGTTTGCCAAGCTATCTGGCTGAGAAAAATTCTTGAAGAGATGCATTTCAAGCAAGTAGGAGCTACAACAATATTTTGTGACAACAGCTCAATCATCAAACTCTCCAAAAATCCTATGCTACATGGAAGAAGCAAACATATTGACGTGAAGTATTATTTTTTAAGAGATCTCAGCAATTATGGAGCAATTGATTTGAAATATTGCAGAAGTGAAAATCAGCTAGCTGTTATATTTACTAAATCTCTTAGATCTTTTTCTTTTCACAATTTGAGGAAGTTGTTGGGACTATGCACTTTGGAGAATCTTGCTTGAAGAAAGTACTGCATAATTAAACTGAAGTCTTAAAACTTTCAGTTTAAGGGAGGGTTTGTTGAATAATTTAAAGTTGCTTGTTTATTTTCTCTGTATTGAGTCAATTAAAGTTGTTCTAGTCTGTAGGAATTGATTTTCCTAGTTTTTAGGATTTGATTAATAATGGAGTATTGTTCTACAGGTTGTTTTTATTTACCTAGTCTATAGGAGTTTGTTTTTCAAATTTGAGTAGTGTTGTGCAATGCCTACTTTCATGCTATTGGTGCTAAGTAGTGCCTACTTTTATGGTATTTTCTGTTATGTATGAGCATATATAAAGGTAGTTTTATTTGATGAATATAATCAAATCCTTAAGTTTCAGCTTTTCTGCATATTTAATTCTATCCATATATTGATCTATTTTATGATAGTGAAGTTGTTTGATCCATGTGGTCTCATTAATTCCTATTATCCAAGCATGTTATTGAACTGAAGTTCTCTCACTTATCTGAATTTGACAGTTTTGCAGATTTGAGCATTATAGAATTTTGTTGATTGTTCTCATCAAATTGGTTTGAAATTCTAGCATTGAGCTGAATAATAATTTGGGAAAATTTCCATTCAGTTAAAGTTTCTAAAAACAATTATAAATCAGTGGCATATTTTATAAATTTTAATAATTAAAATATTAGTTTTTTTAGGGTAAATTACACTTACCTCTCTAGAGATTTCTAACAAATATAGGAACCGCCCATGTGGTTTCAATAATTACAGAAACCTTTCCTACTTTAATTGACAATATCAAGATTCTCCCATTTTTTGACTACCGTTCACACAACTAACAGAAATTGCTAATGTCATCAAAGATAAATACTAAATTGCCCATAATGTCCTCCAGAGTCTTGTTGAGAAAAAGCAATACCCAGATTCAAACAAAGCAATACGTAGTTCAATTGATTTTTCAAATCTCATATATACGAATAGATACATTTATATAAACACATGCAAACATATTTTGATTTTAGCAAAGAAAATAAAATCCAATTAAACTAATTTCTAAATTTGTTTAACAGATATATGTATATATGTACACACATTCAAACATGGGAACAACTTTTTTTTCCTTCTAAATTTAAGATACAAATATATATACACACACATAGATATATGTATATATGTACACACATTCAAACATAGCAACGACTTTTTTTTTTTTCCTTCTAAATTTAAGATACATATACACAGATATATGTCTATATATACACACATTCAAACATGGAAACAACTTTCTTTTTTCCCTTCTAAATTTAAGATACATACATACATATATATACACACATACACACACACACATTAAAATTCAAATAAGAATTTGTTTGGATTTCCAACAAAGAATAGAAACCCAATTTAACAACTGAACAAGATGAATGACCAACACTAAACAACTGAGAAGTCATCCAAGACTCACCAACCCATCATATATAGTAGCAATGAAGACAATGAAATAACAAAAAAAAAAAAAAAAGTTGATAAAAATGGTTATTGAAGTGATCAATCCATAGATTCAAACACCCAAGCCCTCGATTCTAGCAAAATTGAGCTTCAATAGTGTTATTTCATCACACTCAAAAGTAGATTAAGCTTCGGTCTTGCTTGAATGTGCAGCCCCAACCAAAAATCATAAAGAAATTGATAGTGACCTCCCAAATTAAAAGTAACCAACTTTCAGCTAAATCTTTAAAATTAAAGAAAATTAAGTACCCAAAACCATAGCAATATCGTGTGCTAAAAAAGATAGTTAAAGAAAAACTTATATACCAAAGTTAAGAGTGAAGCAAATGAGCTAAAAAATTGGTAGTCATGTCCAAAACAAGAAAAGAAGTGGAATAACAAAATTGTGATGTATACATAATATTAGTATATATACTTGCAATTGGAAGCTATGGGAGTGATGCCATCAGTGGTAAACCCCTCACAGCGAACTAAAACCAAAGACTTGAAATTTATAAAAGATCGAGAAAGTAAGTCAAGACCCTTATCGGAAACCAGCATCCTCTTTAAGCGTAGGCCCTCTAGATTAACACCATTCTTGGCCATGGCTTTAATCCATGTATACACAAAGCCTCACCAATCATGCAAGACCAAATTGAAGTCCGCAAAATGGGGCTTTCCTTTCAATGTTAGAGACCTAACTCTAGAAAACCTCTTGATCAACTTCTCTGGACTAATTACATAACAATTCCCTATGAATAAACTTTCTCTACTGAACCTCTCCACCCTTTACCATGACTTGCACACCACTGACACCGTATTGCAGTCTCTATGTGACGTCAATAAATCAAATACATGTTCTAAGACCTCATCCCAACGATAACCCTGATCCCTCTCACATTCTCTCTCTATTTTTCCAGATCTGGCAATGGTGATGGATAAGCAAGTGTGATAGGAATGAGAGAGAAGAGAGGGTGGCAAAGGAGAGTGGTCACCATTGAAGGAAGGGTGTTGAGGAGAATAATTGCCGGTGGGCTTTGGAATCACCAGAGGCAGTTGTACTAGTAGTGGCCGGAGAGATTATAGGGATGAAAGAGGAGACGAGAGAGAGACAGAGCATGGTGAGGTAGGTATAAGAGAGAGAGAGAGAGAGAGAGAGAGAGAGAGAGAGATGGCAGAGCATGGTGAGGTAGGTATAAGAGATTTAGGGATCAAAGGGTGTTTTCGTCTTTTCATGCTTAAATGAAAGGGTAATATGGTCATTTTATATAATCAAGTAAAGTCGTTTGTGCAAAATTGACGGATTGAGAGAATCTTGATATTCTCAGTTAAAATAGGGAAGGTTTTTGTAATTATTGAAATCAGAGGGAAGATTCCTGTATTTGTTAGAAACCTCAGGGTAGATATAAGGATAAATTCCTCATCTTTAAAACCAAATTGTTATTGTTGAAATCTTACATTTCAACAAAACCAACCTTTACTCCTCTTGTGATGGGGGCTAGAAAAATCAAGAAAAGTACTTTAATGTACAAAGATATAAGGATAAATCACAAATATATTCCTAAGATTTGTTAGTGTAGTGAGTATTCTAATAAATAGCAGATATTAATCACTTGCCAACAAATTCAACTTGGAATAATGAGGGTATTTTTGCATTTATGACCTGTCACCCCAATCTATTGTATTTGTAGTTGAGGGAAGGGCGGTGATCTATGTATTTTGGTATTACTTTTTCTGATCATAGTAAAATAGCAATGACTATAGATAAGGTGTTAATTTTAAGGTCAACCACAAAAACTTTTTATTGTTGTATATGTGATTTATAATTTATTATTTAGTTAATTTTCTATTTTTCGCATTTCATATATCCTTACTAAAGATTCCACAATCATTAATTATTTCAAAGTTCTCTACCATATGATCAAGTTAGAGGTGTTTTAGAAAAGTAATTTGGTACAAGTAAGGATCTAAGGAGAATATCCGGCCACCAAAGAGAGAATCCAATACCAATCATGTTCATCACTTTTTGCCTCTAATCATCCAAACTCTTCTTCAAAAACATCAAACTCCCCCATCACCACCTCCCTATCCAATGATCCACCACCAATCTCACCACCACCCATTTGGGTTTGTAAATCTAACTTCTCTAACTCTCTTCCCCTGTCTTCAGTGATTGTTTCGCCTCCGAATCGAACTTGTTTCACACTATGTTTTCTATGTTTGGTGATGGTGGTGGTGGTGGTGGTGGAACGAAGGTGGATATAGAGGTGGTGGCATGATGGTGGTGTGGCGCTGACGGTGGTGGTGGTTGTGGTGTGGTGATATTAGTAAAATTTTAGATCGAAAAATATTTTCTGCCTTTTAAAAATAGAAAATATTTTCTATCCAAATAAACTTGATTTCAAATTACTTTTTTTTCTATTTTACCGAATATGAAAAATATGAAAAATATTTTTTGCCTAAACAAACGGTGTGTAAAAGACTATGATATTATATATTGTTTTGTAATTCTAGCTATTTGAAATATAAGAGTAGCTTGAGACCTCACTACAACAAAACTGACTTTTTACGACACCACATCAACGGCATACAATATATGCACGTCGTAGTTTCTCATTTTTATGACTTGTTTTTTTTTTTTTGCACGTGGTAAATACTTTTCTAACCACAGGGTGTCTATTGCGTAGGCCGTGAATGGTAATAACGATGATTTTTTTATAGCTTGCAATGCATGTCGTAAATAATAAAACTTTCTACGACGTGCATATGGCATGCCGTTAATACATCAATTATACACGACGCACATACGCCAGCCGTGAAAAGTGAATACTTTTCATGGCATACACAATGTCCGCCATTAAAAGTATTGCACTTTTTATGACGCACACATTGCCTGCTATTAAAAGTATTGCCTTTTTACAACGCACAATACAATTTCAAAAAATATATATATATTAAATTTTTTTTTTTCAAAATAACTATTTTGCCTTCCTTTATCCAGAATGGAACATTTCAATCTCTCTCTCTGTGATGATGATGAAGGCCGAATCGATTGCTAGGGTTACCAGGATCATCTCATCTCTTCTCTTCGGTTGTGTATCTGAAATCAAAGGTATATATCGTCGTCTCAAGCTTCTCTTCTCTTCTCTTCTTGGTTGTGTATCTGAAATCCCTAATTCATTCTCACTCCTAGCCCAGTCCTGCCCTAGTCTCTTTCGCTTCTCTCTCTCTTTCAACGGCCGTAACACCGTGTACAGTACCCCATACGACGACGTGTTGGCGCCGCCCTATTTCAACCACAACAATTGCGTCTCTCACCCCTAGCATCCTCTCCAAACTTCTCCAAAATCTTAGCAACACTGTCGCGGGAGCGTATTGAGAAGAAAGTAGGTGTGAAAGGAGAGATTGAGGGTTCGGAGAGTCTTCGATCTTCGGAGCCATTGATTAGCCCCCAATCACATTGTGGGTCGAATACAAAACCTGATTTGAGGGTTTTTGAGAAGGTCTCTGTAAAAAAAAGAAGATTTTATGGGTGGGTTTGATGAGTTTAAGATCGTAGAGAGATGGGTTAGAGAGAGAACGTCCTCCTTCGTTGCAGAAGTAGCAATCGTCGAGATTCACAGCAACAATAGCCACAATGGCTGCTCTTCAGAGCTCCTTCACTTCTTTTTCTCTCTTCTCAAATTCCTTCTTGGGCCAACGTGTCTCGTCTCCCTTCTTGGTATTTGCTCTGCTCTCTCAAATTTTGTTTCTTTTTGGCTTTTAAACCCATATTCTCATGGAACTTGAATTACCCATATTAATTTAATTTCAATTTTTTGGTGATTTTCATTCATATTATGATTTTTTGTTGATAATATCATATGGGTTTCTTACAATTTAGAGTAATTGTTCTTTACTTGGTCATATATTAATTATTAACCCTCGAGTACTTTCGGCTTCAGTGTTTAATTTGAACTTTTTGTTGTTAAAAATGGGTTTATTGTACACAAACTGATATAAGGCAATTGAATTTGGTCTGCCATTCTCTCTCTCAATCTGGGTTTATTTCCTGGTTGCATTAGATAGTAACACTTATTCTGTAAGACTATTATACTGTCTTTATACTTGTATTGTTTTGATAGACTTGTTCGCTTTTATTATCTTTAACTGAATTCTAATTGCGTGCATTCAGGAATGTGGAATCATCAAACTGGTAAGCCACTGTAACCACTATTTTGTAGTTACCCTCACAAATGCACTTACTTTGGAAATATAGGTCTCATGATCCTTGCATGGACTTAAATGTTTCTATTATTTTCTATTTGAAATATCAGGAACTCAAAATTGAGGTATTTTAGATTCTCAGCCCTTTATTTTTGTCTTCTTAGTAACATTGAAGCATTGACTTTTCGACACTGTTCATATGTTTTGAATAATAGTTGCAATTAAATTTGTTCTTGGGTTGTAGGAGTGGGCATACTTTCTTAACAAAGGGTCTAAAGTGAATATTTCATACAGTGTCAAATCCCCGAGTTCTGCCCTTTGTCCCTTGTAATAGCCCAAGGTAAATTTAAACTTTTCAATCATGAAATTATGGCAAGACAAATAGTACTTTCTTATGGATGCAATTGTACATGCTACTTTTCAAGTCTATAAACTCTTTTTTGATAATGCCAAGGATTAAAAGAAATGCAGTTTCTGGAGACCCTTTTTTATTTTGTTTTGAAATGGTTTACTAACATTTAGGTCCCTCAAGGAGCACATTGGAATCATCCTGATCAGCATGTAGATGTTATCTGATACATATTGAATTGTTATGGTCTAATGAGTCGTGTTTAATCGTATCAGAGAGTGACATCAATGAGTATGAGGGAGTTTATCTTTGTTATTCATATGTGAGCATTTATTTAGGTTTCTAGAAAGTTTGACTTTTATATGTAGGAATATTTAAAAACTAATCCAACTGCTTCAAAATCTTGTTTCTTCTCCCACTAGGAATTCTAAACCTGTTACTTATCTTATGTCCACTGCTACACACTGTGTTCTAGCCTTTAGTTGCAGGAATCACGCAACTAGGTGGCGATTCTGAGTGAGAATCGCGATTCCTAAAAAGAAACGTGTAGGAATCGCGTTTCTGTGGAGAGAGAAACGCGATTCAGTCCAAGATGGGATCGTAAAGGGGAGAGAGAGAGAGAGAGAGAGAGAGAGAAACCCTAACCTTCGACGTCGACATGAGAGGAGAAAAGGCTTCGATCATCTTCGTCACTCTCACGATCGTCTTCGTCACTCTCTTGATCGTCTTCGTCTTCGTCTTCGTCACTCTCTCTGTGCTTCTCTCTCTCTCTCTCTCTCTCTCTCTTCATCTCTGCTTCTCTCCCTCTTCGTCTCTGTTCGTTGTTCTCTTCAGTCTCTCTCTCTTCGTCTAGATCATATATAATGTATAATATATATAATTTATCATATATAATTTATATAATAAATATAATTTATCATATATTATATATGTAATAAAAAATATTTAATTATTATTTCTTAAAATATCATATATAATAATAATTTTTGTAAATTATTATTTCTTAACTTTTTAACATATAATAAATAAAATAAATCATCCAATTATTTAAAAGAAATCTAATTAAACCATATATAATAAAAAAATAAAATAAAATATCTAATTTTTCTGTTTATTTATTTTAACATAATTTATCATTCCTTATTTATTATAATTTTTTATTTATAATATATATCAATTAAAAATAAAAAAAATAAATTAACAATAATATATTATTTAAAAAATATAATAAATAAATAAAATAATTAATGTATATTAAAATAAAAATATTTATAAAAAAACTTCTAATGTGTATTAAAAATATATATATATATATATATATATATATTACCGCTCCCCGAGACGCTCCCAACCTAAGAAACTTCTATCGGCTCACAATTCCCCGCTCCCGCTCCCGCTTCGTGCAACTAAGTTAGCCATACCAGCTTTAATATAGCAAATATTCCAAAATAATCTGTCAATTACAAGAACTATGAACCCTCTTAAGTTATAAGTTTATCGATAGACACATGTAAACATTTTACGCCTCAACACATACAAAAATGTTTTTAGTTTCTTCACACTTACTTATGACAATTCTGCAGGTAGAGAAAGCCTTGTTGAGTGGATAGAGGACCCATTGTATCCTAATACAACTTTCTCTTGGAACATTATTCACCGTATTAAGGGGGGTAATGTTACTGTTATATATTGTATGATTAAAAAAATTTGTGGTGGATTAGGTTATTAATCTTTATGCCTTTTCATTGACAGGAAATGGTATCATCCAATAGGAAATTTTGTGGTCTAAATTGTATTATATTGCTGTGGGAAATTTGAACTCTGAGGAGGTGGAGGTAATTGTGGAAGTATTTAAAGTCCTCTATGTTTAGTAGGGAAAAATAAATAAATAAATAAAGAAGTGATTTTCTAAGCTTGTGAAATTGTTTCAAATGATACCAGAATTATGAAGTTCTCAGGATGGATGCTTGTAGTATTTGTTGCTCAAAATTCAGCTGGACAGTATCTTCCTAGAATTGATTGAGATTACATCGAATGAATTTCCTATTTGTAGTCCACAATCTATGCACCTTTAGAATTAAGATGGCCATTGAGACTTTTATTCTCTATGGTCTTTATTGCTTCTAACAGAATCCTTTGTGTCAAAATAGGTGAAACATTGGTAAGAATCCTTTTCATTTGCAAAACTTTGATTGCTTTCATTCATCTCCAAGGATTTGGTTACATGAATCATCTATATTCTCTATTTGGTTTTGAGCTTTCAAAAATAGTTTTTGAGTTTTTTTATTTTTTTTATAGTTATTTTATTTAATATTTTCATAAAATATCTTACATTTTAGATGATTTATAACTACAAGAAACAATAGTATTACGAGCTTTTGTGCAAGAGAATTATTAAGAGTGATAAATTCCCCTTATTTGTTGTTCCATGTAGTCATAGAGTGATATAAACCATGTTATTTAACATATATTTTTACTGTTAAAAATATAGTCAGATTATTATCAATGGGGGCAATAATATACGTAATATAAACATGTTGGTGTCTTCAGTTTGACTTATTTTGCTTAATTCTGCGTTGACTAGGTTCAACTGAACTTCACAATAAAGGGTTTTCTCTATAATACAACCCAGGCATGTTACAAGTGCTCTCTAAGTCATCGTTTATGTAGTTTGAAGCTTTTTCTTCTAAGGGCAAATGCTGCTGTGTTAACTTCTCCGGCCACAGAACAGGTAAAGAATGCCGTGATGTCAATTTGTTTTTTTAACTTAATAGTATATTTTTTAAAGAGCTACCCTTGAAATTTGTTCGTATATGCATTTTCTACTATATTTATCAGCGATGTTAGAATTTCAAGATGCCTTAACTGTGAATTATATGAGCATTTGCACTGTTTTATCAAAATGTGTTTGGAGATGATGTATAAAATAAGTTATTAACTAGAAGAATCTATGATAATCATCACTAATGATTTTGCTTGCCTTAGTCACTGTTGGGGCATGAATCGACATCTAGAGTCCTTTTTGGTTCTTCTCTGTATTCTCTTAATCAGAAGAAAAAAAAATAATAATCTTCTCTATATTTAGCCATACGTCTCAAAGAGTCAAAGACCAATTGTAAATAGTATAAATGGATCAGTTGCAGATCTGATTCATGAAGATTTATTTTTCATTTATGAATTTAAACTCGCCGTGCTTCTTTTAGGGTGTACCATATAAAGAATGGTTTGGAATCCTTACAGCTTCATCCTTGGTTGCTCATTTCTTATTTTCATTTTAATTACTAGATTCCTGGTAAGTAACAACCATAATTGGCGATTTCCTTTTTGTTGTTTTATTATTTATTTATTTATTTATTTTTCACATAAAAACAAAAATAACCAAGATCAAACATAGGTGGTGGTCTATACAATTTCTTTGTCTACCACAATTCTAGTGTATACTTACTTTGTGATTCTGTGATATGGGTAAAAGGTAAAGAGAAAACAAGAAATTATCTATTTTATTGATTTTCTGAATGAATCAACATTATACAGAGAAGATAATATATATACAAGAGTGATCTACTTAACCTAACCTAACCATAACCGTCTAACTAAACTATAGTTAAAATCTAACAAACTAACTACCTAGCCTTGATAATACACATGTGACTATTGGAGCTATTGCTCTGAAGCTGCTGAGCTGCTGTGGCTGCTGCTCTACTTTGGAGTTGTTGGAGCTATTGTGATTGCTGCTCTGCTGGAGTTGTTGTGCTGTGGCTGTGGCTGTGCTGTTGTGGAGCTGTTGGAGCTCCAGCTACTACTCTGTTGGAGCTGATGTGTTGTGGCTGTGGTTGTGCAGTGGCTGAGCTGTTGTCTTCATCAAAAGGGACAAGAAACTCTTTTGGTTGCCGGCCATTGCACCATTGATGTCTGTTATTTTATCTACTCTTATCATTTTCCTGACAAGAGCTGATAAATATGGAGTTAAAACAGTGAAACACATCAAAAGAGGGCTGAATCCAATCTCAGTTCATTAGTTGCAATTCAACAACCCACATGCCTCAGAAGAGGCTAAAATTGGACTGATTGTTGCAGTTGTCGCTCTCACGGTGCATTCCTCATCACTATTTATTCCCTTCCATTTATTCTTCAACATTATTCATGAACATTTTGAATTTCTTGTGAAAAGTGTCTTGATACATGTGCCAACTTCAGGAAGCCATTGTGGTTGGTCGATCTTTTGCATCCATAAAAGGATACCATCTTGATGGAAACAAGGAAATGTTGGCCATGGGCTTCATGAACATTGCAGGATCTTTAACTTCATGCTATGCTGCCATTGGTAAGTCTTTTGCTTTTGTTTTGTTTCTTCTCTTTCTTTTGTATTGCCTAAATCACTAAATCAAATTGCATTCCACTACAAAGATAAATAATTATTACTAGAATTTATTCAAAAGAGAAGCTTGCAAATTAAGTTTATTACTTTATTTGGTCACTTAGCTTAGTTTGTTCATATTTTTAGCTGTCACTAATTAAAGATATGCCCACCATACAGAGAATATATAAAGAAAATGGAGGTCATTGAGATGTAGTATAGCTAATGTATACATTTTATAGAGTTTTTTTTTTTTCCTTCTATATTTTATATTTTTTTATTTTTGAAAATATGTGATATGCAGTTTCTGGTTATGGTTTACAAGATACAAAGATTTTAAATAAGCTGAAAAAATTAAATTATTGAGCAATAGGGAAGGGTGCTCCTAGTTTCTATTTTATGTTATCAGCTTTTGGCTTGAAATACACCAAATAGCCACATTATTATTTTACCAATTGCTATAGTAGCTTGTAGCAGCATCAAAAGTTTTTTTGTAAGAAATTTTTTTTGATTCATTTTAATTCATAGGTAGTCTGTAGTTTCATTTTGTAAACCCATATTGCGTTTGGACCCAAAATAGTTTTCTGTGAGGGAAAGGTAGGAAAAATTGATTTCTGATTTTTCTACTTAATTTCATTGGGTTTGGTCCCAAAATTGTTTCCTGTGAGGGAAATGATAGGGAAAATTGTTTTCTGTGAGGGAAAACAAAATTGTTTTTACTTCCCTGTATGATCCAAAGGCTTAGTCATGGAATTCTTGGGTGCTTCAGTTTATTACTTCAGTTTATGTATCTTTCCCTCTTCATCTATTATTTTTTTATTTTTTATAAAATAAGTAAAAAAAACTTAGTTTTCATGACACACCCATCCAATGATCTCTAATATATGAAAGAAGAATATCAGTTGGTGTTACCGCTATTTTGACATTGTGTTGATTTTAGTTTATTCCAAAAATATTAGATTAGGTATATATATTATTAAAAAAAAATTATTTATGTTAAGTTGCTACTAAGTACTCAGGTAGAATTACATCATATTGTCCCAAAAAGCGCCTAAAGCTACTAAAATTTACCTAAATTTCTTCTATAATGGATTGAAAGTTTCTTTTTGAACTTGTAAATAATAGACTCTAATTTGACTTGGACTTTTTATTTTGGAGCTTACAATGGTAATGGATGAAACCTATACAAACCTAAACCTCATACATAGAGATCCTTTAACATAATTATGCAAGTCCCAAGTAGGTGCTGCATTGAAGTAGATTAATTCAACATTTTCCTCTTTTTAAATTTGATTTTTCTCTTGAGCTTCTTATGGCCTAGATTTAGTAACAAACTATTGAGATCTTGAATTTTTGCTAATTTTTCATTATTACATTGCTTTTATGGGGCCATTGAATTATATTATTAATTTTGGAAATGTTTTCTTGATGTTTTAAAATTTCTTGATCATTTCTTAATACCTCAAGAAATATTTTTGTCCTTGAGTCGTTGGTTTTTGTACTTATGTGAAGTTTCTTTTGTCATGCAGACAAGAAATGCAACATGGTTAGTTGCTCCAGCTATTGTCGCGGGTTTAGGTGCCTTAACACATACATTGGGCACCCTCGTCCCTGTGATAGGAGCAAATGGATTTGCTACAACTGCAGCTGCAACTGTTATAGGAACTGTTGTCGGTAGTTTTAGATAATCTCTTAATAATTGTCGATATGTTTAGAAAGTTAGATATGTATAGTTTTGGATGGTTTAGACTTTTTGTACAATTTAGAACTTAAGGATATAGTTTTCGAATGTTTGAATGTATAGACAATTGTTGAATGTTTATAATTTATGAATATAATTTCTTTTTGATGTTTCAAATAATATTTTGGTGGTTGATTGATGTTTTATGATGCTTATTTGTAATATTTGTTACATTGTACAAAATTGATCAAATAGAACCTACTGAATTTAAAATAATAAAAAAATTGCATATTCTACGGCAGGTATAATAAGTCGTTGTATTACATATTTTACGGCACACAATCAGCGTTGTTATTTGTCTTACCAATTAATGGCGCGCAAAAATAGTTGTAAAAAAAGTAACGACGACGCACAAAATCTGCCGTTAAATAGTTTTTAACGGCGTACCCTAGCATGTTATAGAAAAAGTAACAACGACGCACAAAATCTGCTATTAAATAGTTTTTAACAGCGTACGAAGCATGCCATTGAAAGTGAATGACTTTTCATGATTGGTCATAATATGGCGCGCACTGCATGTCGTAGAAGGGTTTTTACAGTGTGCATTGCGTGCCGTAAAAACCTTTTTTAGGCCTAACAGAATAAGAGTAGGCCTCACACTTGGTCCATAGTATGAAGGTTGGGTCAAGCAAATACTAGATATACCTAGTAGGAAAAATGGACTGAGCTAGAATCATGCCAGCTTGTGAAGCACGAAACTTGAATAAAGCACTACACGAATCCTCAATCTATAGCTTGGGAGTCTTTGGGCTAAAATGATTAACGAAAGTGTGCAGCAGTAGCAGGAGCAATTGGGACGAGCAAACCATCTCTATCTGGTCTACTACGTGAGAAGTGGATATACTTCAAATTACAAACTTACAAAGTTTAGGGTGCTTAAGTATAATAGATCTATCATTTAAGAGGTAGACTCCTAATAGGTTGGGTTTATGAATAGAAATTACAAATCCATTGGGACTTTACCAAAGAAAAAGTTAAAAAAGTCACAGGGTTCATCTAACAAAAAGCTAATATAAATCTAAGTACTCAAAAACTCTATGCTTTCCTTGATTTTGATCCTAAATGTGTAACTTAGGCATCGAAAGGGTTTTTTGACATACACTTATCAGTAGTTGATTTGATTTGATCACAATGTGTTTACTTGCAAAGAAATTTATTGTACTTACATTAATTATAATATTTTAAAATTTAAATTTATTATATTAAAAAATTATATAATATATTACGTATATAAATATGTTTAATAAATATAAAGAGAGGAGGAGGTTGGGAAAGATCTATTCAAGATGCAGGGATGCAGAGGTGGACATGTCATCTCTTTAATATGTGTTAACTAGACAGGTATATGTCATTGACAAACATTATAAAAGTGGGGATAAGATTTGCCGAGTGGTTAGGGTTGCAAATGAGTCGAGTCGAGTTTTTTTGAGTTCGAGTTCGACTCATTTGCTTATTGTAAGACACAAAAATAATACAATAAATCCAACTCATGAGCGGAAGAATAATAGAAATAAATTACTTTCATTTATCAGAGTTCGTTTACAAAAGTTAACACATGCGATATACATTTACACATATTCATTCTGAATCTACAGCATGTGTTGCAACGATAAGAGAATTGAAACTAAACAAATAATCATATGTCGTATAGACTTATATCTTTCCAAGTCATGGCTTGGTTACACAAAAGTGAGCCTAGCTCTATACAATTTAAGCCCTTGACTATACAAAAGAATACAACAAAATATAGAAGCTCTTGCTCCCAAAGTCCCTCCAAGCTATTACTTTGGTGAAAGCATGTCACCAATACCTGAAAATATTTTTCCCAAATAGGGTGAGTCAAAGCCCAACAAGAACAATCTAACACAATATATGAGATTTGACGAAGATATAAGTACAATGTGCATATACAATACTTATGACAAGACATTCACATTTTAAATGATTGTAAAGTCTCAAAGTTCATATTTCAACCCATGTTCCTTCAATTCATTTCATGTTAATTTATTCAGTGTTCTCAATTCATGAGCCAATTTCATTATCTTTCAACAACCCAACTGAGATTACACCTCAGTGGTCCTCTAATCAACACAATAACCACACAAACACTTCAATCTACCATTTTATGAAAATTTCGTCCGTGGAATCGGCACCCATGTATACACAAGATTTTGGGATTTTCACCCTGAACACTCCAGCCAACTTAATTTCAATGGAGTCCATCTCCTATCTCCTCCCAAACAATGGAGTACATCATCTTTCTCCTCCCAAACATCATACATATATAATGTATTTAAAACATAGTCATATTCAATGAAAACCAACAATAGATTAGGTTCAATCTACCTAATCCTCATGCAATTTCTACAACAATCATAGCTATTCTCCACCAATAGCCCAAGATAGATATTTCTAACCAGATATACAATCTTCTCAATAGACAAATTATTCAAATTCCCATAGGTGAGAGACAACATGTGTCCAACTCTATCATTTACATCAACAATCATCCAATTGCACATTATCATTATCAATTTTAGTTATTTGTACAAAACAACATTTTGATCCATTTAGGGCACAACTCCCTTTTTCCAAGCTTAAACCCAAGTACAAAAATTTACAAATTCGACACAATAGAACCTCATATTCAATTCCCATAGTCATTTATTTCACACTCAATTAGAAAACCCTCTTTTCATTTTACACTCAAACCCTAGGTTTGTTCAAAACACTCCCAAATCCCACCATTGTTACACAATGACAAATAACTAAGCTAAAAACCATATGACGGTGTAGAAAATCCCTACCTCCAAAAGAGAAGACGAGCCAAGTAAGAGTGAAACTTCAAAGATGCCCAAATCCAACTCTATTCAGATCAAAATGGAGATCCTGAGATGGTCTACCTTTTTATCAAAGGGATTAGGGTGAGGAAATCACTAGAACTAAGTGAAAATGTAGAGAGAGAAAGTGTTTTAAAGAGAGAGGGTCTCAACTTTAGGTTTTAAGGAGAAAGATTTGAAAAAGTGATGTAAAAAGTCATTTTCGCGATCTGATATACGCACAGTCCGCTCAAACGTCAAACAATAAAAGTTGTTCCGCTCGAGCGCAAGAAAGGCCGCTCGAGCGCCAAGACACAATGAACAAGACGCTCACCGCTCGAGCGTAGAAAACACACATCCAGAAGTTTTGCAGACAACAGACCAACGCTTGACGCAAGAGAGGCCGCTCGAGCGTAAGAAACGCCGCTCGAGCGTAGAAATCACTCTCCCAGTACTTTTGCAGACCTGCAAAAGTACTGAGTGTTTGCAAAGTTCGTTCGAGCGTAGGAAATGCCGCTTGAGTGGAGGACCAAAATTCTGGACAACACAAGGTTTGAAAAACAAGTGACCAACCTGCCTAGACACAACCACAACAACCCAAAAGCCAATTTCAAAGAGACATAAGGGAAGAAAGAGGTAAACAACAATATGAAAGCATTAAACCCGAGTCCGAGATACCACAAGAGTCGGGTCAACACTAGGATCTCTATAACCTCCCCTCTTAAAGAATTTCGTCCTCGAACTTGCAAATCACATTTTAAAACCATGTTTTAAATAAATTTCCACAATGATTACAAATCAATTTTCAATACCATGATCCATCCACGGGTCATTCAATCCCATTTCATGATGAACAAGTCTCAATATACATCTCAAAATATATTTCCAACATACATTTCCCGTAATTTTAACCAATTTTAATATATATTTCACATTTCCAAAACATTTTCAATGTTTATGATAAACTCGCATTTCCAAAACTTAAACAACATATACAATATTCAAATTAAGCTTGCGTCTTCAAAACATATTCAACATATACAATGCTTTTACATTTCAGTAGCATAATCAAATTCTCAATGTATGTTCAAACACCAACAAATAAGTCCAGATATTTCTCTCGAACTTCCAATTCGTTATCCCAAATTGCTTCCTCAACCCCGTGATGTTTCCACAAAACCTTAACCAAGGGAATCGTCTTGCCTCACAAAACTTGGTCCCGAGTATCCAAGATTCTCATCGGTCCCTCCTCATATGAGTCATCCTCATCTACCTCTAGGTCGGTCCAATCCAATATGTGTGATGGATCCGGCTCATACTTCCGAAGCATACTAATATTAAACACATCATGAACCCCGGAAAGCTGTGGCGGCAACACCAAACGGTAAGCAACCTCTCCGGCCTGCTCAAGCATCTCAAAAGGGCCAATAAATTGAGGGGACAACTTCCTACTCTTCCCAAATCTCATCAAACCCCACTTAGGTGATATTTTGAAAAACACATGGTTTTCCACCTCAAAAGACAAGGGTCTCCTTCTACGGTTAGCATAACTTTTCTGACAACTCTGAGCCGTAACCAACCTTTTACGGATAAGTGTCACTTTCTCCGTCGTTTCCTGAACCAACTTTGGACCCAACAAAGGTGCATCACCCATCTCGGCCCAACAAACAGGAGACCTACATGGTCGGCCATACAAGGCCTCAAACGGTGCCATGCCAATACTCGATTGGAAACTATTGTTATAAGCAAACTCCACTATAGGCAAGTGCCTCTCCCACGATCCCTTGAAGTCAAGGACACAACCTCGAAGCATATCCTCAAGGATCTGAATGGTACGCTCGGATTCCCATTAGTCTGAGGATGATATGCAGTGCTAAAGGTCAATCTAGTGCCCAAGGCACTTTGCAAGCTCTGCTATAATCGAGCTATGAAACGCGGGTCTCTATCTAAAACAATCGTTACAAGGACCCCGTGCAATCTCACTATGTCCCTGATATACAGGTTAACAAGATAATCTACTAAATCACTCATGTGCATAGGTATAAAGTGTGCCGATTTGGTCAACCGGTCAACTACTACCCAAATGGCATCACTATCTCGTTGAGTTCTAGGAAGACCTACGACAAAATCCATCGTGACATGCTCCCACTTCCACTCAGCTATAAGTAAGGGTTGCAACAAACCCGCTAGCCTCTGATGCTTGGCCTTCACTTGCTGACAAGTAAGGCACTTTGATACAAACACTGCCATATCCTTCTTCATACCTCTCCACCAAAACTGGCGACTAATGTCATGATACATCTTTGTGCCTCTCGAATGCACCGCAAGGCGTGAATGATGAAATTCTTAGAGTACCTCCTCTCGGCAAGACTCCGGCACGAACAAACGGTCACGGTGTCTCACACTCAGGTCGGGATACTGTAGACACCCCATTTTTGACCGCCCTTAAGACTTGGGCGTGACTGATGGTTTACTTGGTGTTAAAAGGTGTGCAGGGCACAGGTCCGGTTTCCTCGGCAAGGAGAGAGACAAATCTCAACTTCACACCCTATTTTGGACCAAAGCTATTTTGGATGGTTTTTAGACCTTAAAACCCTCTCTTTCAAAACTTTTTTGAAATAAAATTCCTACGATGCTCTGAGGCTCACATTTTGTCAAATGATGCGCTTTTCGATAAACCAAGCAAGGACAAAGTGGGAATTAATGAAAGAGAGATGAAATCTTTGAAAAATCTTTCAAAACACCTTGCTTAGGGGTTTGAAGTTGAAGAAAAGAGGAGAAGAGGGGAGAAAACAGGCTGGAGAAGAAGATAGGCAAGAATTGCTAAGAGAGGGGCGAGCAGTCCTCGCTAAATCAAGCTCATCTGTCTATACACTTGGATTTGAGCTATGAGGCCACCACCACTGGAAATAAGACTTCCGGGGCTTCATTTTGCACTCAAGAATCTCCTAGAGCCAAGTCCGGGAGGGGGAGATATGATTGGTTGAAGTTGGGCATCATCCCGGTTGGATCGAATCTGCGCGGCTTCACCAAAAAGGGCATAACTTTTTGCACAGGAGGAATTTTAATGCAAGGTTTGCGCCATTGGAAAGCTAACTTCCGGGGCTTCAATTTGGACACCAACCGGCCATTTTTTGACCTTACCGGCCATCCACCAGCCAGACATTTAGCCGACCGGCCAGCATAAATATCAGGTCGGCCAAATATTGTGCCGACCGGCCATTTATTTGGCCGATGACCCTTTTTTCTTGGCCGGTTTGACCCTTTTGACTCTTGCAGGAATGGTGCATGCCAGCTGTGCCAGCTGGAGTGCACAGACCCGACCCCCCATGCACATGTGTGGTTGTTTTGCACCTTTCCACCCTTTTGGCCCCAAACCTCTTCTAGAAGGTTGACCCCTTTGCTCAAGCTTCTTGAGGAAGCTTGAGCCCTTTGCTTGGCTTCCTCAAGAAGCCTTGGTCCCTTTGCTTGGCTTCTTGAATAAGCCTTGAGCCCTTTTAGCAAGCTTGTCTTAGAAGCTTAGCCATTATCTTGTCTATATAATGAGCCCCTCCTCCTCTATTGTTTTGGTTGAACAAAAAAACCAGAGAGAAGACATATATATCTGATATACATACATACAACCTCCATCTCTCTCTATATCTCACTCCTTTGCCTCCAAAAGTCCATTACTCTTGGCCCTTTGCACTACAACACCTAGCACCACCCCACCACCTCCATTCCAGCAGCTTGGAGGGTCTTCTCAGAGGCTAGGAGGCACCACTTCTCAAGCCAAAAGGCAGCTAAGGGTTGGTCTACAAGGGTGAGTACCTTTTCCCTTATTTTGAGCCCATTTTTGTATCCTATCTTATCCATTCTTTCTTGTATATTTGAGCTCCGGCCATAACTGAAAGTAGCATTTTTTTAAACTCTATTTCATCTTTCATTAAGGGCCTCTCACTGTTTGAGGCCTTCATTTTGCACTTGCTTCATTATCCCTCTTATATGCCTATTTCTTGTGTAGCATTTTAGGCCTGTGTGTAATATGTTTTGAAGCATGTTGTAAACTGTAAATAGGCTTATTTTGACCCTTCTTCAGTAGAAGGGCTCATCACTGTTTGAATCCTCCATGTGCTACTTGCTTTGATATCCATCCTTTGACCCCATTTTTGCATGATTTATTAGCCTATTGTGCTTCTGTTTTTGGACTTTGGTCCGAACTAAAAATGGCCCTATTTTGACCCCCTCTTCATGTTTCATTAAGGGTCTTTTGTTGTTTGGACTATCCTTTGCATACTTTGTGTTGCAAGCTCTCTTTTTTGGCCTTATCATGCATAGCATTTTGAGCATATTTTTACACTGTTTTGGGTCTGGTTCTAAACTGTAAAAGGTCATATTTTAGGTCCCTCTTCAACTTTATTGAAGGACCTTCATCTGTTTGGGGCCGGCATGCATCAGTTGCTTCTTTGTCCCCATTTTGACCCATTTCTTGCATGAGAATTTTTCCATACTTGTGTCTGTTTTTGTGGCTTGACATAAACTGTAAAGTATCATGTTTTGGGCCCCTCTTCAACATTGTAGAAGGGCCCTTCTCTGTTTAGGGTCAGCATCTGTTAGTTGCTTCATTATCTTGCTTTCGGGGCCATTTTTGTAGGCTAGTTTAGCCCCATATGTACTCACTTTTTGGCCATGCTTAAAACTATGAACATGCTTTTTTTGGGGCTGCCTTGCTTCTGTCTTTACACTTCATGTTCAAATAATGCATGAATTGCATAGCTATAGGTCATTCCGTATGCCAAATTTCATGTTCCGGGACTCGTTCCATGCATCGGGTTTCATTTTATCATATTTCGGGGCTGTTTTGCATCTCATCTCGCTACTGAAATTTGCGTGATAGTATGTCATATTCCATGTTTTGCCATGTCTTGTTAGAGTGGCATTCCGTGCCGTAGGTTCGGTCCTCGGTTTACGTGCACGCGTGCACGCATCTCGAGTTGTCTCTTTTTTTTTTTATCTTATGGCCTCCTATGTGAGTGTGGCTGAGGTCAACTTGTATTGGTGTAAGCCCATCTTGCATTGTGTATGCATGTTACAATGCGTTGTGCATGTTATGTTGTTGCATTGCGTCATGCCTTGCATACTTGTTCGCATACTCATATTGCATACTTAGCTCGCATGCTTAGGTTGCATTTGGCATGCATCCCTTGCCTCTTGATCAAGCATGATAGAGGTTGGGGCCTTTGATGTGTTTTGTGCTTGCATTTCATTTGATATCAAAGTTGCTAACTTGGCTTTTGGGCCATCATACATTGAAATGCGTGATTGATGGCCCGAGGGTCGAGGGCCATACTCCCTTGAGTCCATTGCATGATAGGGAGTGTGTCCGTGCATACATTTGTCTGAAAATTCCATGCCATACACTGCTTGCCCTCTGCTGCTGTCAATTACAGGTTCTGCAGGAAGTTTTGGTCGGTCGGCTAAGTACAGTGCCGACCGGCAAAACATTTGTGGCCGATATCTCCAAAGATGGCCGGTGATCATCCCATTCGGCCGGTGGTGTTTTTACTTGGCCGGTGATGCTTCCCAATGTCAAAAGAAGCAATCCTGAGACTTTGGCAATTTTCAGAGGGGTAGGACAGTGTAAACAGAGGCAACAGTACTATGGCAGCGAGTTTTCCGGGTGAAGCCAATCCGAGCATGCGTGCATCCCTCTTCCCGAGGCCTTTTACTGCTTTCAGTAGTTTAATTAATTTGTTAATTAATGAGGTGGTCTGTAACATTTAATTAGCTTGTAGGTTAATTAAATTTGTATATTCTTTTGGTCCCTCCGAGTGAGGGCGTATTGTGTAATAAATGTGTGTGAGTGTGTGCATGTCTTCCAACCCCACGTCTTCTTTCCCTTTCATTTACCTGCTTACGATGGTAGATTAGGGCATATTTAAATTAGCATACCTTATGCTATGCATGCGTGCATCCATACATTCGTCTCGCATGCACCAGGCTCGGTACATCATGCTAACTGCATTGGTACTTCAATTCCAAATTGAATACGTGCATCAATTGATTGCATTTCACATGTCATGTTTAGGTTAGCCGAGCCTACCCTAATTGCATCCTGTATGTGTTGCATTAGTCAATTTGACATGAACTAGGACCATGCATGTTTGCTAACTAGTTCATTGTTTTGGCACGGAGTACGATGTAAGTATTTTCATGCTTTAGCATACCGCATGCGTGTGGATGTTGACATAACAGTATGCTTACCATGTGGCTAGTTGTTTATGTGTTATAAACTGCTTGAATGCCTGTGGGTGAAGGTTGGATTGTTTGAGTTGGAACAACTCATTGAAATCCGTGTTTTAGCCTACTTGCGAGTAGCAAAATCCAACACATTTTTTAAAACGAACGGATATGCAATGTTTATTTCCAAATTAGGCGATCTAGTCTATACTTTTGTGTTGTGCGCATCACATAGTAATTCTAGGCTAATAACTGGAATAAGAACACATAACGTTTTCAAAATCAGATATCACGGTTAGTAGAGGCCGGTCTTCGGACCGGGCGAGAGGGGGTGCTCATAGCTGACCTTTCCCAATCGTACCCAAGCTCCCGAGCCGAGGCAACTTTGGTGATGACGGACACGTGGCCTTTGGCACCGAGTCAGGGTTTCCTAAATTTCCCCATTAAAAAATATTTAGGTGGCGACTCTGTATCTGGCAAAGCAGTCCATGTTTGGCACTTCTTTTCAAAAATCTGTTTCTCAAAACGATTTGCCGGATTTGGACTCTTTGGTTCAAGATTAAGAACCATGACAATTTGAGTCCGAACTGTAGTAAACCCAATATGAACAAGAACGGGAGTCATCCTCCCGGGGCGTTCGGGGACGTCTACAGATACATGCTCAAGTCTCTTTTTACCTTCCTACTGGAGATCTTCTTTTGAAGGGTTTCTGCCTTGGGATCACCCCTCTGTGCCTCCATCACTCGGTTCACAAGTGTAGGTTGGGCAACTACCGTAAACAAAGTCGTAGATTCAACGGACTCGCCGAGATACAAGTCAAACTCCCCAAGAGCACCCAACATCTCCCACTCCCAAATAGCAATACTAGCCACACTGCTAACAGATTTCCTACTCAAGGCGTCAGCTACAACGTTGGCCTTCCCTGGGCGATAATGCAACTTAAAATCATAATCCTCATTGAACTCTATCCATCTCCTCTGCCTCAAATTCAAATCCTTCTATGTAAACAGATATTTCAGACTCTTGTGATCGGAAAACACTTCAAATCTCTCACCATACAGATAGTGCCTCCAAATGTTCAAGGCAAAAATCACTGCCGCTAACTCTAGGTCATGGGTAGGATAATTCCTCTCATGTATCTTCAATTGCCGTGAGCCATAGGCTATTACCTTCCCCTCTTGTATCAAAATACAACCCAAACCTTCCTGTGAAGCATCACAATAAAATGAATAGCTCAAACCCCTCTCCGGAATAATCAAAACCGGAGTAGTGGTAAGTCTAACCTTAAGCTCTTGAAATGACTTCTCACAAGTCTCACTCCACACAAACTTGATTCATTTCCTCATCAACTTAGTCAAAGGTGAGGCTAGCCTAGAGAAATCCTTCACAAACCGATGATAATACCCGGCCAACCCTAAGAAACTACGGATCTCAAAGGCATTCATAGGTTGTGCCCAATCTTGCACTGCCTCTATCTTGGATGAATCAACAATCACCCCTTCTCCGGATACCACATGGCCTAATAACTCAACCTCTTTAAGCCAGAACTCACACTTCCCAAACTTAGCATACAACTTGTGGGCTTTAAGTAATTCAAGTACTACTCGTAAATATTCCTCGTACTCTTCCTCAGAGGGTGAGTAAATCAAAATGTCGTCCATGAAGACGACCACGAAATGGTATAGAAACTCCCAGAAGATCCAGTTCATCAAATCCATAAATACAGCCGGTGTATTAGTCAGCCCAAAAGGCATCACTAGAAACTCATAATGGCCATACCTCGTATGGAATGTCGTCTTCGAGATATCCTCCTCCCTTACTCTCAACTGGTGATAACCCGATCTCAAGTCTATCTTAGAGAAGCAACAAGACCCCTTCAACTGGTTAAACAAGTTATCTATATGAGGCATTGGGTACTTGTTCTTAACAGTTAACCGGTTCAACTTCCGGTAATCTATACAAAGACGCAACGCTCTATCTTTCTTTTTAGCAAAGAGAGTTGGTGCTCCCCAAGGTGAAGTACTAGGGCAGGTAAAACCCTTATCTAACAATTCTTGGAGTTGAATCTTCAACTCACTCAATTTAGCAGGTGCATACCGATACGGTGCCATAGAAACCGGTGCCGTGCCAGGCGCTAAATCAATAGAGAACTCGATCTCTCGGTGAGGTAGTAAACTAATAATATCATCTGGAAAGACATCCAGGTATTTGTAAACTACCCTTGGCAACTCGACCCGGACTTCATTACACTCACTACTTAAGAAGCTAGCAAGAAGGCAACTAAGTTCACTCTATCCACGAAGATCATACACTGGTGATAAAACTCTATCCACCCGATCCCCCAAGAAATAGAAACAATTATTGCTTAAGGTACATACAGTAACCCTATGACGGTAGCAATCTATAACAGCCTGGTATGACGATAACCAGTCCATACCCAAAATGTCATCAAAACTAGACATATCAAGCAATACAAATGCAAAAAGTAATCGGCGATTGGTAACCTCGATATCACAACCCCGACACCCTTGTTTCAAGATAACCTCACCACCAATAGGTGATTTTACACAAATAGGAGATGCTATCTGAGCCAACTCTAATCCCAAAATCGATGCAAATGCAGACAAGATAAAAAAATAGGATGCACCCGTATCAATCAATACACTAGCAACTGAATTGCAAAACAAGAATGTACCTCTCACTACAGAAGGAGCAGGTACAAGATCTAGCGCTATAATAGCATACACACATCCCGTAGGTCTCTGCTCCACCTGCTCACCCCTTGGAGCATAAGTCTGATGCACTTACTGAGCCGAAGAGGCTCCCCAATTGGCCCCCAAGACCTATGCTGACTGTGCATGTTGATGGCTCTGTGCCTGTCTCAAATCAGAAGCACCAGATGTGCCACCTAACTATGGGCAAAACCTCTTCAGATGCTCTGCCTATCCACACTGATAACATGTGAGTGGATGCCCTCTCCCCTAACTCTGGCACTAAAAACGAGCTGAAGATGATGTTGATTGCTGCCCTCATCCTCTCTACAGGAAAGCTGGAGACTTGTGACCCAACTGACCACACTTAAAAAAAGTAAAATCTCCCTGGCCACCTCTCCCAGAACTCGAACTCGGCACTGGAAAAGTAGACCTCAACTGTGCTCCCTGGGACTGCTGGGGATTAGAACCCCTCTGCTTTTTGCAGTAGCTCGACTTTTTCACGCCCCCTTTCGGAAGGCGAAATAAGCCCTACAGTATCAGACACCCATGGTTCTAAATCTGATCTCACAAGTGCAATGTGAAATAGATAATCACCAAAGAGTCCAAATCTGACAAATCTTTTGGAAAATCGATTTTGAATTAAATTGCCAAAAATGGACTGCTTTACCAGATACAAAGTCGCCACCTAAATATTTTTGGAAAATTTAGGAAACCTGTGAGTCGTGCCGAAGGCCACGTGTCTGTCATCACCAAGATTGTCTCGACTCGGGAACATAGGTACGAGAGGGAAAGGTAATGAATTGAGCACCCTTGCTCGCCCGATCAAAGATCAGCCTCTACTAATCATGATATAAATCTTATGTACATTATATGCTCTTATTTTGATTGTTTAGGCTAACTTTTACTATATGATGCACACACACACAAGTATAGACTAAGTTTGTGAGAATTGGAACATTTGATTAATGTTTGTTTTGAAAATTGTTTCGAAATATATACCACTTGAAAAAGTAATCGCATATGAACGTTTACTCAAATTATTCCAATTCAAGCAACAAGCCTTCATTCACAGGCATTCAAGCAGTTTATCATTTAAGCAATTAGCCTTATGGCAAACATGCTAATCATGGCAACAATCACACACATTCGATATACTAAAGCAAGTAAAAAAGGCTCACCTAGTACTCCAAGCCAAAATAAACAAAAGAGTTAGAAAAATGCATGATTCCTAACTATGCAATATGACTAATGCAACACATGCGATATGCAACTAATAAGCTCGACTACTAATATGGCATATAAATTAATTAAACAGCATACGGTCTAAGCACGTATTCAAAGAAGTATAAGCAATAACAATATAGTTAGAATAATGAACCGAACCTCGATGCATGCGATACAAATGGATGCAAATATGGAATATGCTAAACAAAACGTCATGTCCCTAAACTAACCATCATAAGTTAGTAAATAAAAGGAAGAAAGACATGGGGTTGGAAGACATACCCATTATTACATTGCGCTCTCACGAAGGAGAGTCCGAATGAATAAACTAGATAACTAATTAAAGCTAAGCTAATTATTACAACAAATGAAATTAGCTAAACTACTTAACTAATTATTATAACACTTGAATTAACTAACTATTTTAGTTAATTAAATTACAACACTACAACTAGTTAACTACTTTAACTAATTATATAATTATAACACAAGTGCAATTAAAAAGTAAGTAAGCTAAACAATTAAGCGCTAAGCTAACTACTCCGCCTCGGGAAACGAGGGATGTTCATGCACATGCTCGGTTTCCACCTGAAAATCCACTATTTTGCTTTCGGAGAGCCTTTGTTGCACAGAGAACACATATACTGTTGCCCACTTCCAGAATAACTCTGCTTTGCTTGAAGAACACATTGCTAAATTTTGCATCAGTGGCCGACCAGCCGACTAGTGATGGGGGTTGCCGACCACTTGCCGGCCATGGAAAGTGGCCTACCGGCCACTGCTGCCCAATTCACCTTATTGCAACAAAGGACAAACAGAGCATACACAGGGTATTTTCAAGGGTTTGTTTGCACAACTCACCCCTCCTTTTCATGAAAAGCAATTTCATTGCATGATGGCTTATGAACCAAAGTATACAATTTCAATAAATGTAACAAAAATAAGACTCATACCACCTCATTTTCATGAATAGATCAAAAGAAGTGGTGACCTTGGAAACTTGAATCATTTCATCACTAGTGAGTATGAAATGGCCCCGAGTTTCCATGTGTTCAATTAACGTCTGATTGAACACAACACTTTTATTATCTTGCACCATTTTAGTTTCATTTTAATTACTCCATTTTAATTACCTTTCAATTTTTTAGTTCATTAAGTCCAAAGGTGAGTTCAAGTCCTCTAAATGGAAAGAGCGCTCAAACCAATTGTTGTCTTAGGCATGAAAGAGACATCACACCGTTGGTAATGAACCCCAAAGGGATTAAACCATTAAGCATGACACCTCAATCTCATACTTTAAACAAACAAGTTGTTTGAACCACTTTCAAAGCAAAACAAAAGCCAAAAAAGGAGGGAGGTTGCAGAGATGATTAAGTGTCATCACAAGTATGGAAAATCGTAAATAAATGCGATCAACTCAAAGGAGGTGGTGTCTAAGGCCTAGAACACCAAACTCATAAGGACTATTACACTACAAGCATGCAAAACAAAGCTCAAATGCAACTATCAACCAAAGACAGTGGTAAAATAGTCTAAAATAAGTCCTAAAACATGCTAGAATTAAGACAAAAAAGCTAGATTAATATGCTAAAACATGGCACAAACTAGGCTAGTAAGCAAGACACAAGAAAGGGAGGCTAACCCCTCCAAATTTGGACTTTAAAACATGATTTTGGCCACTGAAAAAGCTCTGAAAATCAGTCTTTAAAAGCTCTGAAAAAGATAGTAAAAAGGTGGGAAACACAAGGGAAAAGACCTCCAAAACAAGGTACAAAGAAGGGTGAACCACCCCTCAACCTTTAATGGCCTTAAAACCCAAGTTTCAGCCCAAAAATATAGAAGTTTTACAGCCTAAAAATAGTTGGAAAATAGCAAGAAAAGGAGTAGTTAAAGCAAGCAAAGAGGCAAAGTGTTATACCTTTGAAGAAGAAAACTAATTCCAAGCAATAAAACCAAGCAAACACACCCTCTAGAGCTCCAACAAGGCTCAAGAACACCTCAGCTCAAAGATGAAGAGATTTGGTTAAGGGTGTATAAGCAAAGGTTAAGGATTTGCAAGCAAAAGTGTAGGAATTTGCTAGAGAGAGAGAATTGTAAAGAGAGAGGAAAACTTTTGCTCTAAAATTTTTCTAACCTTAAAACATAAGAGAAATGCCCTCTATATATAGAAAATATGAATTCTCCTCAAGAATATCCAGCCCTACACGTGGGTGAAGATACATGCATCTGTGCAAACAGCTGGCATAACTGTCACAAAATATCTGCAAAAGAAACTGGTGGCCGACCAACCGTCACTGGTGGTCGATAGGCCACATTAATGGTTGGAAACCAAAAGGTGATGGCCGGCAGCCCAAAAGGGTGGCCGGTAGGCCACCAGAAGCTGCAAGAATGAATAACCAAGGCTTGGTCCAAGAATAAGGCAACAAGGGTGCAGGGTTTGAAAGGCTCAAAACCGTGGCATTTCGCTGAGGACTTCGAGCACTTGACGAGCATAGACACTCATCATCGGGTGTGCGTGTGATGACATCCAAGTCATAAGGGCCATAAAAAATGGGGTGTCTACATTTGCTGTCCCCCTAATTATCCTGACTCCTCCTAGAGCCCCTTATTCTCTCTTCTTTTGCCTGCATAATAGTCTCAAGATAGGTCGATGCTTCCACAAGGCACCCATAATCCCTAATCATGGATCTGGCCACTCTGAACATGAGCCTGGTCCTTAATCGATTCTCAAACTCTAGATAACAGCGCTCCTCAGTCGCCACGAGTTCTGGTGTAAATCTCGACAAACTGGTGAATGTGGCCTCAAACTTGGCCACTGATGTGTCCAACTGCACCAAGTTAGAGAACTGGTCTCTCAACTTCTCCCTAATAGTGGGAGGAAAAAACTTGTCGTGGAAGGCATCGGCAAAAGCCTCCCAAGTCCCTTCAACGCGCCCTCGCACATACTTTCACCATTGACCCGTGTCTCCCTTCAGCTGGAAGGATGCTAAGGTCACTCTCAAACCCCCATCTTCGATGCTGAGCATCTCAAACGTCTTCACCATCTGCTCTAACCATTCATCCGCCTTCAGTGGCTCCTTGGGATCATGTAAAAACTCATCTGGATTTGACCGGAAGAATTCTCTCTTCAGAAAAGATGGCCCTACTTTAGCTACTTGGGCCTGGACTTGATTCTCAACCCTGAGAACGTCCATAGATTTCCGCAAAGCTCCGGCCATTTTGTGGGCTAAGGCGCCCAGGGCCTATTGACCAACCGGGTCAGCCACATTGGCCTGACCAACCCCTTCTTTCTGTGCCAGAACATCATCCGATATAGGCACCTCGTGCCTTCTAGGCCTACTACGCCTACGACCATGTCCACGTCCACGTCTACGTCCTGACATCCTAATAAAGGTAACAAAAGGTATTAGCACATTTACAAATGTGCCAAAGCTAACTCACTCACATCCTAATGCGAAGGGCAACAATAATTCAATCCATATAAGCACATAGTCACATAAACACAAACGAATTTCCTTCCTAGATAATGACCATCCCACGGCGTTGCTAGAGTTCCAATTAGAAACAACAGTGATCAAATGCTCTTCTAATAGGACTTCCAAAAACCTGTAGAACCAATCAATATCTTAGGAACCAAACACCATACCCATATAATCATATAAGCATACAATACATACTAATGTCTCAACCAAGCGAGACAAACCCATTGTAGTACTAACCACTTCACACATACCCAAAGTATTCTTACTCGATATTCTCTGATACAAAGTTATAACGCCCCCAAAATAATATAGTAAATCCAACTCATGAACGGAAGAATAATAGAAACAAATTGCTTTCATTCATTAGAGTTCGTTTACAAAAGTTGACACATGCGATATACATTCACACATTCATTTTGAATTTACAACATGTGTTACAATGATAAGAGAATTAAAACTAAACAAATAGTCATATGCCCTGTAGGCTTACATCTTTCCAAGTCATGGCTTGGTTACACAAAAGTGAGCCTAGCTCAATACAATTTAAGCCCTTGGCTATACAAAAGAATACAACAAAATACAGAAGCTCTTGCTCCAAAGTCCCTCTAAGCTCTTACCTTAGCAGAGGCATGTCACCAACACTTGAAAATGTTTTTCTCAAACAGGTGAGCCAAAGCCCAGCAGGAACAATCTAACACAATATATCAGATTTAATGAAGATATAATTACAATGTGCATATACAATACTTGTGACAAGACATTCACATTTTAAATGATCGTAAAGTCTCAAAGTTTATATTTTAACCCATATTCCTTCAATTCATTTCAAGTTAATTTATTCAATGTTCTCAATTCATGAGTCAATTTCATTATCTTTTAACAACCCAACTGAGATTACAACTCAGTGGTCCTCTAATCAACACAATAACCACACAAATACTTCAATCTGCCATTTTACAGAAATTTCGTCCGCGGGATTGGCACCCATGTATACACAAGATTTCGGGACTTTCACCTTGGATACTCCGGCCAACTTAATTTCAATGGAGTCCATCCCCTATCTTCTCCCCAAACAATGGAGTACATCCCATTTCTCCTCCCAAACATCATACATATACAATGTATTTAAAACATAGTCATATTCAATGACATCCAACAATAGATTAGTTTCAATTTACCTAATCCTCATGCAATTTCTACAACAATCATAGCTATCCTCCACTAATAGCCCATGACAAATATTTCTAACCAGATATACAATCTTCTTAATAGACAAAGTATTCAAATTCCCATAGGTAAGAAACAACACGTGTCTAACTCTACCATTTACATCAACAATCATCCAATTGCACATTATCATTATCAATTTTAGTTATTTGTACAAAACAACATTTTGATCCATTTAGGGCACAACTCCCTTTTTTCCAAACTTAAACCCAAGTACCAAAATTTACAAATTTGATACAACACAACCTCATATTCAAATCCCATTGTCATTTATTTCGCACTCAATTAGAAACCCCTCTTTTCATTTCACATCCAAACCCTAGGTTTGTTCAAAACACTCCCAAATCCCACCATTGTTACACAATGACAAATAACTAAGCTAAAAACCATATGAAGGTGTAGAAAATCCCTACCTCCAAGAGAGAAGACAAGCCAAGCAAGAGTGAAACTTCAAAGTTGCCCAAATCCAACTCTATTCGAATTAAAATGGAGATCTTGAGATGGTCTACCTTTTTATCAAAAGGATTCAGGTGAGGAAATCACTAGAACTAGGTGAAAATGTAGAGAGAGAAAGAGAGAGGGAGAGAGAGAGAGAGAGTGTGTGTTTTAGAGAGAGAGGGTCTCAACTTTAGGTTTTAGGGAGAAAAGATCTGAAAAAGTGATGTAAAAAGTCATTTTCGTGATCTGATACATGCATAGTCCACTCGAGCACAAGAGTTGACGCTCGAGTGTCAAACACAAAAAAGTTGTTCCACTCGAGCGCAAGAAAGACCGCTCGAGTGCCAAGACACAACGAACAAGACGCTCACCGCTCAAGCGCAAGAAGTGACGCTCGAGCATAGAAAACACACATCCAGAAGTTTTACAAACAACAGACCAACGCTCGAGCACCCACCCGCTTGAGCATAGGAAATGCCGCTCGAGCATAGAAATCACTCTCCCAGTACTTTTGCAGATCTGCAAAAGTACTGAGTGTTTGCAAAGCTTGCTTGAGCGGAGGACCAAAATTCTAGACAACACATGGTTTGAAAAACAAGCGACCAACCTGCCCAAACACAACCACAACAACCCAAAAGCCAATTTCAAAGAGACACAAGGGAAGAAAGAGGTAAACAACAATATGAAAGTATTAAACCCGAGTCTGGGATACACAAGAGTCGAGTCAAAACTGGGATTGCTATACTTATTGAGCTCGAGCTCGACTCGATAAGTAATTGAGCTGGAGCTTGAGCCCGAGCTCAAGCTCGAGCTTGGCTCAGCTCAATAAGATTTTTTAAATATTATTTATATTATTTAAAAAAAAATATTATATATATTATTTAATATATAAATAACATATTTATTATATAATTTAAATAAATATAAATGAGCCGAAAAAAAGTAGAGAAAAAATACGTATGTTTGGGATAACTTTTTGGTGGTGTTTGGGAAGTTTGATAGTTGGGTTTTTTTTTAAATTTTTTTCACTAAAAGACAAATTTTTTGCAAAAAAAAAAAAAAAATCCAAACAAAATATCACATCTAACCCCATAATCATTTCACTTTTTCTCTCACAAACATCACATCCAATCACAAAAAAACCAAATTATCTTCCCAAACGTTAAAATTTTTTTCTCCAATAATATCTTACAACTAAAAAAACCTACATAAAAACTCACTTCCCAAACACTCACTTTGACTTTGTCCGAAACGATGTGTAATAAAATTAAAATGACCATTCTACCCTTGTTGAATTTTTGACTTTTAACTTTTTGACTTTTGGATAGTTGAATTCAAAGGGCAAAATAACAGTTTTGCCCTCTAGGCTTCCCCCACAAGATTTTTTAACTTTTTTAGTAACTTTTTGACTTTTTAGCTTTTGTAGGCTATGCCGAACCAAGATGCTTTCCGTGATTTTGATCCTAAAAGTGTAACTTAGGAATCAAAAGGGTTTTTTGACACACACCTATCAATAATTGATTTGACTTGATCACACAAGTGTTTACTAGCAAAGAAATTTATTGCCCGTACATTAATTATAATATTTTAAAATTTAAATTTATTATATTAAAAAATATATAATATATTATGTATATAAATATATTTAATAAATATAAGGAGATGAGGAGGTCGAAAAGGATTTGTTCAAGATGCAGGGATGCAGAGGTGGACATGTCACCTGTTTAATATTTGTCAACTAGCCAGGTATATGTCATTAACAAACCTTATAAAAATAGGGATAACATTTGCTGAGTAGTTAGGGTTACAAATGAGTTGAGTTGAGTTTTGTTGAGTTCGAACTCAGCTCGTTTGCTTATTAAGTTTGTTTATTGAGTTTGAACTTGACTCAATAAGTAACTGGGTTCGAGTTTGAGCTTTGCTCAATTCGATAAGATTTTTTAAATATTATTTATATTATTTAATATATAAATAATATATTTATTATATAATTTAAATAAAGATAAACGAGTCAAACTTATTCGAATTCGAACTGTAGCTTGACTCATTTAGTAAACGAGCCTTCGAGCTCGAGCTCGGCTCATTTATTAAACAAGCTGAATCGAGTCAAGCCGAGCCTATTCGTGAACAATTCGGTTCATTTGCATCTCTACAAGTGGTTGATACAATAAAATCGAGCCGATTTATTTGTCTGTTTTAGAAGGAAAATTATAAAATAGTCTCGGAGTATCATGTGATCATATTTTCTCATCAATTATTATTTATTATGTCTTCTCATATTTTTTAATTACTAAACACAAATAATTAATACCCTATCTTCTCTATCAATCATATTATTATAAAGTACTACGTAACCGTACTCTGGAACTACTGAATAATCCCGTTTTAGAATATTGTTTCGTATCAGTTGACATATGACATTTGTCTTTTATTTTATTTTTTTATAAAGACATTAAAGTGAAAGGATTTATTTTTCTAGCTAATCAAATTTAAATTGAAATATATTTTTTTAAACTTGACTCCTCCAAAAAGATTTTTAATTTAGATTTGCCTTCTCTCGAATTCAGTCCAATCATTGATGGAAGAAATTATTTGAGGCCATGGGATTCATTACAATTTTATTTTAATGATCTAAATTATTTATTTTGTTAGATTTTTTGCGTATATCATTCACATAAAAAAATTAGGTCAATCCGATAATCATAATTTATCTAATTTATTCCTTTCGTTTCAAAAAAAATGAACAGCAAATATGTTTATAAAAATAGATATTTTCTTTTTTTTTTATAATAAACGATAAATTACGAATATCGAATTGATTTTTTTTTTTTAATGTGAATGATATATTAAAAAAAATCTAATAAAGTGAAGTCTTATAAACCAAAATAATACTTTCCAATTTAGATCATAGAAAGAGGTGCAAATTTGGTCAGGCCCACTATTGCATCATGCAGGCTCCTGCAAAAAATTGTGTCGAGCTGGCCTACTCGCGTAAAATTGCAGTCCAAGCTCAATCGATACTCGAGCGAGGCAGGCCTCAGGCTAGGCCACTGGGCCTGGGTTTGGGCTTGACCATTTTTTAATTTTTTTATATTTTTTTTCACCAAAATGATATTGGGCCGGACAAGCCGGGCCTTGAGTGGGCCAATGGGTCGAGCCTAGTAGGCTCGACTTTGAAACAAATAACACGGGCGCAAGCCTAAGGTAACAAAAAAATAAATCTGCCAAAAAAACCAATTCAGAGAAAACCATTGATCTTCTCAAATAAAATCTGCCAAGAAAACCAATTCAGAGAATATTCTAATCAATTATAATCTAACAATAAGTAGGGTCAGTTTGACATACAACTATAAGCCACATTTTTTTTGAATTTTTTTTATATTTAGTGATCTTTTTTCACAATTCTGTCAATTATTTTTAACTTTGCAAGTCTATTTTGTATAGATGAATTTAAAAATTCAAAAAATGTTCACTAAATACAAACCCCCCCCCCCCAAAAAAAAAAAAAAAACTATTTTTTGCTTTGTTTTTGTCATTTTTGGACCTTTTTTCAAAATTTTAATTTTTTGGGTCCATCTAATTGAGTAAAACCTAAAAATAATAATTCCTTTTTTTTAAAAAAAAGAAAAAAAGTATTGGGCTAAAATAAGTATTTAAGACTTATTAATGCATTAAAAAAGTGTACAGGAATTATAAGTGATTACGTCCATCACATAGGATTAGCTCATAATTTACTAAAAAAGAAAACATAAATAGCCCAAATTACATACAATCCCTATAACTGGAAAGAACTAAACACCAAAAGATATCAAACTCATTTCTATAAAAATTGAACTCACAACCTCACACAACAACAAAAATTATTTAAAACAAAGGGAGAATTACATACAGGTGGGAGTTAGGAAAAAAAATTACCAACACATAAAAGGGTGTAAGTGACAGTTGCACCCTCATAGTCTTTCATTTGTACCCTACCATAGACATACTTACACCCTCAATATGTTTGTAATTTTTTTCCCAACCCCCACCTACATGCAGCTCCCCCAAAAACAAATGTTAAAAATGCTATTTTTTGTCTTTTGTAATCATCAATTTTTTAAGCTCATTTAAGTTATTTTAGTATAATAAATTGTAATGCCCACAAAATAATACCATAAATCCAACTCATAAGCTGAAGGATAATAGAAATAAAGTACTCAGAGTTCATTTGCAAAAATCAACACATGCGATATATATTCACAAATGTTCATCCTAAATCTACAGCATGTGTTGCAATGTTAAGAAAATTAAAATTGAACATATAGTCATATGCCCTATGGGCTTACATTTTTCCAAGTCATAGCTTGGTTACACAAAATGAGTCTAGCTCGATACAATTTAAGCCCTTGGCTGTACAAAAGAATACAACAAAATAAAGAAGCTCTTACTCCCTAAAAGTCCCTCCAAGCTATTGCCTTAGTAGAGACATATCACCAGCACTTGAAAATGGTTTTTCCCAAATAGGATGAGCCAAAGCCCAATAGAAATACTTTAACATAGTATATGAGATTTAATAAAGATATAAGTACAATGTGCATATACAATGTTTGTGACAAAATCTCCACGTTTCATATAGCCGTAAAGCACCAAGGTTCATATTTCAATTCATTTTCCTTCAATCCATTTCAAGTTCACTTATTCTTCTCAATTCATGAGTTAATTTCATTATCTTTCAATAACCCAACTAAGACTGCAACTCAGTGGTTTTCCAATTCAATACACTACCCCCACAAACACTTCAAATCTGTCATTTTATGAAAATTTCGTCCGCGGGATCGGCACCCATATATACACAAGATTTCGGAACTTTCACCCTGGACACTCTGGACAACTTAATTTCAATAGAGTCCATCCCCTATCTCCTCCCAAACAATCATACATATACAATGTATATAAATCATAGTCATATTCAATGACAACCAACAATAGATTAGTTTCAATTTACCTAATCCTCATGCATACAACAATCATAGTTATCCTCTACCTATAGCCCAATATAGATATTTCTAAACAGATATAAAATTTTCTCAACAAATATATTATTCAAATTTGCATGGGTGAGAGACAATATGTGTCCAACTCCACCATTTACATCAACAACCATCCAATTTCACATTACCATCATCAATTTCAATTATTTATACTAAATAACAATTTGACCCATTTAGGGCAAAACTCCTATTTTTTCCAATATCAACCCAAATGGCCCAAATCAAGTATTTGGCCACAATACAACCTCACATTCAACCCTATAACCATTTATTTCATATCCACTTAGAAATCCTTCTTTTATTTCACACCCAAACCCTAGATTTGCTCAAACTACTCCCCAAATCCCACCATTGTTATACAATGACAAATAACTAAGCTAAAAACCATATGAAAGTATAGAAAATCCCTACCTTAAGAGAGAAGAAGAGCCAAGCAAGTGCGAAACTTCAAAGACGCCCAAATCCAACTCTGTTCGGATCAAAATGGAGATCTTAAGAGGGTTTACCTTTTTATCAAAGGGATTAGGGTGAAGAAACCACTAAAACTAGGTGAAAATGTTGAGAGAGAGAGAGAGAGAGAGAGAGAGAGAGAGAGAGTGTGTGTGTGTGTGTGTTTTAGAGAGAGAGAGAGAGAGAGAATCTCAACTTTAGGTTTTAGGGAGAAAAGATCTGAAAAAGTGATGTAAAAAGTTATTTTCACAGTCTGATATATGCACAGTCCGCTTGAACGGAAGAGTTGACGCTCAAGCGTCAGACACAATAAGTTGTTCCGCTCAAGTGCAAAAAAGGCCACTCGAGTTCCAAGTTACAATCGACAAGACGCTCATCGCTCAAGCGCAAGAAATGATGCTCGAGCGTGGAAAACACACATCCAGTAGTTTTGCAGACAACAGGCCAACGCTCGAGCGCAGGAAAAGCCGCTCGAGCGCCCACCCGCTCTAGCGTAAAAAACATCGCTCGAGCATAGAAATCACACTTCCAGTAATTTTGCAGACCTGCAAAAGTACTGAGTGTTTAAAAAGCTTGTTCGAGTACAGGAAGTGCTGCTCAAGTGGAGGGCCAAAATTCTAGGCAACACAAGGTTTGAAAAACAAGCGACCAACCTGCCCAAATACAACCACAACAATCCAAAAGCTAATTTCAAAGAGATACAAGGGAAGAAGGAGGTAAACAATAATATGAAAGCATTAAACCCGAGTCCGGAATTTTATAAGAGTCGGGTCAAAACCAGGATCGCTATATAAATTTTAAGCAAGAATTCACAAATAGTATCAATAGTACAAAATTATAATAAAAAACATTATAAGCATGCCATAAACTTTTACTAATGTAAACTAATAATGTAGTACAAATTTTAGTAATGGAATAGTGTTACCTCATTTCATCTCTGTTAAGTTGTTAAAAATTAAGAAATGACTATCTGTTTTGTGATTGTTCATTTATCAAATTATGTAATGCAACGTGCGACTAGATCTATCTAATAGTATTTTTTTTTTAATACAACTAATGGTATATAAATAAAAAAAATTACATATTATTCCACTACAATTTGAATTAAGATAGTTTTATTTACAAATATACCACTATTATATAATAAATTATGAATAAACATGATGGTGGTTCATCCTTTTTATAGTAAGGTTGGCCTCCTTTCAGTCCTAGATCTAGATTTAGACTGTATTGTTTGCACTTATGGAATCTATTATAAATTTTATTTTGATAATTTAAATCATTCATTCTATAATAGCTCGATTTGACAAGCGTACCAATTCAATTTATCGTGTTTTATCAAAAAAATGAATGATTTATTTAAAAAAAACACACTATTTTAAGATTAATGTGATAAATACAACATATTCCGGTATACATCTCTTTTTCTTTTTCTTTTTCTTTTTCTTTTTTTCATACACAATATATATGAAATTTTTTATAAAATAAGTTATGCGAATTATCAAAACAACATCTACAATAGAAAGCCGGACACACTTACCCAAACAACATCTGTTAATCCAGATTTAGGAACGGAAGCCATTTTTTTAGTATGGCTCAGTTTAGGAAACTTAATTATTTTAGTTGATTTTCAAGTTTCTTGGCTATTTTAACCTGGTTAAAAAAGTTGTAATTGGAAGATAGTTTTTTTTATAGTTGATTTGATAGTTGTGACAGAAAAAGTAAAATAATTATAATTTAGATGTGACATTTTATCTTATTAACTATTTTAATCTATTTTACTTTTGTTAGCTATTTTAACTAAAAAGGCCAAAAAAGATCATATCCCAAACAGGGCTTACTTAAAATTCTCCATCTACAGCACTACCCATTTTCATGGAAGAAGAACATTAGTGGTGGTTTGGGAAATTTTTTTCATTTTCTTTATTTTTTACTTTTTACAAAAATATGTAAAAAAAAAAAAAAAAAATTTAAATGTGGCTATTGTCAAAAAGTCCTATTGGTAAGATTGGTATTCCATTAAGTCGTCCTTCCTTTTTTTAACTCATAAAGTCTTATTTTTAAAATATTTATGTATATACAACAGTTTTACCATTATCAAAAGGCAAGAAGAATTGAGAAGCGTCGATTAATTGAGTGTTAATAAAAATTTATTAGGTGTTACCATTGCACCACATGATATATAATGTTATCCATCAATCACCAAACACTATGTCTATGTATCATTACAAAATTGTAAGTTTCATCCTCTCCACTAATCACAAATCTTTTGATAATCACCTAATCAAGCCTCAAAGCACTAAATATTTTGTCTAATTCAAGTGGTATTACTGATGTGATATTTTATTTTTGTTTTGTTGTTTCAAAACTCAAAAATTTCACAACTTTTATTATACACATTTATTTTTAATAAAATTTATATTTTTGGAGTCTACACAATGAGATCAATTAAACAAGACCAATATTGAATATAAGATTGTATAAATAAAATATATTTTTTTAGCTATACAAAACCAACAATTTTTCAGTTTGTGAAACTATCTAGTAAATTGAGAAATTTATAAGTTTCTTCTAGTATTAACTAAGAATATTTTCAATTTTTAAGAAACAACAATGATTCATCCCACCTTTTCCCCCCACCCCCTTTGACCCCCTCTCCCTCTCATTGGCCCCCTTTTCTTTTTCTTTTTCTTTTTTTTCCTGCTCCTCCAATCACCACCCGCCACGTGGCAAAGGGGGGTGAGGGGGTCCCAAGCATTATTCTTCTCAAAAAAAAATTTCCAATTTTAAAACTGAGTCAATTTTTTCAGTTTTAAAGTGAGAATATAATCTCAGTTTTAAACATGAAAAAAACTAAAAAAGTTAGACCAAAAAAATATTGTTTCTTAAGTAAAAAAATAAATTAAAAAAAAAACTTACTATTAAAAATTATTTAAATTGTAAATTTGTAATAAAAAATTATTTTTATTTTTATATAATTTTGTATTTAATATTAATTTTATTTGATAAATTTCGTTGTGTTAATTCTAAAAAAATAAATTTTATAAAAAAATAAATACATATTATAATAATTATAATAATTTAAATTTTTAAAAATCAAAATAAATGTTACATCACTATTTTTTTTTTTATTTGGGACAATTATGGCCCAGTTATGGCAGGGGTTTTATTTATTGGTTGAAAAAATCAAAATTAATTATCAAGTTATGTGGAAATTTTACACACGCCTATACTGCCATTTTCGATTTTTTATAAAAATAATATCATTAAAAAGATATAAATGATATCTTTAAATTAGCACTAATATTAAATATATAAATTTTAAATTTTAAAAATAATAACTTAAAATAGATATAAAAAAATTACACGATTAAAATGAAATATATGGCTGAAGTTAATATGAACAAAAAAATTATTTAAAATTACTTAAGTAAAAGGGGGAAAGTACCAAAAAATGGTAATAAAAAAAAAAAAGATAATCACTGTGTTTGCTTTCAATTTTCAAAAAATTGAACTTTTTGTTTTTCGTATTTCGTATTTTCTTGTTTTTAGTGAATATTTTAAAAATTTTAAATTTTTTTTTTAGCTTTTTAGATGCACCTTACTTAGATATATCTAAAAATTATAATATTTGTAAAAAATATTTTAAAAAATCAATAAATACACAAGAATATAAAAAAATATACTGAATTTTTTAGTAAATATTTTTAATATTTTTTCACAAATATTATCTTTTTTAAGTGTATTTATATTAGATATATCTAAAAATTAAAAAAAAAAAAACTGCTTAAAATATAAAATTAAAAAAAATTTAGTGAAAACAAAAAAATACGAAAAACAAAAAGTTTACATTTTTTGAAAAGTGAATTCAAAAAACTCAAATCAAACAAGCTATAATATTTAAATCATACAAATATTAATTGAAATTGTAAAAATTAAAAATAATAATATTCAAAGTGTACAATATTAACTGAAACCATACGAATAAAAACAATAATATTCAACCACACAAATAGTAAGTCAAACCAAACAATAAAAATAATAATTAAACCATTCACATATTATTTTTTTATTTTTATTAACTCAAATCATATATAATTAACTAAAATCATACGAATAAAAACAAATATTGGACCATACAAATAGTAAGTCAAACCAAACATTGCAAATAATAATTAAACCATACAAATATGATTTTATTTTTATTAACTGAAATCAGACAATACAATTTAATACAAATATTAACGCAAACCATGCAAATAAAAAAAAAAAGTCACTAAAAAAAATAAACATTTATATTTTAGCATTAAAAATTGTGTCAAAAAAGTAGGATATGATAAATTCATTTCACCATATTTGGTTGAATTCTGTCTTCTATTTTTCTAAAAAAAGAAAAAAATTAGTTTGGTAAAACAAAATATCAATTTGCTAACAAGCGTACCTACCAATGTACAAATAAAAGACAAAAAAATTACATAACACACATTTTACTAAATTCCATAAACTTTATTGAAATTAATATACTTTTTAACATTTTTATATATTTTTAAGACACCTTTTTCAATATCAATTTCATATGGTTCTAACTTTTTTTGGGTACAAGTTCAGACGATGTCCTATACACGTTAGATCTATAAAGGATGCAAGTCTAAGGTGCAAGTCAAATCTGTGTGGAGTGCAAGTCCAACATGTGTAAGGTCCAAGTTCAATCTATGCCAGGTGCAAGTTCAATTTATGTAGAGTGCAAGTCCAACATACGCGCGGTGCAAATCCAACTTGTGCATGGATGTAAGTTCATTATCAAAATAATGAGTTCGTTTTTTTTTATTTATTCACCAAACTAGTTTTAAATTTTTTGTGGGAAAAAAAAATTGAAAACTAACCCAAATTGTTCCTAAAAAAATAAAATAATTTATATAAATATAAAATAAAAATAATTAAGTGAGATACTAGAAATTATAAAAAAAAAGAAAAAAAAATCACAAAAATTAAAAAAATTAAAAAAAAAATACACAAAAAATTAGACTTGTACTTGCACTCTGCACATAATTCAACCAAATATAAAAATAATCACTACAAATTAAACTTGCATTGGTGTTCAAAAAAAAAAATTAAACTTGCATTCCGCACATGTCAGACTTGCACCCCACACAGAATTCAACCAAATATGTGGGGTGCAAGTCTAACATATGTGGGGTGCAAGTTCGATCTATGCAGTGTGCAAGTCTAATTTGTAATATTATTTTTTTTTAAAATTTAGTAGTTTTTTTCTTTTTTATATTTCTAGTATCTCACTTAATTATTTTTATTTTTTATTGCAATCACTACAACAAATTACACTTTTGGCGACTAAATTTTTAGTCGCCAAAAGTCATTTTTTTAGTTGCCGAAGATTTTTGTCGACTAAATTTTTTAGTCGCCAGCTTTGTCGATAGATGATTGTCGGGAAAAGTATTGGCGACTATTTTTTTTTAGTCGCCGAAAGTCACAAATTGGCGACTAAAAATTTAGTCACCCAAAAGAAAATATTTTCTATCTTCAGTTTTTAGCTACCAATTTTTTAGTCGCTAAAAACATGACACTCCTTTTTGGCTACCAATTTTTTAGTCGCTAAAAATGTGACACTCTTTTTTGGCTACAAATTTTTTAGTCGCCAAAAGCTTTCATTTTCTTTTTTGGCTACTAATTGTTTAATCGCCAATAAGTTCCTTTTTTTACTTTTTGGCTACTAAATGTTTAGTTGCCAAAAGCTCAAGCTCTATTTATTAATTTTTTTAAAATGCACAAATTGAATATTTTTCATTCATTTATAAATTATATACATTCATTATCAATGCAACCTGTAACCTGTACGTATACAGAATAATACATGTAACGCCCTCAATTTAAGACATAAATCATTCATTCACAAGTTCCATGAACATAAAGAAAAGAATACATTTTCATTCATCAGAGTCTTCTTTACAAAAAATATTACATGTTATCAACAAAGCTAATGCCCTACAGGCTTACAGCGTTCCAAGTTATCACTTGGTTACAACAAAGAAGAGTTCTAACTCTGTACATAAAAAGTCCTCGGCTTGGATTCACATCTAACACAAAATATAAATAACAAAATGGAGTCTTCAACTCCTAAACCTCCCAAGCTAAGACCTTGGCGATGGCATATCACTTGTACCTGAAAAATGGTGTCCCAAGTAGGGTGAGCCAAAGCCCAGTAGAGATATGCTAAACAGTATATAAGAATTAACTAAAACATTAACATCCGATAAATGATTAGCAATTGTAAACTAACTTACATCCTTTCCATAGCCAATCAACATTTACAATCGTATTTCAACCCATTTCCATTTATTTATCCAAAACAATACATTAACATAGCTCATTGATATCTAAACATTTCAAAATGAGATTACAACTCATATTGTCAACACTTCAATCATAAACATCATTCATACACTTCCATTCACTTGCCATTTTACGGAACTACATTCGAGGGAACCGGCACCCAAATATATATAATTTCAGGACTTTCACCTTGGATACTCCGGCCAACTTAATTATCAATGAAGTCCATCCCTTATCTTCTCCCACACAATGGAGTACATCCCCTATCTCCTCCCAAACAAAGATACATATACAATGTATTTAAACACGTTGTCATATACAATGACCAATTCAATCACATATACAATGTTTATATCCAGCCGTCATATTCAATGACAATCCAATTGATTAGTTTCAATTTACCTAATCATCATGCAGTGTCTACAACAATCATGGCTATCCTCCACCGATAGCCCAAAACAAATATATCTAAATAGATAAATAAATTTCTCAACAGATAATATATCACATTTTCCATAGGTGAGCAATTTATTAATCCAACTACACCATTTAATCACAATTTCCTCCAATTTCATGATTCTCAAGCCAATTTCATATTTCCACATCAATTTCATAATTATACAAATAATTTCCTTAATTCAATTAGGGCATTTTTCCCCATTTTCTCAAATAGTGCATCCAAGGCCAAATTTCATCCATGACACACAATTAACCCATTTTCAAGGTCTTACACACACATATGGAGCCTAAATAAGAAAACCCCTCTTTTACAATTTCAAACTCAAACCCTAACTTTACCCATACCAACCATTTATACAAAATGACCAACATTTATGTTAAAGCTTATAGTAATGAGTAGATCCCTACCTCAAGTGTAGAAGCCCAAAGGAGAAGAGCCAAGCACAAGATAAACTCGAAAGATGACGAAACCAACTTTTACTCGGATGAAAATGGAGATCTTGAAGAGCTCAAACTTTTTATCAAAAGAATGAGGGTGAGGAGATCACTAGATCTAGGTTAAAATGTAGAGGGAGAGAGAGTATTTTAGAAAGAGAAGCTCCCAACTTAGGTTTTTGGAAAGTTTTAGAGAGAGAAAAGACAGAAAAAGTGATTTAAAAAGTCATTTTTACAATCTGATATACGTACAGTCCGCTCGAGTGGAGAGTTTGACGCTCGAGCGTCAGACAAAAAAAATTAGACCCGCTTGAGCGCAATAAAGGCCGCTCGAGCGCCAAGACACAACAACAAGGCACTACCTGCTCGAACGCAATGAGACCCACTCGAGCGTAGAATACACTCGTCCAGTATTTTACAGACTTCAGACAGTGCTCGAGCGCCAGAGGGGTCGCTTGAGCTCAGACCCGCTCGAGCGTAAGAAACTCCGCTCGAGCATGAAAAACACTTCTGCAGTATTTTTGCAAACGTACAAAGTATTGAAAGATTGCAAACCCCGCTCGAGCGCAAGAAGACCCACTCGAGCGGAAGACCAAAATTCTGGGCAACAAGGTTCTAAACCAATAACCGACCACCCTGTTCTGAACACGCCCAAGACATTTCAAAACTCAAATTTAAAGGATAAGAAGAGGAAAAGACATAAACAACAACATTAAACCACAAGACCCGAGTCCGAAACACCATAAAGTTCGAGTTAGAAACCGAGATCGCTATAATGCATATATGAATTATAATCTAAATCCATTATCAAGAATATCTATTTCATTATCAACTATTCAAAAACTTTAACCTGTAACATCATATTCCAAATATCATATAAATCCATACAAACCAAGTGTAATCCATCTAAATTAAATATTACATATAAAAACACTGAATTTCCAAAACAGATGATTGTTCCAAAATAAATGTCTTCCATATACAGAACAAATGCTCTTCGTACACATCCACAATAGCCCACATAAAAGCAATCTGTAAAAAAAGAAAAAAAAAATAACCATTAGCACTTATTCAATAAAATTAATGTTTCAAATTATAACAATTATAAAATTAATAATTTAGATAAATTATACTCTGCAAATTATAACAATTCTAAAATTAAAATTAATAATTTAGATATATTATACTCTGCATATAATCCCATCAAGATCATTTTAATGTTTTTGTTTTGTTGAAAATTTATACAACCTCCAAATTGAACCTCATGCCTGCCTAGTACACTCTAGTTTGACAATTACATGCAATGTTTCCAAAATTTTCTTTTCTCACTAGTATACAATATAATTCTAATTGTTTCATAATCAAAATCCTTCAGCAGTTCTCATCAAATTTTGTTACTTTTGGCAGTCTGCATTTTCACAAATCTTGAACATTGAAGGCACTAAAGTTTCACAACCTCCAAGAGTCTAAATAATTAGTTTACCAAACAAAATGATTCATCTTGTTGATGCCACAATAGCCATTCATAAATAAGTAAACCTAAACTCCATCATAAATTATATCCAATACCAGTTCTAACTAATGCAAAATCATCAAAGCACAAAATAAAAGCGGAAATAAGTTCAAAAAATAATTTCAGATACATGAGAAAGTTTGTAAAATTATCTTTTAATGTTGTAGCGTTTAACATTAATATGTAAATAGATATTTTTTAATTTGCACTGAAATGAAATTCCCCCAAAATGAAAAGCATGACAACTTAGGTTCAAACTTGAACCTTCAACAAAATTGTCCTATTTTCACACTCATGAATTGATCAAGGTCCTTATCATCCAATGTGTTTAAAATAAATCTATGGCGTGTGTTTAAATTTTTTGTTGTGTCACCAAACCTTGAGTGAATCCTAGCCATCAATTTCAATTTGTAGGTGTTTTTCTAAGTTCCTAGTTTCAATTTGGCAGTCCTTTTGGCAACCCACTAGAGAAGGATTTTTTAGGGGAGTTGTTATAATTTAACAACAACAACAATTATAGCAACTCACTGGAGATTCTCTTAGTTGCAAAGCTTGAGTTCTTGTGAATGAGAATACAGTAAGATGCTTCTGTTAAAATTTTGAATGAAAAAAAGATCTTGTGTAAACTAGAAGGACCATTTAGTCACTGTTATTGAACGAACACACAACCAACTTCAAATTTCCAGAATGCAAACAACATTTATAGCACCCTATTTGGCAGACCTACTGATAGAATTGTATCATAAGAACTACACCAATGTGAATTTCCAAACGATACTTCCATCCAATGTAAAACCAGTTATTCCGTCATGTGCCCTTCTTTAAGTTATGACTTTATGTATGTCTACAATTCTAAATCTTGTTGAACCTATTTTTTTTTATTCATAAATGATATTATAATGAAATTCAATAAAAATCAGTAAAGTAAATCCAACCAAAAAATAAAGAATGTGCCCATATTTAATAATGTTGGCACTACATTCATCAAACAATATCATTCTAGGATCTTGCCTCCAATTCTTCTATTGTCCTATCTCAAAACACTTATAAATACAACTTTGACTGTTTTTGAAACAAATGGACAGATTTTGGAACAAAGGCTCCGCACCAACAATGTTAAAAGTTATGGTAAACCCCAACATGCATTCCCTAGCGACCTCATATAACATGAAAAAGATAATTCCAATTTTTCAACAGCTTCAAAAATCAAACAGGTGAGGAAGCCCCATAAATAAAAAAAATAAAAAATAAAAAAGAAAAAAAAGAGCATTCTCTACAATGTACATATACACTACCTGACGTTTTAGCACTTTTCTTAACAAGCAACATGCGTCTACAGAAATACATAACCCTAGTTCTCAATAAAATTTTGCACATAAGAGCAACTATTCGATACATACCTAGTAAGAGTTCTTCACAGCTATGAAACCAACTTTGTGCCAAAAATCCTACTTTAGATCACACACAGAAACAATGGCTTATCTTGAAATACTCTAAGATGATAGGCAAACATTTTTTTTATCAGCAAAAAGAACTATTATTGATGAGTGAAAAGGATTACAATACAAGCACTTTAACAAAACATCAATAATAGAAAGAGACCTCAAGAGAGTTGCCTTGAGAACTTAGAGCGACTTAACCTAACCATAATACCACCCTCTCCAAGACGAAACCAAGGACTCCTAATGAAGAGAACAATCCGAAACTATACAAGCATCCCACAAACAAAAATAAATAAATAAATAAAGTAAGAAAGAAAGTATATATTTAATAATAATAAAATAAAATGTCATTTAATCATTTGAACCACGTTGGAGAAAGACCAATAAAATGTCATTTAACAGCTAAACAGTTGAAGTTGTGGCCCCTCTTAAAATACAAGACAGGTGATTAAGATCAATTAGATCAGGCTCATTTGGGTGTCAAAAGGACACAGATATTAAACATTTCATTTGTAAAAGCTACGTATCGTGTTATGGGTAAGTTTCATGGGATACTAAGCCCTGGGTTTTCAATACTCACAAGCCTGAATTTAAATTGCATTAAATCAGGTAACACTAATGTGCATGTAAATTTTAGCTTATCCATAGATAAGCCTGCCCATGTGTATCATTTCCAGAACTATAATGCAGAATGTTCCACTAACTGTGCATCCATCCTCATAGCCCATTGCCCAATATTTCTTGATTGAAAAAACCCAAAGCATCATAGATGAGTTCAAAGAGACCCTAATAGTAATTATCTAAAAAAATAAAATAAAAACACATCAAGGAGCTATGTGGAACATACTGTTTGCTGAGCATCCTTAATTCCCTCAGCAGTAATTACAACTTGGTCTAGATTGAATGTCTGATTGTAAAGCATATCACGTTGTCCTTCATACCTGCCCATAGGCATAATGGGTTGTATATTTCAAGGATATATATATATATATCAAAAATGTCTAAGACCCTCTTTTTTTCCTACCCCCTTTGACCCCCTCTCTCTCTCATTGGTTGGATTTTCTTTTCTTTTTCTTTTTCTTTTTTTGTTTCCCTTGTCCTTCAATCACCACCTGCCACATGTGTGTGAGGGTGGTGGGGGTGGTGATTGGAGGAGGTCTCCATCACTCCTACATATATATATGTATGTGTGTGTGTGTGCGCGCGCGCGTACGCAAAGAATAAATCAACTTAATAGCTTTTAAGTGTAAGACAAACCCAAAATTATAGAATTTCATTTGAAAAAATATGCAATTTCATTCAATAATTGGAATAGGGTCATATTGACTCAATTTTCAATAAACAAAGGCCCCAGCAATAACAGTATGCTATCCTTACGCAGTGTCTTAGTAATAAAAATACATACTATACATGTAAAATAGGCCTACCATTTAATTGATTTTAGCAATTTAAAATGAAACAATTTAAAACTTTTTTACAATCATTATAGAAGCTATGTTATATTATAATCCATAAGGAGATCAGAGCATTATACGATTGCTTATATTCCAAATCTAAATTGCAAGCTAGCACATAAACCAAACATTATAACAGATATAATACAAGATTTAATTCCACACCCTATGGTTCTACATCAGAAGAAGTCATCGCAAGTTATATGGCATAAAGCAATTTCCCAAAGAATTTCATCCCTTACATTCTCAAGAAACAAAATTAGTCTCAACCAACAACCCGCAAAAATTTAATCTTGCAAGATCAAACCATCATAATTATATAGCCTCCAATGAGATCTAGAAGCCTATGCAAACGATTTAGCATCTATCAGACAAATTTACCAAAACATGCACCATTAGCTTGTATAAAAACAATCCGAATATCAAGAAAGATGCATATATAAATAAAATAGGAACTAGAAAAGTTCATCATTGGGATGGTTCCTACAAAGTTACACTTACACATATAAAAATAAAAGAACAAAAAAATAAAAGAAAAGAAAAATAAAAAAAAATTAGAAAAATTAAAAGTTGATATTTGGTATTTGAGATTCTTACTCTCCTAAAATACATGAAAATTGGCCCTGATAAGTAGGCATCGTTCTTCTAGTCACATTTCAAAGTAAAGTTCACTCACTAGTATTAGAAAAGGAGACAGACTTCTGGGATAATATTTTCATTATCTTTAAAAAAAATTGTTGAATTAGTTTTAGAACACAAATATTATCTAAAATAATGTATTCCTAATTATTTAACAAATGCACACTGCCAATGCTATTATTTTCAAAAAAAAATTAGATATATACATTAAAATATAGATTTCCTCACCTTATGGCTGGCCTTGTACCAATCACCAATAAGTAAAGTAAAATCCGCTGCAAGTGTGGGATATGGTACAGGGATCACAGCTCTTGCATATAAATTTAGTCCTCCAAACCATCTACATCAAAAACCATTTGTAAAAATAAAATTAATCATTAGTATTAACTAAATATTGGCATATTTAAAATTTTTAAAAAAAAAACATATAAAACTCGGATATAATTAATATTTTTCAAATAAATCATTAGTTTTGCATACTCGAATTTATATAAATCTACACAAGGTCACACTGGGAAAACATGAAACATAACAAATCAAACACAATAAACAAATAGTAGGACAAGGTTAGAAGAAAATATAATTGCTAACAAAAGTTTTAGCAATCACTGAAGTATTTTTTTTCTTTGGTTTTTTTAAATTCTTATATGTAGTATCTTTTGTACAGAAATTTAAACTTCATCCATTTAGATGTCCAAAGCAGCAGGAAGACAATGAAAAATAAGTAGACAGAGGCACACTAGAAAACATTATTAACAGATGCAAAAAGTGTCCCAAATATTGTGGTGCAATGCACTTCAGTTACAAATTCTTGGGTTTACTTTCTGCAAAAAGTGTCCCAAATAACAGAACCAACGCAATTGTATTTGTTCAATTTAATTTTATTGTACTTCATTTCCTTCACCTTTAAACAAACATCTAAGATTTCGTATGAATAGCAAAAAGCTCAGGATGCCAAGTATAAAAATAGAGGTTAGAATCAAAAGAAATCCACTTTTCTGTGAATAAAAATGTTGATTGACTACTCATGTAACCTTCCCTTGTGTGAATCAACTATAATTTCCATGAATTAGATATAGAGCAATAGAGATCAAAATGTTTAAAATTGACAAAAGACTTCAAGCTTGAAGGATTGGATTAAGACATATATCTCACCACTCATGTAACCTTCTCTTGTGTGAATCAACTATAATTTCCATGAATTAGATATAGAGCAATAGAGATCAAAATGTTTAAAATTGACAAAAGACATCAAGCTTGAAGGATTGGATTAAGACAGATATCTCACCACTCATGTAACCTTCCCTTGTGTGAATCAACTATAATCTCCATGAATTAGATATAGAGCAATAGAGATCAAAATGTTTAAAATTGACAAAAGATATCGAGCTTTAAGGATTGGATTAAGACAGATATCTCACCACAAGAAACCCAAATACGAGTCCAGTTCCCACTATAACCAAATGTGGATAGTTCCCAGTTATATCATATGGAGACAAATAATCCCTACACAAGACATAAGAAGCAGAATGAAAGAAATATGGTCAAATAAGATCCTCAAGCTAAGCATGTGAAAAACAAACATCCAAGATAGTTACATACCACACCACAACTCCCACCAAAAGCACATAAATGGGTAAAGCTGACAAGAAACAGTGACGACATCCATTGAGCAACTTGAAAAATAAATAAAAATAAAAAATTGATGAAGCATTCAGTAGTAACAGGTTTACCATTGCGAAAGCCTACTAGCATGCTTCATTTCCTTGCCTGAACACCCTTATAAACATTGTACACACTACACAAGAACAGAACACCATGTAAAGTAAGGTCAATCTGATCATCACACAGGAACAGTTAAAAAGATGAGCATGTAATTTTTTTCCAAAAAGAATATGAAGAACTACTTACTTGAATGAGATCGTTGGAAGAATAGCAAAAGTTGTCATTAGAAACAACATAGCTCTGTTTTTTGGGATTTCTAAAGTCAAAAGAATAAATAGATAAACAAAAAAATGAAAATAATAAAATAAAAGCAAGTCAATTTTCTAAAAATGTGCTTCGAAAATAGATAAGGGCAAAGCACATTAGGGCCAAGAAAATAGACAAGGCAAAGCCTAACTGGCATTTAACAGAACTTCAAAATATATCCCAAAATCGAAGTGGAAAAGGCTGTATTTTCATCTGACTATTGCCTCCAGATACATAACTATATGAGTTGAAATCAGTCAAAAACTTCAATCGATAAAGAAAGCAAGCACAATGTCGAAGAAATCTACAGAAAATTGAACGAATATTACGATATATATATACATAACTATATCTACATGTATCAAAATCAGTCAAAAACTTCAATAGAAAAAGGACAGAGAATAACCTGTATAGCGATCCCGGTTTTGCCCCGACCTTCATAGTGTTCTAGACTCAGGTTCCGTGATTGAATACTGTATCCATGTCCTGTTTTTCCCCTTTGACCCTTGGTATTTGAGTTTTGGAACTTGTTGGGCGAGTTTGGAACAAGTTGGCTGTTAGTTGGCTTAGATTGTTGTTGCCCAGATTTTGGCCTCTTCACTCGAGTGAGGCTCCTTGCGCTCGAGCGAGCTCTTTGTAATTTGCTTCTTCGCTCGAGCGAGGTTTCTTGCGCTCGAGTGAGAATTGAGAGTCCTCAGGTTCTTCCCATACGCAGCTTTTTTGGGAAGATGAAGTTCTTCACTCGAGCGAGGCTTCTTGCGCTCGAGCGAGGATGTACATCTGTAAAATATTTGAAGGTATGTATTCTACGCTCGAGCGACACTTCTTGCACTTGAGTGAGGTCACTTGTTGTGTCTGGTTGCTCGAGTGACAACTCCTTCGCTCAAGCGAAGGTCGCATATATCAGTTCGCATCTGGTCATTTTACCTCACTTTCTGATTTCTTTTCATCCCAAAACCCTAATCCGACACACTCTCTCTCTAAAACACTCTCTCTCTATAAATACACCTTGATTTGGGGATCTCTCAACCCTAGTCCCTTTATTAAAAGGATAGAGCATCTTGTGGACTTTCATTTCATCCGAGCAAAATCGAGTTTGGACATCTTTGAGGTTCTTCTTCATCTCCTTTAAGCTTCTACATTTGAGGTAGGGATATTCTACTCTTTCATATGGGTTTTAACCTAGGTATTTGTCATTTTGCATAAATGATAGGATTTGGAAAGATTTGGGTGAAGTTAGGGTTTGGAACCTAAATTTAAAAGAGGGGTTTCATTATTGGGTTCCATGAATATATATTAGAAGTGTTGAATATGAGGTTACCTGGGTTGGAATGATGGAATTTGGCTTTGGATTTGATAGTGGGAAAAAGTGGTAAGTTTTGCCCTAATTTGGGTTAAAGAACTATTTTGAATAAATAATGAAATTGATGTGGGAAATATGAAATTTGAAGGGTGTATACTTGAGTGGTGTTGTAGGATTTGTTAAATCACTCACCTTAGGAAATTTGATAAATTATCTGTTTGATGGATTGTATGTCTGTTTAGAAATATCTGTTTTGGGCTATCGGTGGAGAATAGCTATGATTGTTGTAGAAACTGCATGAGAATTAGGTGAACTGAAACTAATCATTTGAATTATGTCATTGAATATGACGGTTTGATTAAACTATTGAATACGTGATTTGGTTAGTCATTGTCTATGACAACGTTTTTAAATACATTGTATATGTATCATTGTTTTGGAGGAGATAGGGGATGTACCCCATTGTTTGGAAGGAGATAGGGGATGGACTCCATTGAAAACTAAGTTGGCCAGAGTGTCCAGGGTGAAAGTTCTAAAATCTCATATATATATATATGGGTGCTGATTCCCTCGGATGTGAATTCCGTAAAATGGCAAGAAAATAGAAGTGTTGGATTGATGAATGCATTGAATTGTGAACCATTTAGTGTAATCTCATTTTGGTTGATTGTTTAACAATGAATTTGGTAAATAGGTTAATCTAAATTGGATGAATGGAAATGGATTGAGGTATGGTCATCTATATGGAATGGTCTTGTAAAGAATGTGTTGGTTATAAATATTGCACAAGTATCTGATGCTTATATCTTAGTTAAATCTCATATACTGTTTTAGCATACTGGGCTTTGGTTCACCTTACTTGGGAAACCATTTTCAGGTACAGGTGACATGCCGCCTCCAAGGACATAGCTTAGGAGGTTTAGGGGCTGAAGGCTCCATTTTGTTATTTTGTTTTGTGTTAAATGTTTATTCAAGCCGAGGGCTTTTTATGTATAGAGCTAGGACTCTTTCTTTTGTTGTAACCAAGTGATAACTTGGAAAAATGTAAGTCCATAGGGCGTTTATTTTGTTGTAAACAACTAGTGTTACATGCTGTAGTTTCAGAATGAACATTTATGAAAAGTATAATGCATGTAATGTCTTTTGTAATATAAACTCTAATGAATGAAGTATACCATTTTATTATGTTTATGGATCTTATCAATGGATTATTTATGCGTTATTTTGAGGGCGTTACAACCTGAATGTCGATGGGAGGCGAGGCAATAGTGAGCTGCGGTGGCGATGTTCGACGGTGGAAAATTGACGGCCAGTGTAGTCGTATGTGATGCTGAGATGAGGGGCGGTGGTGATTGATTCTGTGTGTGTGTGTGTGTGTGTGTGTGTGTGTGTGTGTGTGTGTGTGTGTGTGTATGAGAGAAAGGGGGAGAGCAAGAGAGAGAAAGAACTGTATGAAGACTAACAGATTTGGGCAAAAATTTAGGCGCCAATATGAAATATTTCCCACTAAAATTTTGAACACATTTGCCGACTAAATTTTAGTCGCTGAAGATAGGTTATCAAAGATTTTTTTTTTTTTTAAAAAAAAAAATTACTTTTCATTCGTTGACTAAATGTTTAGTTGCCAAAACTCAATATATGGCGATTAAAATATATTTTTTTTGTTGAACAAAGTTTTTGGCAACCAAACATTTGGTCGCCAAAGATAAAAAATAATTTTTTATTTTCTATTTGGCGACTAAATGGTTTTAGTAGCCAAAACTCAATGTACGGCGATTAAAATATTTTTTTTGTCGCAAATTCTAGTATTTTTAGAGACTAAATTTTTTTTTAGTCTCCAATAATCAATATACCTCGACTAAAAAAAATTAGTAGCTAAATATTGTACTTTTGCCGACTAAAAAAATTTTTGGTCGCCAATTCCACAACTTTTGGTGACTAAATTTCTTTTAGTCGCCAATTTTGGTCGCCAAAGGTACATTTTGTTGTAGTGAATAATGTACATATCATGAAAATTTTCATGAAACTAATCCAAGCTGATTGCATACCATACAATAAAACACTTTATACAAATTCAAGAATAGACAATTTTCATAAAGACTTTTCATGATATTTCTTTCATGATGCCTAGCATTATTGTTTATATTTATATAAATTATTTTAATTTTTTAAGTACAATTTGGATTAGTTTTCAAGGCCTTTTTTTAAAAAAAATAAAATAAAATAAGAAACTATGATGTGTTGCAATTCTTTGGAATGGATTGGATCATCTGGGCAAATTGGAGAGAATTCATTTTTTTAATAGAATTTTAGTGTTTGAAAGAAGATTTACTAATATAATATATGATAGAGTTCAAAATTTTAAGACACTCAATTCATAAATTTAATTTTAAAAATTTGATATAATAGCTTCAAATTTTAATTTTTTAGAATCACAAGAATAATAGCAAATAGGATTTAACCCAATAATATATGATAGAGTTGAATATTTTACAGGACTTGAATCATAAATTTAATTTTAAAATAAAATTATCATTTTAATAACGAACTTGAACCCATGTGTTGGACTTGCACCACACATAAATTGAAATTGCAACTAGCAGAGATCGAACTTAAACCAGAAACAAATTGAACTTGCACCCATCACATGTTAGACTTGCAACTATGCATAAGTTGGACTTAAACCCCACATAATTTGAACTTGCACACTACACGACTTGAATTTGCATGCCAAAAAGGTTAGAACCATATGAAATTGATATTTTATTTTACCAAACTAGATTTTTTTTTTAAAAAAAAAAAAAACTAGAAGATGAAATTCAACTAAATATGCAAAATGAATTTCTAGTATCCTACTTTTTTGAAACTATTTTTAATAGGACTGATCATAGGGTCATCTGACCCGCGAAAACCGCCCAATCCAATCCAATCCAATCCGCGCATGTGCGGGCGGTTTTGAACCTACAGTAGGATCGGATACAGTTTGAAATATTGTCATGTTGCGGGTTGCAGCGAGTTGTGAGTTTTACTTGCATCTGTATACACCCGCCCGCACTTATATATATATATATATATATATATATTATTTTTCAAAAAATTCTGAACCATGAATCTTGATCTTCCATATTAGTAGATAGATTTTGTTTACCCAAACCCTAAACAAACAAACCCCATACTTTATTTATTATTTCTAGTAAATTGAACTGTTTTTATTTATATATGTATATGTGTTTGTATTAGTTTATGATTTGATTTAAAGTTTAGGATTTTGAATGTTTTGTTTGGGTTAGGAATTGATTTTTTTTTTTTTTGTTTTTATTTTATAAGTTTTAATTCATTAATTATTGATGTTCTAAAGTAATTATTGATATTTGGAGTTTTTTAAAGATTTCCTTCTCATTCGAAAATAATTATTTTATGATAGGAAATAAGCGATTTTATGGCCCAAAATAATATTTAGAAAATGAGGAGAAAAGGCCTAAAGTAATATTTAGAAAATGGGGGGGGGGGGGGGAAATAGGCCCAAAAATAAAATTTTAAAGGAAAAAATTCAATTCGCAAACTGTCCCAATGTAGACACCCCATTTTTGACCGACCTTAAGACTCAGACGTCACCGATTGAGCGCTTGGTGATGTCGCATATTGTGCTCGTTCTGAGGTTGCGGAGTCTCGGCTGCGAGCCTTGCCTTCGGACTTCCGGACTCTTTTGTACCTTGTCTCGGTTTGCGAACCAGGTCCCGTTTTCTCCATTTTCTCTTCCCGAAGGGAGGGAGAGGTCTCGTAGATCATCTCTCAGTGGCCGTAGGCTACGTTTCGTGGTCGTAGGCCTTTTTTCCCATTTGGAGCCCGGTTTCTGATTTTTCGGAGCCGTCGGCCGTGTGCTTCGGTTCGGGACCGCTTAACCACCTCTGTTTGCTCCGGTTTTTAGCATACACCATGTTCCTCCCTTTTGAGGGACACTGTGGCTCGAGAGACCAACTTCGTGGTCGAACGCCACCTCCGGTGCTTAACAGTCAGTTTTTGGGGCCCTAAGCCGCTCGTTTTGGCCCCCAAACCTTCGTTTTACATCGGTTTGGGTTCATTTTTGGCGGAGACCTTATTTTCATTGTTAGGAAGGTTGTAGAAGGGTGGGAGGCCAGCAATTGTTTTGAAGACCAGCTTTATTCCTTCATCGCTCTTTATCGCCCGTTTTCTTCACTAGAAAGCTGACTTTTTCCATTCCCAAGCCACTTTTTCTGACTTTCCACCACACCATTGTGTTGTACACACCTAGGAGGCCACCAATATGGATAGGCCGGCCATTAACTCTTCCTAACCCTTTTGAACCCCTCTAAAAAGTTGGTTTTTCTTTCTCTCCTGGGTTACATTTCCTGGTTTTTCTCCACATAGCTGTGTTGTACACACATGGGAGGCCACCTTTTTGGGGTGGCCGGCCACTAATCCTTGTTGACCCTTTTGACCCTGGCTGGCCGGCCAAGGGAGGTGGCCGGCCGGCCACTTGAACCCTCTGAACCTGGCCGGCCATGATCCTCTCTCCTGGTTCCTTACAGCTGTACCCTCTGTTTCCCCCCCAGACCCCTGCCCGGGGGTTTGCCCTTTTGGGGGGAAAATTTGAATTTGATTTTTCCCCCTTTCCTTCACTCCTCCCTCTATAAAACCAGCACCTCCAGCTGCATTTTAGGGGGTTACAAAATTTGTTTTGAGCCTTGCATACAACTCTCCCTCTCCCTCTCTTCCAAACCCTTCAAACCCTAAGGTTCTTGCACCCTTTACACTACAACCCATAGCACAACACCTCCACACTCCATTCCAGAAACTTGAGGCTTTTTTTCAGAGGTTAGGAGCACCATTTCTTGGACCAAAAGATGTTGAAGACTTGTGCTACAAGGGTGAGTCTTTTCTCCCTCTTTTCTTGCCCTATTTTGCATGCTATTTTAGCTTTTTTTGCTAGCATTTTTGGGCTCCGACACAAACTGAAAATAGTCATATTTTGAGCTCATCTCCATGTTTGATCAAGGGTCTTTCTTTGTTTGAGGTCTTCTCCTCACCCTTTGTGTTTAAACTCTCTTTTAGGCCTATTTTTGCATGGTATTTTAGTCTTATTTGTGAGCTGTTTTGGACTTGGACATAAACTGTAAAATGTCTTTTTTTGAGCCCCTCTTCAACTTTGTTGAAGGGCTCTCCTTTTTTTGATGTCAGCTGCTACCACTTGTCTCTTCATCCCTCTTTTAGGCCTTTTTCTTGCATGTTGATTTAGCCTCACTTGTGTTCATTTTCGAGACTTGATGTAAACTATAAAGTGCCATGTTTTGAGCTCCTCTTCAACTTTATTGAAGGGTTATTTGCTATTTGGGGCCAGTTGCTGTCCCTTGTCTCTAATCTCTCTTTTAGGGCCATTTTCGCATGATAGATTAGCCCTACTTGTGTTCATTTTTGAGACTTGTTATAAACTTTAAAATATCTTTTTTTAATCTCATCTTCAAGTTTGTTTAAGGTCCCATTTTTGTTTGAGGTCATATGCCTCTTTGTATGCTTGGTTGTCTCTTATTTTGAGCCTTACACCTAAGCTCTTGTTGCATGCTTTGTTTGGCCATCTAGCCACTGAAATCCAATGGATTTTAGTGGCTAATACACTATTTTGAGCCTCCAAATCAGAGGGGGGTGACCCCCTCTCACCTTGACTTGTTTGATGGTCATTTTGGCCTTCCAAAGAGACCCTATCTTGCATGCTTTGAAGTCATATTTAAGGGTCAATTTGGTGAGTTTTGGGACTATCATATTTGATTTTCAGAGTTTATTTTACCATGCTAAGTGTCCTTGATGCATGTGCTTAATAATCCCTTTGTATGCCCTCTAAAGGAACCCATCATTTGTGCATGTGTTGGCTGCATTTCCATGTTTATTTGGGCATATTTTGGCATGTTTTATTCACTGATTTTGGCTGGTTTGGTGAGATTCCATATGCTTCATATACTTGCCATGTAAACCATGTTTGCTAGTCAAAATTGCATGCTATTTTAGTCCATCTTGCTAGCATCTTTTGGCCATGCTTTGAACTAGAATTGTTCATGTTTTGGGACTGCCTTGGTTCTGTCTTTATGCTTCATGATCAAATAATGCATACTTTGTATAGCTATAGGTCAATGCATGTGCCTAGTCTTGTGTTTCGGGACCATTCCATGCATCGGGTGCCATGTTTCCATGTTTCGGGGTCATTTTGCATCACATTTCAGTGCTAGAACTTGCATGTTTGTATGCCATATTCCATGCCTTGCCATGCCTTGTTAGAGTGGCATTTGTGCCTTAGGATCGGTCCTCGGTTTGCGTGCATGTGTGCACGCATCTCGAGTGTCTCATTTTCATCTCATGGCCACTGATGTGAGTGTGGCTGAGGTCCACTCATGTTGGTGTAAGTCCATTATGCATTGTGTATGCCATTTCAATTCATAGCATTGCGTATGCTAGGTTGTATGTTAGAGCATTGTGTATGCCGTGTTACATCGTGCATTGTGTATGCCATTTCATAGCATTGTGCATGCTAGGTTTTATATTAGTTGCATTCATGCATGTCATGCATATTGCATTGTGTTTGGGATAGGAGTTAGCCCGAGCACGGGAAACGAGGGACGTTTCGTACTTTGAGTGACGGAACGTGTCTCAATTCCCAGTCGCCGACACTCCGGATTATCCATGATGGAGTCTCGGTCTTGTTTTGTTCATATGTGCATTCATTCCATATTGAGTCGTGCAATTCGACTCCTTGGCCATCATGCATCGAGATGCGTGATTGGTGGCACGAGGATCGAGGACTACGCTCCTTGAAGAGTAGTCAAGCATACATATGTGAAAATACATTGCCATGCCCCTTTCCTGCTCTCTGTTGCAGCAAATCAGAAACCGGCAATCTTTTGGGGCTTCGCGCAATATTCCGGGCTTAATTGTAAACAGAGGCTAATTGGGGCATCGCAATGGATTTCTGCGCCAAGTAACCCAAGCATGCATCATTCATCATTTGGAACAGAGCTGAGGCAGTCCATGGATTTGCATGCCATTTATTGCTTTCCTAGATTAATTTGTTAATTAATTAGGATTTTGTACTTATTGGGACTGTATTATTTATTTGGGACTGTATATTATTTATTCGGACCCTCCGAGCGAGGGCACAACTGTAATAAGTGTGTGTGTGTGTGTGATGTATGTCTTCCAACCCCACGTCTTTCTCCCTTTTATTTACCAGCTTATGATGGTTAGATTAGGGCATGTTTCAATTAGCATACAGTATGATAGCATGTTTGCATTCATTCATCTGTTTTGCATGCACCGGGCTCGGCGCATCATACTAACTGCATTTGTATTTCAATTCCAAGTTGAATACATGTTAGCTGTAGCATTCCATATGCCATGTTTAGAATAGCCGAGCCTACTATAGTTGCATTTTTGCATGTGTTGCATTAGGCATTTCTGTATAGTTAGGATCATGCATGGATTTCTAATAGCTTCTGTTTTGGCTTGGAGTACTCGGTAAGTTTTTATGCTTTAGCATCCTTGCATGTGTGTGAGTGACTGCCATGATAGCATGCTTACCATGAGGCTATTTGCTTATGTGATATAACTGCCTGAATGCCTGTGGGTGAAGGTTGGGTTATTTGGATTGGAACAATGCATTGACTGTGAGTTTTAAGCCCACTAGATAGTGGCAAAACCATCTTTTCTAAGCCCACCCGAGGGTGGCAAAATCTGCATTTTAAGCCTACTTGCGAGTAGCAAACCATCTTTCAAAAACAAACATGAAATGTTTTGTTCCAATTCAGGCGACCCGGTCTATACTTGTATGCTGTGCGCATCACATAGTAAATCTAGGCTAATAACCGGAATAAGAATGCATAATGTTTTCAAAACTAGATATCATGGTTAGTAGAGGCCGATCTTTGATCGGGCGAGCGGGGGTGCTCACGAAGTGACCTTCCCCAATCGTACCCAAGTTCCCGAGCCGAGGCAACTTTGGTGATGACGGACACGTGGCCTTAGGCAACGAGTCAGGGTTTCCTAAATTTCCAAAAATAAAATATTTAGGTGGCGACTCTGTATCTGGCAAAGTAGTCCATGTTTGGCACTTCTTTCAAAAATCTGTTTTCTCAAAACGATTTGCCGGATTTGGACTCTTTGGTTCAGATTAAGAACCGTGACATTTGAGTCCTGAACTGTAGTGAGCCCAAAATGAACGGAACGGGGGACCATCCCTCCTGGGGCGTTCGGGGACGTCTACAGTTTCTGGCGACTCCGCTGGGGATTTAGAGAACTTGACTCGAACTCATGATATCTGGTTTTGACTACACTTGTGTGTTTCTTTGCATTGCATTTGCATTGGTGCGCCTAGGACACCGGGTTTGCCATCTGCTATTCCTAAGCGGTTTGCCAGAGGCTACGTGCCATAAGGCTTACCGGTTACGGGCTCTGCCAGTATGGGAACACAAACCCCGGTTTTACCGGGGCACCCTTTTGACCATTCGACCTAGTGCATATTCGGAATCCGTAGTGACCATTCCAAACTAGGACAGGTTGCTTACCCGATATAGGTTGTTTGAAACCGCTGCGTGCGTAGTGAAACCCTAGCTCCTGACAAAATAGGACAGGGAAACCCTACCCCAACATAGGGGTGTTTTGGCTCTCACTTATTGTTATGTGCTTTTAGAGTGCGTCTCTACAGGAATGCATGTATCAGTTTACAAGTTTGGGCATCAGGCCTGCGGGCACCATTCAGTATTTTGGGTTCAGTTTACCTGAGGGTAACAGTTTACAGGCCGAATTTTGGGCAGAATTCAGTAGAGGGCACAGTCATCCTGTTATGCTCATATCTGTTTTGGTGAAATCAGGCTGAGATGCTGCATGTTTTCTCTTTTGCTAGATAGTCCTGGAACTATAGCTTCAGAAGGCTTCGATATCCCCCGGGTACATTGGACTAGTGCTGATAGACTTTGTTAGGTCAGAAATTCGATTTCAAGGGAAACCAGTGTTCTTTCGCTGAGGCAAGGCAAAGAAAGGCCATCAGGGCTCCGGTTCATCTGATCCGTCAGTCGCCAGTCACATCACCTTTGTTCAAGACTCAGCAGACCGTGATGGCACAGGGTTCGGAAGAATTTGTGGCCGTGATAGCAGCGCTAAATCAGGGAACTGCCATGCAGGCTGAGACCAGTATTGAAACGCAGCGCCCATCTGGGGCATCTGCCTCACATCCAGCTTTGGGACCCCAGCCGAACTTTGACCCACTTCCGCCAGCTGAAGATTTGCAGGGTCCAGATCCTCGAGAAGGGTTGGCTCAAGCCCGAGTTTTCAGACCCTTGGTGCAGCCTAATGAGAGGCTTTATCCCCTTGATGTTAATGAGCTCGATCTGACCGCAGTGAAAATTGCAAACCTTGAGAAGCAATTCAAAAAGGCACATGGCCTTAACTCCATTCTCGACATTGAGGATGGGTACACCGAGGCTGCCGTACGGCTCCCAGACAGATTCAAAATGCCACATATTGACCGTTTCGACGGGTCTGGAGATCCTATGGTACATATCCGGCTTTTCTTGGATATCCTGAAGCCGATGGGTCTGACTAAGCCACAAAAACTCTCTCTGTATGGAAGAACCCTGTCGGGTGTAGCGGCCACTTGGTATGCCAAGTTGGAGGATACCGTGAAGCAAGACTGGGAAGAACTGGCTGAGGCCTTTGTCGATCAGTATTCCTACAATACCCAAGTTGAAATGACCATCCAAGAGCTTGAAGCAACCCGCCAGAACCCAACAGAGCCTTTTGTGGAATTTGTTGCGAGGTGGAGAGCAAAGGCAGCACAGATGACAGATCACCGCCCTTCTGAGAGGGATCAAGTGCAGATGATGGTGCGAAACCTCGAGCATGATATGTTGCAAAAGTTGATAGTCGCTCCGCTATTCACTTTCAAAAGTTTGCATGAACTGGGGGTTCAGATCGAGAATGCGTTCAACAGTGGGATCATTCCCAGAACAAGTGAACCGACAAGGAGGGTGATTTCAAGGAGTACCAATGCTGGTAGTAGCACTATTCCCAAACCGCAGAAATCAATACAGTCGCCACAGCCAACCCTTTTGCCAAACCAAGCCTACAAACAGCCGACCAGCCCGAGCTCAAGGCAGAACTTTCACCCCCTCTATATGAGCCTGACTAGCGCACTAAAAGTCTTGATGGAAAGAGGGTATCTCAAACCCCTCGATCCTCAACCTCTGCCTGACCCACTCCCTGCCAGACATAACCCCTCCAAGTACTGTATGTACCATCAGCAGCGCGGTCATGGCACCGACCGTTGCTACCGCCTTCGTCATGAGGTCCAAAATCTCATCGACAATCGGACGATAACTCCACCTTCAGACCCCAATGACCAAACATCTCCTGCCTACCTCAATCTTATCCATATACTGCCATCCACCTATGACCCCAGCATATACATCACCCCAGCCCATCTACCCAAGCCTGAGGTGTTTATCCCAAAAAGCATGGACTTATGCATGATGGGTGCACCTGAACCTCAATCATCTCAAACCCGTGAACCCACTACTTCTGAGTTGAGTTGAAGGAATGATTAAAGATCTTCAAAGAACCGTGACCGATCTGGCCTCCGGGACATTGGCTCCATCATCGACCACACCACATACTGGGAATTTCATGTCAAAAGGCCCCCCAGTCTTGGGACGGGCTGCATTTGAGGAAGCCAATCCCTTGGCAAAGTGGAGGCGAGTGGAAAGAACAGGTAGGGCGGGCATGGATCCCCATGAACATCTTTTGTTCGCTGTTGAGGCTTTGAAAGCCGAGGGACTGAACAAAGAGCAAGTCCTCGCAGTTGTTGCAAAAGCTGTGGATGACACTTTCGCTACTCAAGTTGGGGGCAGTCTGAATCAAAGGGAAAACCGGAGAAGGGCCGTCATACTAGAGGCAATCCTTTCAGCTATAATCCTGCACTCGGAAGAGATCAGCAAACCAGGCCAGCACCTGCCAATCCCTTTGCTGGTGCGTCCAGCAAAAATCCACAAACCCAGAAGTACCAACCCCGAGGTTAGAGGGTCTTCCATGCCCTCCACATGCCTTTGTCCAAAGCTTTCCAAATCCTTGTTGGACAAGGCCATCTCAAACCCCTTGAGCCTCGGCCTCTCCCAAATCCTCTTCCGGCTACGCATGATGCCGCCCAGTACTGTGCCTTCCATCAGCAAACTGGCCATACTACCGACAACTGCTTCCGTCTTCGCCATGAAGTACAGGATCTATTTGACAACGGGGTCATTGCCGCGCCAAGCTCTACAAAGTCTATCGGCACTGGATCGGTGAACTTGGGGGATAATGTGACCATGTGATCGGGGGATGAACCACCTGCGGGTAGCGCTTGATTAACTCCAGACGCAGGAATGGCATGCACTGTTCTGAGCAATATACAAATACCAGTTTTTGTGCTTTCTGACTTGGGTATTGAGTCAGTCTTGTTATTTTGTACAAAGTTAGTCTTTTCTTACTGAGTCAGTAGGGTCTGTCTTGGTGTATCGAGTCAGTCCTATTGTAGGCGTCACCATTTTGTTTCGCGTTTGTCTTTTCGTTTTGTTTTGAGTCTGTTCCTGTCAGGGAGCCAGTTGTGCCAACAGATTTGAATGAAACATTAGTGATTTTCACGCTCTCGCGTTTGCTTCTGCCTTGTGCCAGTTATGCCGGAAGTTCTGAATGAGATGGCAGTATTTGACTAAGAATTCTATCTTTTCTGTGCCTTGAAGTCATTGTAATGACCTGAGTTTTTCAAATTTTTTTTGAACACTGCAGTGAAAACAAAGAGAGAGGAATTCCTCAGGATTTGCAAAACTTTGATCAAACTGAGAGAAAGAGAGGCATGTTAAGCCCATAATGAATGAAATCATGCTTGTTAGTGTGAGTACTGGGAAGGATCCTGGCTTGATCCAGATTGGTTCTATATTATCTTCAGCGCGAGCGACTGGTCGCTTTCTTAAAAGATTTCAAAAAATGTTTTGCGCGGTCCTGCGAAGACCTGTGTAGAATCGCTCTTGAGATTGTGCAGCTTAGGATCGCTCTTAGCCTCGAGACTCGACCCCTCTGCTTTCAAAACTTGAACTTGGATTCAGAGTGTTCAACGGTCAACTACAATGTGAGGCCTGTGTGGCCAGATTCAAAGCAGCCCTCGAACAAGAGGCAAGAAAGTCAGATCAAGAAGACCAGATGTCATCAAAAGAAGCTTGCAAAGCTAGGTCAGAAGCACCCCTGGAACTAGGGGCAAAGAATTTCAAATGTGCTCGAAGAGCCGAAGATGGATCATTCCACAAATCAAAGAAGGTCAGCAAGAATGCCAAATCCCAGAGGAAGGAAGAAGAAAGTATTGCTGAAGAAAAACTGAGTTCCGATCCACAACACCAGGGGCAAATTCAGCCCCCCATTGGATGGACTCCTGCATCATCAGCGAACAGCAGCCATTCTCTTGGATTCAGATGACTTCAGGATCTCAAAACCATTTGACATGGACAAAGCTACACTTTTACCCTTGAGAGGCTCGCTGGGCCGAAAACCCGGAAGAGCGACCCAGGCAAAAGTTAGAGCAAGAAAAGAAGAAAAAGAACAAAAAAAAGAGAAAAGAACAAAAGAACAAAAAAAAAAGAAAAAAAAATGCAAAGAAAAGATGAAAAAAGAAATGAAAAGAATTGAAAAGAAGAAAAACAAAGCTCGCAAGGTTGAAAACCCGCAACAGGCGCCTTGGCAAAAGTTAGAGCATAAAAAGAAGAGGTTAAATACCCGAGTGTACCTTAACCCCGAACTACGTGAGGCTTGATTCCCATCTTTGGGATACGTAGGCAACTTCATTCTGAAGTCCAGCCGTAAAACACTTCAAAATTCGACTGTGTCCATGTAATGGTTTTGATCATCTTTGCTTTCTCTGAATCCGAGAATTTGGTTGTGTTCGTCACTCTGAGGACTGACTACAATGCGCCGCGATGCTATCCAAACAAGGGGCAACTTTCCGTTGCCATTCAATACGCTGCGTTGCCGTTCAAACAAGGGGCAACTTTCCGTTGCCAGGAAGCTCTCTTCAAGCAGGGGGCAATTTTAATTTGGATCTGAAGTTGTGCATCTCAAGAGCGGGTTCCGTGCTCGTTCAACAGTGGCCGTTCGCGAAATAGTTTTTGAGAATTTTTACTGAGGTTAACTAATTTTCTCGAAAAGTATTTCATTTTTCAAAACTGGACCATTTCTTGGACCCAAAAAGGGAAAATTTTCAGTGCTCACAGCCTAACTTGCATGATTTTAAATCAGAAAATTGAACAAGTATATTAATCTAACTCTCATTTTGGTCAAAATTGTCTTAGTAGAAAACCAAAAACAAAAATGGTTGAAATAATGAACTAGGGGCACAGTTGAGTCAGGTGTTCTGTCTCTTCCCCATTGTCAACATACTTGCCAGAAAGGGCACCATACTTGCGAAGAAGGGCACTCTACCTGCCAGAAAAGGCACAACTGAAGGCAACAGCAAAAGGGCGGAAAACTCTCTCACCCTCCGAGCAACGAGATATCAAGCCAAGGGCGAAGCACGAATTGGAATGGATCAAGATATTTCACTCCCTTATCTGGACAGATCTGATCACGTCCAAACTCTCCAGTAGAGCATCGTCAACCGATGTCAGCTGCAGATTTGCTACACACCCAGTTGTCGCACAGCCCCTTTGTGGGAGAAACTCACTAGCTGCGTGTAGAAGAAGAAGAATCTAGCAGAATGCTAGGGGCAAGAGCCCACAACTTTATGTTTATCTATCAACCACCCAGGGGAGGGATTTAAAATGAGAGATTGAAGAATAGAGAGGTGTGCGCTGAGAGAAAAAGTGAGGAAAGGGCTTTTTCAGAAAAACAGAGCTTGAGGGCTGAGTGATGTGAGAATCACAAATGAGAAAGGGTGGGAAACAATACTCGGAGAAACTGGCTCCTCGTGCACCGAGAGGTCTCTCGCCTTTGTCACACAGCTGAGTGTTGTGTTTGTGCGTTTTGTTTGTCTCGTTTCTTGTTTTAAGTCGTTTGAGTGTCAACAAATGTGTTTAGGTCATTTTACCTTGTTTTTCCTTTGTTGAGTTGTGTTTTGGTCATTCTACCTTTGTTTTCCATTGTTGAGTCATTTTGGCTGTGGTCAGTTGTAGGCTCAATACCCGGTTGAGAACCCTTTTCTCATTTCAATTTCAAAAATTGTTTTGTGCTCAGAGTGCCGTGTCGTTCTCCACATTTGTGCAAAAAAGGATCAGTTCTTTCATAAAGCCGCAGGGTTCAACCCAGGTCATGTCAGAATAGTAAAACAAGGACCTATCTAAAGCTATTTAGGTTCCAGACTGCAAAGCAAAAGAAAAGAGGGAAAATTTGGAGCATCTTAGCATGTTTCAACTTTAGCAAAATCCGAGACTGCATTCTAGGTGCACCTTCTCAGGCCTCGCTGTTTCTCTGGAGTATGAGTGTATCTCAACCCCAAGTGTAAGCCTGCTTCAAGTCAGAATGGTAGTCCAAGCAGCACCCGAGGGTTTCACATGCAGATGTTATCTCTCGCCAATATGAACATGGTGTGCCCTTTTTGAGCTGAGTGAGTTGCGAAGTCCTCTAAGAGGCAAATCAGAGGCACAAGAGTACATATTTGATGCTCCTCTATTGCATAGAATGTGAACTTTCATATACACTGTTGTTGCATGCGTGCCGCGCATTGTTATGATTCATGCATAGAATATGCTTGCTTTCGATTCCGCATAGAATATGCTTTGCTTGTTTCATGCATAGAATATGCTTGCTTTCAATATTGCATAGAATGTGCTTCCATACTTGCATAGAAAATGCTCGTATCTTTTGCATGGAAAATGCCCCCATACTTGCATAGAAGATGCATTTTATCGCACTTTCTTGTGCATCTTATCTCGCTCGCACTGTATTGTGCACTTACACTTTGTATCTCACTAGCACTGTCTTGTGCATCTTGTGGTTGTATCTCACTCGCACTATCTTGTGCATTTCAAATCACTCGCGTTGTTTAGCGTATCGCGCTGTTTAGCGTATCGCACTATCTTGTGCATTTCAAATCACTCGCGTTGTTTAGGGTATCGCACTGTTTTGTGCATTTCTAATCATTCGCGCTATTTTGCGCACCACAATTGCACTGTTTTGTGCAGTTTATCATTCGCGCTATTTTGCGCACCTCCATCGCACTGTTTTGTGCAGTTTACATTCGCGCTATTTTGCGCATCGCACTGTTCTGTGCAGGTTATCACTTGCGCTATTTTGCGCACCACAATCGCACTATTTTGTGCAGTTTATCATTTGTGCTATTTTGCGCACCTCCATCGCACTATCTTGTGCATTGCATTCATCGCGCTATCTTGTGCTTTGCATATCACATCGCACTATCTTGTGCATTTCAAATCAATCGCGCTGTTTAGCATATCGCACTATTTTGTGCATTGTATCATTCGCGCTATCTTGCGCACCTCACCTGCACTTGTTAGTGTATTGCATCGCGCTATCTTGCGCCGTGACCATTACTTGCATTGTGCATGCATTTTATCGCGCTATCTTGCGCACCTCACCTTTAGCATCGCACTGTTTTGTGCATTCACCCTACTCACACTGTTTTGTGCACCTTTAGTTCGCACTGTCTTGTGCACTCACCTGGTCCAGGAGACCTTAAATCCTCCGGTCTAAGGAGACCTTAAATCCTATATCATCATTCGCGCTGTTTCGCGCATCGCACTTGCATTTATTCGCACCGTCTCGTGCATTTTCCGGTCTAGGAGACCTTAAATCCTCTAAAGGTGCAATTCCTTTGGTGTTTGTCGTGCCCAAACGACTTTTGATGGTCTGGTATAGCCACCTGCCTGTGTTAGTAGTGAGTTCCTAGGAGACCAACTGAGACGGTGGAAACTAGAGTTTGAATGGCTCATGCCTAGAACACAAAGGTTCGGGATTTCCGAGACTAAAGTCTGGTTTAAATACCCAGGTGTATATCCTCGGCTTGAAATCTGTATGGCAGCCCCATAGATTGAGATAGCATGTGTATGCGCCTCAATTCTGGATACTGAATCAACCTAGTCTGTCACCCTGTTGGAGAATAGGGAAAGTTGCGACCATAGTCAGGGAAAAAAGTAGTACCTGCAGTTCAACCAAGAAGGAGGGGAAGGTCCCCAGCAGCATGAGGTAGGTCATTGCCAAATTGCCCCTGTAAGGTGCCTTCACTTTCTGGCTATCACATTGCATTTTAGTCATTACAGTGCATTGCATAAATCCTGAATTTTCAAACCGGCTTCGCTTAGCGTGTAAGTCCAATCTTCAAACCGGTTTCGCGTAGCGTATAAGTCCAATTATCAAAATCTTTCTACATATCATTTTGTATCCTGCCCCTGAACTACGCTGGTTTGATTCCTTGTAAAGGGATACGTAGGCAGCCTGCGGGCGCAACCGTTTATTTGTCTATATTTTGTTTGTTTGTCCAAGTCTTCGGCCTTGTCAAAAATGGGTCATCTCTGGGCTTTGACATTCACTCCCGTCACTTCTTGATTTTCGAGTTCTGTCAAAGAGGGGCAACTGTAGACACCTCATTTTTGAGCGACCTTAAGACTCAGACGCCACCGATTGAGCGCTTGGTGATGTCGCATATTGTGCTCGTTCTGAGGTTGCGGAGTCTCGGCTGCGAGCCTTGCCTTCGGACTTCCGGACTCTTTTGTACCTTGTCTCGGTTTGCGAACCAGGTCCCGTTTTCTCCGTTTTCTCTTCCTGAAGGGAGGGAGAGGTCTCGTAGATCATCTCTCAGTGGCCGTAGGCTACGTTTCGTGGTCGTAGGCCTTTTTTTCCCGTTTGGAGCCTGGTTTCTGGTTTTTCGGAGCCGTCGGCCGTGTGCTTCGGTTCGGGACCGCTTAACCACCTCCGTTTGCTCCGGTTTTTGGCATACACCTTGTTTCCTCCCTTTTTAGGGACACTGTGGCTCGAGAGACCAACTTCGTGGTCGAACGCCACCTCCGATGCTTAACAGTCAGTTTTCGGGGCCCCGGGCCGCGCGTTTTGGCCCCCGAACCTTCGTTTTACATCGGTTTGGGTTCATTTTTGGCGGAGACCTTATTTTCACTGTTAGTAAGGTTGTAGAAGGGTGGGAGGCCAGCAATTGTTTTGAAGACCAGCTTTATTCCTTCATCGTTCTTTATCGCCCGTTTTCTTCATTAGAAAGCTGACTTTTTCCATTCCCAGGCCACTTTTTCTGACTTTCCACCACACCATTGTGTTGTACACACCTAGGAGGGCACCAATATGGATAGGCCGGCCATTAACTCTTCCTGACCCTTTTGAACCCCTCTAAAAAGTTGGTTTTTCTTTCTCTCCTAGGTTACATTTCCTGGTTTTTCTCCACATAGCTGTGTTGTACACACATGGGAAGCCACCTTTTTGGGGTGGCCGACCACTAATCCTTGTTGACCCTTTTGACCCTGGTCGGCCGGCCAGAGGAGGTGGCTAGCCGGCCACCTGAACCCTCTGAACCTGGCCAGCCATGATCCTCTCTCCTGGTTCCTTACAGCTGTACTCTCTGTTTCCCCCCAGACCCCTACCCGGGGGTTTGCCCTTTTGGGGGGGGAAATTTGAATTTGATTTTCCCCCCCTTTCCTCCACTCGTCCCTCTATAAAACCAACACCTCCAGCTGCATTTTAGGGGGTTACAAAATTTGTTTTGAGCCTTGGATACAACTCTCCCTCTCTTTCTCTTCCAAACCCTTCAAACCCTAAGGTTCTTGCACCCTTTACACTACAACCCATTGCACAACACCTCCACACTCCATTCCAGCAACTTGAGACTGTTTTTCAGAGGTTAGGAGCACCATTTCTTTGACCAAAAGCTGTTGAAGACTTGTGCTACAAGGGTGAGTCTCTTCTCCCTCTTTTCTTGCCCTATTTTGCATGCTATTTTAGCTTTTGTTGCTTGCATCTTTGGGCTCCGACCCGAACTGTAAATAGTCATATTTTGAGCTCATATCCATGTTTGATCAAGGGTCTTTCTCTGTTTGAGGTCTTCTCCTCACCCTTCGTGTTTAAACTCTCTTTTAGGCCTATTTTTGCATGGTATTTTAGTCTTATTTGTGAGCTGTTTTGGACTTGTACATAAACTGTAAAATGTCTTGTTTTGAGCCCCTCTTCAACTTTGTTGAAGGGATCTCCTCTGTTTGAGGTCAGCTGCTACCACTTGTCTCTTTATCCCTCTTTTAGGCCTTTTTCTTGCATGTTGATTTAGCCTCACTTGTGTTCATTTTCGAGACTTGTTTTGAGCCCCTCTTCAACTTTTTTGAAGGGTTCTTTGCTATTTGGGGCCAGCTGCTGTCCCTTATCTCTAATCTCTCTTTTAGGGCTATTTTTGCATGATAGATTAGCCCTACTTGTGTTCATTTTTGAGACTTGTTATAAACTGGAAAATATCTTGTTTTAATCTCATCTTCAAGTTTGTTTAAGGTCCCATTTTTTTTTGAGGTCGTATGCCTCCTTGTATGCTTGATTGTCTCTTATTTTGAGCCTTACACCTAAGCTCTTGTTGCATGCTTTGTTTGGGCATCTAGCCACTGAAATCCAGTAGATTTTCAGTGGCTAATACAGTTTTTTGAGCCTCCAAATCAGAGGGGGGTGACCCCCTCTCACCTTGACTTGTTTGATGGTCATTTTGGCCTTCCAAAGAGACCCTATCTTGCATGCTTTGAAGTTACATTTCAGGGTCAATTTGGTGAGTTTTGGGACTATCATATTTGATTTTCAGAGTTTATTTTTTCATGCTAAGTGTCCTTGATGCATGTGCTTAATAATCCCTTTGTATGCCCTCTAAAGGAACCCATCATTTGTGCATGTGTTGGCTGCATTTCCATGTTTATTTGGGCATATTTTGGCATGTTTTGTTCACTAATTTTGGCTGGTTTGGTGAGATTCCATATGCTTCATATACTTGCCATGTAAACCATGTTTGCTAGTCGAAATCGCATGCTATTTTAGTTCATCTTGCTAGCATCTTTTGGCCATGCTTTGAACTAGAATTGTTCATGTTTTGGGACTGCCTCGGTTCTGTCTTTATGCTTCATGTTCAAATAATGCATGCTTTGTATAACTATAGGTCAATACATGTGCCTAGTTTTGTGTTTCGGGACCATTCCACGCATCGGGTGCCATGTTTCCATGTTTCGGGGTCATTTTGCATCACATTTCAGTGCTAGAACTTGCGTGTTTGTATGCCATATTCCATGCCTTGCCATGCCTTGTTAGAGTGGCATTTGTGCCTTAGGATTGGTCCTCGGTTTGCGTGCATGTGTGCACGCATCTCGAGTGTCTCATTTTCATCTCATGGCCACTGATGTGAATGTGGCTGAGGTCCACTCATGTTGGTGTAAGTCCATTATGCATTGTGTATGCATTTCAATTCATAGCATTGTGTATGCTAGGTTGTATGTTAGAGCATTGTGTATGCCGTGTTACATCGTGCATTGTGTATGCCATTTCATAGCATTGTGCATGCTAGGTTGTATATTAGTTGCATTCATGCATGCCATGCATATTGCATTGTGTTTGGGATAGGAGTTAGCCCGAGCACGGGAAACGAGGAACGTTTCGTACTTTGAGTGACGGAACGTGTCTCAATTCCCAGTCGCCGACACTCCGGATCATCCATGATGGAGTCTCGGTCTTGTTTTGTTCATATGTGCATTCATTCCATATTGAGTCGTGCAATTCGACTCCTCGGCCATCATGCATCGAGATGCGTGATTAGTGGCACGAGGATCGAGGACTACGCTCCCTGAAGAGTAGTCAAGCATACATATGTGAAAATACATTGCCATGCCCCTTTCCTGCTCTCTGTTGCAGCAAATCAGAAACTGGCAATCTTTTGGGGCTTCGCGTAATATTCCGGGCTTAATTGTAAACAGAGGCTAATTGGGGCATCGCAATGGATTTCTACGCCAAGCAACCCGAGCATGCATCATTCATCATTTGGAACAGAGCCGAGGCAGTCCATGGATTTGCGTGCCATTTATTGCTTTCCTAGATTAATTTGTTAATTAATTAGGATTTTATACTTATTGGGACTATATTATTTATTTGGAACTGTATATTATTTATTCGGACCCTCCGAGCGACGGCACAGCTGTAATAAGTGTGTGTGTGTGTGTGATGTATGCCTTCCAACCCCACGTCTTTCTCCCTTTTATTTACCAGCTTATAATGGTTAGATTAGGGCATGTTTCAATTAGCATACAGTATGATAGCATGTTTCCATTCATTCATTTGTTTTGCATGCACCGGGCTCGGCGTATCATACTAACTGCATTTATATTTCAATTCCAAGTTGAATACATGTTAGCTGTAGCATTCCATATGCCATGTTTAGAATAGCCGAGCCTACTATAGTTGCATTTTTGCATGTGTTGCATTAGGCATTTCTGTATAGTTAGGATCATGCATGGATTTCTAATCAGCTTCTGTTTTGGCTTGGAGTACTCGGTAAGTTTTTACGCTTTAGCATCCTTGCATGTGTGTGAGTGACTGCCATGATAGCATGCTTACCATAAGGCTATGTGCTTATGTGATATAACTGCCTGAATGCCTGTGAGTGAAGGTTGGGTTATTTGGATTGGAACAATGCATTAACTGTGAGTTTTAAGCCCACTAGATAGTGGCAAAACCATGTTTTCTAAGCCCACCCGAGGGTGGCAAAATCTGTATTTTGAGCCTACTTGCGAGTTGCAAACCATCTTTCAAAAATAAACATGAAATGTTTCGTTCCAATTCAGGCGACCCGGTCTATACTTGTATGCTGTGCGTATCACATAGTAAATCTAGACTAATAACCGGAATAAGAATGCATAATGTTTTCAAAACTAGATATCATGGTTAGTAGAGGCCGATCTTTGATCGGGCGAGTGGGGGTGCTCACGAAGTGACCTTCCCCAATCGTACCAAAGTTCCCGAGCCGAGGCAACTTTGGTTATGACGGACACGTGGCCTTAGGCACGAGTCAGGGTTTCCTAAATTTCCCAAAAATAAAATATTTAGGTGGCGACTCTGTATCTGGCAAAGCAGTCCATGTTTGGCACTTCTTTCAAAAATCTGTTTTCTCAAAACAATTTGCCGGATTTGGACTCTTTGGTTCAGATTAAGAACCGTGACATTTAAGTCCTGAACTGTAGTGAGCCCAAAATGAACAGAACGGGGGACCCATCCCTCCTGGGGCGTTCAGGGACGTCTACACCCAACTGCTCGCATAACCGCAAACCTTATCCGCACAAACCGCAACCCACACAGTGGGCGGTTGAGGGTTGAACTTTCCCCAAACCGCAGATATGCAAGCAGGTCCAAACCGCAAATCGAACAGCCCAAAATCGATCCACGAACACCCCTAATTTTTAATGCTAAAATATATATGACTATTTTTTTAGTGACATTATTTATTTGTATAGTTTGAATTAATATTTGTATTAAATTTTATTGTTTGATTTGAGTTAATAAAAATAAAAAAATAACATTTTTTTGGTTTAATTATTATTTTTGTTGTTTGGTTTGACTTATTATTTATAGGGTTAAATATTATTGTTTTTATTCGTATGGTTTCAATTAATATTGTATAATTTGAAAATTATTGTGTGTGTTTGGTTTAAGTTTTTTGGATTAAGTTTTTTGAAAATTGAGTTTTTTTATTTTTCGTGTTTTTTTTTTTAGTGAATATTTTTTAAATTTTAAGCATTTTTTTTAAAACTTTTTTAGATGCACCTTACTTAGATGTATCTAAAAAATATAAGATTTGTGGAAAAATATTTTAAAAAATTAATAAATACATAAAAATACGAAAAATATACTGAATTCTCGTATATTTTTTTTTTTGTATTTTTTTATTTAATGAATTTTTAAAAGATTTTTTTCACAAAAATTATAATTTTTATGTGTATTTATGTTAGGTGTGTATAAAAAAAAATTAAAAAAAATCTTAAAATATTAAAAACATTCAGTAAAAAAAAAAAAACACGAAAAATAAGAAAGTAGAATTTTCTGAAAGTGTTTTTGGAAAACCAAAAACAAGAAAAGTGATTATTTTTTATTTTTACATTTTTAATTAGGAAAAATTGATCTAACATCTCTCTCCAACTTTTAGTAATGAAAGAAGTCCACAATATATATATATATATATATATATATTTTTTGTAGCCTAAGGTAACACAGCCATATATAACACATGCTTTCTCATTCTCTCTCCTTTCTCTCCTCGCACCAAACCTCTCGCTTTTCTCTATTACTGTATTGATAAGAGAGAAGAAGATTTTCTCTTAGAGAGATAAAAAAAACTATGAAAAAGAGAGGAAATGAAAACCTAAATTAGCTCTATGAAAAAGTGGACGTCTTTGGTGTAGAGCTAAAAAAAGAGCCTACTTGCAGCATTGTGGAGATCTCAAGTCAAAGGGTTTGGGACATTCTCGTCTACTGAGAACTTGCGCTTCTTTATCGCTTATATATGACGCCTTGCCATCTCAGTTTTCTTATTTCGACCACTATAGGTGGCCATTGGCTTCTTCAACTAGACTGATGTTCTTCTACTCTGGTTCTGTTGAGAAATGGATGTGATCTCCATAATAAAGAGATACATAAAAAAAAAGAGAGAGAGAGAGAGAGAGAGAGAGAGAGAGAGAGAGAGAGAGTAGGAAACTAAACGAGAGTGTGAAGAAATAGCGGCGACTGGTGACGGGATGTAGATGCAGTGATAAATGAGATTTTGGATCACTAAATAAAAGATTTTGTACTCGCAGCTCTACGGCATGTTATTCACACTCGTCGGTATTACCATCCAATGTCCATAGTTCTCTATTTTGTATGAATCACATTGTCAATTTTCTCTGGGTTTTAATTTTCTTTGGTTTGTCAAAACATAAAGAAAATTGTGAGCAAATCAAAGAAATTTCAACTAGAGATATAACGATCTCGGTTGTGATCCGTCATTTGTTGTATTTCGGATTCGGGTTTAATGTTTCCGTATTGTTGTTTACCTCTTCTCCTTTATATCTCTTGAAATTAGCCTTTGGGTTGTTGTGATTGAGTTTGAAACAAGTTGGTTGCATGTTTTCCCAAACTTTGTTACCCAGAATTTTGGTCCTTCGCTCGAGCGGGCCTTCTTACGCTCGAGTGGGAGTTGCAAACTCTCAGTGCTTGGCGCATCTGCAAAAGTACTTGAGGGGTTTTTTCACACTTGAGCGGCGTTTACTACGCTCGAGCGGGTGGACGCTCGAGCGGCCTTCTTTGCGCTCGAGCGGGTTGATTGTGTCTGCATAACTTCTGGAAGTGTGTATTCCACGCTCGAGTGGGTCCTTTCTTGTGCTCGAGCAGAACATAAGTTTGTGTCTGACACTCGAGTGTCAAACTCTCCGCTCGAGCGGACTGCAAGTATATCAGATCGCGAAAGGGATATTTTAAATCACTTTTTCATCCTTTTCTCTCTCTAAAACTTTTCAAAAACCACTACAACAAAAAGCACCTTTGGCGACTAAATTTTTAGTAGCCAAAAGACCCTCTTTAGTCGCCAAAAGTCCCTCTTCACAGTTTCCGCGACTAAATTTTTTAGTTGGCCGTTTTGTCGCCAGTACTTCGTCGCCAGAGGTATTGGCGACTAAACAAGTTTTAGTCAGCAAAAACAAGTCTTTTAGCGACGAAAGTGATGGTCGCCAATAGTGAATTACACTTTTGGAAATTATGCATTTAGCGACTAATATTTTAGTCGCCGATAGCCATGAATCGCCGACCAAAGTGATTAGTCGCCCAAAGCAACACTTTTGGCGATGACTAATTTTAGTCGCCAAAGGTATTCCGTGAAAAAAAAAAAAAAAAAAAACCTTATTTCTTTGCATTTTCTGAGTTTCAAACCGCTAACCCTTTCACATTCTAAACCTTCACTATGCCACTACAACATCACATGAATATATATGTAATATATATTATTTATATAGTATATTGACCGGTATTAATACAAAACTATATATATAATTATAATTATTTTTATTCAATATAATTTATGTAAAAAATAAATTATTTATTAAAAAAAATTTAGGCCACTTTTGGCGACTAAATCCATTATTTAGTCGCCAATTCTATTATTTTGGACTACTAATTAATTTTTTGTCGCTAAAAAAATAAGTTCAAATTAAAAATAAGCAGTTTTGGCGACTAAATCTATTTTTAGTCGCCAAAAATGTCCCCTTTTGGCTACTAAACTGAATTTTAGTCGCCAATTGACTGTTTTTAGCTACTAATTTTTTTTTTGTAGCCAAAAACCTTCATTTTCAGCGACTAATCTATTTTTAGTCGGCAAAACACCTATAATCGGCGACGAAAATGTTTTTTAGTCGCAAAACCATCACTTTTGGCTACTAAATTATTTTAGTCGCCAAAAACCGTCACTTTTGGCTACCAAACAATCTTTAGACGCTAAAACCCCTACATTCGGCGACTAAACTGCCTTTTAGTCGCTAAAACCCTGGTATTCGGCGACTAAACTCTTTTAGTCGGCAAAAGTGTTCAATTTTGGCGACGAATTCCATTTTAGTCGCCAAATCTACTACTTTCAGCAACGAAAAATGAATTTTTAGTCGCCAAAAACGGTTTTTCTTGTAGTGAACCTAGATTGAGACTTTCTCTCTCTAAAATACTCTCTCTCTCTCTCTACATTTTGGCCTAGATCAAGTGATCTCTACACCCTTGTGCCTTCATTAAAAAGTTGGAGCATCTCAAGATCTATTTTTTGAACCAAATAGAGTGGGATTTCGACATCTTTGAGGTTTCTCTCTTGCTTGACTCATCTTGTCTTCTTGAGGTAGGGACATTCTACACCTTAATATGGTTTTTAACCTAGGTATTTGTTGTTTTGTATAAATTGTGGGATTTGGGAGGATTTGAGTAAAGCTAGGGTTTGAAATTCAAAATTTGAAAGAGGGGTCCTCCATGTTGTTTTTACAAAATGACTATTAGGCTTGTATATGAGGTTCTCTAGTGTTGAAATGGTGAAATTTAGCCTTTGGGTTGATATTTGAAAAAATGAGAAATTTGTCCTAATTTGAGTTGGATAACCAAATTGTATAAATAATGAAATTGATATGGGAAATGTGAAATTGGAAGGATATATGAATGAATGGTGTAGTTAGATTTGTTAAATCACTCATGTATGGAAATTTGATAAATTATATGTTTAAAAGATTGTGTATCCGTTTAGAAATATCTATATTGGGCTCTCGGTGGAGGATAGTCATGATTGTTATAGAAATTACATGAGGATTTGGTGGATTGAAACTAATCATTTAAGTTGTGTCATTGAATATGACAATATGATTAAGACATTGAATATGTGATATGGATAGTCATTGAATACGATGATACTTTTAAATACATTGTATATGTATAATGTTTTGGAAGAAGAAAGGGGGATGTACTCCAGTATTTGGGAGGAGATAGGAGAAAGACTCCATTGAGAATTAAGTTGGCCGGAGTGTTAAGGGTGAAAGTCCCAAAATCTTATGTATATATGAGTACCGATCCCGCGGACGAAATTTCCGTAAAATGGCAAGGTTGAAGTGCTTGTATGATAGTTATGTTGGTTGAAAATCATTGAGTTGTGGTCTCAGTTGAGTTATTTGGAAAATTATATATATATATATATATATTTCTCTTAAGACTTGAAATGAATAAATGGAAATGGATTGAGATGTAAATATCAATATTGTATGGTCATGGGAAGAATGTGAGTTGGTCATGTCAATTAAACGTTCATCTGACACTTATATCTTAATTAAACCTCATATACTATGTTAATTTATCTCTACTGGGCTTTGACTCACCCTACTTGGAAAAACATTTTCAGGTACTGGTGACATGCCACCTCCAAGGACATAGCTTGGAAAGGGTGAGAGCTGAAGGCTCCATTTTTGTTATATTTGTGCTTAAATGTTAATTCAAGCCAAGGGCTTTACATGTATAGAGTTTACGACTCTTTTGTTGTAACTAAGTGGTATCTTGGAAAGATATAAGCCCGTAGGGCGTTTATTTTGTTGTAATCAATTAGTGTTACATGCTGCAGTTTTAGAATGAACATTTATGAAAGTATAACGCATGTAACATTTCTTGTAATATAAACTCTGATGAATGAAAGTATAACATCTTCTGTTATGTTCATGTATCTCATGGGTTGGATTATTCACTTTATTTTGAGGGCGTTACAAGAGAAATTTCAAAATACATAGAACATTAGAAAAAATGAGCTAACCAGAGAAATTTCAAACTAGAAAATTTTCAATTTCTTTGTATTTTAAAATTTCTTTAGATCAAAATTTTTCTGAAAAAATATTGAGAGACCCCAACCACTATGAAAATATTGTATATCTTTTATCCTATAAAATTTCAATACTAAGGACCTTAAAAAAAATTCTTCTTTTAATTAATATTTGTATAATTTGAATATTATTATCTTTTATTTTTATTACTACTGATTGATAATTTTCCCTTTTATTTAAATAATTTTAAACAATTTTTTTGTTCATATTAACTTTAGGTATATATTTCATTTTAATTGTGTAATTTTTTATATCTAATTTTTATATATTTAATGCTAATCTTATTTTAAAGATATTGTCAATCTTTTTAATGGTATTATTTTTAGGAAAAATTACTCATAAATCTCATTTGGAGAAAAATTATTCCATTTAGTCTTAGAAGTTTTCTTTCAAACCAATTAGTCTTTTTTATTTTGAGTATGTTGTATTTCCTTAATTTGGGGGTTTGAAAGTTTACTTGTTTGCCATTGTGTCTGATTTTGTTTGATTTTTTTTCCTAATGTTGGGCGTGTGTGGGTAAGGTAGGTTTTTACGTTTCTATTTTTTTTTTTTTTTTGTGGGGATTTAATGGAGTGATTAGTAGGTGGATGATGTTATCTCGTTTGTGATGTTATTGGTGTGGTGTTCGTTCCTTTTTATAGTGTTCATATCTATTGTAACATTGACATTATAACATTGACAGTAATTAACATCCAAACGTAAAATTAATGTAACACATAAAAAAATTTATTATTGTACTTTTCCCTAACATAATACTCTAATATAACACTCTAAAAAAACTCTTTAGTGTAACACTCTGAAGTAATACACAAAAAAATTTCTTATTGTAACACTCTAATGTAACACACAAAAAAATTCCTTAGTGTATTTTTCTCAAATGTAACACTCTAATATAAAACACAAAAAAAAAAAAAAAAAAAAAATTCATTAATGTAACACTCTAGTGTAACACACACAAAAATTCCTTAGTAGGGTTGGCTCTGGGCATGAGCCAACTAGGCCATGGCTTAGGGCCCCTCAAAATAGACCCAAAAAAGGGACCCTTCTATTATGGCTTAGTGTAATATATTAGGTATGTTTTAAGTTCAAAAAAAATTTAAAAAGGCTCAAACCAACTTAAAATAAATTGATCCATTAAAAAGTAAAAAGCCCATTCAAAAAAATTAACATTGTTATCTATTGATAATAGACCCAAAAAAAAGGTCCCCTCCTATTACAGTTTATTATAATATATTATGTATGTTTTAAATCAAAAAAAAAAAAAATTAAGGAAAGCCCAAACTAACTTAAAATAAATTGACTCATTAAAAAATTGAAAGGCCCATTTAAAATAATTAGAATTGTTATCCATTGAAAATGATTTTGTAAAAAAACTAGATTATTCAAGTATGATTGATTTATTTGCTTCTAAAAATGCAAGAAGAGCGAGAATCAAGCGACACTTATTAGTTGTTGTAATATAATACTAAGGCCTCATTTGGGAACAGGTTTTTTTAGTAATTTTTTGAATTTTTGGCTAAAATATGATGTAAAAAAAATTACTATGTTTGTGATGACTTTTTGACTTTTTACGAAAAGATGTACAAAAAGTAGAGAGAAAAGAGAATTTTTGACTTTTTGGTATAGGTTGTTGGCTTTTTGGCTTTTTTAGTAACTTTTTGACTTTTTTGGTTAAAAAAGCCACTTGCCAAACGAGGCCTAAGTATTTTTTGTGATTTTGACACAAATCTTTGTCTTTTACCTTCATTTTTTTTTTCATTCAATGAAAAAAAAATGAAGGGCCCAAAAATTTATTAGTTGATTATCGATTTTGGATCCCAAAAATCTCAGGGCTGGGCCTGCTCCTTAGTGTAACACTCTAACGTAAATACTCTTTAGTGTACTTATTCCAAACGTAATGCTCTAATGTAACACACACACACACACACACACACACACACACACACAAAAAAAGTTTTCTTAGTGTACTTTTCCTAAATGTAACACTCTAATGTAACACTAAAAAAAAAAAAAAAAATGTGAGATTCTTCAAACCATTTCAAAATGAGTACAAATATTTCTTAGTAAGTTTTAAACAAATGTATAATTTCCAATTGTGAGTGTTACGTTTGAAAAAAGTACACTAAGGAATTTTTTTTTACTGTTTTTGTGTGTTATATTGGAGTGTATTACATTAGAGTATTACGTTTGAGATTACACTGATTGAAGTGTTACATTTGGAAAAAGTACACTAACAATCTATTTATTTATTTTTTTTTATTTTTTTATTTTTTTATTTTTTTATTTTTTTATTTTTTTATTTTTTTATTTTTTTATTTTTTTTAACATTGGAGCGTTACGTTTACGAAAAGTATATCAAAGAATTTTTTTGAGTGTTATGTTGTTACATTTGGAAAAAGTACACAAATGAGTTTTTTTGTGTGTTACATTGAAGTATTACGTTATTAGAGTATTACATTAGAGTTTAGGTTTTTGTTCATAATGTGTGATTTGTTCTAGAATGAGGGAAAACCCAAAATTTCTATAGTATAAATTGCTTAAATATGTAATTTTACATTTTGAGAAAATTACTTTTATTCCTAAAAAATTAAACCCAAACATGTAACTGACTATCCTTTTTATGTAATTTTCATTTTAATAGGACCTTTGAGTTTATAAGAAAAAAATGGAGGACTAAACTATTCACAAGATCACATTTTGGGATTTATTAGTGTTTCACCATTATTTTTATAAAAATTAAATTTTATATTAAAAGTTATAAATAATTGGGTAAACTACCAATAGGTCCTACTTTGGAGACTTATTACCCAATAGGTCCTACTTTGGAGACTTATTACCCATTAAGTCCTATTGATAAATTTATTAAGTGATAAAGATAAATTTATCAGTCTTTTATTTTTATGAATAAATTTATAGTGATAAATTTATCAGTCTCTTTGTTTTTATGAATAAATTTTTAGTAATAAATTTATCACTTTCTTATTTTTATAGTGTTAAATTTATTAGTTAGGACCTGTAGGTAAATAAGTCTAGTTAATAGAACTAATTGATAAGTACCCCTAAATAATTTATTAAAATAAATAACAGTTTAAAAGAAATGAAAAAGGAAAGATGACATAAAGGACAGAGGGCAGGAGAAAGGTGGGAAAGAAACAGGAAAGAGAGAGAGAAAGAGTACAGAGATGTGACCGAAAATGGCAAGAACAACCCATGGCTTGTTTTGGGGGTGTAGTTTGATGCTGCGTTTGAGTGTTTGATGAAAAAGCCAAATGTGGCTTTTTTGTTCCGAAACCCGCGAGCGGATCTTCTAGAGTTAATTCTTTAGAGTGATCTCCTAAAGTATTTGATCGAACGGCTCAGAATGAAACTCACTAAAACGACATCGTTTTGGTGAGTATTTTAAAAAAAAAAATCAGATTTTTTGAAGCTCTGTTTGCAGATCAACAATGGCTTCAATTCATCATCATCATCACAACCCAACAACCCAAATCAGATTAACTCTCTCTCTCAAATCCATTCTCTCCATCACCCTCCTCATTCTCTTTCTCTCCTCCCCCACTCTCTCTCTCCATAAACGACTTCACCAAATCCGACAGATCCACTGCCGTCTCCGGTGGCGAGTACTCGCTTCCGCTACTCTCACAGAGCCTAGCACGTGCCACTTCATCAAACGCCTCCGCCACCCTCTTGAACCTCACTGCCATTGTTGATCGGCAAAAAAAGCTTCAAAAAATCTGATTTTTTTTTTTTTTTTTCAAAATACTTACCAGTGGGGGAGGAGAGAGAGAGAATGAGGAGGGTGATGGAGAGAATGGATTTGAGAGAGAGTTATTGCTGTGATTCGGAGTTGAAAGAGAGTTTGATTGGGTTGTTGGGTTGTGATGATGATGATGAATTGAAGCCATTGTTGATCTGCAAACAGAGCTTCAAAAAATTTGATTTTTTTTTGGGCAAATTACACAAATAGTCCCTATAGTTTGGGGCTTGTGTCACTTTGGTCCCTGACTTTTCAATTGTGACACATTTGACCCTGAATTTTGAATCTTGTTCCAAATAAGGACAATTGAATATATAATTAGATTTTTCAAGGGTAAAATTGTCAATTTGATAAAATATAAACTAATTTGACAAAAATAAATGTTAAACAAATATTTTTGAATTTTTAAAAATTATTTCTCCCTACTAAAAATAAAATTATGTAAAATTGATAAATCTTTTAGACGTTTATTTAATTTTTTTACCAAATTAATTTTTATTATGTGTTTGGATGATGATCATGTAAAATTAATTTTAAAAAATTAATCATGTAATTTTTATTAATTTTACATAATTTTATCATTTGTAGATAAAAATAATTTTTAAAAAATTAAAAATATTTTTTTGACATTTATTTTTGTCCAATTAGTTTATATTTTAACAAATTGACGATTTTACCCTTGAAACATCTAATGATATTTTCAATTGTCCTTATTTGGAACAAAATTCAAAATTCAAGGTCAAATGTGTCACAATTGAAAAGTCAGGGACTAAAGTGACATAAGTTCCAAACTATAAGGATTATTAGTGTAATTAACCCTTTTTTTTTTTTTTTTCAAAATACTCACCAAAACGACGTTGTTTTGGTGAGTTTCATTCTGAGCTGTTCGTTCAAGTACTTTAGGAGATCACTCTAGGGAATTAACTCTAGAGGATCCGCTCGCCCGAAACCCATTTGAGAAGCTGGATAAACACCATATTGCAATTTACGAACATAACCCCCATTGACTTACGCTATGTTTGGTAACTTAGAAGAGAAAAGAAAAGAAATGATTACTCAAATAATAAGAGAAAAGAAAAGAAAAGAAATGATTGTAATTTCTCTCCTTTTTGTTTGGATAAGTAAGAAATAAAAGAAAAGAAATGATTGTGATTTCTCTCCTTCTTGTTTGGTTAGATTTCATTAAGAGAAAAGAAAAGAAATTATTTTATGTTATATTACCAAAATAACCTTTTTATATTTTCAATCATTTTATTTCTTTTATTTTTATAGGGGTAAAATTGGTATTATGAAAATATAAACATTTGTGGGTTTCTTTTCTCTCCCAATCTCTCCACTTTTGAGAAGATTGAAAAGAAGGGTTATGAGAGAAATAAGTTTCTCTCCATTTCTTTCTATTTCTCCCTATTTCTCTCCACTTAAGATAACCAAACAAGGAAGAGAAGTACATTTCTCTCTATTTCTTTTCTTTTCTCTCCAAATCCCTCAATCCAAACACAGTGTTAGGGTTTGCTGAAACAAAACACTTCACTATTTCACATCTCACGCCTCTTGTTCTTCTCTCCTTCTCAGATCACCTTCGCACCGTTGCACCGCTGCTGTGGATGTCGTGGAAAACTCATTTCTAGCGTCGGCCATCGACATCGCCATCGACTTCCTCGGTTGATCTACACAATCATGTAAGCCTCTTCCCTCCGCCGGTGTTCTACTACTAGTGATTTGCAACCCATTGTTTGGAAACTGTTAAATTGCAAATAGATCTGTTAGTTTTCAGTTGTGTTTATGATATTATAAGTGTTATTTATTTGGCTTTCCGACTGCCATCTGCTACTCCTTTTTTGGGATGGGGGATTTTTAGGGAAAATAGTTGTCCGATTTCCATCTTTCCACCCACCGTGTGCTCTGGGGTTTTTTTTTTTACTACTTCTGCTGGCCTTTTTTTCTATGGAAAAAATTTACTGGAACTTTATTAGGGGTGCTTAATCTTGCGACATATGGAAACCCCTTTCAGATTATCTATTTCTACTTGTGAACAACAAAAACAATGAGTCATTAACTTGAATCACAGTGTACATGGTTGCATCTATGGATTATACCAAAAAGTTGTCAATATGGCCTATTGGGTATTTATAGCCACTGAACTGAATCCCCAACCATAGGAAAAACAGAGTTGGTTATTGTAGTTTTTCTTTTTTGGTAGATGGTGCAAATCAAATTTTATATTCTTTTTTATTAGTTTCACATTGATTAGATTCACAAATCTGTTTGTGTCTCCACCATTGAATGCTCTCCAAAGCTTTTGAATTGAGAGAGAGAGATAGAGAGATGGATTCTCATATAATATGAGGTAAATGTTAAAGTTAAAAATGAAATATTTTGAATTTTTTTATTAAAAAAAAAAAAAATTGCATGTCCATGATATGTATATTTCATGACGGGAAAGAATGCCATGCAGAAGTCATTTTATTCTTTTAAGGAGCTAGACGTTGAGAGGAGGTGAAATTTTGTAAATTGCAAATGCAGAGGAGGTATTTTAGTCATTTTATATTATGGCATGATGATATAACAATATTACAAATTATTAATTAAAAAAAATTAAAAAGTAATTTTTTTATCAATTTTTCAAATGACTTTTTAAAAAAATAAAAAAAAAACTTAATTAAAAAATAAAAAAGCCACTCTTTACTATCTTCTGAGAAGAAATGAAAGAGGCAAGAAGACTCAAGGACAGAGGGCAAGAGAGAGGTGAGAAAGAAAACGGAGAGAGAGAGAGAGAGAGAAAGAAGAGAGAGAAAGAGAGAGTACAGAGATGTGACCGAAAATGGAATGATAGGAGCTAATAACTTTTGGCTTGAAAGAGGGGGGGTCCGGACCCTTCTCGGCGGCCGTTTCCTGCAGCTTCAACCTCCAAAACGACGTCGTTTTGGGGGTAAATTTTCAAAAAAAAAAAAAAAACGCAGAGAAAGATGGAGGAAGGAGAGGAAGAGGGAGGAGGGAGGAGGAGCAGGAGGAGGAAGGGAAGGACCGGACTGGAGGGGGCCATAATCACAGGGGGAGGAGGGGGAGGAGGCGGAGGTGGAAGCGGTGCAGCTGCTGAGACGAGCTGGATCGGGCGACGATCGGACGCCTGCGACGGCGGGCGGCGAGGTGACGAGCTGCGACGGCGAGCTCGCCGCCTCCTCCCTCCTCCTTCCTCTCCTTCCTCCCTCTTCCTCTGCGTTTTTTTTTTTTTTTTTGAAAATTTACCCCCCAAAACGACGTCGTTTTGGGGACTGCAGGAAACGGCCGCCGAGAAGGGCGGCCGAGGATCCGGATTCGGGGGGGGGGGAAGATAAATTTTTCATAAGTTGATAATTAATTTTGAAATAATATTAGAAATTTAAAAATTTTATTAAAATTTTTATTAAATATTTTATATGAATGTGAGATTTATATAATATGAATTTTATGAGAATTCTACACTAATATAAGATATTTTGGTTGTATATTTTTGGGGAGAGAGTTTAAATTTTTTTTTGGTTTATTTAGTTATATATTTTGGAAATAGTTTTTGAATATGGGAGTTTAGAATAATTTGATAATTTGTTATAATTGAGTAGATGTATGTGAAAAAAAAAAGTGATTGATTGATGTGTAGGAAATAGAAAATAATTTTGAAATTTTTTTGTAAAATTACTAAATCAAACAAAATTTTTAAAAAAAAAATTCAAAATTTATTTTTCAAAACCAAACCATACGAGGCTTAGATTTTTGTCCCACTGATCAATATAAAACCTCCTCACAACTGAGGCGTAATTGTCCCTTTTTCTTAACAAGTATAAATTATTACCCACCCATTATTTGAAGTGTAATTTTATCTATTAATTAATAAGATTTGAAAAAATAAAAATTCTTACGTAAAACTTAGGTCTGTTTTGAAAACAAGTTAAAAGTTGATTTTTTATTTTTTATTTTTTTTACGTCATATCATTTTTTTTATTTTTTTTAAAAAAATTTAAAAATTAATTTTTAATTTACTTTTTAAAATTACACATAATAAAGTATAAACTCACAAAATAAAACTTGTGTGTAAATGTTTCAAAAAAAAATAAAATAAAATAATAATAATAATAATAATAATAATAATAATAATAATAATAATAATAATAATAATAATGTAATAGCTTTTCTTTTCAAGCTCTCCCCAAACTTAGGCCAAAACAAGAGAGAACACAAAGAAAGAGAGGAGAAGAAGAGAAGCAGCAGCAATGGAAACAAACCCTCTTCCCCTACATCTGTCCCATGTTCAAAAACCCTCTCTCATCATCAACAGAACACACTCTCTCCTCCACTCCACAGCCCTAGCAACCCTAATCTACTACAGATCTTCCACCATCGTCCAAACCCTCAAAACCAGAGACAAACCCATCTTCCCATTACTCTTCCTCTCCATCTCTGAACTAATTCTCTCTTTCATTTGGGTCCTCAGCCAAGCATACCGGTGGCGGCCCGTCTCGCGGACCGCCTTCCCGGATCGATTGCCGGAAGATGAAGAACTTCCGGCAATCGACGTGTTTATCTGCACGACGGACCCGAATAAAGAGCCGACTGTGGACGTGATGAACACGGTGGTTTCAGCCATGGCTATTGATTATCCAGTGGACAAGCTTTGTGTTTATCTTTCAGATGATGGTGGTTCGGATGTGACTTTGAATGCCATGAAAGAGGCTTGGAGGTTTGCAGAGTGTTGGGTTCCTTTTTGTAGGAGGTTTGGAGTTGAAACAATATGTCCTAAGGCTTATTTTTTGGAAGAGAATCATCAGAAGAAGGATTGTAGGAGTGACTTCTTGGCTGAGAAAGAGAAAGTTAAGGTTGGTTCTTGGCTTTGGTTTTGAAAATTTTTAATTTGATTTTCTCAAAATTAAATTTTTTATTTTTTGTATTTTTTAGTTAATTTTTTAAATGTTTACTTTCTAGATCTACATAATTTAAATGCATATAATATTTGTAAAAAAAAAATTTAAAATTTTAATAAATATAAAAAATACAAAAATGTATTTAAATTAAAATTTTTCTTTTGGTATTTTTTGTAGCTGATGAATTTTTTAAAATTTGTTTCATAAATATTATATATTTTTTAAGTATATTTGGATTAGATACATCTAAAAAAATGAAAAAATATATAATAATTTTGATTAAAATATAAAAATATGAAAAAAAAAAAAAAAATTTCTGAGAAGAGAGTTTATTTTTCTGAAATAAAAAAAAAAAAAGGTATCTTTTTTTCTTTTTTTTTTTTCACTCCACATTCATCAATGCATATTGACCCTACTCATTTTTGTCATGAAGTTAAAAAGGAAAGTGTATTTAGGTCAGATACATCTAAAAAATAAAATATAAAATATTATAATTTTAATTAAAATAAAAAAATATGAAAAATAAAAAAATATATTTTTCTGAAAAATATTTTTTTTTTCCTTCTCTTTCTAAATTTATATATAAATTTATAAATTAAACCCAGTCTTAGAGTATATTTTATTGAAGAGTTTGTATAAGATTATTTAGGCCTCGTTTGGGAACCCTTATTTTTAGTCAAAAAGTTACTAAATTAGCCAAAAAGCCAACAACCAATACAAAAAAATCAAAGATTTTCTTTTTTCTCTACTTTTTGCACATCTTTTCGTAAAAAGTCAAAAAATCATCCCAAACATATTAATTTTTTTTAGCTCATATTTTAGTCAAATAACCAAAAAGTTACTAAATTAGCATGTTCCCAAACGAGGCCTTAGTGTAATTTATGCATCTACATGATTATTTTGTTTGTTAATTTTAGTGATGGTTTTTTGATAATAATATTTATAATAAATTTAAGAAATTCGGAATAACAGTGGCTGATATTTTGTTGTGCAGGAGAAATATGAGGAATTCAAGAAGTGTATGATGAGTATTAGAGAGAAAGCTAACATCATCATGACTAATCGAGATCACCCTCCTCTTGTTGAGGTGAATTTTAAATTGATTTATATATATTAACAAATTATTTAGTGTCACATGCTCATAATATTACAAAGGAGGAGGAGGATTGTCTCTTCAATCCAAAATCTGGATGCAGTGGTGATCGAGACCACCAGTAGGGCTGCTCTAAATGCAATTTTATAGAGTTCGCATTTATTTAAAAAAAACATAATAAATAAAGGAAAAAGATAAAATACAAAGAGGAGAAGAACAAATTAATATTTCTTTAGTACTCCTCTTTTAGTGGTCTAAATCATTTTTCATCTGGATGTGAGGGCGTTATTTAGATTCGTGAGATTTATCACGAGTTTCTTTTCGATAATTTAAATCGTTTATTTTGTTAAGTATTTTGTGTATTTTATTCATATAAAAAATTAGATCGATTTGATAATTTTAAGGAAAATTTACCCATAAGTCCTAGTTTCTGAAAAGTTGAACCATTTAGTCCTAAAAGTTTTCTTATACTCTATTTAGTTCCATTTGCACATCAATCTAATGTTCGAATCATTGATCTGATGTTCGAAATCTAATGTTCAAAACATTAATCTGATGTTTGAAATCTAATGTTCGAAACATTAATTTGATATTTGAAACATTGTAATGGGACCTTTCAGTCTATAAAAAAACTTTTAGGACTAAACAGTGTATGAGTTATTAATTTGGAATTTATTGGTGCATCCCCCTAATTTTAACTATTTTAAGTTATTGCGTTTGTCATAAAAAAATATATGATTTCTTTTTTGTCGTCCTTTTTTTTGGGTGAAAAATGTGATAAATTGAACTAATTATATTTATTCGATTGATCCTTTTTTTTTTTTTTGTGAATAAAATTCATGAAGTGCGCAACAAAATAAATAATTTAAATCATCAAAACGAAACCTGTGGTAAATTGACACGGAAATAAGTAAAGCAAAATTCATATTTTAATAAAAAATGAGGTTTAAATAACATGTTTTCACTCATAAAACTAACAAATTATTGATTAAAAAAAATGTTTAGCTGTCATAAATTAAAATTTCAAGAAAAATTAATATAATCGTATTAAAAATATGAAGTTAATTATATATTTTAATAAATTCAAGAAATGTGAGGATAATTTATTCAATTTTAAGTAAATCAGTGATATCCACAAGTGATGTAAGTGGGAAGAAATTCTTAGCCCTAGTTGCAAAATTAGACTATTGGCACATGTGAAAGCAATTGGTGGGTGTGACAGGTGATCAATGAGAAAGGCACGAATGAAGAAGTTGGTGATGGAGTTGGTGCACAGCATGTGCAGATACCTCTCCTCGTTTACGTCTCTCGCGAGAAAAGGCCTTCACTTCCTCATCATTTCAAGGCCGGAGCCCTTAACGTCCTTGTATGTGTTTCTCTTTCTCTCTCTCCTATTAACGACGAGTTACAATTTAAAAATTTATAGTAGATTATAAATATACTAGTTGAAGTTTGTTTAAAATATTGATTGTCTCTTATGATTTAAAAAATTACAAATATATTTTTCTTAGAATTTTTTATTTAACAGAATTAATTAAAAAAATGAAATTCATAATTCCTCTCCTATACAATAATAAAATTACCTAAATTATTAATTAAAATATATTTTCAACATCATTAAAAACTGTTAATTGACTTGATGATTTATTAATAAAATGGTTGATTTGTTATGAAATTAGAAATCTTAGAAAGTGGAATGTAATTTTCAAAATCATAAGGAGCGATTTATATTTTAATCAAATTTCAGGAAGTGTATTTGTAATTTACCCTTAAATTTAAATAAATAAAAATAAAATAATATTTTTTTATTAAATATTGGCTATTTTGGAAACCAGGTTAAAAATCAGTTTTTATTTTTTATTTTTTAACACTTTTGAGTTATATCACTTTTTTTTTTTTTTGCAAGTTTTTTTAGAAAAAAAAAACTTAATAAAAAATTAAAAAATTAACTTTTAACCTAATCTCTAAAATAAGTCAATGTGTGTTGCTAAGTGATAAGAGTCTGCTTAATATATATAAAGCAAAGTCTGGATGTTCGGAATCTTTTACTTCTCTTTATGCCAAGTGATTGATTGTCATGAAGTTTTTGCTTTTCTTTGTGCTACGTGAATTTCTAATTTTCTAATCAAAAATTTAAATAAAGAAGATAATGAGACTCAAACTCTCTTTAGATCTAATAAAAAAATCTTATCACTTGAGTAACTCATAATATGTATACCTACCTTCTAGTATATATATAAAGATTGTGAGACCCTTTTTCAAATAAATTTTTGTATATCTCTAAATTATCCAAAATGCTCTCATGTAACTGACTCCTGTAACTAGCTTATCTCCTAAAACTTAGTGGGTTTAGTTTTAGTTTTTTAAATTCTGTTTTCTGAAAATTAAGTTTTTTTTTTATTTTTCGTGTATTTTTGTTTTTAGTGAATATTTTAAAAATATTAAATATTTTTATATTTTTTTAGATGTACCTTACTTAGATGTATTTAAATAGTGAAATATTTGTGAAAAAATATTTTAAAAAATTAATAAATACACAAAAATATGAAAAATGTACTGAATTTTTTTTTTTTTGTATTTTTAATATTTATTGAATTTTTAAAGATTTTTTTTCACAAATATTATATTTAGTGTATTTGTGTTACGTGTGTTTGAAAATTTAAAAAAAATTGCTTAAAATATTAAAAAAATTCAGTGAAAAAAAAAATGAAAAATGAAAAAATAGAATTTTCTGAAACGTGAATTCTGAAAATTGAAACCAAACAATTTATATTCAGATTCAAATCAAAATTTATATTTTACAAATTTAGCAGTATACTCATTGGATGAGTACACACCACCAAAACATGTGTTTCATTTATTTACAATTTATTTAATTTAAAATTTAAAAGAGTAAATCATACCACTTTTCTAATCTATAAATTTGTATATTTTAACTCATTTCAACTATAAAAATTTACCATTTTCACGCACTACATTTGTTTGGTTTGTTTTTGAAAAAAAATTTGGGGAGAGAGTTTAGAAATTTTTTTAGTTTGTTTGGTTGTATATTTTGAAAGTAGTTTTGGAGTTTGAGATGATTTGATATTTTGTTGTAATTGAGTAGATGTGTGTGAGAGAAAAAGTGATTGAGAATGAGAGAGTAGAGAAAAAAAGTGATTGATTGATGTGTAAGAGAGATAAATCTGTTTGGTTGTGCTCTGTAATCAATTTTCTACCTGTGTGTTGGAGCATGATGTTTGGTTTCGTTTTCAAATCAATTTTCTACACTCTGCAGAGAGAACTCTGATGCACAGGCGCCTTTTTTGTCCACCCGCTTGTCCACCCGGTAGACTACCCGGATGTCCACCCGGATGTCCGGCTAATTTCCAGAATTTTTTTTTTTTTTTTTTTTTTTTTTTTTTTTTTTTTTTTTGCAATTGATTTACATAATCGGGACAAATATTTTCTGAAATTTTTTAAATTTTTTATGTGCTTTAAAATAATTTTGAGTTGTATGTTTAGTTATGAGTTGTAAATTTTTGTATCACATATCAAATGTCACATCAATAATTCTCCACTCAAATCAAACCTCTTTTCCAAAACTATTTTCAAAACTCTTTACCAAACAAATTTTCTACACTCAAATCATAATTCCACAATACACAAACTCAAAATACAACTCATACTCTCAAATCACATTTACAAAACACAACCAAACGCTACCAAAGTGATTTTGGAAATATTTTGAGAAAAATCTCAAACCAAACAATTTTTTGGAAATTTTTTTTTAAAACTCATCTCTAAAACTCAAACTAAACATATCTTCAAAAGTGATGTCTTTGTACAGATTTTTATAATTGATGGATTAATATGTATAAATTCATAAATTAAAGTGTAAAGTAATATTTACTCATAGTTGAATGAGTATTGATGTAATTAACTCTAGGAAAAACTCAAAAATTTGATGAGTGATATGAATTTAATTAAAAAGTAAGTCCTACTGTATAAGAGTTAAACTGGAACTACACATTATCTTTTTAGCAATAAATAGTTGTATTTAACAAAAAGGGAGAAATTTCAATGCAGGATAAGTTTTGAAAAATAATAATAAATAAGTGGTAAATTTTATAAATATTAATAATTAAAATCATAATTTTTTCAATGAATTTGTAATAAATTTCTGAAAGTAACACTGAAATATAATTTGTTCAAAAAAAAAAAAAAAAAGTTCCGTTAAATTATGCGTACCTCTCCTATGAGGTTTTCACTAAAAGATAAAAAATAAAAATAATAATGTAATTTTTTTTTGTCTTTAGTAGATTTTTTTAATTTTTATTTTTCTTGTTCGTTTAATCGAATAGATTGTAAGATTCTAAAACTTTTTTATTTTTTTAAAATTCATTAAAAATAAGCAGGGAAGTTTTTGAATGTAATTTTGAATGTAATTTATAATTGATGGATTAATTTTTTTTTTTCAATGTAATTTTTCTGTTTTTCTATTAGTAGTTGTTATCTTTTATATAAGCAGGGAAGTTTGTGAAATGAGACTATTAACAATAGGGGGTGGGAATGTAATTTCAATAACATTAAGGGATGGGACGTAATCAGACCAAACCTTAGGGGGTGTCATTTTTTTTTTCCTTTATTTTTTTTTCTAATGTAATTTTATTTGTTTTTTTATCAGGAGTTGTTGCCCGTTATATAAGGATAGAGTTTGTGAAATGAAATTATTAACTATAGAGGTGAGAATGTAATTTTTATAATATCAGGAGTGGAATGTAATCGGACCAAATTTTAAGGTGTCGGTGTAATTTATCCAAACAAAAAACAAAGAGAGAAAAAGAGGAGAGAGAAAATAATTTTTAAAATTATAAATAAAACATATTTTTGGATTTTTGCAATTCAAAAATTGATTTAAAAACTCAACTATACGGAACTTTTTAATTAAACGTACTATAATTCTTTCCTGCTGGACTTTTCACATCGGCCTCTCTTGTGGTACTACACCATTTATTTTGGCCTGTCTCGTGTAAGGATAACAATGGATAACCTATTTTGTAAGTATTTATAGAGACCTAACTCTAATATATGGGGTTTTTTTTTTTTTTTTTTTTCTTGTCCATCAGGCAGCATAAGTGATATTCTTTAAATGTTTTCTCTTTTTTTCTAGTCCATCAAGTAGGTAAGTGATATTCTTTAAATTTCCAATGGAGATGGGGTAGGGATGGAGCGGGGATGGGTACCCACTAATTTTTTCATATGTATTTTTTTTTTTTTAAGTATATCGGAAAATAATTTCTCCATATATTTTCACTAGGGATGACAATGGGGGTTAATGGGATGGATATTAATTCCCATCCCCATTCCCCTATAATTATTTTTCCCTATTCCCCATTTCCTATAAGTACTACCCTCCCCATCTCCTAATGGGTTTGGATTTTTCCCAACCTAATTTGACCTTTTTATTTTTGTATTTTTATATATATTTTTTATTTTTTTAAAGATTCACAATCAAAAGTAAATATACATTCAATCTTATTTTATTTTATTTTGCTCAACAACAAAATCAAATACACATTAATTAACATTATCACATTATTCTTGTCAAATTTTATGTATATTTAGAATTTTTAAAATTTATTTAGAACAATTCTATTCCTACAAAAAAATTTCATCTTCTTTTTTAATTTTTTAAAATTTTATATATCTCATTCTCCTCTCTATTAATTGATCTTCGATAATCTAAAGGTGAGTTGTTCTCGTTTCCGTCTTTTTTTTTTTTAATTTTTATTTGCATTTATAGAATGAATTTTCTTGTTTCAGTATCTCCTACAATTATTTTATTAGATTTCTCTCTGATTTGATGGTAACCTTAGATTGAATTTGTCAATTTTCATCTTAACTAGCGATCACCTTAATTGAAATTTTGTATATTTTTGTCTTCAATTTTCATTTTTGGTTATGATAAATTACGCATTTTTGGTCGATAGTCACAATCTTGTCGTCGCTAGATTGTTGCCATTACAAATCGTCGTTGTTGTAGTGAGGGGATGAGAGAGTGTGATAATTACAACTCTAATTGTAAATAGAGTAGTGAAAATATATGGAGAAATTATTTTCCGTTGTACCTAAAAAAAAATATGAGGAAATTAGTGGATATCCATCCATAGTGGAGATTTAAAGAATATCACTTACCCTACTCGATGGACAAAAAAAAAAAGAAAAGGAAAAAACCCATGTATTTAGGTTGGGTCTCCATAGATACCCATAGGGTAGGTTATCAATTGTCATCCCTAGTTTTCACTACTCTGTTTACAATTAGAGTTCTAATTCTGACTCTCTCTCATCCTCTCACTACAGCAACGGCGATTTGCGATGGCGACAATTTAGCGGCAATAAGATTGTGATTATCGATTAAATACGCGCAATTAATCATAACCAAAACATGAAAATTAAAAACAAAAATGTACAAAATTTCAATTTAGGTGACCACTAGTTAAGAAGAAAATTGGGAAATTTAATCTAAGGTTACTATCAAATCAAAGAGAAATCCAATAAAACAATTGCATAAGATATTGAAATAAGAAAATTCATTCTATAAATACAAATAAAAATTAAAAAAAAAAAAGAAAAGAAAAAGAAGAAGAAGATGGAAACGAGAGTAACAACTCACCTTCAGATTATCGAAGATCAATTGATAGAGAGGAGAAGAAGATACAAAAAATTTAAAAAAAAATTAAAAAAGAAGATGGAATATTTTTTTAGGAATATAATTTTTCTAGATAATTTAAAAAATTCTAAATATACATAAAATTTGACAAGAATAATGTGACAATGTTAATTAATGTGTATTTGATTTTGTTGTTAAGCCAAATAAAATAAAATAAGATTGAATGTATATTTAGTTTTGCTTGTAAATCTTAAAAAAAAAGAAAAAAAAAAAAGGGTCAAGTTGGGTTGAGAAAAATCCAAACTCATTAGGAGATGAGGAGGGTAGTACTCATGGGGAATGGTGAATGGGGAATGGGAAAAAATAATTATAGGAGAATGAGGATGGAGAATTAATATCCACCTTATTAACTCCCATTGCCATCCTGGTACTACTTTCCCTCGCATAGGACGTAAGTTTTAGTGATTTTAGTAAATTTTTAGCGACTTTTTAATAAATATATAATAAATTTTTGATTTTTTACTTTTAGAAATATGCTATTTTAATAATTTTTTAATTTTTCATAAAAAATATGTGAAAGAATAAAGAATAAAGAATATAATGTAATAACTTATAATTATCTTTTAATTAAAATATTTAATTTTCAAACGAGGTAGAGACTTATACATTTTTTTTTTAGTGATTTTTGTTAATATTTTAAGTATATATATATTTTTAATTTTTTAGATACACTTAATCTAAATATTTTTAAAAATAAATATTTATGAAAAAAAACTAAAAAAAAAATTCATTAAATACAAAAAAAAAGAGAGCAAAAATTCTATATATTTTTTAATTTTGTTTTATTCAATAAAGTTTTTTAATTTTTTTGTACAATTTTTTTTTTATTTTTAAATATATTAAGATTAAGTGGATCTAAAAATTAAAAAAAAAATTGATTAAAATATTTTAAAGGATCATTAAAAATATAAAAATATGAATTGAAAACTCATAAAACTGTTTTTGAAAATTGAGAACCAAACAGAATGTTTTAGTGTTTGTTTGGTTTAATTTTCAAAAATTAATTTTAGATGAGTTTTCCTTTATTTTTACTAATTTTTTATATTTTCATCAATTTTTATTTTTTATACTTTTCAGATGCACTCAATCAAGATGTACCTAAAAAGTAAAACAAATTGATTAAAAATATTTAAAGAAACATTAAACAAACAAAAATTTGTATGTATTTTTTTTCAGATTTTTGTTTCACTTTCTTAAATTAAGGAATAAAAAATATTATTTAATTAATAAAGAAGAATAATAGAGAATATTGTTGGAGGAGATGAATCCCTAAAATTTAAAAACTCACTTTTTCATCATATTTTAGGGATGGTTTGGAGATTGCTTATTTAATAATTTTTTAACTTTTTATAAAAAAAAAAATGTGCATAAAAGTAATGGGATTATGTAACAACTTGTATCGAATAAGCAAATACACTACTTATTGTTGTCAAACCATCCCTTGGAATAAAAATAAGTGACGTTACTATTGGAGATGCTGTTAGTACATACCAAAAAAAAAAAAAACAATGGGGTGAACTTGGCTTTTTAGATAGTAATTTGTCCAATCCCCATCAATCTTTAAAGGCTTAACCATATACATACTAAGGAGTCGAAACCTTAGAGATTATCTTTTAAGTAATGATACACAGCAGAGTCACTTAATTATGTTACAGTAAGTCGCGGACTCGCATATATGAGTAGATTCGAACCCACACTCTTGACACTAGGTACGGTTTGCACAGGTCTGAAAGGTTTATCTTACCAATTATATGTGTTATCGCTCGAATGATTGACCCCAAAGAGAATGGTTACCTGAGACCTCAAAATTTAAGGAAATTATAGACTATTTCTGAAGCATCACGTGTCTGTTCTCTTAACCAATCATCATTTATTTTGCCTTTTCACATTTTTCAATTACTCAACACAATACTCTATTTATCTATCTTCTCTACCAATCACAATATTATAAAAATATCACGTGTCTATACTCCAAAACTACTGAATAATTATCCCAAAATTTATACCTCATGTACTTATCAAGTTGCCACACCCCCCTTGATTAACCCCATCAAATCTTATAGATTGCTTTTATATTATTTTTTGTTATTGGATTTCTTACTCCATTATTGTAATTATTGATATAACTTTTGTAATAGTTTAATGTATAATTATTTTGTGACATTGTCCTGTTTTAACCTTTTTCTTTTAACTTCAAGTAAAAAAAAAAAAACTCCTTTTAGATGCTTCTTCGAGTCAGCTTTGAAATTTTTTTTGTATAAGACAAAATAAGTTACATTTTATCAAACAAATTTACAAAACTCGGCTTGTACATTTTTTTGTCATTTCTAAACTTAAAAGAAAAAAAAAAGAAAAGAAAATTCTAATTTTTAAGATTGTCAAGACGAGACAAATCTAAAAAGTAAACAAATTTGATGTACTTTTTTTAAAAAAAAAAAAATTCACTAAAAAAATAAATAAAAATAAACCTAACTAAAAAAATAAAAAATGTCAACCCCTGTCCATCCATGTATATACATACTACACCATGAACCAGTTACATATACGAATTTAGATGGAGCAAAAAAAAAAAAATTAAAAGAATTTCAAATTTTGAAATTTAAAATCTAAATCAGAGATAATTGGCATGAATATCTCACATTAATTAATAATTGTTGCAGCTTCGAGTCTCAGCCATGATTAGCAATTCTCCATACATATTAGTTTTAGACTGTGACATGTATTGCAATGACTCATCATCGGCTCGTCAAGCAATGTGTTTCCATCTTGATCTCAAAATGTCTCCCTCCCTAGCTTTCGTTCAATTTCCTCAGAAATTTCACAACATTAGCAAGAATGATATCTACGGCAATCGAGCAAGATCCATATTCACGGTACATACGTAAAATGAAAACATATATTATTCTCTTATTAAAAAAAATTATATTCAAGGACTTCATGATTGTGAGATAATAATAGAAGTGTTATTTATTTATTTATTTTTTTCAGATACTATGGAAAGGTATGGATGGGCTTGAGGGACCATGTTTATCTGGTACTTGCTTTTACATAAAGAGAAAGGCACTCTATGGAAGTCTTATGAGCGAAGGTATGTCGTCAAGGGGATCAGATACTGTTGATTCAAAAAAGTTGTTTTAGATTTTTATCTATGATGTATTTGTGTAGTAGAGATTAAAGTAATGTAACGTAAATTCTAATTATTAAATGAATCTGGGTCATAAATTAAAAAATTTTAATAAAATTTTGGAATTTTTTTTTAAATATATAATATTACTGTATAGAATATTTAATAGATAATGGACACTTCGACAGTGCAATTGGATGAAGTGGCCCATTTACATTACATCCACTCAATGAAAATCAGTCTTGAGCCCAACTCCTTTCTTCTGGTGGTTCATAATTGAAAAAAATTGGGGTTTTGTGTTAGTTTTTTTTTTTTAATTTTTATTTTAATTAATGATAAATTATGGATACATCATACATTGCTATGAGGTTTGCTTAAAATGTAAATACCCCTTGTTTGATTAATTACAAATTCTCATCTATTAGAATTTGTCTATTAATAGAGTTAACAAAAAATTAAAAAGTAAAAAATAACTCAATGCACATATGCTTTTTTTTTTTTTAACTGAAAATTTAGAACATAAGAGCATGTGGCAAAACAACTTCAAATCACTGTTTAATATTTCTACATAATAGCTATTTAAATCTCTAATTACTTTCTCATTAATTTTCAGATGTTGATATAATGAAACATAAACAGTATTTCGGCTCTTCCAATGACTTCATCAAATCTCTTAGGCGACATTACAAGCTGAATCACTGTGACTTTTCGAATGCAATGTTCTTCAAAGAAATCCAAATTTTAGCATCGTGTGCTTATGAAAATCAAACCAAATGGGGCAAAGAGGCAAGTACATGTCCTAAAACAACAAATCCTCTCCACATTTTCTACTTGGCAAAAGCTACCAACTTAGAAAAAGTGTCAAGAAAGTTGTGTATTCTGTTGATTGAAATTTGGTCTAGTGTGACTCTCGTAATGAATCTTGTTCACACATTTTATTTTTCAAGTAAATGTGTAGAAAAGCTATTGACTCAGAGAGAGGGAAAAAAAATTAAAAAAAAAAAGTCCACTAAGTGGTCTGGATGGGTGTAATTAGGGCTTAGATTGTGATAATTTGATCTGTTCAAATTTGTAAATTAATGTGTAGATTATCTATCATTTTTTTCTGGATTTGATAATCAATATTATTTTTTTTTTTTTTTGAAAAAATAGACAATAATCATGATTTTGAAAATAAATAATCTATTTTTTTAAAAAGAGAAATATGTAAAAATTATATAATTATAATTATTGGATTAATTTGATTTTTTCACATATATGTAAATAAGATGAATAATTTGGATAATCAAATTATGGCCCATAATGGTCATACAAGCCCAAATTGCACGGATCAAGTCCCATAAGATATTGGAAACAAACCCATTTACAAAAATAAATATTTCAAAAATAAAGTGTGTGACGCAGACTTGGTGTGATATAGGTCATATCTAAGATCACATTCTTTTTCGTAGAATGTCCATATCTAGACACAATCCAAAAAATTATTTGGAATATTAAATGTAGGGTGTAGATTTCACCTTCTTATCGTGGGGCCACTTCATGAATGAATCTTGGCCTTAAATTGTAAATTCTAGATAATTTTCTAGTATGTTTTTTGGGTATGTAGACCTCTTGTTCATTTTCGAGATTCTTTTGAACGATGAAATTGTAGTATGCTTTCTTCTTTGCTCCAATATGTAGGTGGGTTTCTTGTATTTCTCAGTGTTGGAAGACTACTTCACAGATTTTATCAATTTGCATGGCGAAGGTTGGATTTCAGTGTATTGTGACCTGGCAAGGCCAGCTTTTTTGGGCTCAGGCACCACAAATCTGAGTGATGTGTTGGTTCAGAGCACCAGATGGAGTTCTGGTTTTGTTGAAGTGGCTATCTCAAGGTTCTGTCCTCTTTTACATGGCCCAAAGCAGAAGGAGAAGCAGATGTCTGTTCTTGAGAGAATGTGCTATGCAGAGCTTGCCTTCGTTCCTTTCTATTTCATCCCATTGTGGTGCTTTGCAGCCATTCCTCAGCTTTATCTTCTCAATGGCATTCCCTTATACCCTGAGGTTAGTTTGTAACCTAAGATATGCATTCCCTTTCTCTCTTTTGGATAATTTTGATTTCGGATAGAGTAATATTATGTATGCTAACAAATCTTATAATTTTATTTTTGAAAATGTTACGGATGTAGAAAATGTGTTGTGTCCACAGCATTTTCATTTGAAAAATGCTAAATAATCATGAGATTTTTTTATATAGAATGTGCTTCTAAAATAATGTGACAGTGACATTTTAAAATTATTATCATAATAATAGTCGTATGTGATCACAATAAAATTTTGTTTGCATAACACTATTGTTTCCATTTTAATTCTATTAAAAAAAATTGTTAGACAAAATTTGATCAAGAAAATTGAATAAATTTGAGAGAGAGCCCCATAACCCCTATCTCTATTCAATACAAGTTTTTCTGATTCATTTTTGTGCAATTAGCAATTTGTGTATTAACTTGCTTATTTATTACTACAAGATAAATTTAATAAGTTTAATAATACAAAAATCAATCGTAGAGTCAGACACGTTGAATAAATTTAACAACACAAAACTAGACATGTATATGGATGGATAAGATCTTTTAGGTTATGGATCTTACCAATAAATTTTATAAAATTTTGTTGATTCATATATATTCTGTGTTCGATCAACGAAATTGTTACACATTTTAACCAGTATGTCTAACTACTACTTGAAGTGGCTTGAGTTGTTTCTCTTGTACCTTTTTACATAAAATACCTACCTACCCATTATGATCTCTCTTGCTTGGCAGGTTTCAAGCTGGTATTTCATTGTATTTTCATTCATTTTCCTCTCATCCCAATCCAAGCACATCCAAGAGATCCTCTCAACTGGAGGTTCAATCCAAACATGGAGCAATGAACAGAGAATGTGGATGATAAGGTCAGTCACAAGTCATCTCTATGGAAGTTTGGATGCTTTCATGAAGAGAATGGGTATGAGAGAAGCCAGTTTTCAACCAACCAATAAAGCTGTTGATGACGAACAACTCAAGAGATACCAAATGGGTAAATTTGATTTCCAAGCATCAAACATGTTGATTGTTCCAGTGGTTACCTTGGTGATTCTAAACCTAGTATCCTTGTTTGGAGGAGTTACCAGGATGGTGGTTATCAATGGAAGTTTCAATGAGATGTTTGTGCAAGTTGGCTTGTCATTTTTCATTGTATCAATGAGCTACCCTATTGTTGAAGGGATGGTGGTGAGGAAGGACAAGGGTAGGGTTCCAATTTCTGTTTCTATTTTGTCTGCTATGATTTCCATGATTTACTTGCTTTTGGGATCTTTTATTATCATGTATTGGTGACAAGTAGATCATGTAGTTGGGTTAGTAGTTTTTTATTAATGTCTATTAGTATTTTGATTTTAGTTCTTTTCTTCCTAAGAAGAGGAAATGAACAACATGATTGAAAATGTATTGTATGGCCCAGAGTAGATTTAATTCTTCTATCCTTTCTTTGAAATCCTTATTCATAACTATTAAATTGACCCCAAAAAGTGTTCAGCCCAATGTTTTTAACCTAGTCGATTATGTTTCGATATTAGAAATGTTGAATAATTTAGAGTTGCATGTTTATTTTCTCTATATTGAGTCAGTCAAAGTTGTCCTAGTTTGTAGGAATTGGTTGTCCTAGTTTTTAGGATTTGGTTAATAATGGAGTATTGTTCTACATGTTGTTTTTATTTACCTAGTCTATAGGAGTTTGTTTTGCACATTTGAGTAGTGCTATGCAGTGCCTACTTTCATGCTATTAGTGCTGAGTGGTGCCTACTTTTATGGTATTTTATGTTATGTATGAGCCTATATAAAGGTAGTCCTAGTTGATGAATAAAATCAAGTCCTTAAGTCTCAGTTTTTCTTTATCTTCACTGCTTATAACAGTGGTATCAGAGCCAAGTTTAGTTTGTGAGAAAGCAAGAAAGAGTTCCTCAAACTGTGAGTCATCAAAATAGTCCCCAAAATAGTCCAAAATCGCAGCAGCTATTTTTATCTCCACTGATTTTTTACTGGAAATGATGGCTACAAAGACTAATTTTGTGCAAGCAGCAATCCCTCACTTCGATGGTCACTATGACCATTGGAGCATGCTGATGGAGAACTTCTTGAGATCTAAAGAAAACGGGCAAGTCATTGAATCTGGTGTAACAACTCCTGTAGCTGGCGTGCCACTCACAGATGCACAAAAAACAAAGCTGCACAAAAAACAAAGCTGGAAGAACTGAAGTTAAAAGATTTGAAGGCAAAGAATTACTTATTTCGTGCCATTGATCGATCCATCCTAGAAACAATTCTTAGCAAAGAAACTTCCAAGGATATTTGAGATTCAAAGAAGAAAAAGTATCAAGGCTCCTCAAGAGTGAAGCGTGCACAACTTCAAGCATTGAAAAGGGGTTTTGAGACTCTACAGATGAAAGATGGTGAGTCAATTACCAGTTATTGTGCAAGGACTATGGGGATAGCAAATAATATACGATTTCATGGTGAAAAGATGGAAGATGTGGCTATTGTTAAGAAGATTCTATGTTCATTGACCCCAATGACTATGTGGTTTGTTCAATTGAAGAATCGAAAGATATAGATGAGTTCTCTCTTGATGAACTTTAGATTTCCTTATTAGTCCACGAGCAAAAGATGAACTGAAGTTCAACTATGGATGAGCAAGCTCTAAAAGCTTCTACCTTTATTCAATTCTCAAATTATAGAGGAAAGAGTAGAGGTAAAGATAGAGGGAAGGGGCATAGAGGCAATAGAGAAGGAAGCCGACAACATCAAATTTTTAAAGGTGATGAAGGACACTCAAATTACAAAGGACGCAATCAACAAGTTGACAAATCCAAGATCGAGTGCTACAAGTGCCATAAATTTGGTCATTACCAGTCTGAATGCTATACCAAACTATTCAACGATAAAGAGAAGTCTGAGAAATCAAATTTTGCTGAAAATAATGAAGCAAAAACTCTGTTAATGGCTTCTCATGTCAGTGCGGAACCTGAACTAGATGTTTGGTATGTGGATACGGGCTGCAGCAACCACATATGTGGAAGTAAGTCTTCTTTCTCTTATTTAAATGAAGGCTTTCATTCCACTATCATTTTTGGTGATTGTTCTATTGTGAAAGTAATGGGAAAAGGTGATGTTAATATCAAAACCAAGAATGGTTTTGTAGAAACAATTTCCAATGTTTTTTTATGTTCCTGACTTGAAAAGTAATTTGTTAAGTGCTGGTTATTTGCAAGAAAAGGGTTATGTGATAACTATTAAGAAAGATGCCTATGAGATTTATGATTCTTCAAGAGGAGCAATTGCTATTATTCAGATGGTTCGAACAGATTGTTTCCTTTGAAGATAACAATAACTCAACCTTGTTTAATGGCTGAAGTAAAAGACCCCTTATGGCTTTGGCATTTTCGCTATGGCCACTTGAATTTTGGCAGATTAAAGACTCTTTAATAGAAAGATATGGTTACTAGCCTCCCTCAAATTGCCATTCTTTCTCAAGTTTGTGAAGAATATGCTGTTGACAAACAACATCGTTCTTCATTCCTTCAAAGAAAGTCATGGAGAGCCAAAACTGTCCTAGAGTTGGTTCATTCAGATATTTGTGGGCTGATAGATCCATCTTCTAATAAGGGTAAAAGATATTTTATTATCTTCATTGATGATTATACTCGAAAAACTTGGGTTTATTTTTTGCAGAAGAAATCAGAAGCTTTTAGTACATTTAAAAGCTTCAAGACACGAGTTGAAAATGGAATAGGAAAAACCATAAAAACTCTCCATACTAATCGTGGTGGAGAATACTTCTCAAAAGAATTTGAAGGTTATTGTAAAGATCATGGTATTCAAGAGGAACTCACAGCTGCTTATACACTGCAGTAGAATGGTGTATCGAAGAGGAAAAATAGAACCATCCTCGACATGGTAAGAAGTTTGCTGGCAAGAGGAAATATTCCAAAAAGATCTTGGTCTGTGGCAGTAAATTGGAGCATTCATGTGTTGAACAGAAGTCCTACTTTTTCTGTTCAAAACATGGCACCTGAGGAGGCCTGGAGTGGGCGCAAACCACTTGTAGATCACTTCAGAATATTCGGATGCATAGCTTATGCACATGTCCCAGATGAGAAAAGGAAGAAGCTTGATGAAAAAAAGAAAAATGTGTCTTCCTTGGAGTAAGTTAACACTCCAAAGCCTACAAATTGTTCAATCTAATTATTGAGAAGGTAATTACCAGCCATGATGTGGTTTTTGATGAAGAAAAGATGTGGGATTGTACTGGAAATGGCAAAGAACTACAACAAATTCCAGTTGATTTTGATAATGTAGAGAATAAGACTGAAACGCAGCAGCAGTCATTTGATGAACACTTACCTAGTTTTTCAGCGATTTCACCAACAAATGAGCAGCCACCTGAGAATCAACGTCCAAGGAAAAGATCGGCTTGGATGATTGACTATGTAAGTGGAGATGAACTCCTTGATGATGATCCAATCACTCATTTTGCTTTATTTTCAGATTGTGACCCTACGACCTTCGAATATGTTGTCCAAGAATCAAAATGGTAGAAGGCAACGAATGATGAAATTGCAATCTTAGAAAGAAATGATACTTGAAACTATTTGATCTTCTAAAAGGGCACAAAACCATTGGCATGAAGTGGGTTTATAAAACAAAATTGAATGAAAATGATGAAGTTGACAAGTATAAGGCACGGTTGGTGGCTAAGGGATACAAGCAAGAGTTTGGAGTTGACTATAAAGAAGTTTTTGCCTCAGTTGCAAGGCATGATACAATCAGATTGGTAATTGCACTGGCAGCACATAATCCATGGTCTATCTTCCAATTGGATGTCAAGTTAGCATTCTTGCATGGAAACTTGGAGGAACAGGTATTTGTTTCCTGGTTATATTAAGATTGGAGATGAGCATAAAGTGTGTAGATTAAAGAAAGCTCTATATGGATCAAAACAAGCCCTACGGGCTTGGTTTAGTGGCATTGAGGTTTATTTTTTGAAAGAAGGTTTTCAAAAATGTCCATATAAGCACACATTTTTTTTTGTTAAAGTTGGTGATTGAGGGAAAATACTCATAGTCTGCTTATATGTACATGATCTTATATTTACTGGCAATAACAGTGTCATGTTTGAAAAGTCTAAAAAGTCTATGATGGTTGAATTTCAAATGTTTGATCTTGGTATGATGCATTATTTTCTTGGCATTGAAGTGGTGCAATCTGTCACTGGAATTTTTATTTCTCAAAAGAAGTATGTGCGAGAAATTTTGGACAGGTTTCAGCTGAAGGATTGTAATCCTGGATGTACTCCAACTGAGCTTGGCTTGAAGCTACACAAAGATCATAGAGGAAAGAAGGTGGACAACACACTCTATAAGAAAATTGTGGGTAGTTTGATGTATTTAACTACAACAAGACCTAACATAATGCACTCTATGAGTCTAATCAGCAGATATATAGAGAATCCAACAGAGCTGCATCTTTTAGCTGCTAAGAAAATTTTTCGTTACTTGTAAGGAACTAAGGATGTTGGACTGCTCTACAAGAAGGGTAAAAGGTCAGATTTGATTGGGTTTACTGACAGCGATTATGCAGGAGATCAAGATGATAGGAGGAGCACTTCAGGTTATGTTTTATGCTGGGTACAAGGGTTGTTTCATGGTCATCTAAGAAGCAACCAATCGTCACTTTCTCCACCACTAAAGCCGAATTTGTTGCTACAACGGCTTGTGCTTGCCAAGCTATCTGGCTAAGGAAAATTCTCGAAAAGCTGCATTTCAAGCAAGTGGGAGCTACGACAATTTTTTTTTTTTGTGACAGCAGCTCAACCATCAAACTCTCCAAAAATCCTGTGCTACATGGAAGAAACAAACATATTGACGTGAAGTATTATTTTTTAAGAGATCTCATCAATGATGGAGCAATTTATTTGAAATATTGCCGAAGCGTAAATCAGTTGGCTGATATATTTACTAAATCTCTCAGATCTTTTTCTTTTCACAATTTGAGGAAGTTGCTGGGAGTTTGCACTTTGGAGAATCTTACTTGAAGAAAGTACTGCATAATTAAACTGAAGTCTTAAAACTTTTAGTTTAAGGAAGGGTTTGTTGAATAATTTAGAGTTGCATGTTTATTTTCTCTGTATTAAGTTAGTTAAAGTTGTCATAGTCTGTAGGAATTGGTTGTCCTAGTTTTTAGGATTTGATTAATAATAAAGTATTGTTCTACAAGTTGTTTTTATTTACCTAGTCTATAGGAGTTTGTTTTGCATATTTGAGTAATGTTGTGCAGTGCCTACTTTCATGCTATTAGTGCTAAGTAGTGCCTACTTTTATGGTATTTTCTATTATGTATGAGCCTATATAAAGGTAGTTCTATTTGATGAATAAAATCAAGTCCTTGAGTTTCAATTTTTTTGCAAATTTAATTCTATCCATACATAGATCTATTTTCTCTTCTTTATGGTGGTGAAGTTGTTTGATCCATGTGGTCTCATTAATTCCTACTATCTAAGCATGTTATTGAATTGAAGTTCTCTCACTTATCTGAATTTGACAATTTTGTAGATTTGAGCATTATAGAATTTTGTTGATTGTTCTCATCAAATTGGTTTGAAATTCTAGCATTGAGCTGGATAATAATTTGGGAAAATTTCCATTTAGTTGAAGTTTCTAAAACAATTATAAATCAGTGGTATATTTTATAAATTTTAATAATTAAAATATTAATTTTTTTAGGGTACACTTACCTCTCATGAGATTTCTGACAAATAAAGGGACCTCCCATGTGGTTTCAATAATTACAGAAATCTTTCATACTGTAATTGACAATATCAAGATTCTTTCATTTTTTGACTGCCATTCACACAACTAACAGAAACTATTGATGTCATCAAAGATAAATATTGAAATGCCCATAATGTCCTCTAGAGTATGTTTGAGAAAAAGCAATACCTAGATTCAGACAAAGCAATACCTAGTTCAATTGATTTTTCAAATCTCATATATACGAACAGATACATATATATAAACACATGCAAACATATTTTGATTTTAGCAAAGAAAATAAAATCTAATTAAATTAATTTTTTAAATTTGTTTAATAGATATATGTATATATGTACACACATTCAAACATGGGAACAACTTTTTTTTTTCCTTCTAAATTTAAGAGACATATATAATAATAATAATAATAATAATAATAATAATAATAATAATAATAATAATAATAATAATAATAATAATAATAATAATAAACGGAAAAGAGAAAACAGTTTAACAATAACTTCAAATAAACATTAATAAAACTTACAATTGTTTACTGGAATGAAGCAAGCAGTTCTTCAAAATACATAATTTGTAAACTGAAAACAATTTCTGAAAATATTAAATTACAGAGAAAGCTATTTTCTTGAGGAAGGAATGCTCTCAATTTTTTTAACTCTGCCTTATTCTTGAATGAAGAGGCTCTTTTATAATCAAAAGAGACTAATGTTAGTCTTGTTAGTGAATACTGTGAGCCTTGTGAGTGAATGATTCTGACTTGAAAGGAGTATCAGGAGCACATGGGAGTTGTCTGCTGCTTTCGGTGAGTGACTAAAGTTGATGGCTGCTTTTTACTGTGCTGAATTTGTCGGTTGGATAAATTATGATGAATGATGAATAGTAATGTTGACTTTTTGATGAATAGTGAATAGTAAAGTTGATTGAAGCTATTCATTGCTTGGAGGCATGTGACTGAGGGAATCAATATAGATATATATATTAGCAGCTTTTCTCAAAAACGAGTATTGATTGAAGCTGATAATTATAGCTATATAGAATCCAATGACTGAATTAAGCATATGGGTCCTGAGCATCTTGGAACTCGGGTCCATATGGATTTTGAGTAGTTGAACCTTCAGAAGAGTTTGAATTGTCTAAACCATCTTCTAAACTGCTGTTATCCGAGTCTAACTTGGCTTGGGCCATGAGGAGACGAGCCATTTGGCGGAGCTCATCTTTGGATGACTTAGACTTGGGCTTAACCTTTGATTTGGACTTATCCTTTGACTTGGGTTGGTCAGTACTGGGCTTTACTGACTTGGATTTAATCTTTGATTTGGATGACTTGGGCTTGGAAGAACTGGATGATGGGCTTCCAAGATTGACTGGAGGAAGTTGGCTTCCTTGTGTTAATGGAGCAGTTGGGTTCTGCTGAGCTTTAACCATGGCAGGTGTAGGGGCATGAATGTTGATTGGGAATTCAGTTTGAACAATTTCAACAATTCGTGGAATCTTGAAATTATCCCACCATTTAACCATGTGTTGCCGGTAAATAACATCATCAGAAATACCATATTGCCATTTGAATATCCAGGGGATTTTGTATTTGGATATAAAAATAAGTAATGGAGGGAATTTCCTTTGCTGAGGAGTGAATGAGAAAACAGTGGAAAAATAGTTGACTTGATCCATAATGACTGATGGGAAGATTTCTGAAATGGCGCCATACTAAGTCCACCATCGCAAAAACCAGGTAGGTAATTCGGATTTGAACTTTTGATCAAATTAAAGAAACCAAGAGTGACTGTTTGACTCATTTTGATACAAGAGGACTTTGAACCACGCGTCAATGTAATCATAGTAATTGTATTGAATTGAATGACCAGGCAGATCTCGTAGTTGATAAGGAGAACCCCAATCAACCAGAGAAACAAAGTTGTGAATATAAAGTGAATGGTACACAATTTTACTTGTGTAAGTGCGATCATAAATGGGTTTAATCACAATTGACTGATGGTTGAACAAGATGTCTTTGTAGAAAGTAATTGTTTTTTCTGGATGGAGAGGAATAAAATGCCATCCAGGAGGAAAATAAGATTTAACCAGATCATGAATAGTATGACTCTTTGGGTGACTAGGTTCTTTGAAAAAGAGATTAGTAGTGGTGGATTTAACATAATCAGATCGGGCTGATTTAATAGGATTAGGAGGGTATGGAGTAACTGCTTGACTAGATGAAGCAAAAGGATCAGTAGCCAAAGTAGATGTATAACTAGGTTTAGGAATGTTACCAAGAATTTGGTAACGGTTAACCAATTTAGCAGGATGGTATTTCGTTACTAACTCTATGGGAGGCAGAACAAAAGGTTGACTAGAAGGGACCAAGGCTTTGGAAGGAGGCCGTGGACGAGACATCTGTGAAATAGAGGAGATAAATTAGCATCCACTGAGGATATCTAATTGATCAGTATGTTCATGTAAACAGTTAATATAATGAGAAAGTTGTTGTTTCTAAGCTTTAATCCGATGAAATTGTATGTACTGGGCTCTTTTAGTAGGTAAATGGGTTGATTTGAGAAAGGCAAGGCAGCGAGCAGTATGTTTGACTAAGGTTTTATAGTGTTTAATCTGGTGTTTATGGTAAGGAATAGAGGGAATGGGCATGATGTAACTCACTATTCACCCTGTAAAAATTCTCGGGTAAGAAAATCAGGAATAGAATTTTGACAACCAGGTATATATTCAATTTCAAAATCAAAAATACTTAAAATAGATTGCCAACGAGCAAAAATTTGCTTACTAGCAAGATTTTGAACATCTTTTTCTAAAACATATTTAGCAGATTTGCAATCAACATGAAGTAAAAATTTTTGATTTAAAATATCATCTTGAAATTTACTAATACATAAAACAGTAGATAAAATTTCTTGTTTAATAGTACTATAATTCTTTTGTGCTTTATTCCAGACACCAGAATGATAACGAACAATTTGTTCAGATGACTGAGGAGTAATTTTCTGGAGAAGGATGCCACCATAACCAATATCAGAGGCATCAGTTTGAATAATTTTGAATGAATTTTCAGTAGGAATACCAAGACAAGGAAGAGACTTGACATATTGTTTAACCTGTTTAACAATAGCAGTATGAGTAGAAGACCAAGGAGGAGGATTGTCTTTTAACCGATCAAACAGAGGTTGACAAGTTTTCCTAAGGTCTTTGTAAAATTCAGCAATATAATTCAGTGATCCTAAAAAATGTTGTAGTTGAGTTTTATCTAAGATTTCATCAGGAAATTTAGACGCAAATTCAATGGAACGACTAATAGGTAAAATAGTATTCTGGTGAATATCATAACCTAAAAATCTGGCTTTGGTTTGAAACAATTTAATCGTAGGAGCAGAAATGATTAGACCATGACTCTTAATGGTATAAAAGAATGCAGTAAGATGTTTCCAGTGTTCACTAATTGATTTTGAAAAAATAAGAATATCATCTATATAAATTATGGAAAAATGACTAAATAGATTGAAAATATCATTCATTATATTTTGAAATTCACTAGGAGCATTTTTTAACCCAAATGGCATGACATTCCATTCATAGTGACCAAAAGGTGTTTTAAAAGCAGTTTTATATCTATCTTTAGGATGAATTTGTATTTGCCAAAAACCACTTTTTAAATCAAATTTACTAAAAATAACAGCTTGACTAAGTCTTTTAATCAAATCTTTTTTATTAGGAATAGGATATCGAATCCATTCTAAAACTTTATTTAATGGTTTATAATTGATGACTAAGCGAGGGACACCTCATTCTAATTCAGCATTTTTATTCACATAAAAAGCAGGACATGACCAAGGTGATTTCCTTGGACTAATTATTCGATTTTTTAATAGTTCATTGATTTCTTTGTTACACATTTCAAGTAATTCATGATTCATTTGAATAGGTCTAGATTTAGTAGGAATTTGACTTTCATGAAAATTCTTAATATATGGTAATGTGACTACATGTTTTTTCTTATGCCAAAATGCAGTAAGTAAAGTAGAACAAACAGTAGTTTCTAATTTTAATTTAAATTCATTAATTTGAGAAATAATAACTGGATTAGTTAATTGTTGATCAATTCTTTTGTAATTAATTCCTTCTTTAAGATATCTTAAGTCGATTAATCGTTTGAGAAATAGAACAATCTTTTAATTGATTTAATTCTAATATTTTAGGAGGAGATAAGATTTAAAAGTAACAGGTTGACCTAAAACATGAGTAGTTATTCCTTCACTAGAGGTGGTAAATGGGTATGGTAAAAATATAAATGGTGTTCCTAAAATAACTTTATCAGTCATATTTTTTACCAAAACAAAGGAAGTTTTAAAGCAAACATTATTTTGACATATATGAACTTTAGGTATTTTATATTTAATATGCATTTTACTACCATTAGCAGAAGTTAATTTTTCACGACATTTTTCATAATATTTAGTAGGGAGTAATCCTTCTTGAATACAATTAAGATTGGCACAAGTATCAATTAAAGCGATAACATCTAATTCAAAATTATTAATAACTATTTTAATTTTAGAATACCATTTTTGAATATGGATTTTATTAAGGAGATTTAATCTATTATCTTCATGATTATGAGATTGAGATTGATGTGATCGATTATCAAATAAAAGATTATCAGGGTTAGTAGGTTCATCAGATTCATGTTCAGATTCATTAGGAGAAACATTATTGGTTTGGAAATTATCTAAATTTTTATTAAGTTTTAATGTTATAATTTCATCTTCTAAATGTTGATCTTTATTTTGTAAATCTTTAATGGTTTGTTTAATCTGATTAATTTCTTGTTGTAAATCTTGTAAGGTAACTTCTTTGTGTTTATTTTTAAATCTTTCTAAGGTTTTAGATAGACTAATAATAGGCTTATCAAACTTAGGTTTATGATTAGTATTGATTAACAAAGATTTTAATTTATCAGTATATTTCTTTTTTAATTCAGAATCTTCAAGTCTACTAATTAATTCAATAAGAGCAGTTTCTTCTTGATTTTGTTTAGTAAGAACATTAATTTGTTTAACAGGTTTACAACAAATATCATTACATCCTAATTCTATATTATTATCAGAATCTTCACTAGGTGAATTGTAATTAGATGAAGTATTAGGATTATCAGAAGAGGAATTACTAACAGATTGATTTAATTGAAAGATTTCAAATAATTGATTTTTTGATTCATCATTAATTTGAAGTTGATTAACTTTATCTTTTAATTTTTGTTTTTCTTTACATTTATTAGAATAATGACCTTTTTGACCACAGTTGTAACAAGTAATATCTTTATTAGATTTAGCTTTTGGATGTGATTTCTTGTAATATTTCTTTTTAGGTTTAGTATAGAATTTATCATTTGATTTAGAAGGTGAATAATTCTTTTGATACTTGTTTGAATATTTGTAATTGGATTTACTATGTTTTTTTATGTGTTTTCCTATGGGAAGGTGCAACAGGAGGTAAACCATATTGTTCACAAAAATTACCTAATTCATATTCAGCCTTATGTTTATCTTTAGTAGCTTTTTGACTGAGTTTAAAATCAACACACATTCTTAATCTTTCTTTTTGAATAGTGCTAATGATATCACCATAAGTTAAATTGTCATATTCAATGATACCAGTAGGTTGACTAAGAACATCTCTAATTTTGTGAGCAAACAAACTAGGTAATCCGTTAATAAATTTTTCTTCCAAAAAGATTTAGTACAATCTTCTCTTAACATAACTCTAGAGGTAAATACATCTTTATACCATCTAAAATCACTTAATTTTGGACAAGTAAGGTTACTAGTTGATCATGTATGCGAGAATATATATTAGTAGGAGTACCTATGAAATGTCTAACTATGGTATAGATTAATGTGTTAACACCATCAGGTTTGTAATAGCCAATAGTTTCATCAAAGATTGGTAAATCATTTCATCTTTTTGATTAGCATGTAAGATTGATTCTCTTTGATCTTCAGTAAGGTATTTTTCCCACCAAGATTTGAGCATACCGGTAAAACCAGAGGTAATTAAAGAAGTAATTTCAGGTTGAGAGTAATCAGGGTAGTTAGTCAGATAACTATTTCAACCATAGATAAGTGATTTAATTTTTGAAGTATTTGATCTTCACTAAGACCATCAATATTCCATTCGTATAATTTTTTAGCAGATACAGAAAATTGATTAGAAAGATTAGTTTCTTCATATTGGAGGTCAGGTGGAGTAGGTCAAGAATACAAATTTTTAGTAAGAGTAGTCGGTTGAGGTTTAGGATAGTGAAGTTTATTAAGATTAGAAGATTGAAATTGTTGAGCTAATTGATTAATTTCATTATCAGTTGTATCAGTTTCTGATTGAGTAGAAGCCTTGTCTAAAGGTTGGTTTAGGACAGTAAGACCTTTTTCCTTAGATGGTGAAGCTTGTTCAGAAGTAGTTAATTTAGTGAATAGTTATTCTATAGCTTTAACAGTAGAAGTATTTTGAGTGACTAAACTATTTCTTTTAGAACGATTACTGGGTAAGTTAATTAAATGTTGATCTAAAGATTGTTTAGTAGATGTAGTGTTAGCAGAATAATCATCTAAATTAGTTTCTAGTTTATCTAATTGTTTACCAATTGTTTTTAAACATTGATTAGTATAATTATTTTGTTTAATAACTTTTTTAATTTCAGGGTCAGTGCTAGGCAACTTAAAAGGAGAGGCTGGGACTTCAGATCCTTGATGTTCAATAATGATATTAGATAAAGGAGGATGACTAGAGCTAACAGTTGTATTAGGAGAAGTTTTCCATTTATGTTTTGTGATTGTATTAACCTTTTTGTAATAGTTGTCTAAATATTCAAAGAAATAAATTTCCATACTATATTCAATCATAAAATCATACCATTTTCTAGTAAGTTTAGATTGTTGAGTAGAATTATATTTAGCACGATAAGCATGTCTTTTAGTCCTATTTTCTTTAGATTTAAATTCATCATGTAATTTATCAAGATCAGGAGCAAAAGATTTACTAATTGTCATTAATTGAGGGTTGATTGGAGGTATTACTTCGAAATTAGTTTGAGTAGGGGAATTATTTGATTTAGTATCTTCTTCAGGGAAATGTGTGTGAGTAGATTAAACATGTTTACTAATTTGAGAAGTAGTAGAGTTATCAATGCCTTTTAATTTACTATGGGAGGGTTGACCAAGATTAATTTGACTATTTTTTCGGAATAAAGGAGTATTAAATATTTCATCTTCAGTTTCAACATCAGTAGGTATACTAGAAGTACTATGTCTAGAAGATTGATTACGATTAAATTTAATACGGACTGAACCGTCAGTAAATTGTTGAATATCTTGGATATCTTGACTAGTGGATTGTTGTTGATTATGTTTGTAATTTTCATTGACTGTAATCCATTGATCAGGGAGAGTAATATCTTTCCATTCTATCATTTGAGGGATATTTATATTAGTATCATTGTTACTAGTTTGAATCAGTAATGTGTTATCCTTAGGACTTTTATGTAAAGTTTGAACATTTAAATTGGTTTTAATACATTTATAATGGACACGGTAAATTAAAGCAATATTATGAGTTTTTTCTTTCATATTAGTAAATGAACCATTTAATTGAATATTTAAAGTTAATGCATCTAATATGTGTGGATCTCTAAGACTGAGTGTGAAATCAGGAAAACAATTAAAATGAATAGGTCCTTTGTGAAGACCAGTTTCCACCATACCCATTAAACTATCATTATAATCAATAAAACGAGCATATCTTAAACATAATAAAACAGAAGCATTTTTACCTTGTGGAGTTAATGGTTTGATTCCAACTTGAATTAATCCTAAATGAATAAAATTGTGACCAGTTTTTAAATGACGTTTAATAGTGTTAGCATCAAATAAGTGACAGGTTTCTCTAGGCTTTTCTAAAGCATAAACTTGTTCTAATATTTTAACATGCAGATTAACATCAAAAGCAGATTGTAAAAACGTAGTTTTATAAATTTCTTTAACTGATAATTTTGGTATATTCCAACTTAAATCCAGTTTATCATTTTGTATTTCTAATTCTTCTTCATTAATTACTAATCCTTGATTAGGTATTGAGGGCAAAGTTGTTGACCTAGAACTGACTGAAGAGTTACTTCTAAATAATCGACTTATTTTTCTTTAATTAAACTGTTTTACAGGAATCTTAATACATTGTCTAAATTTATCATGTTTTCACATACTAGGCTTTCACACATACCCATTTCGGAGGACCCCTAAAATCCAACACTGCCTAACCAAAGGACTGACCAAGGACAGGGACGAACATTGGGTGGCTAGTAACAAAGTGGAAAACACAGATATAAATTTGATAGATTAAGATGACTGGAAACAGATTAATAGACAGAAAATAGAGTTGACTCAACAGAAGTAGCAAAGCAGTAAGCAAGAGATAGCAACATAACTTGGCTCTGATACCAAAGGGAACGGAAGCAGGAAGTAACACTAAAATAATAATAATAAACGGAAAAGAGAAAACAGTATATATATATATATATATGTATATATGTACACACATTCAAACATTGTAACGACTTTTTTTTTTTTTCCTTCTAAATATATTTATATATGTACACACATTCAAACATGGTAACGCCTTTTTTTTTTCCTTCTAAATTTAAGATACAAATATATATATACACACATATTAAAATTCAAATAGGAACTTGTTTGGATTTCCAGCAAAGAATAGAAACCCAATTTAACAATTGAACAAGATGAATGACTAACACAGAACAACCAAGAAGTCATCCAAAACTCACCAACCCATCATATATAGCAGCAGTGAAGACAACGAAATAACAATAAAAAAAAAGTTGATAAAAATGGTTATTGAAGTGATCAATCCACATATTCAAACACCCAAGCCCTCGATTCTAGCAAAATCGAGCTTTAATATTGTTATTTCATCACACCTAGAAGTAGATCAAGCTTCGATCTTGCTTGAATGTGCACCTCCAACCAAAAACCATAAAGAAATTTGTAATGACCTCCCAAATTAAAGTAACCAACTTCTAGCTAAATCTTTAAAATTAAATAAAGTTAAGTACCCAAAACCATAGCAATACCATGTATTGAAAAAGACAGTCAAAGCAAAACTTATATACCATAGTCAAGAATGAAGCACATCAGCTAAAAAATTGGTAGTCATGTCCAAAACAAGAAAAGAAGTAGAACAACAAAACTGTGATGTATACATAGTATTAGTATATATATACCTGCAATTGGAAGCCATGGCAGTGATGCCATTAGTGGTGAACCCCTCACAGCTTACTAAAACCAAAGACTTGAAATTTACAAAGATCGAGAAAGTAAGTCAAGACCCTTATCAGAAACCAGCATCCGCTTTAAGCGTAGGCCCTCCAGATTGACACCATTCTTGGCCATGGCTTCAATCTATGGGTACACAAAGCCTCCACAATCATGCGGGACCAAATTGAAGTTCGCAAAATGGGGCTTTCCTTTCAACGTTAGAAACCTAACTCTAGGAAACCTCTTGATCAACTTCTCCAAACTAATTGCATAACAATTCCCTACAAATACACTTTCTCTGTTGAACCTCTCCACCCTATACCATGACTTGCACACCATTGACACCGCGTTGCTGTCTCTATGTGACGTCAAGAAATCAAATATGTGCTCTAAGACCTCATCCTGACAATAACCCTAATTTCTCTCACCTTCTTTCTCTCTCTATTTTTCCAAATTTGGCGATGGTGATGGACGAGCAAGGGCGATGGGAATGAGAGAGAAGAGAGTGTGGCGAAAGAGAGAGGTCACAATTGGAGGAAGGGTGCTGAGGAGAATAATCACCGGTGGGCTTTGGGATCTCCATAGGCAGTTGTACTAGTAGTGGCTGGAGAGATTATAGGAAGGAAAGAGGAGACGGGGAGAGAGAGATAGAGAGGGGCAGAGCATGGTGAGGTAGATATAAGAGATTTAGGGATCAAAGGATATTTTTGTCTTTTCATGCTCAAATGAAAGGGTAATATGGTCATTTCATATAATCAAGTAACGTCGTTTGTGCAAAATAGATGGATTGAGAGAATCTTGATATTGTCAGTTAAAGTGTGGGAGGTTTTTGTAATTATTGAAATCACATGAGAAGTCCATGTATTTGTTAGAAATCTCAAGGGAGATAAGTGTAATTTACCTATTTTTTTTAATGAATATATAATTATTTTGTAAAAAGTCATATAAATTGTTATTTTCCCTAATAATTTTGTCTTTCTATTGTTACACCAAACTTCATCGCCTTTAAAACCAAATTGTTATTATTGAAATCTTACATTTCAACAAAACCAACATTCACTCCTCTTGTGATGTAGGCTAGAAAAATCAAGAAAAGTACTTTAATGTACAAAGATATAAGGATAAATTACAAATATATTCCTAAGATTTGTTGGGGTAGTGAGTATTCTAATAAATAGCAGATATTAATCACTTGCCAACAAATTCAACTTGGAATAATAAGGGTATTTTTGCATTTATGACCTGTCACCCCAATAATATGTATTTGCAGTTGAGGGAAGCTGGTGATCTATGTATTTTGGTACTACTTTTTCTGATCATAGTGAAATAGCAACGATTATAGATAAGGTGTTAATTTTAAGGCCAACCACATAAACTTTTATTGTTGTATATGTGATTTATAATTTATTATTTACTTATTTTTTTTTTGTTTTTCGCATTTCATATATCCTTACTAAAGATTCCACAATCCTTAATTGTTTCAAAGTTCTCCACCATATGATCAAGTTAGAGGTGTTTTAGAAAAGTAATTTGGTACAAGTAAGGATCCAAGGAGAATATTCGGCCACCAAAGAGAGAATCCAATAATGTAATTCTTTGCTCATTTCCACACTCTCTTCCCCATTGATCATACCAATCATGTTCATCACTTTTTGCCTTTGATTATCCAAACTCTTCTTCAAAAACATCAAACTCCCCCATCACCACCTCCCTATCCAATGATCCACCACCAATCTCACCACCATCCATTTGGGTTTGTAAATCCAACTTCTCTAACTCTCTTCCCCTGTCTTAAATGATTGTTTCGCCTTCGAATCGAACTTGTTTCATACTATTTTTTCTATGTTTAGTGATAGTGGTGGTGGAATGAAGGTGGATGTAGAGATGGTGGCATGATGGTGGGGTGGCGATGGTGGTGGTGGTGTGGTGATATTAGTAAAATTTTAGACCGAAAAATATTTTCTTCCTTTTAAAAATAGAAAATATTTTCTATCCAAATAAACTTGTTTTCAAATTACTTTTGTTTTCTATTTTACCAAATATGAAAAAATATGAAATATATTTTTTGCCTAAACAAATGATGTGTAAAAGACTATGATATTATATATTGTTTTGTAATTCTAGCTATTTTAAATATAATAGTAGCTTGAGACCTAACAGAATGAGAGTAGGCCTCACACTTGGTCCATAGTATGAAGGTTGGGTCGAGCAGATGCTAGGTATACCTGGTAGGAAAAATGGACCGAGCTAGAATCATGCCAGCTTGTGAAGCACTCAACTTGAATAAAGCACTACATGAATCCTCAGTCTATAGCTTGGGAGTCTTTGGGCCAAAATGATTAACGAATGACTAAATGTGCAGTGGTGGCAGGAGCAATTAGGGCGAGCAAACCATCTCTGTCCGATCTACTACGTGAGAAGTGGATATACTTCAAATTACAAACTTACAAAGTTTAGGGTGCTTAAGTATGATAGATCTATCATTTAAGAGGTAGACTCCTAATAGGTTGGGCTTATGAATAGAAATTACAAGTCCATTAGGACTTTACCAAAGAAAAAGTTAAAAAATCACAGGGTTCATCTAATAAAAAGGTAATATAAATCTAAGTACCCAAACTCTCTATGCTTTCCTTGATTTTGATCCTAAAAGTGAAACTTAGGAATCAAAAGGGTTTTTCTGACACACACCTATCAATAGTTGATTTTACTTGATCACAAAGTGTTTACCTGCGAAGAAATTTATTGTCCGTACATTAATTATAATATTTAAAAATTTAAATTTATTATATTAAAAAATTATGTATATAAATATATTTAATAAATATAAAGAAAGGAGGAGGTCAAGAAAGATCTGTTCAAGATGTACGGGATGCAGAGGTGGACACGTCACCTATTTAATATTTGTTAACTAGCCAGGTATATGTCATTGACAGACCTTATAAAAGTGGGGATAACATTTAGTTAGGATTGTAAATGAGTCGAGTTAAGTTTTGTTGAGTTCGAGTTCGGCTCGTTTGTTTATGAAGTTTATTTATTGAGTTGGAGCTCAGCTCGATAAGTAACTGGGTTCGAGCTCGAGCTTAAGCTCGGGTTCGGTTCGATAAGATTTTTTTTAATATTATTTATATTAATTAAATAAAAATATTTAAATAAAAAATTTTATTTATATTATTTAATATATAAATAATATATTTATTATATAATTTAAATAAAGATAAACGAGTCAAACTTATTCGAGTTCGAACTAGAGCTCGACTCATTTACTAAATGAGCCTTTGAGTTCGAGCTTGACTTGTTTACTAAATGAGCCGAATTATAGTGATTCCGATTTTGACCCATCACTTGTCATATTTCGGACTCGAGTTGATATGGTTTTGAATGGTCATTCATATTTTTTTCTCCCTTGTCTTTCCCTTTATTTTGGTTGTCGGATTGTAGTTGTGCGTTTGGAACATGTTGGATGTGTGTTTTTTTCCAAAGCTATGATGCCCAGATTTTGGCTCTTCCGCTCGAGCGGGCATTCTTGCACTCGAGCGGGCTTCACAAATTTTGCTCCTCCGCTCGAGCGGCCATTCTTGCACTCGATTCGGATTTGTCGATTCTCAATATTTTTGCAAGTCTGCAAATACTGGAAGAATGCATTGGATGCTCGAGCGTCCAGTTTTACGCTCGAGCGAGGTCTTTCGTTTGCAAAACTTATGAAAGAGCATATTCCATGCTCGAGCGCCACTTTTCACGCTCGAGCGGAACTTTGTGTCTGACGCTCGAGCATAGCTTTCCATGCTTGAGCGGACTGCGTGTATAATAGTCCATGAAAACATCATTTTGAATCACTTTTTCTTTTCTCTCTCTCTCTCTTTAAAACTCCCCAAAAACATAGATCTACACTTTCTCTTTCTAAAACTCACATTCTCTCTAAGATTTCATCTAGATCCGTTGGGATTTCCACCCTAGTGCCTTTGAGAAAAAGGTAGAGCGCTTCAAGATCTTCATTTTGATCCGAACAGAAGTAGGTTTCGGTGTTCTTGGCATTTCACTCTTGCATGGTTCGTCTTCACTCTTTGAGGTAGGGACATTCTACACTTTGTTATGATCTTTAACCTAGTTATTTGTTGTTATGTGTAAATGGTGGGTTTTTGGAAGTTTGGAGAAAACCTAGGGCTTGGATTCAAATTGAAAAGAGGGATTTCTATGTTGTGTTTTGTAAATGGATATGGGGTTTTGATTATGAGGTTATCTTGGGTTAGAAAGGTGGATTTTAGCCTTTGGATTGACATTTGGGAAAGGGAAAAATTTGTCCTAATATGTGTTAAATAATTATTTTGTATAAATAATGGAATTGGTATAAGAAATGTGAAATTGAGAGGATATATAATTGAATGGTGTAGTTGGATTTGTTAAATCACTCACCTATGGAAATGTGATGAATTATCTATTATAAAGATTGTATATCTGTTTAGAAATAATTGTATTGGGCTATCGGTGAAAGATAGCTATGATTGTTGTAGAAATTGCATGAGGATTAGGTGAATTGAAACTAATCATTTAATTGTGTCATTGAATATGACGGTATGACGAAACATTGAATATGTATAATTGATGGTCATTGAATATGACAGTGCTTTTAAATACATTGTATATGTATAATGTTTTGGGACAAGAAATGAGATGTACTCCATGTTTTGGGAGGAGATAGGGGATGGACTCCATTGAAATTAAGTTGGCCGGAGTGTCTAGGGTGAAAGTCCCGAAATTATATGTATACATGGGTGCTGATCTCGCGGACGAAATTTTCGTAAAATGGCAAGATTGAAGTGCTTATATGATAGTTGTGTTGATTGAGAACCACTGAGTTGTAGTCTCAGTTGGGTGATTTGGGAAAATTGTAGACTTGGCTTGTGAAATTGAAATGAAATGAATTAACTTGAAATGAACAAATGGGAATGGATGGAGTTGTGAATATCGGGACCGTGTGGTCATAAGAAGAATGAGCATTTTGTCATAACTATTGAATATATCTCTGATACTTATATCTTAGTTAAACCTCATATATTGTGAAAGACTGTTTCTATTGGGCTTTGGCTCACCCTACTTGGGAAACCATTTTCAGGTACCGGTGACATGCTTCCTCTAAGGATGTAGCTTGGGAGGACCGAGGAGCTGGAGGCTCTATTTTGTATTTTGTGTTAAATGTTTATTCAAGTTAAGGGCTTTATATATGTACAGAGCTTACGACTCTCTTTTGTTGTAACCAAGCAATGTCTTGGAAAGATGTAAGCCCGTAGGGCATTTGTTTTGTTGTCAACTGATATTACATGCTATAGGTTCAGGATGAATATTTATGAATGTATATTGCATGTACTATCTTTTGTAATTCGAATTCAGATGAATGGAAGTACACCAATTCTATTTTGCTCATTTCTCTTATGAGTTGGATTATATGTATTATTTTGGGAGCCCACGAGGCCCGACATGGGCTGGGCCTGGCCGGCCCCAGTCCCGGGTGGACAGGGCCAGGCCGGGCTAGATTTACACCCCTAGCTCCATCCTCTCCACCAATCACAAATTTTTTGATAATTACCTAATCATTCCTCAAAAGAACTAAATATTTTGTCTTATTCAAGTGGTATTACAGATGTGATATTTTATTTTTGTTTTGTTGTTTCAAAACTCAAAAATTTCACAACTTTTATTATATACATTTATTTTTAATAAAATTTATATTTTTGGAGTCTACACAACGAGAACAATTAAACAAGACCAATATTGAATAAAAAATTGTATAAATAAAATATTATTTTTTTAGCTATACAAAACCAATAATTTTACCCGGCGTGATGAGGAGATCATGCCTCAGCCTCATTTTGGCTATGCCCAGGCTTTGGGGCGGATGTGTGGGCTTACTTTCCACGAGGCTTGATCTTTGGCCCATGACAGAGAGCTAGATATACCCAGCTTGATTCATCGATTTTCTGACATCGGTGACAGAGGCGACCCTCTCTGGTAAGGCTTTCGGCAACATGCCCTTTGTTTACGCATGCTCGCGTATTACTTCTTGCCCCTAGTTACGGCGGAGCCAACATTCAGTTGATCGAAGTAGCCCAATGCCTGAAAGAGGATAAGAGTTGCATTGGTTTGGCCTTGGCTGAAACCCTGATGGCCTTAGATGCCTTTCATCGACGAGAGACCACCAGATTTGTGAGGAGTCTACTACTTCTTCAGGTATTGTTTCCCACCCTTTCTGATATATGCCTCGTGTATCACTCGGCACTCGTGCTCTATTTTCTCTCAAAACCCTTTCTTTACTTTTCTCTTCACACACATCTCTTTACTCTTTAATCTTTCTTATTTTTCATCCCTCCCCGAGTATGGCTCATGGATAAGCTAAAAGTGGTGGACCCTTGTCTTGAATATTCAGCCTGAGCATATTTCTTCTGCCAACGACTAGTGGACTTTCCCAACGAGGGATGGTGGTGCAACTGGATGTGTAGCAGATCTGTAGCTGATATTGCTTGGCGTTGCCTCTAGCTCAATCTGACTGAGATGAATTACAGCGTGTCTCGACAACCAAGCATACAGTTGATTGGCCTCATGCACTGTATGTTCTACTTCCCTTTTCGGTTTAGATGCCAGTTCGGGCATGATCAAACCCGTCCAGACGATGTGGTAGAATACCTGACTTCCTTTTCGATTTGCACTTCACACTTAACTCAACACCTTGCTGCCTTGAGGATAAGAGAGCTCCTGGCCCCTGCCCCTAGCTTCAGTTGTACCCTTTTTGGCGAGTGCTTAGCTTGGCTCGAGGATGAGGCACAAGCCGCACCCACTTTGGCTACAGAGGCTTCCGCAAGCACGAGTAGAGGACGTAGGAGCACCTAACTCACCTATGCCCCTAGTTTATTGCATTGACCTTTCTTTTCAAGTTTTATGATGTAAAAGCAACTTTGATTTAGCTCAGAGAGTTGAAGAATGTACTTGTGTTGAAATCAATGGAATTCAAGTTGTGAGCACCAAAAATTGTCCTTTTGGTCCCAAAATGGTCTAAGGTGTAAAAGGTAAATTTTTGAGAAAAATCAACTTTTATTAAAACTTTCCAAAACCATTTTCGAAAATGATCACTGTCTGACATGCGCAGAATCAATCCTCAAGATGTACAACCCCGAACCAAAAGATCATAACTGCCCCTGATTGCATACCACTACTACTCTGCATTGTAGCCAGCTTTTCTGCCCAAAAAGATCACAACCAATGAAGATCACAACCAAACTAACAGATGATGAACAAAGATGACCTGATCAGACAAAGGGACAGGATAGTTGAGTTGGAGATAGTTACAGCCGAACTTCAAGATGAAGTTGCCTACATATCCCAAAGATAAGAATCAGGTATTACATAGTTCGGTTTAGGTTCACTCGAGTATTAACTCTCTCCTTTTGCGCCCTAACTTTTGCCAAAGTCGCCCTTTAGGGTTTTCAACCTTGCGAGCTCAGTTTTTCTTTGTTTCTGATTTTTCATGCTCTAACTTTTGCCTAGGTCACCCTTCCAGGTTTTTGGCCTAGCGAGCCTCTCAGGGGTAATATTTCTTCAACTTGTCCATATTGATCGGCTGTGAAAATTCCAGGCCATCTAGGTCCATGAGAATAATTGCTCCACTCGACCAGATAGATTTAATGATGTAAGGAATAGTCCAATTGGGTCGAAACTTGCCCCTAGGATCATGGATAGGAGCTCGGTCATCTTTTTGTACCATATCTCCTTCCTTGAGATTTCTGGACTTAGCCTTCTTGTTAAAAGCCCTATCAATTCTACGCTGGTAGCCTTGAACATGATACAATGCCTTTAGCCTCCTCTCATCAAAGAGCATCAACTCCTCAAACCTGCTCTGTTGCTAGTCTGCCTCTGCTATCTGACACTTAGCCATAACTCGAAGTGATGGGACTTCAATTTTAATTGGCAAAACGACTTCCATCCCATAGACAAGAGAATAAGGGGTTGCCCTTGTGGATGTTTGGATCGACGTCTGGTAGCCCCAAAGTGCAAATGGCAGTTTATCTGCCTAGTCCTTATAGGTCTTAACCATCTTCCGCAGGATATTTTTGACGTTCTTGTTTGCGGCCTTTATAGCTCCATTGGTCTGTGGTCTATATGTCAACGACTTACGAAAAGGCACGTTGTATTTCTCAAGCAAATCCACCACCGCTTTCTTGAAGTGTGAGTCATTATCTGATATGATCTCGTTCGGAACTCCATACCGGCAGATGATATTGTTTCTGATAAATTTGGCCACATGCGATGCCTTCAACACTGCATAGGATAGAGCTTCCACCTTTTTCATAAAGTAGTCAATCGCCACCAGAATAAACTCATGTCCATTCGAGCCCTTTGGCGAGATTGCCTCGATGACGTCGATTCCCCAAACTGAGAAAGGCCATGGTGAAGTCATGTTGTTGAGCTTTGATGGCAGGATATTCATACGATTGGCATGGATTTGACATTTGTGGCATCGCCGCACAAAACCGATACAATCCTCCTCCATGGTTGACCAGTAATAGCCTTGTCTGAGGATCTTCCGAGCTAGCATCACACCATTGATGTGAGCCTCGCATTCTCCATTGTGGATAGCTGCCATGAGGTGCTTCGATTTCTCTTCCTCCACACACAGTTTATGCATTCCCAGATGACCTCTTTTATACAGTTTACCCCTACAGATGATAAATTGGACGGCCAGACACCGTATTCCCCGTTTGTCTTTGGCATTTGCCCCTGGTGGATATGATTCCTTTTCCAGGAAGTTCCAAATAATACAAAGGGTTTTTGTCTTGAACTTCATCTATCGTTACAATGGTCTTATAAGCCGGCGTGCATTTTTGTTCGATGATAATCGAACGCATCTAGACCCCAAGTGGATGTCTACCATAGAAGATAGAGTTGTTAAAGCATTAGCGAACCAGTTGTTCTCCCTCAGCAGATGTGCAAACGTTAGTTTTTCAAACCTAGGAATCAAAATATCTAAGGTCTGATAGTAAACCTTCATTTTCTCCTCTTTGACTCTCCAGTTCCCGTTTGCTTGAGAAACAACCAAGTTCGAGTCCCCGATAATGTCCAATCTTATTGCCCCTAGTTCTACGGCAACTTCTAAACCAGCAATACACGCTTCATATTCTGCTTCATTGTTGGACACCTTGAATCGAAGTTTGAAGGCTAAAGGTATATAGGAGTCGTCAGGTGCTATCAACAACACACCAATCCCATAACCGTACTGATTGGACGCTCCGTCAAAGTACATCATCCACAATTCCTCTTTTACGTATAGAATATCTTTATCTGGGAACAAGTATTCCACTACCTCATCTCCTTCTACCGGGTGGTCTGCCTGGAATTCCGCCACAACTCTTCCTTTAACTGACTTGCGCACAACATACTTGAGATCAAATTCGAAGAGAAGAAGCAACCAATGAGCCAACTTACCCGTAAGCGCTAGTTTCTCAAAAGGATATTTGATGGGTTCTAATCTCAAAACTAGGTGTAGACACTCCATTTTTGACGGCTCTTATGACTTGGGTGTCCTGGCATGCATACCCGATGATGAGTCTGTTTGCTTACCAAGTGCTTGAAGTCCTCAGCGGAATGCCACACTTTGAGCCTTTCAAACCCTATATCCTTTTTGTCTCATTTTTGGACCATGCCTTGGTCTTTCTAGCCTACAGCTTTTGGTGGCTTGCTGGCCACTTTTTCAGGCTGCCGGCCATCACTTTTGGACTGCCGGCCACTGATGTGGCTTCCTGGCCACCAGTGTATTTTGCAGATATTTTATGCCAGCTGTGCCAGCTGTTTGCACAGATGCACCCATCTTTACCCACGTGTAGGGCTGAATATTCTCAAGGAAATTTCATGTTTTCTATATATAGAGACCGCCTCTCTCTTGTAGCGAGGTTAGAAAATTTTGAACTCAAAAATTTTCCTCTCACTCTCTCTCTCTCTACAAATTCTCTACACTTTAGCCTCCAATTCCTTAACCTTTGCCTATACACCCTTAACCAAATCTTCTCATCTTTGAGCTAAGGTGTTCTTGAGCTTGGTTTGAGCTCTAGAGGGTGTATTTGCTTGGTTTTGTAGCTTGGAATTACTCTTCTCTTCAAGAGGTATAATACTTGCTTTATTAGCTTGCTTTGCATACTTGTTTTTCTATCTTTTTCCCACTGATTTTGGGTTATTTTTGGGCTATAAAAACTTTGTCTTTGTGGGCTGAAATTTGTGGCTTTAGGCCATTTAAAGGTAGGGGGTGATTCACCCTTCTTTGTACCTTATTTGTAAGGCTTTCCCACATTTGTTTCCCACATTCAAACTATCTTTTTCCAAGCTTTTAAACATCGATTTTCAAAGCTTTTTTAGTGGTGAAAATCATGTTTTGAAGTCCAAATTTGAAGGGGTTAGCCTCCCCTTCTTGTGTCTTGTTTGCTAGCCTAGGTTGTGCCATGCTTTAGCTTATTTTTCTAGCTTGTTTTAGCTTAATTTTAGCATATTTTAACCTCTAATTTGGACTTTTTTTTTAACTCTATTTTGGGTTGGTTAAGTCATTTGAGTCTTGTTTTGTATGCTTCTAGTGTAATGGTCCCCACAGGCTTGGTGTTTTAGGCCTTTAGACACCACTTGTTTGAGTTGATTGCATTGTTTTAGTGTTTTTCTCACTTAATTTTAGCAAGCATAATCTCTGCAACCTCCCTCCTTTCTTGGCTTTTTCCTTTTTCTTTGAAAGTGGTTTCAAATCACTTGCTTGCCCAAGTATGAAATTGAGGTTTCATACTTAATGGTTTAATCCCTTACGGGGTTCATTACCAATGGTATGCCTGTTTCATACCCAAACAACTTGTGTTTTGAGCCCTCTTTCCATTAGAGGACTTTAATTCATCCAATGGACTTAATTGGTTACAGAATGGAAGGGTAATTAAAATAAGTAAACTTGGGACTAAAAGTGAGCAAGATAAGAATTTGATTGTGTCTTGGTGTGTTCAATTGGACGTTAATTGAACACATGGAACTTGGACCATTTCATACTTGCTAGTGATGAAATGATCCAAGTCTCCAAGCTCAACTTCTTCCCTTGATCTTTCATGAAAGGGAAGAGGCTTGTGTCTTGTTTTGCATTTATTGAGGTTGCACATCTTGAGTCACAAGCTATCATGCAATGAAATTACTTGAGTTGGTGGTTTGTGGCTTAAGTTCATCACTCCTTGGATTTGTTCATGAAAAGGAGGGGTGAATTGTGCAGACAACCCTTGAAAATACCCTGTATATGCTCTATTTGTCCTCTATTGCAGCAAGATGAACCTGTGCATCAATGGTCGACAAGTGGTGGGCAGACCACCTTTGATGGCTGGCAGGCCACTTTCATGGCCGGTAGGTGGCCGACAACCTTTACCAGTGGCCGACTGGCCACTGATGCAAATATCAGCAGAGTGTTGGTAAGGTGGAGCAAAATGGTTATGGAAATGTTCAATTGTGCAAATAGAGGCATTCGGGAGCAAAATGGTGGTCTTTTCGGGTGGAATCCGAGCATGCGCATGCGCATGCACATCTCTCACTTCCCGAGGCAGAGTAGTTAATTACGTAGTTTAATTACTTAGTTTACTTACACTTGTGCTGTAATTATTTAATTAGTTAGTTAACTAGTTAATTAATTCAAGTGTTGTAATAATTAGGTAAGTATTTTAGCTATTTATTCAGTTTGTAATAGTTAGCTTAATTAGCTTAGCTTAGTTAGCTAGTTAGCCTAGTTTATTCATTCGGACTCTCCTTCATGAGAGCGTAATGTAATAATGTGTATGTCTTCCAATCCCACGTCTTTCTCCCTTTTATTTATCCGCTTTTGATGGTTAGTTTAGGGGCATCATGTTTCGTTTAGCATATCGCATGTTTGCATCCATTCATTTTGTATTGCATGCACCAAGGCTCGGCACATCATTCAAACTGCATTGTCGTTTAAATACTTCTTTGAATACGTGCTTAGACCGCATGTTATGTAATTTAGTTGATCCATATGCCATATTAGTAGCCGAGCTTATTAGTTGCATATCGCATGTGTTGCATTAGACATTTGGCATAGTTAGGAACATGCATTTTTTGTAACTAGTTTCTTTTCTTGGCTTGGAGTACTAGGTGAGTTTTTAGTGCTTTAGCATACTTGCATGAGTGTGAGTGATTTCCATGACTAGCATACTTGCCATGAGACTAAGTGCTTACTTGTTAGTTTGTTTGAGTGCTTGTGGATGAAGGCTTATTGCTTGAAATGGAATGATTCAATGAATGTACGTTTTAAGCCCACTTTGTTAAGTGGCAAATTCATGAACTTTAAGCCCACTTTGTTAAGTGGCAAAATGAAACCTTTTTTCAAAAAACACAAACATGAAATCGAATTGTTCCAATTCAAGCAAACTAGTCTATACCTTGTGTGTGTGCATCACATAGTAATGCTAGCATAATAAACAGAAACAAGAGCATATAATGTTGATAAAAATCATATCATGATTAGTAGAGGCCGATCTTTGATCGGACGAGCGGGGGTGCTCAATCCATGACCTTCCCCTCTCGTAGCTAAGTTCCCGAGCCAAGACAATCTTGGTGATGATGGACACGTGGCCTTTGGCACGAGTCATGAGTTTCCTAAATTTTCCCAAAATAAAATATTTAGGTGACGACTTTGTATCTGACAAAGCGACTTTTTTGGCAATTTGATTCAAAATTGATTTTTTAAATGATTTGTCGGATTTGGACTCTTTGGTGTTTATCAATTTCACGTTGCACTCGTGAGATTAGATTCAGAACCACGGGAGTTCGAACTATAGGGCTTTATTTCAAACTTCCGAAAGGGGGCGCGAAAAAGTCGCGCTATAGTTTCTGGCGACTCCACTAGAGATATTAGAGAACTTGATTTGAAATTCATGATATGAAATTTTATCTACACTTATATGTTTCTTTGCATTGCATTTGCATTGGTATGCCTAAGTCACTGTGTTTGCCATCTGCTATTCCTGGATGGTTTGCTGGAGGCTTGCCTAAATGCTTGCCAAAAGGCGGACCGGTCGTGGGCTCTGTCATGATGGGAACACAACCCTTGGATCTGGACTATCGCTGTACCGTTTGATCTTTGTAGACACCCCATTTTTGACCGTCCTCGAGACTTGGACGTCACCGCTTGAACACTCGGTGATCATCCATGTTCGTGTTCGTCTTGAATTCCCGGAGGTCTCGGCTACGCGCCTTGCCTCAGGATCTCTCAACTCGATTGTTTTGTGTCTGGTTTTGTACCAAACACTTGTGTTTTTCCTTTGAGGGGCAGGGAATGGCTTGTGGGCCATCCCCACACTCCATCGGCCATGGCTTGAGGCCACCGGCTGTGTTTTGTTGCCACCGGCCAAATGTTTGGCCGGCCGGCACTATAGATGGCCGGTCGGCTATCCTTTTTTTGGTCAATTGCATTTTTGGCCGGCCGACTACTGTGCATCTGCTTTTGCAGATATTTTTGTACAGCTGGCATACACTTTCACCCCCTCCATACACGTGTATGGAGGGATTTCCCTCTTGTTAGCTTCCTTTGGAAGCTTTACAAGACAAAATTGTCTATAAGAGGGAGCCTCTTCTCTCTTGTTGAAGGTTAGACAACTTAGACAGCATTTTCAGAGGGTTTTGAGTTTTAGGGTTAGGGCTTATATATCCTCCATCTCTATATCTCTCTCTCTTGTGTTTAGTGAGTGTTTTGCCTTAGTTTTGCACACAAACACCCACCATCACACCTTCTCTTGGAGCTGAGGCCCTTGAGGGTTGTTTGTGAAGTTTTGGAGCTGATTTGAGCCAAAGAAGCAGCTGGTCTTCCATTCTTAAAGAGGGTCTACAAGGGTAAGACTTTTGTCCATTTTTTTACCCCATTTTTGCAAAGCTTTTTAGCCTATCTTGCATCTGTTTTTGAGCTTAGCATATAACATATAAAATTCTTGTTTTTGTCTGCTCTAAATAGTTTGTTAAGGGTGTTTTAAGCTTTGGGGTTGTTTGACCCCTCTTAAGGCTTGTTTGGCCCTTGTTTTGTGCCATTTTGGTTGAGCTCCGGGCCCATTGTGTTTGGGCCTCCTCACCACTGAAATCTTGAGAGATTTCAGAGGTGAGGATGGTGCCTTGAGGTCCTAGGAAGGAGAGGGCCACCCCCTCTCCTTGTTGTCCTTGAAAATGGCCATTTTTGCCTCTTTAGTGAGCACCATGTTTAGGTTCATGTTGGCCATGCCTTGACTGATTTTCGTGCTTATTATGTCATAATATAGCATTGTGTTTAGTTGGTTTTGGTACATCATGCTTGCTTAGCATACATGCCTTGTAATGCCATGATTTGCCTCAATACATGCATAGCATTTAGACTACCATGCTCATGTGTTTTGGCTAAGCTTTGTGAAGCTTTTATGCATATTTTAGTGTGCTTGAGGAATTTTTTCGGTTGTTTGGGTCATCCATGATTTGCTTTGTATAGCTACCATGCAATCCCTCTTGTACGCCTTAAGCATTGGCCCCTCTAGCATGCCATCCTTGCTTTGTTTCCGTGGTTTGGAATCACTTGGTATGTTATTTCAGACCTCATGATGTGCTTATATGCTTGCATTTGATGTCCCTTTAATGTTTCATAAGGTTGTCATCTCATGCTCCATGTTTAGGCCTCCATGCATGCCATCCTGTTTAGGCCCCTAGGATGCCATGTCATTGTGTTTTTAGTTATGTTTCAACATCCTAAACCTCTAATTTTGGTCATTCAATTCATGCCATGTTTGGTTTTGCTAAGGGTAGTTCAATACCTCCTTAGCTTGCCTTGAGTTTTGGACCTCCAATTGCATGCTTATGCTTGTCTTGTTGGCTTGGTTTGGCACCATTTTAACATGATTTTCAGAGCTTATGTTGCATGTCATTAGTCCATGTTTTTGTGCTTACAAGTTGTCTTTATGTGCTTAAGTGTTGGACCATATTTGCATGCATGTGTGTGTGTGTGTTGGACCTCACTTCCATAGTATTGGCCACTGATTTTGGCATGCTTGCGAGCTATCCATGTTAGTATAAGACCACCCCTTTGCATGTTGTTGTATGCCCACCTTGTGTGTTGTTGCATATTTGTGTGTTATTGCATGATTGGAGTTGCATGATTGAATGAAGTCACATGCTTGCTTGCATGCTTGAACACCCACATTGTGCCTTGCATACTTGTTAGTTGCATTGTCTCATGCCTTATGTCTTGCATGACCATTGTATGCCTTGTATGCTTCTTAGCATTGTCCATGTTGCATACTAGTCAACATGCTTAGGATTGCATTACATTGGCATGCATGCTTTGCCTCTTGAATTGCTTGTGATAGAGGTTGAGTTCAATTTGCTTGATTATGTGCATTGCATTCCATATCAACATGCACACTTGATTCTTTGGGCCATCATGCATGGAAATGCGTGATTGGTGGTCCGAGAACCGAGGCTCATCCTCCTTTGAGTCATACACATGATAAGGAGTGTGGTTGGTGCATACATTACTTGAAATGCATTGCCATGCCAAGTTCTGTCCTCTGCTGCTGTCAAACCAGTTTTTGCAGGAAGATTTGGCCGGCCGGCCATCTTCAGAGCCGACCGGCCATCCATTATTGGCCGATGGAGTATTTTGTGGCCGGTGACCATTATACATGGCCGGTGACCAATCCCTTCAGCCGGTGGTGTTCTACAGCACTCAGAGAAGCAACCCTAGGACTTGTGCAGTCTTCAGAGGAGGATAACAGCCAAAGCAGAGGCATCTTGTGCATGGCAGTGACTTCCGAGCGGAACCAAGTGCGCATGCATTGGACCCTCTTCCCGAGGCTGTTGTTTACTGCTTAATTATATTCAATTGATTTGTCAATTAATTAGGTGGTCTGTAATATTTAATTAGCTTGTTGGTTAGTTAAATTGTATTATTCTTTCGGTTCCTCCGAGCGAGGGCAAATTTGTAATAAGTGTGGGTGCGTGTGTGCATGTCTCCCAAACCCCCACTTCTTTCTCCCTTTTACTTACCTGCTTTCGATGGTTAGTTTAGGGCATGTTTACTTTAGCATACCTTATGTTATGCATGCGTGCATCATTCATCAGTATTGCATGCACTGGGCTCGGCGCATCACACTAACTGCATGAATATTTCAAAATCTAACTTGAATACATGCTACTTGTGCATCTTCACATGTCATTCATAGACTAGCCGAGCCTACTCTAGTGACATCCTGTATGTGTTGCATTAGGTATTTAAACATGGACTTGGATCATGCATGATTGCTAACATGTTCTTGTTTTGGCGCGGAATACATTGTAAGTATTTTATGCTTTAGCATCTCGCATGAGTGTGGATGTTAACATGACAGCATGCTTACCATGTGGCTAGATGCTTATGTGATATAAACTGCCTGAATGCCTGTGGGTGAAGGTTGGATTGTTTGAGTTGGAACAAATCATTGAAATCCGTATTTTAGCCTACTTGCGAGTAGCAAATTCCAAAGCATTTCCCAAACAAACGGATATGCAATGCTTCGTTCCAAATTAGGCAATCTAGTCTATACTTTTGTGTTGTGCGCATCACATAGTAATTCTAGGCTAATAACCGGAACAAGAATACATAATGTTTTCAAAATTGGATATCATGGTTAGTAGAGGCCGATCTTCGGATCGGGCGAGAGGGGGTGCTCATAGCTGACCTTCCCCAATCGTACCCAAGTTCGCGAGCTGAGGCAACTTTGGTGATGACGGACACGTGGCCTTTGGCACCGAGTCAGGGTTTCCTAAATTCCCCCATGAAAAAATATTTAGGTGGCGACTCTGTATCTGGCAAAGCAGTCCATGTTTGGCACTTCTTTACAAAAAATCTGTTTTCCAAAACGATTTGCCGGATTTGGACTCTTTGGTTCAGATTAAGAACAGTAACAAAGACGAGTCCGAACTGTAGCATCGAGGTCCCCCGCGGACTTGTTACAATCCTCATTTCACTTCTTGGTGTTAGGTGTGAGAGGTATATTAGGTAGTCTTGCTGAGGTATCCTTTTTGACCATTTGGCCTAGTTGCATATTAAAAGCCATAGAGACTGTTCCAAACTAGGACATGATGCTTACCCAAATTCAGGATTGTGTGAAATCACTTTGTTTGAATAGTGAACCCTAACTCCTGACGAAACTAGGACAAGGTAACCCTACCCCCTCATAGGGGTGTTTTGGCTCTCACTTACTTTGTATGTGCTTTTAGAGTGAAACTCTACAGGAGTATGCATATCAGTTGCAAGTTTGGGTATCAGATTTGGGGGCAGAAATCAGTGTTGAATGCAGTTCTACTTCTTTTGATTACAACTGTGTGTTGTTTACATCCGAGCTAAGGTGCTGTGTGGTTTCTAATTTTTTTTTTTTTTTTGCTTTCCTTTTTGCTTTATTTCTTTTTGCTAGGTAGTTTATTACAATTGCTTTGGACAGTTCGGTTACCCCCTAAGCACTCTGGACCCCTATAAGGAGACTTTACAAATCTGGGGATCTTGTTAGGGGACAACCAGTGTTTGCTTTGCTCCCACCGGTTACCAGACATAGGAGAGTTAGGCACAATTCACCAGTTCAGCAATCACCTGCATCTAGTCAGGCTCAATCTTCTACATCTAGGCGAGCAAGAGATCACTCACCTATTCAAATGACTCACTACCCTGCAGCCAGTATGGAGGACTTGATTCATTATCTCCAACAAACAGTGGAAACCATATAGCAAGATACTGCTCGCCAAGCTGAAGTTACAGCCCACCAAGCGGAAGTGATAAACATGCTACAGCAATAGCAACCATAGCCGACAGTGGCTTCTGCTTCGCATGCACCTCCTGCGGGTATCCCAGCACTCGGAATCACAGCTAATGTTCAAGAGAATCTGGGCAATTTAGTAGACCCCATCCCACCGCAAGCCTCCAAGGCACCAGTGTACCAAACTGAGGCGCCGTTTGAATTTGAAGTTGACCCGACTGTACTGAAGGTCAACAAGCTAGAGAAGCTTTTCAAGTGGGCATAGGGCGTGAACTCTATCCTCGACATCGAAGATGGATATACTGATTCTGCAATAACTTTGCTAGATCAATTCAAAATGCCACACATAGATCGATTCGATGGCTCTGGGATCCTGGTTCATTTGCAGTTATTCTCAGACATCCTGCGGCCGATGGGCCTCACAAGACTTCAAAAATTGTCGCTTTTCCGCCGGACCTTGTCAGGAATAGCGGCTATTTGGTATGCAAAGCTGGAGGATTTAGTAAAGCGGAGCTGGGAGGAAATGGCTGAGGCCTTCATAGCACAATACTCATACAACATGCAGATCGAGGTCATAACCCGTGATCTTGAGGCAACCCATCAGGAGCCAAATGAGAGCTTTTTAGACTTTGTAATGAGGTGGAAGGCCAAGGCTTCGATGATGACTACTAGGCCATTAGTGAAGAATCAAATCAGGATGGTGGTCCGCAATCTACAAGGGAAATTATTGCAGAAGATGATTGTCTTGCCGTTGTTCACATTCACTAAGCTCCATGAAATAGGAGTTCAGATTGAAGATGCAATGAAATAGGGGTTAATAATCGATGAGAAGGAGCAGCCCAAGAGGCCTTTTACACACAGTTCCAATGCAACCACTAGTGGAAGCACAACTGCGCAGCCATCTGTTGTGAATGTCATCACCACTACAGCCAAGACCGTAAACCCTTTCGCCAGTACAACCCCGCAAACCTCAAACAACCAGGCCCGATCTCAAAGGGTCTTTACCCCACTCTACATGCTGTTATCCCAAGCCCTGAGGGTGCTGATCAAAAAGGGGCACCTTAAGCCATTAGAGCAACGCCCACTACCCGATCCTCTCCCACCAAAACACAACCCAGTCAAATACTGTGCTTTTCACCAACAGCACGGTTACGACACTGGCCAATGCTTCAGGCTGCATCATGAGATTCAAGATCTTATTGACAACAAGGTGATAACACCACCCCAATGCCAAATGTAACCACTAACCCTCTCCCGGCCCACAACCAAGTTCCCCCACCCTGGAACCTAAACCTAATACATACATTGGCCATCCTATATGACCCCAGCGTATATATCACCCCTTCCTACCTACCTAAACCGGTCGTGTTCATCCCTAAAAGCATAGATTTGTGCATAATGGACACATCCATACTACAACCTGAACTCGTGGTGGTGACAGTGGTAGAAGGAGCAAGGTTGGCCTTAGAGGAAAGTATGAGTCCGCTGCCCAAGTGCTCTGAGGATTTTAGTGTGGGGGAATATGATCCATGCCACTACATTGTGCCAGTTGATCAAGCCAAGCTCAAAGTGGTATTGCCAACAACAGTGGAGGTCAATGTGGTTCGGGAGGATGGCCCAAACCAAAATCTGGATAATTTGGCGAAGCTGGAAGAGGACTTAGACAATCTGCAGTTCTATGACGAACAAGATCAGGGGGATGTGCAGATTGATTGGTTTAATTTGAATAGGTCGACAGACAACTCGGGGTGGTTAAGTGATGAATCTGACAGGAAAGAAGGAACTGAACCAAAACCTGAAGAAAAGGAAGCGAGAATAGTTGCAGTAGCTGGAATGGCCAAGGAAAAGGGAAAACTGCCGGAGAGCATCGACATCAAGAATTTAGCTAAGGAATTGGGCACCGTGAGTACCGCGGATACAGAACAGGAAGCCGTGTTGAAGTGGTTTGTGCAAGAAAGGGATCAAGGCAAACAGAAAGCTGGAACAGCTTAACTCCTTGTAGGGGATATTTGTGATGAGGGAATGATTAGAACAGAGTCAGATAACTGTTTGTCAGCTGCCTGAGGTACACGGTGGGAGGACGACAATCTACTTTTGGCTCACATCGATGAAGATTGGGGTGAAGATCTACCAGACAATACCTGGTACTCTGAGGAGATTGACCACATGATGATGAGTAGGTGGTATTTCAATCCCCCGCACTTGGACCAAGCCGAAGCCTCCGTGAAAGATAGAGAGGTTGAGAAGCAGAAGGAAAAACAGTTGAAAGAAGAGGCGGTGCTGAAACGGCTAAACAAAATTCAGGCCGATATTTCAATCTGGGGTTTGCTTATGGCTTCTCGGGTGCATCGACAAGCTATACTATCAGCGATGTACAGGGCCAAATTGTCCATTGATACGATTCCTGAACAGCTTGTGGGACTGGTCTTCCCAAGAGGCGCTGCGCCAACTTTAACCTTCTCAGACAAGGAATTGCCACCGGAAGGCTCAACACACAACAAACCTCTGTACATATCAGTTGAATGCAGAGAAAAGTGGGTGCCAGTGGTGTTAGTCGATACTGGGTTAGCTATCAATGTCTATCCATCTCGCACAGCTTATGCCATCAGCCTAAAACTAGCAGATTTCATGCCTACAGCCTAGGTGATTCAGGCATACAACAATACGAGTAGAGAGGTTATGGGCACAATATAGATTAGAGTTCAAATGGGCCTAGCTCAACAGGATATTGAGTTCCATATCCTGGATATGCCGGCCACTTTCAATCTATTGTTAGGGAGACCTTGGTTGCACCAGGTGAAAGCTGTCTCTTCTACCCTCCACCAAATACTAAAATACCCTCATGGGAAGGGGTTGGCTATTGTGTTTGGGAATTCCTCCATACATCCTCCACCAGAGGTAACTACACCTGTGCTGGAAATCATTCATGGCGAGGAGGGTGTTTTCCTTTCAAGGTTCACTCTAGCTGAGGCCCGAACAATGCAAACTATCTTGCAGCAGATAAGGGCTTGTATGTCAGTGCCCAATTAATCTATTTCATGAACAAGCTCCAACATGTGCCAGGAATGGGATTAGGAAGAAGTGGCCGGAAAGGCATCACAACATTGGCCGATGTGCCACATAATCCACATGCCTTTGGTCTTGGCTGTATGCCCACCAAAGAGGATTGGGTCAAGAAGAGAGAAGAGATAGCAGGTAGAGCTAAAGCCAAGCAGACTGGGAAGCGCTATGAACTTGTTCACAGGCAGATACGGGGAACATTGAACGGTAATTTTGTTCGGGAAGGGGAAGATTTCCCATTTTGCGGCTTCCTCGAGCCTTGGTTGAATTCTGAGAAGCAGCATGTTCCTGGCTTTGAAATTTTCTTTGACTTGCAGCTGCAAGACAATGATACAGAGAAAAAGGCTGAATTGACTGCTGAAGCCGGACAGAGTATGAACAATGACTCGGACAGCAGTGAGCTTGGAGTAGGAGCAGCACTGCCATGTCTCCTTTCAAATCCTCTGGCCGACTCAAAGAGCTTGGGGGATAACCTGGCCATCTCCATGATCAGGGACCAACCGGGTGTGAACCCTTCTAGCAGCATTTTGGATGCATCTGATGCCCGTCTCTAGTTTGGCAGCTGAAGGAGGGCTACCTGTCTAGTAGTTCTGAGTCGGGTAGTGAGCCAGAATCTGATTCCACAGAGATTGTGGAGTCGGAATCAGATTTCGGTTCTTCTGAGTCTGAGTTCGGTATTCCTGGGGCTGATAACTCGGATGCCAAGGTCTTGTCCCGATCGTCCTTTTCTTTTTCTTTTGAGTCGGTTGTAACCGAAAAGCTGGATGAGCTGGACCTTATGAATGAGAATGCCACTGCAGATTTTGAGTATTTCTCTGTGCCGCTTGTTTATTGCATTGATCAGGATTTTCAAAATTTTAATGAAAATGAAGATGAAGGAATTCCTCTAGTTTTGAAATTTTTGATTAATCGAGAGGAGAGGTTTGCCAAACCCCTTGTTGATGAAATTATTGCTTTTGATGTGGGTATTGAGAAGGATTTGCGTTTGGTCCAGAGCGGGTCCATGTTGTCTTCGGAAGAGCACGAGCGCTTAGTCGCTTTATTAAAAGATTTCAAAAATGTTTTCGCGTGGTCCTACAAAGACATGCCTAGAATCGATCCTAAGATTATACAGCATCGGATCCCTCTCGACCCCGAGACCCGACCCGTCAAACAAAAGTTGCGGAGAATACGTCCAGATTGGGCTTTGAAGATTAAGGAGGAGGTCACCAAGCAGATAGACACAGGGTTCTTGCTAGTATCCTAGAATCCAACTTGGTTGGCCAACATCGTCCTAGTGCCGAAGAAAGATAGCAGAATTTGGGTGTGTGTGGACTTCAGGGATTTCAACAGAGCTAGTATGAAGGACGACTTCCCTTTGCCGCACATCGATGAATTAGTGGACTTCACCGCAGGCCATGCTTTGCTCTCTTCTACGGATGGATTTTTCGAGTATAACCAGATTTTGATGGTGCCTAAGGAAAAAGAGAAAACAACATTCACTATGCCGTAGGGAACCTACTGCTATCGGGTGATGCCGTTTGGGTTGAAGAATGTTGGGGCTACCTATCAAAGGGCTGCAACCACAATTCTGTATGATATGATCCATAAAGAGGTTGAGGTGTACGTGGACAACATGATTATCAAGTCCAAAGAAAGAGAGGGCCACTACACCGCCTTGAAGAAATTCTTTCAACGGATAAGAGAATACAGGCTGAGGTTAAATCCACAGAAGTGTACTTTCGGTGTAACAGTAGGGAAAATGCTAGGTTTCTTGATCACACAGAGGGGCATCGAGGTAGATCCTTCCAAAATCAAGGCCATCCTAGAAATGCCACCACCAAGGACTGAAAAGGAGGTGTGAGGCTTTGTGGGTAAAGTGCAATTCATAAGACAGTTTATTTCTAAATTAACATTGACTTGTGAACCACTTTTTGGTCGCCTGAAGGAAGGAAAGAAATTTCGATGGGATGATCAATGTCAATTCACTTTTGAGTAGATGAAGCAGTACCTTCAAAATCCACCTGTGTTGTCACCGCCAGAGTCAGGGAAGCCTTTGATTTTGTATCTGTCAGTAACGGACACAACGATGGGACGCATGCTTGCTCAGAAATCTAAGGATAGGGTGGAGAAAGCCAATTATTTGAGCCAGAAAATGTTAGATTATGAGATCCGCTACACTCCGTTGGAGAAAGCTTGCTTAGCCTTGGTATGGGCTACCAGGAAGTTGAGGCACTACTTGTTAGCTCACTCCATAATTCTGGTTTCGAGATTAGATCCCATCAAATATCTCTTCGAGAAACCAACGCTTACGGGTAGGCTAGCCCGTTGGTTGCTTCTTCTCTTTGAATTTGATTTGAAGTATGTCACCCGCAAGTCGGTCAAGGAGAGAGCAGTAGCGGAGTTCCTAACAGATCATCCAGTGGAAGGGGATTAAGCAGTAGAATACCTATTCCCAGATGAAGCCATTCTGTAAGTCGAGGAAGAGATTTGGACAATGTACTTTGACGGAGCATCTAATCAGTATGGTTATGGGATAGGTGTGTTGCTGATAGCACCCAACAAATCCCATATACCTTTAGACTTTAAACTTCGGTTCAAGGTATCCAATAACGAAGCAGAATACGAGGCGTGTATCGCTGGTTTGGAAGCCTCCCTGGAACTAGGGGCAAAAAGGTTGGATGTTATCGGGGACTCGAACCTAGTTGTTTCTCAAGCCAATGGAGACTGGAAGGTCAAAGAAGAAAAGATGAAGATCTATCACTAGACCCTGGACGTTCTGATTCCTAGGTTTGAAAAGCTGACTTTCACGCATCTACTAAGAGAGAACAACAGGTTCGCTGACGCCTTATCAACTCTATCTTCCATAATAGACATTCCGTTTGGAGTCTGGATGCGTTCGATCATCATTGAACAAAGATACACGTCGGCTTACTAGACTATCGCCGCAATAGATGAAGCGCAAGATCAAAACCCTTGGTACTATGATATTTGGAACTTTTTGGAAAATAAGGTTATCCACTAGGGGCAAATGCCAAAGACAAGAGGGCAATACGGCGAATGGCTGTTCAATTTGTCATTTGCAGAGGTAAACTGTACAAGAGAGGTCATCTGGGAATGCACAAGTTGTGTGTCGAAGCAGAGGAATCAAAGCGCCTAATGGAGGCCATCCATGGAGGAGAGTACGAAGCGCACATGAACGGAGTAATGTTAGCCCACAAGATTCGCAGGCAAGGTTACTACTGGTCTACCATGGAGGAGGATTGTATTGGTTTTGTTCAGCGATACCACAATTGCCAAATCCATGCTAACCGCATGAACATCCCGCTGTCAAAACTGTATAACATGACTTCACCATGGCCTTTCTCAGTCTGGGAAATTGACGTCATTGGCGCAGTTACACTAAAAGGGTCGAATGGGCATGAGTACATTCTGGTGGCAATTGATTACTTCACAAAGTGGGTGGAAGCTCAGTCCTACGTAGTGTTAAAAGCAGTGCATGTGGCTAAGTTCATCCGAAACAACATCATTTGCCGTTATGGAGTCCCGAACGAGATCATTTCAGATAATGGCTCCCATTTCAAGAAAGAAGTGATAGACTTGTTGGAGAAATACAATGTGGTTTTCCATAAGTCATCTATATACAGGTCGCCAACAAGAACATCAAGCATATTTTGTAGAAAATGGTTGAGGCCTATAGGGACTGGCCAGATAAATTGCCGTTTGCACTTTGGGGCTATAGAACTTCAATCCGGACATTTACAGGGGCAACTCCTTATTCTCTTGTCTATGGGATGGAAGCTATTTTTCCAATTGAAATACAAGTCCTGTCACTGCGAGTTATGGCTGAGTGTCAGATAGCAGAGGCGGACTGGCAACAGAGCAGGTTTGAAAAACTGATGTTGTTTGATGAGAGAAGGCTGAAAGCATTGTACCATGTTTAGGGTTATCAACGCAGGATTGCTAAGGCTTTTAACAAGAAGGTTAAGTCCTGGAATCTTAAAGAAGGGGATTTGGTGCTGAAAGGCAACCGAGCTCCCATCCATGACCCTAGGGGCAAGTTCAGACCCAATTAGATTGGTCCTTACATCATCAAAACTATCTGGTCGGGTGGAGCTGTTATTCTCATGGACTTGGATGGACTAGAATTTTCCCAGCCGATCAATATGGACAAGTTGAAGAAATACTATCCTTGAGAAGCTCGCTAGGCCGAAAACCCAGAAGGGCAACATAGGCAAAAGTTAGAGCATAAAAAAATTGGAAATAAAGAAAAACTGAGCATGCAAGGTTGAAAACCCTAAAGGAGAGTGTCAATACTCGAGTGAACTTGAATCGAACTACGTAAGGCCTGATTCCCATCTTCGGGATACATAAGCAACTTCATTCTAAAGTCCGGCCGTAAACACCTCCAACTCAACTGTCCTGTCCATATGTTTGATCAGGTCATCTTTGTCTATTCTTCACACAAGGGTTTGGTTGTGATCTCTACTTTGAGAGAAGAGTTGGTTACAGTGCTGTTCAATCATGGGGCAGTTATGATCTTTGGATTCGGGGTTATACATCTCGAGGATCGATTCTATATGTGTCAAGTGGCGATCCTTCTCGAAAATGGTTTTGAAATTTTTTAATAAAAGTTGATTTTGTTCAAATTTTAACTTTTACAACTTAGATCATTTTTGGACCAAAAGGAAAACTTTCAGTGCTCACAACTTTAATTTTATTGATTTTAATTCAAAGTTCTCCAACTCTCGATACAAATCAAAGTTTCTTTTATTACATTGAAAAACTTGAAAAGAAAGATCAAAGCAATAAACTAGGGACATAGATGAGTCAGGTGCTCCTGCGTCCCCTGCTCGTGCTTATGGAAGCTTCTGATGCCAAAGTGGGTCCGATTTGTGCCTCATCCTCGAGCCAAGTCAGGCACTCGCTAGAAAGGGCGTAGCTGAAACTAGGGGCAGGAGCCAGAATCTCTCTCGTCCTGCAAGCAGTGAGGTACCTAGCCAAATATGAACCTCAGATGGGGAATGAAACCGGGTACTCTACCCCCTCCTCTGGGCGAGTCTAATCATGTCCAAACTGATGTTTGAATTGGAAAGGGAAGTAGAATACACAGTGTGCAAGGCCAATCAGCTGTATGTCGGGTTGCCGAGTCATACTGTAGCTCATTTCGGTCAGGTTAAGCCAGGGGCAATGTAAGCAGCAGGCCTGTTGCACATCTAGTGGCACCACCACCCCTCGTTGGGGAAATCCACTAGCTGTTGGCGGAAGAAGTATGCTGGAGCTAAGTACTCAGGGCAAGAGTCCATGACCTTCAGCCTATCCATAAGCCACACTTGGGAAGGGATGAAAGAAAAGAGAGATTAAATAATAGAGAGATGCATGCTGAGAGAAAAGTGAGAAAAGGGCTTTGAGAGAAAAATAGAGCATGAGTGCCGAGCGATGTGAGACATACATATGAGAGAGGGTGGGAAACATTACCTAAAGAAGTAGTGGACTCCCTGCAAATTTGCTAGTCTCTCACCGACAGAAGGTGTCTAGTCTATTAAAGTCTCGGCTAGCACCAAGCCAATGCAACTCTTGCCTTCTTTCAAACCTTGGGCCACTTTAGTTAGTCGAATGCTAGACCCACCGAAACTAGAGGCAAGAAGGAAATGAGCCCACATACATAAGCAGAGGGCATGTTGTCGAAAACCTCGCCAAAGAAGGTTACCTTGGTCACCGACGTTAGAAAATCGGTGAATCAGGTTGGGAATATCTAGCTCTCCATTGTGAACCAATGATCGAGCCTCATGTAGAGTGAGCCCACACATCCGTCCCAAAGCTTGGATGTGGCCGAAACGGGGCTGAGGTATGATTTTCTCATCGCGCCGGGATTCCATTAGCGTTTGAAATTCTTCAATTGTCGGGCATATCTCTTGTCCCCTGAAGCTAAAGACATGTATAATCGGGTTCTAGCATCTAGCCGCGACATGAAAGAATGGAAAACAAAGTGGAGAATGGCTCAGTGGAAAAAGTGCATTTATGCCGAAACCCCAGAAATTCACATTTTCTGAGTCGTTGAAAGCCGCAATCCAATCCGAGAGTTTTTTGGCAAAAAAAAGCTTTATTTGTGAAGAATTTGCAGCTGAAATGAAGAAATCACGAAGCTCAACCTTTTATAAGAGATAAGGCAGGGAGTGGAAGCCAAGTGTCAATAATCTAGAGTTCCTTCACATTGATGGCCGGCAGGTAGCCGGCAAGCCACATTGGTGGCCGGCAGGCCACCTCTCATGGTCGGCTTGTGGCCGACAACCCCTATTTGTGGCCGGCAGTCTCTCACTCTAACCTGCTGTCAACCTATGTGTTGGGCAATGTTGGAAGCATATGTTTTGTTTTGATTTTCAAGTGTTTTAAGGTCTTGTTTTGAGTCTTTTCAGTTTTAGTAAGTTTGTTATTTGTATTTAAGTTGTTGTTGCGTTGTTTTTGCATTATAAAAGTTGTATGTTGTTTTGTTTATCGAGTTGTATATTGCTTTTTGTATTTCAGTTGTTGGTCGGTTCATTGCCTCGATTAAGATTTTGTTTCAATTAAGAGTGCTCTTGGCTAATTCGTTTCCATGTCCATTCCATGCAATGTGGTGCTCACGATGCAAAATAAAACACTTTTTCTTAAAAGATTGCTTTTTATTCCTATCATGGTTTTTTACAAAAGAGAAGTACAAGTTTTAACGAAAACTGAAATTTGTTTGAAGCTACACAATGTGCTAATACTATAAACAAAAAGAAACTAAGTAAAATACAAAAAATCAGCGTTGGTCGCCTCAAGCTCGAGAAGCCCTTTTCGTCTTCTTCCTCGGAGGAGAAGACTCTGGGGCATTATCTCCATCAGCGCCACAGTCTGACCCTGAACCAGAACCAGAGCCGATGTCATCTCTGCTCTCCGCCTCAAAGCTTGCCTCGGCATCACCTCCACTCTCAGAACCCGATCCAGCATCGTTTCCACTCTCAGATGACTCTGAATGCTAACTCACTGCCTCCTCAGAGTCGCTCGTCTTAGCATCATCATCACTCAGAATGGGCTTTGAAGGGCCGCTCTCATCTCAGGTGCCCCTAGCTCTGCCTCGGCCGTGTGCTTGAGTCTGTCTATCTCTCATCCCTGCTGTTGGAGGAGATACTACTGGTGCTACAGCTGCCACTGATGCCATCGGTATTGGTGGGATCTGAAAAGACAGTTGTCACATATCAGCTACAGTATGTGTATCAGATGCAAGCATAGTATGCAGAAATCAGATACAGCATATGAATACAGTATGTGAGGGCAGTGTGTCAGATGCAGTGTATCAGGGCAGTTTGGGAAGTTTTCAGTTGAAATGTCAGTGTCAATGTGTCAGTAGAAATTTGATGCCTGGAATGTAAACTGAAGAGCTTACCGGGATACTGTGGAGACCAAGCAACGTCTCCCTCTGCTGTACCATCCCCATCAACGAGGCTATCAGCTCAAGAGCACCTCCTGTGTACTCGATGGATGCTTGCAAATGTATTTGAATGATCAGTGTTTGCAGTAAACATATCTGAAATGAAATGTGGAGTGTGAAACGTAAAGTGTGGTTCATACTTGAGTCGGGCCTCGAACCCTGACAAGCTTGTGCCTAGCTACTGCAGGCTCAATCGGAACCTGGTATGCCTCCCCAGTATGCCGCCAACATGTCAGCGCGGTCGAAAGCTCCGGTCCTCGCTTGGGAAACCCCTCTACCACGGGCCCTGGTCGCCCTAGTCGGTCGGGTCACTCTAGGTGCCTCTTGTGCAGCAGGAGCTCTCGTCTCCTTACCTTCACGAGCACCGGTCAGGGGTGACATCAGATGTGTCTGGATGAAGGCTGCATAGTCACCCTCTACTTGGAAGTAGTCATCATCCAGGCCCACCATAAACTGAATGACCTCCTCAATAGATAGGCCATCTGTTGATCGCATAGACTCTAGCGGAGCCATCAGAATGATCTGGTCAGGCAGGCCCACAATCTGGCGCACGAATCGCTCGCCCAAGAACCAGGCATGGAAGACTGGGCCCTCGAGTAGAATGTGGTACCAAAAAATGGCCCAAGCCCTAGCATACTGGCCCCGAACCCCCGTCGGCATCATAGCCTATGATTGCTACATGATCTACAAATAGAAGTTGTACAAATGTTTAATTGCTGTCAGTTGTATGTGAATCAGAACAGTGTTAAAGCGAAAATGACTGTGTTTTGGGTCACCTCATGAGCAGCCACGGTGTCGAAGTAGTGGTGGAAGAACATGAGGGGCTCACGAATCCTACGCTGAAGCCGGCCGTCATACCTCCGTGAATAGGGGACTACCAGTGGAAGCTCCTCCATGGGCTCTGGGGCTAGAGTCAAAAAATACGCATAGACCCACAATTGCAGAGAAAATGCAGTGATATGTGATCAATACAGTATGAACATATGCAGAAAATGCAAAGCAGAAAGCACAATGTACGAACAGATGCAGAAAGTGCAAAGTAGAAAGCACAGTGTATGAACAAATGCAGAAAGTGCAAAGCAGAAAGCATAGATGTAAAGTAGAAATTGTAAAGCAGAAAATGTAAAGTGCTAAGAGGGAACTGAGATGCATACCTCCCAGGCTCGCCAGTAGCCTCGGATCAAGCCTCCTCTCTGGCGAGAGGTCAAGCTCATGTAGCCATATAAGGTGGTGAGGCCAGCTCCACCCTAGTCATAAAAATGAACCTGAGAAAGGGTCACCAGGGCGTTCAGCAAATATAGGCCTACGGTGTTCCACCTGTTTGAAAACAAGGAGGTACCGAAGACGAACATCAATAAGCCCCTAGTGTACTGCTTAGTCTCCTCTATCATCTCGGGCTCGCTCCCTCTAAATCGCTCGGCGAACCAAGTGTATCTGTTCAGGCCTGTCTGATATATGGGTGGATGCATCCCCAGCTGCTCAAACCAGGCCACCTCCCACTCCTTCATGTCTGTTTCGAGAGGGATTGGATCGTCCCCTACGTCTAAGCCAGTGATCATGGCGAAGTCATAGGAAGTCATCGTTATCTCCCCTGTAATAGAAAAGTGGAAGGAGTTGGTAGTGTCCCACCACCTCTCTACGAGTGCTCCCAGGAGAGGACGGCTCTCGATGACCCGCGTCAGGCCAGAGCAAAAAAGGGCGAAGCCAGCCTCGTCTATGATGTCGCGAACTCCAGTGCAAAGCTCATTGTACCTGTATCGGGCGGTCGTAGCACCGTACCCTCTGAAGGCACGAGACTCGCCCTGTGGTAGAAAACAGATACAACAGATAAAGAACAGATGGATTAGATAAAACATTGATAATAGTATAGTCGAATAAAAGGCAGTGCAAGAAATGTAAGTAAATAAAGGCAAAAATGCATGAAAACAGAGTTCATACCTTGACGGTAATGACTGATAGGTGAGAAGCCAGCTCCCTCAGTAGGAGGTCCTCCGGTACACCACGAGCAAACTCAGTGAAACGTCTGATGCCTCTGACAGGCAAGATGTGTGTCTGGGGCTGGTATCTCTCTGGATCGAAAGGTCGTACTCTCAGCGGTAATGGCTCTGGCTCGGCCTCAGGCTCGAACTCTGTCTCAAGGTCAGCTGTTGGCTCTACTACCTCAGGAACAAGTGGAAGCACGGGGGGAATCTCTAGAGGAGCCCCGTCGTGTGGTAACTCATCCGCTATCTGAAAATGGGTGCGAAGTAGTTGAAAAAGTGAAGAAAAATGTTGAAAAGAGGGTAAACTTGGAAAAAGTCAACCCTAGGAGAAAGAAAGTGGAAGAAAAAGTCAAAGCCAGGAAAAGTGCACAGAACCCAAGAGAAACTCAAGGGGAACAAGCCTCAAGTGGTGAACTTTCAAGAAAAAGCACCGAAATCAAATTTTAATCTGTTCAAAACGAACGAAACAAAGAGGGTTTAGCGAATCAACTTCGCGTGGGGTGTTGGAAAACGCGTAGAAAGCTTAAATCTAGAGAGAAGAAGTGTCTATAGAGAGAGAGAGAGGGAGGAATTTTGGACATGAGGAAATGAGGAAATGATCCCTTGTGTCCTATACTTAAAGACCCAAGGCAAAAGGTCCAAAATGCCCCGAGTCTTCCATCGTTGGCCAGCACATGGCCAGCAAGGCTCATTGGTGGCCGGCAAGGCTCACCAGTCGCCGGCACATGGCCAGTGGCCACCTCTCGTGGCCAGCCTGTGGCCTCCCTTGGGGTCCTGATGTTGTTTTGTGTCCTTGGTTTCCAAGAAATATAGGAATAGTTCACTGTTTGGTTTAGATTGTTTCTACGGAAGCTCAAAACTGTGTTTTTGGTGCACGATGTTCGTCACTTGTCAATATGAACGAGGTGTATCCTTTCAATATATTGTAACTCTTCTGAGAGGTAAATCGGAAGTTGCTACTGAATTTGTTTTTGTCCAATTATGCTTTTGCACCTTACCTAAAACAAGAATGTCACTTTGTTGCATAGAATATGCATTTCATACGTTGTTGTGTAAGATATGCATTTCACATATATATTGCATGCGCGTCTAGCATTCGTTACGAATCATGCATAGAATGTGCTTTCGCTCTTATTTTATATATGCTTTTGTTTCTTGCATGGAACATGCCTTCAATTAACATTGTATCTCGGTTGTTTGTGTTGCATGGAACATGCATTCTTATTGTATCGCACTTGTTAAGTTTGTTTCTTACACAGGCAAACGATATTGTATGTTCGATTCATTTAGAGGAGTTGCAGTTGAAGTTCTTTGTGTATCTATCACACTTGTTCACTTTGTGCACCTATCGCACTTGTTCACTTTGTGCATCTATCGCACTCATTCACTTTGTGCATCTATCACACTCATTCACTTTCGTGCATTTATTGCACACCTCTCAGTTGTTTTACCTCATGACATACGGAGTACGCACCCGAATGGTTGTCTCTCAAGACGCGTGAAATGTGGCCTTGGGCGGGTTTTACCTCGGGACGTACGAAGTACGCGCCCGAGTGATTAATTCTCAGGACGCGTGAAACGCGACCCTAGACGGGTTCTACCTCGGGACGTACGAAGTACGCGCCCGAGTGGTTGTTTCTTAGGACGTGCAAAGTGCGGTCCTGAGCGGTTGTTTATCTCAGGACATGTGAAACATGGCCCCGAGCGATTTTCGTCCTTCAGTTTCTGGGGACGTGTGTGAAACACGACCCCAAATGGTTTTCTCAGTTTCTCAGGATACATGAAATGCAATCCTGGGCGGTGTCTTCTTTCCTCGTCTCTTGCTTTGGCGTGGTTAGAGTGTGGTTTTATCTTCTTTATTCTTGAAACAGCTCATTCATGTATTGTTATCTTGCTTATTGTATTCGTTCTTGCTTATCGCATTTGTATTGCTTATCGCATCATTTCGCATGATCATAAGTTTTCAAAATAGTCGGCTTCGCGAAGCGTGTAAGTCCAACCTTCAAAGTTGCATTGTGCATATCATTTGCTTCTTGCCCCAGAACTACGCTGGTTTAATTCCTTGTAAAGGGATACGTAAACAACCTGCAGGTGTAACCATTTATTTTTGTCTTGATTGTTTGTCCAAGTCTTACGGCCTTGTCAAAATGGGTCGTCTCTGGGCTTTGACATTCATTCATGTCATTTCATGACTCCGAGTTCTATCAAAGAGGGGCAACTATGGACACCCCATTTTTTACGGCCATTACGACTTGGATGTCCTTGCATGCATACCCGATGATGAGTCTGTTTGCTCGCCAAGTGCTCAAAGTCCTCAGCGGAATGCCACACTTTGAGCCTTTCAAACCCTACATCCTTTTTGTATCATTTTTTGACCATGCCTTGGTCTTTCCAGCCTGCAGCTTTTGGTAGCCTGCCGGCCACTTTTTGAGGCTACCGGTGTAGACACCCCATTTTTGACGGCCCTTTAAGACTTGGATGTTCTTCCAGGTACATCCGTTGACGAGTTTGATTGCTCGCCCAACGCTTGAAGTCATCAGCAGAATGCCACAACTTTGAGCATTTTAAACCCTGTATCCATTTTGTCTCATCTTTGGACCATGCCTAGGTCTTTTCAGCATGAAGTTTCGGATGGCCTGCCGGCCATCCTTGGAGGCAACCGGCCACCGCTTCTCTTTTGCCGGCCATTGATGTGCCCTGTCGACCATCAATGAAGCCTTGCCGGCCATCAATGATGGCTGGCTGGCCACCAGTGTTTCTTGCAGATATTTTGTGCCAGCTGTTTGCACAGATTCATGCATCTTCCAATGCGTATATGGGTGAATATTTGTGAGGAAATTTTGTGTTTTCTATATATAGGGCCCCAGTGTTTCCTGCAGATATTTTGTGTTTTCTATATATATTTGTAAGGAAATTTTGTTGAGTGGCAAATCATGTTTTAAGCCCACTATGTTTGGTGGCAAATCCGCAATCTTTAAGCCCACTTGAGGTGGAAAATTCAAACCATTTTCGTAAACAAACATGAGTTGAATTGTTTCAAATTGAGCAAACTACTCTATACTTGCTTGTGCACATCACATAGTAAAGCTAGTTTAATAACAGGAATAAGAACACATAATGTTTATAAAAAAAATCATATCATGATTAATAGAGGCCGATCGGGGGTGCTCAATTCATGACCTTCCCCTCTCGTACCTAAGTTCCCCAACCGAGGCAACTTTGGTGATGACAGACACGTGGCCTTTGGCACAAGTCAGGATTTCCTAAATTTCCCCAAAATAAAATATTTAGGTGGCGACTCTGTATGTGGCAAAGTAGTCCAATTTTGGCATCATTTGATTTCAAATCGATTTTCCAAAAAGATTTGCCAGATTTTGGACTCTTTGGTGTTTATTAGTTTCACATTGCACTTGTGAGACTACATTTAGAACCTCAGGAGTTCGAACTATGAGGCCTTTCTTTTCAAACCTTTTTGAAAGAGGGGGGAGGGGGCAGAAAAAAGTCGTGCCACAGTTTTTGGAGACTCTGCTGGGGATTTAGAGAACTTGACTCGAACTTATGATATGTTATTTTATCTACACTTATGTGTTTCTTTGCATTTGCATTTGCATTGGCATTGGTGTGCCTAAGTCACAGTGTTTGCCATCTGCTATTCTTGAGCGGTTTGCCAGAGGCTTGCTTGGAAAAGCTTGCCAAAAGGCTGACCGGTTGCGGGCTCTGCCATGATGGGAACACAACCCTTGGATCTGGACTACTGCTGTACCGTTTGATCCTCCTTTTACTTCTCGGTGTTAGGTGTGAGAGGTATGTTAGGTGGTCTTGCCGAGGTACCCTTTTTGACCAATCGACCTAGTTGCATATCAGAAACCATAGAGACTGTTCCAAACCAGGACAGGTTCCTTACCCAAATGTAGGAATTGTATGAAACTGCTTGTTTGTGTAGTGAACCCCTAGCTCTTGACAAAATTAGGACAGGGTAACCCTATCCCATTATAAGGGTGTTTTGGCTCTTAGTTGCTTGATATGTGCTTTGGAGTGAAACTCTACAGGAATGTATGTATCAGTTGCAAGTCTGGGTATCAGTTTTGAGGCAGAAATCAGTGTTGAGTACAGTTCTCTAGCTTATGTTCGCAACTGCGTATTGTTTTTGTCTGAGCCAAGGTGCTATGCAGTTTCTGATTTTTGTTTCTTTTTGCTTTATTTTCTTTTTGCAAGGTAGTTTTTCACCATTGCTTCAGACGATTTTGTTACCCCTCCAAGCACTTTGGACCCGAGAAAGACGACTTTACTGATTTGGAGATCTTGTTAGGGGACGACCAGTGTTTGCTTCGCTCCCGCCGGTTACAAGACCGAGGAGGGTTAGGCATAACTCACCAGTTCAGCAGTCATCAATTCACTAGTCAACATTTGCTTCACCTGTGCCTAGTCAGGCCCAGTCATCTGCTTCTACTCCAGAAAGAGAGTATTCACCAGTTTTGATAGCTCAGCATTCTGCAGCCAGCATGGAAGATACACTTCGTCAACTCTAGCAAACTATTGAGACTATGCAGCTAGATGATATCCGTCAAGTCGAAGTCACAGCTGCCAAGCAGAATTAATAGATAGGCTTCAGTAACAACAAGCCCAACCGGTAGTAGCCTCTGCATCCCATGCACCCTTAGCGGGAATTTCAACACCTGGGGTCACAATTAATGTCCAGGAAAATGTGGGCATTCGAGCAGATCCGATCTCACCTCAGACCTCTAAAGCACCAGTTTACCAAACAGAGGCGCCATTTGAATTCGAGCTTGACCCTACTGCATTGAAGGTCAGCAAGTTAGAAAAACTCTTCAAATGGGCACAGGGTGTGAATTCAATCCCTGATATTGATGATGGCTATACTGACTCGGCAGTGACTTTGCTAGACAGATTCAAGATGCCGCATATAGACCAGTTTGATGGTTTCGGGGATCCTATGGTCCATCTACAGTTATTTTCGGATATCCTACGACCAATGGGTCTTTCCAGACTGCAGAAACTATCGCTTTTTGGCCAGACCCTGTCGGGTATAGCGGCCATCTGGTATGCCAAGCTTGAAGACTCTGTGAAGAGGAATTGGGATGAAATGGCCGAGGCCTTTGTAGTGCAGTACTCCCACAATACTCAGATCAAGGTCACTACCCGTGATCATGAAGCAACCCACCAAGAACCAAAGGAGGGTTTCTCAGACTTTGTGACTCAGTGGAGGGCTAAGGCTTCTGTGATGACTACCCAGCCATCCGAAAAAGATCAGATCAGAATAATCGTTTGTAACCTGCAGGGGAGATTGCTGCAGAAGATGATTGTCTTGCCCTTGTTCACATTTGCTGATCTTCATGAGATAGGAGTTCACATTGAGGATGCAATAAGACAAGGGCTGATAAATGATGAGAAGGAGCAGCCCAAGAGGGCTTTCACACGCAATTCCAATGCGACTACTAGCGGTAGCGCAGCTGCACGGCCTTCAGATGTAGGTATGGTGACCGCCACACCCAAAACCGCTAACCCTTTTGCCGGTACATCCAACACAACTTCACAAGCCTCAAGCCATCAGATCTGAGGCCCTAGGGGTCCTGATCAGAAAAGGGCATCTTAAGCCGTTAAAACAACGCCCACTGCCCAATCCTCTCCCATCTAAACACAACCCGGCCAAATACTGTGCTTTTCACCAACAGCATGGTCATGACACTGATCAGTGCTACAGACTGCGTCATGAGATTCAAGATCTCATAGACAATAAGGTGATAGCACCTCCCGAAAAACCCAATGTCACTGTAAATCCTCTCCCACCACATAATCAAGCCCCTCCACCCTGGCATATAAATCTCATCCATACACTGGCCGTCCCTTATGACCCCAGTATATATATCACCCCTGCTCACCTACCTAAGCCAGTGTTGTTCATCCCTAAGAGCACAGACTTGTGCATGATGAACACGCCAACAATCTAAACTGAACTCGTGGTGGTGACAGTGGAAGATGAAGGAAGGTCAGCCTTGGTGGAGAATGTCAGTCCGTTGCCCGAGGGCTCTGAGGACTTATCTGATGGGGTGTACAACCCGAGCTGCTATATTGTACCAATCAACCAAGATAAATCGAAAGTGGTGTTACCGACTGGGATGGAGGTCAGTGTAGTCTGAGAAAACGGACCAAGCTAGGGATTAGATGATCTAGCCGACCTGGAGGAGGATGTAGACAACTTGCAATTCCTTGATGAGCAAGATCAATGGGACGTGCACATTGATTAGTTTGATCTGAACGGGTCAACAGATAATTCTGGGTGGCTAAGTGATGAACCCGATATATACAAGGGAACTGAACTGAAGCTGGAAGAACAGAAAGCAAGAACCGCTGTAATGGCTGGAACAGCCGATGGAAAGGGTAAACTGCTGAAAAACACCGGTGCAGAACAAGTGGCTCAGGAGCTGGGTAGAGTTAGTACTGTACCTACAGAGTAAGAAGCCACACTGAGGTGTCTTGAGCAAGAAGCAAATCAAAACAAACAGAAGGCTGGAAAGGCCCAAGACCCTGTGGAAGAAATTTGTGACGAGAAGATGACCTTACCGAAATTGGACAATTGCTTGTCGGTTGCTGGAGGTATGTAGTGGGAAGATGATGATCTGCATCTTGCCCACACTGATGAAGATTGGGGCGAAGGCCTTCCTGACAACACCTGGTATGTAGAAGAAGTCGACCATATGAAAAGAAGTGGCCGATATTTTAAACCCTCGCATCTGGACCAACTCGAGGCCTCTGGGAAAGACAAAGAGGTAGAGAAACAGAAGGAAAAACTACTGGAGGAAGAGGCTGTGCTGAAACAGTTAAAGAAGATTCAAGCTGACATATCTATCTGGGGTTTGCTTATGGCTTCGTGAGTGCACAGACAAGCTGTACTGTCGGCGATGGACAAAGCCAAGTTGTTTATTGAGACTACCCCGGAACAACTGGTGGGATTAGTCTTCCTGGGAGGCGCTGCGCCAACTTTGACCTTTTTCGACAAGGAATTGCCACCGAAAGGCTCTGCACACAACAAGCCTCTCTACATATCAGTGGAGTCCCGAGAAAAGTGAATACTAGTGGTGTTAGTCAGCATTGGCTCAACGATCAATGTCTTTTCGGCATGCACGACGTATGCTATTGGCCTGAAACCTGCCGACTTTGTGTCTACAACCTAGGTGATCCGGGTGTACGACAACACAAGCAGATAGGTGATGGGAACAGTTCAGATCAGAACATAGGTCGGGCCGGCTCAACAGGATATTGAGTTCCACGTCCTGGATATTCCGGCCACTTTCAACCTACTACTTGGGCGACCCTCGCTGCATCAAGTGAAAGCTGTCTCTTTTACCCTTCACCAGATGCTGAACTACCCCCATGAGAAAGGGGTGGCCATAATGTTCGGGAATTCATCTATACATCCTCTGCCAGAGATCACTACTCCTGTGCTGGAAATTGTGCATGGCGAAGAGGATGTTTTCATTTCAAGGTTTACCTTGGCTAAGGCCCGGGTATTACAGAATATCTTGGCTGTTGATGAGAGTCTATATGTCAGTGCCCAATCTGTATATCTCATGAATAAGCTACGACATATGCCTGGAATGGGACTAGGGAGAAGTGGTCGGAAGGGCGTTACTGCAATGGCCGATGTGCCGCATAATCTGCACGCCTTTAGTCTTGGCTATACGCCCACCAAAGAGGACTGGGTTAGGAAAGGGAAAGAGATGATCGGAAGAGCCAGAGCAAAGCACAGTGGAAAACGCTATGAACTTGTGCATCGACCTATCCGGGGAACCCTAAATGGCTATTTTGTTCGGGAGGGTGAGGAATTCCCATTCTGTGGTTTCCCTGAGCCTTGGTTAAACTCTGAGAAGCAGCGGGTTCCCGGTTTTGAGATTCTCTTTGACTTGCAGCTGTAAGAGAGTGACACAGAGGAACAGATTAAACTAACCACTGAGGCTGCGAAGAGCACAGAAAGTGATTCCAACAGCAGTGAACTTGAGGTAGGAGCGGCACTGGCATGCCTCCTTTCGGATCCTCAGATCAACTCAGAGAGCTTGGGAGATAACTTAACCGTTTCCATGATCGGAGACCAACCGGGTGTGAACCCTTCTAGTGGTATTCTGGATGCATCTAACGCACCGTCCCTCATTTGGCAACTAAAGGAGGGCTTCCTGTCCAGTAGTTCTGAGTCAGGTAGTGAACCAGAATCAAATTTTACAGAGTCTGTGGAGTCGGAATCAGATTCTGGTTCTTCTGAGTTGGAGTCCGATATTGCTGGGGTTGATAACCTAGATGCCGAGGTTTTGTTTAGGTCGTCTTTTTCCTTTTCGTTTGAGTCGGTTGTAACTGAGGAATTGGATGAGCTGGATCTTTTGAATGTGAATACCACTGCAAATTCTGAGTACTTCTCTGTACCACTTGTGTATTGAATTGATCATGATTTTCAAAATTTTGATGAAAACAATGAGGAAGGAATTCCTCTGGTTTTGAAACATTGGATTGATTGAGAGGAGGAGAGGTTTGTAAAACCCCTCATTGATGAAATCATTTCAATTAATGTAGGTACTGAGAAGAATCGACGTCTGGTCCAGATCGGGTCCACGTTGTCTTCGGAGGAGCGCGAGCACTTAGTCGCTTTATTAAAAGATTTCAAACATGTTTTCGCGTGGTCTTACGAAGACATGCCTAGAATCGATCCTGAGATTGTACAGTATCGGATCCCTGTTGACCCCAAGGCCTAACTCATCAAGCAGAAGCTTTGGAGAATACGCTCGGATTGGGCCTTGAAGATTAAAAAGGAGGTTATCAAGCAGATAGATGCAGGGTTCTTGCTAGTATCTGAGTATCCAACTTGGTCGGCCAACATTGTTCTAGTGCTAAAGAAAGATGGCAGAATTCGGGTATGTGTGGACTGTAGAGATCTGAACAGAGCCAGTCCGAAGGACGACTTTCCCTTACTGCACATCGATGAATTAGTGGACTTCACCGCAGGCCATACATTGCTCTCCTTCATGGATGTATTTTCTGGGTATAACCAGATTCTGATGGCACCCGAAGACAGAGAGAAGACCACTTTCACCATGCCGTGGGAAACCTACTGCTACAGGGTGATGCCGTTTGGGCTGAAGAATGCTGGGGCTACCTATCAACGGGCTGCAACCACAATTCTACGTTACATGATCCATAAAGAGGTGGAGGTGTACGTGGATGACATGATTGTCAAATCCAAGGAAAGAGAGGGCCACTACACTGCCTTAAAGAAATTCTTCCAATGGATCAGAGAGTATAGATTGAGGTTGAATCCACAGAAGTGTACTTTTGGCGGAACAGTAAGGAAAATGTTGGGGTTCTTGATCACACAGAGGGGCATCGAGGTAAATCCTTCTAAAATCAAGGCCATCCTAGAAATGCCACAACCAAGGACTGAAAAGGAGGTACAAGGCTTTCTGGGTAAAGTGCAATTCTTAAGACAGTTTATTTCTAGATTAACCTTGACTTGTGAACCACTATTTGGTCTCCTAAAGAAAGGAAATAAATTCCATTGGGATGATCGATATCAGTTTGCTTTTGAGCAGATCAAGCAGTATCTACAAAACCCGCCCGTGTTGTCACTGCCAGAGCCATGGAAGCCCTTGATTCTGTATCTGTCAATAATGGACACAACAATGGAATGCATGCTTGCTTAGGAATCTAAGGATAGGGTGGAGGAAACCATCTACTATTTGAGCAAGAAAATGTTGGACTATGAGACCTGTTACACCCCGCTGGAAAAAGCTTGTTTAGCCTTGGTATGGGCTACTAGGAAGTTGAGGCACTACTTATTAGCTCACTCCGTAATTCTGGTTTTGAGATTAGATCCCATCAAATATCTCTTCGAGAAACCAGCGCTTATGGGTAGGCTAGCCCGTTGGTTGCTTCTCTTCTCCGAATTTGATCTGAAGTATATCACTCGCAAGTCTGTCAAGGGAAGAGCGATAGTAAAGTTCCTAGCAGATCACCCAGTGAAAGGGGATGAAGCGGTAGAATACCTATTCCCAGATGAAGCTATTTTGCAAATTGAGAAAGAGATTTGGACAATGTACTTTGACGGAGTGTCTAATCAATACAGCTATAGGATAGGGGTGTTGCTGATAGCACCTGACAATTCCCTCTATACCCTTAGCCTTTAAACTCCGGTTCAAGGTATCTAACAATGAAGCAGAATACGAGGCGTGTATCGCTGGTTTGGAAGCTGCCCTGGAACTAGGGGGAAAAAGGTTGGACATCATCGGGGACTTGAACCTAGTTGTGTCTCAAGCAAATGGAGACTGGAAAGTCAAAGAAGAAAAGATGAAGATCTATCACCAGACCCTGGATGTTTTGATTCCTAGGTTTGAGACGCTGACCTTCACACATCTACTAAGAGAGAACAACAGGTTCGCTGATGCCTTATTAACTCTATCTTCCATGATAGACATCCCGTTTGGAGTCTGGATACGTCCGATCATCATTGAGCCGAGGTATACGCCGACCTACGAGACTATCACCGCAATAGATAAAGTTCAAGATCAAAACCCTTAGTGCTATGATACTTGGAACTTCTTGGAAAAGGAGGTTTATCCACCAGGGGCGAATGCCAAAGATAAAAGGGCAATACGGCGTATGGCCGTTCAATTTATCATCTGCGGGGGTAAGTTGTATAAGAGGGGTCATCTAGGAATGCACAAGTTATGTGTCGATGTAGAAGAATCGAAGCGCCTAATGGAGGCCATCCATGGGGGAGAGTGTGGAACACACATGAGCAAAGTAATGTTAGCCCGGAAGATTTTCAGGCAAGGTTACTGCTGGTCTACCATGGAGGAGGATTCTATCGGTTTTGTTCGGCGATGCCACAAATGCCAAATCCATGCAAATCGCATGAATGTCCCGCCGTCGAAGCTATACAACATGACTTCACCGTGGCATTTCTCAGTCTGGGTAATTGACGCCATTGGGGCAGTTACACTAAAAGGGTCAAATGGGCATGAGTACATTCTGGTGGCAATTGATTATTTCATGAAGTGAGTGGAAGCTCAGTCTTATACAGTGTTGAAAGCAACGCATATGGCTATGTTCATCCAAAGCAACATCATTTGCCGTTATGGAGTCCCAAATGAGATCATTTCAGACAATGGCTCCCATTTCAAGAAAGAAGTGATCGACTTGTTGGAGAAACACAACGTGACTTTTCATAAGTCATCTACATATCGGCCGCAAACCAACAGAGTTATTGAGGCCGCCAACAAGAACATCAAGCACATTTTCCAGAAAATGGTTGAGACCTACAGGGACTGGCCAGAAAAATTGCCATTTGCTCTATGGGGCTACAGAGCTTCAATTTGGACATCTACTGGGGCAACTTCGTTTCTTGTTTATGAGATGGAAGCTGTTTTGCTAATTGAAATAGAGGTTCCGTTGCCGCGGGTTATGGCTGAGTGCCAAATAGCAGATGCGGACTGGCAGCAGAGCAAGTTCGAAGAACTGATGCTGTTTGATGAGAGAAGGCTGAAAACACTATATGTTCAAGGATATCAACATAGGATTGCCAAGGCTTTTAATAAGAAAGTTAAGTCTCGGAATCTTAAGGAAGGGGATTTGGTATTGAAAGACAACCGAGCTCCCATCTATGACCCTAGGGGCAAGTTCAGACCCAATTGGACTGGTCCTTACATTATCAAGACTATCTGGTCGGGTGGAGCTGTTATTCTCATGGACCTAGATGGCCTAGAATTTTCCCAGCCGATCAACATGGACAAGTTGAAGAAATATTACTCCTGAGAGGTTGGCTAGGCCAAAAACCTGGAAGGCGACCTAGGCAAAAGTTAGAGCACAAAAAATTAAAAAAGAAAAAGAAAAAGAAAAACAGAGCTCGCAAGGTTGAAAACCCATAAAAGGCGGCCTTGACAAAAGTTAGAGCGTAAAAGGAGAGAGTTAATACTCGAGTGAACCTGAACTGAACTACGTAAGGCCTGATTCTCATCTTCGGGATATGTAGGCAACTTCATTTTGAAGTTCGGCCGCAAACACCTCCAAATCAACTGTGTTTATGTGTTTGATTAGGGCATCCTTGTCTGTTCATTATTTGAAAGTTCGATTGTGATCCTTACTCTGAGAGAAAAGCTGACTACAGTGTTGAGCAGTGCTATTCAGACAAGGGGCAATTTTTCATTTTTGGATTCAGGGTTGTACGTCTCGAGGATAGATTCCATGTGCGTCAAGTTATGATCCTTATCGAAAATGGTTTTGAAAAGTTTTAATAAAAGTTGATTTTGTTCAAATTAATCTTTTTACAACGTAGACAATTTTTGGACCAAAAGGAAAATTTTCAGTGCCCACAACTTCAATTTCATTGATTTCAATACAAAGTTCGTTGACTCTTGATACAAATTAAAGTTGCTTTTATTACATTCAACAAGAAAACTTGAAAAGTAAGGTCAAAGCAATAAACTTTGTGCATAGGTGAGTCAGGTGTTCCTGCATCCCCTACTTGTGCTTATGGAAGCTCTTGATGCTAAAGTGGGCCCGGATTGGATCTCATCTTCGAGCCAAGTCAGGTACTCGCTAGAAAGTGCGCAGTTGAAACTAGGGGCAAGAGCCAGAAGCTCTCTTGTCCTCCATGCAGTGGGATATCTAGCTAATTGTGAACCTCGGATGGGGAATAAAGCTGGGTACTCTACCCCTCTTCTGGGCAAGTCTGGTCGTGCTCGAACTGATGCTTGAACTGAAATGGAAAGTAAAATACACAATGTGTCAAGCCAATCAGCTAAATGCCAGGTCGCAGAGTCATGCTGTAGCTCATCTCGGGCAAATCAAACCAGGGGCAACGTTAAGCAATGTCAACAACAGACTTGTTGCATATCCAATGGCACCACCCCTCGTTTAGGGAATCCACTAGCCGTTGGCGAAAGAAATAGCCCTGTGCGGAATATGCAGGGAAAGAATCTACTACCTTCAACTTGTCCATGAGCCATATCTGGGGAGGGATGAAAGAAAAGAGAGATTAAAGAGTAAAGAGGTGTATGTTAAGGAAAAAAGTGAGAGAATGGCTTTGAGAGAAAAGCAGAGCATGAGTGCCGAGTGATGTGAGAAACACATATTAGAAAGGGTAGCAACCATTACTTGAAGAAGTAGTGGACTTCCCACAAATTTGGTTGTCTCTCGCCGATGAAAGGCGTCTAGGCCCATCAGAGTCTCGGCCAACGCCAAACCAATGCAACTCTTGCCCTCTTTCAAACCTTGGGCTACTTCAGCCAGTCGGATGCTAGACCCGCTGAAACTAGGGGCAAGAAGAAAGTGTGCTAGCATACACAAACAAAGGGCGTGTTGCCGAAAACCCCGCCAAAAAAGATCACCTCAGTCACCGGCATCAGAAAATCGTTGAATCAAACTGAGGATGTCCAGCTCTCCATTATGAACCAAGGATCGAGCCTCATGCAAAGTGAGCCCACACATCCTTCCCAAAGCTTGGATGTGACCAAAAGAGGGCTGAGGCAGAATTTCCTCGTCATGTCGGAATTCCATTAGCGCCTGAAATTCTTCGATTGTCGGGAAAATCTCTTGTCCCCCGAAGCTAAAGACGTGCGTGATCGGGTTCCAACATCTAGCCGAGGCATGAAGGAACGGAAAACAAAGCAGAGAACGACTCAACGGGAATAGTGCATTTATGCCAAAACCCCAAAAATTTAGCTTTTCCAAGCCATCTAAAGTTGCAATCCAATTCGAGATTTTTTCGGCAAAGAATGGCTCCATTTGTGAAGCATTTGCAGCTGAAGTGAAGAAATCATGAAGCTCAGCCTTTTGTGGAAGATAAGGTAGTGAGTGGAAGCCAGGTGTCAACAATTTGAAGGTCCTGCACATTGATGGCTGGCAAGGCACCATTGATGGCCGGCAAGAGGAATAGATGGCCGGCAGGCCATCCCTCATGGCCGGCATGTGGCCGGCATTCACCTCTTATGGCCGGAAGCTTTTCTCTCATACCTGCTGTCCTCCTTTGTGAAGAATAATGTTGGATGCATGTGTTTTGCTCTGCCGTTTATGTGTCTTGGGGTCTTGTGTTGAGTCCTTTTGTTTCCTTTTAACAATTTTATCGAGTTGTCTAGTTTTGTTTATCGAAATTGTTATTGTTGCTATTATCGAGTTGTCTGTTGTGTTTAGAATTTTAGTTATTGGTCGATTTGTTATCTGATTCAGACTGTTGTTGCAATGCAAGTGTTCACATTTCATTATCAAATTCAATCTCATTTTTCATGCAATGCGGTGCTCATGATGCAAAATACAACACTTTTTCAAATAAAAACTTGGTTTTCTTTCCGATCATGGTAGTTTTTACAAAAGGTGTAGTACAAGTTTTTAAAGAAAATAAAACATGTCCGAAGCTATACAATGTACTAACACTACTAACAAAAAGAAGCTAAGCAAAAACTACAAAAAAATCAGCGTTGGTCGCCTCAAGCTCGAGGGGCCCTCTTTGTCCTCTTCCTTTGAGGAGGGGACTCTGGGGCGCTGTCTCCATCGGCACCACTATCTGAATCTGGATCAGAGTTTGAACTGGAGCTGTCTCCACTCTCCACCTCGGAGCCCTCTTCAGCATCAGTATCCCCACTCTTAGGACCCGAGCCAACGTCATCGTCTCCACTCTCGGATGACTCAGCATGCTGACTCGCCGCCTCCTCAGCCTCGCTAGTCTCAGCGTCATCATCGCTCAAAATAGGCTCTGAAGGGTGTAGACACCCCATTTTTGACCGACCTTAAGACTCAGACGTCATCGTACGCGCATGCGATGATCATGCATGTTTGTGCTCGTTTTGAGTGCCCGAAGGTCTCGGCCGAACACCTTGTCTTTGAGCCTCTAAACTCTCTGTGTTTTGGCCTTGTTTTTGGGCCAAACCTTGGTTCCCCTTTCCTAGAGGGAGGAGAGGCCTTGTCGGCCACCTTTGGCCGTTGTTGGCCAGTTGTGCCTCTTGTTAGCCACCTTGGGTGGCCGGTCGGCCACCTAGAGTGGCCAACGGCCATTTTTCTCCTTTTTCGGATATTTTGTGTACCAGCTGTGACAACTGTTGATCACTGAAGCCATCCTCCATACACGTGTATGGAGGGATGGAAACAAGCTTTTGGCTTATTTTCCTGTATAAGGGGAGGTCCTTTCCCCTTTCTTGGGGTTCAGAAATTTGAGAAGCAAAATTTTCCCTCTCTCTCTCTAGAACTCTCTCTCTCTCTTCCTATTTTAGGCTTGAAAGTGATTTTTCTTCACATATTTGCACACAACCCCTTAACCAAATACCTTCATCTTGGAGCTAAGGTCCTTGGAGGTCCTATTTGAAGTTAAAAGCTTGGTTTTAGCTCAAAAAAAGTTGTTGTTTTGCTGCTGTGCTTCAAGGGTAAGGATTTACCCCTTTTAAGTTTGTTTTTGCACATTGGTTTGGCCACCTTTGCATGCTGTTTTTGGCCAAGTTGTCAACTACAAAAACCTCTATTTTTAAGTGTTAAAAATGATAGTTTGAGGTCCTTTTGGAGTTAGGGGTGGTCCACCCTCTTTTGTTGCATATTTGCTAAGAGTTATGCTATCTTTTAAAGATTTTCAAACAACCTCTTTTTGGCCTTTTAACCACTGAAATCCAGGGGATTTTCAGTGGCAAAAACTTGGTTTTGAGGTCCTAAATAGGAAGGGGTGGCCTCCCCTCCTTGAGTCTTCTTTGCATGTGTAGATGGCCAAGTATTTGAGCATGCTTTTCTATCTTTTTGTTTCCTAGTTCAACAGGTTTCTAGCCTTATTTTGACATGTTATAACGCTGTTTTTGGCTGGTTGGAGCATCTTTTGTTTGCTTCTTACACTTGTAGTGCAATCTTACTCACTAGCCTTGAATGCATAATGAGTTAGCCAATCATTCTAGCTTTTGTTGGCTCTATTTTAGCATGTTTTAGCTACTGATTTAGCATGCTTTAACTTAGTTTTGAGTGGCTTTGATCATATGGTTCATGCTTTGTATGGTTGTAGTGTAAGCGACCCTTACTAGCTTTGTGTTTTAAGGCTCTTAGCATGCTTTATTTGAGTTATTTGCATGATATGGCATCATTTAGCATGTGATTTTAGAGCATATTCCTCTATCACACTCTCACATCTATCACCCTTTAATTGCTTTTGAGAGTTATGCCTTATGCCTTCCTTGTGAGCCAATTTGTGCTCATGATTTTCTTGCCTTTTAAGCTTTAATCTCAGCATGATTTAGCCTTTGTTTTGGCATGCTTTAAATCTGTTTTGAGTTGGTTTGGCCCCTTGAGGCTTGTGTTGTAAGGTTGTAGTACAACCCCTTTCATTAGCTTAATGAGTTAAGCCTTTAAACATGCATTACATGAGTTGTTTGCATAATTTTAAGTCAATTAGCATGTTATTTCAGTGCTGAAATATACGTCATTGCACTCCATTGTTTCAATTTTTCATTCGCTTTGAAAGTGGTCTTAAGCCCCTTGCTGGCTTGAGCATGAACTTGAGGCATTCATGCCTAATGGTTTTAATCCTCCCTTGAGGGTTTCTACTAACCAACAGCATGAGACCTCTTTCATGCTCAAGGCACTTGTGGCTTAGGCCATCTTTCAAATTAGAGGACTTTTCACATTGAACTTAATCGGTTAAGGGACTAATCGGTAATGTAAAATGTGTAAACAAGAATTGAACCAAGTAAAACTTGTGAAAGATAAGCATATGTGTTGCATTGCATGTGTTTGGATCGGATGTTAATCCAAACACAAGAAATGAGGGACATTTCACACTCAAAGTGATGAAACGTGCCACATTTCTTGGTCGCCAACACCGTTGGTCATGCATGATAGGGTGGAGGCTTTTGTGTATTGTTTGTGCATTCACTAAGCTTGTACAAACTTGGTTTTTGGGCCATCATGCATTGAGATGCTTGGATGGTGGCTTAAAAGCCGAGTGCCACTCACTTTTGAGCTTGAGACATGATGAGGAGAGTGGTTGTACACACATTTCCTTGCGAATACATTGTCTTGGTTCTGTTGTTGTTTGTTGCAGCAAAAACATCATTTTGGGAAAGGAGATGGCCGACTAGCCACATGCAGTAGCTGACCGGCCATATGCACTAGCCGACCAGCCAGTTGAAGTGGCCAGCAGCCACTTTTGGTGGCCGACCGGCCACCAGTTTGTTTTGGTGTAAAAATGTCCCTGTTTTGAGGCAAAGGCAGTCTGAAGTTGGTACAATGTTCAGAAAAAAGAGGCGAGTGCAAACAGAGACAACCGACGACAAGACGATGAATTTTCGAGATGACGCCAATCGAGCATGCATGTCTCCTTCGCTCGCGAGGCCATTTAATTGCTTTAATTAGTTAGAGTAGCTAATTATTCAATTCATTTTGTAATATTTTAATTAGCTTAGATTGGCTAGTTATTCAATTCGGTTTGTAACAATTAATTAGCTAGCATAGTTAATTAGTTGGTTTGTAATAATTAGCTTAGCTTAGTGTAGCTTAGCCTACTTTATTCGGACCCTCCTCCGAGAGGGCGCAATGTTGTAATAAGGGTGCGTGCGTACATGCGTGCAGGTCTTCCAACCCCACTTGTTTCTATCTTTTACTTATCAGCTTTTGATGGTTAGTTTAGGGCATATCTCGATTAGCATACCTTATGCTTGCATTCGTGCATCATTCATTTGTATTGCATGCATAGGGCTCGGCGCATCATTCAAACTGCATCGTTATTTCAATACATTTACTTGAATACGTGTTTCAAAGCATGTTATCAAGTGTTGCATTCATATGCCATCTTAGATAGCCGAGCTTATTTAGTTGCATTTTTGCATGTGTTGCATTAGGCATTTGGCATAGTTAGGATCATGCATATTTCTTACTAGCTTTTGTTTTGGCTCAAAGTACACTGTAAGTGTTTACGCTTTAGCATACTTGCATGAGTGTGAGTGTTTCCATGATAGCATGCTTGCCATGAGGCTATGTGCTTATTTGATTAACTACATGAATGCTTGTGGATGAAGGTTTGATTGCTTGAATTGGGATAATTTGATAAATGTGAGTTTTAAGCCCACTTTGCGAAGTGGCAAATCATCATGTTTTAAGCCCACTTGAGGGTGGCAAATCTGCATTTTGGCCCACCGTGAGGGTGGCATTTTCAAACCATTTTTCGAAAACAATCATGAGTTGTTTTGTTCCAATTCTTGTGATTGTAGTCTATACTTGTATGCTGTGCGCATCACATAGTAAGTTAGATTAATGATCAGACAAGAACACATGTGTTTATAAAACAACATATCATGCTTAGTAGAGGACAATCCTTTGATCGGGCGAGCGGGGGTGCTCATTTCAAGACCTTCCCCTCTCGTACCCAAGTTCCCGAGCCGAGGCAACTTTGGTGATGACAGACACGTGGCCTTTGGCACGAGTCAGGGTTTCCTAAATTTCCCAAAACAAAATATTTAGGTGGCAACTCTGTAATCTGGCAAAGCAGTCCATGTTTGGCGCTTTTTGATTCAAAATTGATTTTTCAAAATCAATTGCCAGATTTGCACTCTTTGGTGTTTATCAGTCTCACATTGCACTTTGTGAGATTAGATTCAGAATCGTGACGGGAGTCCGAACTGTAGCACGACCAATTCGCGCCTTCTCTTAAAGGGGGGGGGGGCGCGAAGAAAGTCGAGTCCATAAAGGGCCACTCTCAGCTCGGGTGCCCCTAGCTCGGCCTCGACCGCGTGCTGGAACCTACCTTTTTCTCCCTGCCGCCGGTGGAGGCACTACTGGTCCTGGTGTTGCTCCTGCTGGCGCACCTGGTATGGGTGGGACCTAAAAAGACAGTTGTCATATGTCAGTCACAGCATGCAAATCAGATGCAAGTATGGGGGAGAATCAGTATTTGCTGAAGTCAGGTACAGAGTATGAATGCCGTATGAAAGTGTAGTATTTCAGATGCAGTGTATCAATGTAGTGTGGGGAAGTTCTCATGTCAGTTTCAGTGTGTCAGTGGAAATTTGATGACTGAAATGCAAGAAAACTGAAGAAATTGTCATAATCCTACGAAAGTTGAGCAGTGTCTCCCTCCTCAATATCATGCCCTCAAATGAGGCTAGTAGCTCAAGCAGATCCTCGATATATCCTGGGGGTGCCTGTAAATGCATTAGGAATGATCAATGTCCAGAACAAACAAATATCAGAAAGAGATGAGAAAACTAAAATGTGGTACATACCGGAGGTGCATCCTAGGCTCTGGTGTATCTATGCTCACCTGCTGCAGGCTCAATCGGGATCTGATAGGCCTCCCCAGTATACCGCCAACATGTGAGTGCGGTAGGTAGCTCTGGCCATCTGGTCGCCTGCCTCGCCTGGGAAACCCCTCTACCATGGGCTCTGTTTGCCCTAGTTGCTATGCGTCTCGCTCTCACGGAAGGAGCTCTCACTCCCTCACCCCCGCGAACACTAGTCAAAGGCGGCATCAAGTGTGTCTGGATAAAGGCTGCGTAGTCACCCCCTACATGGAAATACTCTACCTCCAAGCCTACCATGAACTGGATCCCCTCGTCAGCAGATAGCTTGTTTGTCGCTCTCATGGATACTGGTGGTGCCATCGGTATAAACGGAGCCGGAAAGCCCATCGTCTGGCGCACGAAGCGCTCGCCTGGGAACTAGGCTCGGCAAATCGGGCCCTCAAGTAGGATATGATAGCGGGAAATGCCCTAAGCCGCACGGTACTGGGCTTGAAGCCCCGTCGGTATTGTAGCCCAGGGCTGCCATCTGATCTAAAATGGAAAGTGAACAGGTTATTAGTCGCTGTTAGTTACGAACGTATGAATCAAAACAGCCATAAAGAAAAAATGACTGTGTTTCGAGTTACCTCGTGCATCGCCACCATGTCAAAATACTGGCGGAAAAACATCAAGGGCTCACGAGTCCTACGGCGAAGCTGGCTGTCGTATACCCAAGAAAAGGAGACCGTTAATGGAACCTTATCTACAGGCTCTGGGGCAAGAGTCGAGAAGTATGCTGTAGACGTGCCCGAACGTCACGGCTCCGCGCACACGAATGGCGCGAAATCCGTTTTGTTCATTAGCTACTACAGTTCGGACTCAATGTCACGGTTCTGAATCTAATCTCGCAAAGTACAATGCAAGACTGATAAATCACCAAGAGTCCAAATCCGGCAAATCGTTTTGGAAAACTGATTTTTATAAAGAAGTGCCAAACATGGACTGCTTTGCCAGATACAGAGTCGCCACCTAAATGTTTTATTTTGGGAAATTTAGGAAACCCTGACTCGTGCCTAAGGCCACGTGTCCGTCATCACCGAAGTTGCCTCGGCTCGGGAACTTGGGTACGAGAGGGGAAGGTCATGCAATGAGCACCCCCGCTCGCATGATCAAAGATCGGCCTGTACTATGCATGATATCTTGTTTATGAAAACACATGTGTTCTTATTTCGGTTATTAGCTAGCTTTACTATGTGATGCGCACAGCATACAAGTATAGATTAGATCGCCTAAATTGGAACAAAACATTTCATGTTTGCTTGTTTGAAAATGGTTTGAAGGTGCTACTCGCAAGTAGGCTAAGACGTGGATTTGCCACCCTCAAGTAGGCTTAAAACTCGCATTTCGATGAATTGTTCCAATTCAAGTAATCCAACCTTCACCCACATGCATTCAGGCAGTTATATCATCTAAGCAAATAGCCTTATGGCAAGCATGCTATCATGGCAATCACTCACACTCATGCAAGATGCTAAAGCATAAACACTTACAGTGTACTCCGAGCCAAAACAACAACTAGTTAGTAATCAATGCATGATCCTAGTTATGTTAAGATGGCTAATGCAACACATGCAAAATGCAACTAAGATAGGCTCAGCTATTCTAAGATGGCATGTGAAATGCAACACTTGATACATGTATTCAAATTAGAATTGAAATACAATACGATTAGTATGACGCGCCGAGCCCGGTGCATGCAATGCAGATGAATGGATGCAAACATGCTATCATAAGGATGCTAATCGAAACATGACCTAGAACTAACCATCGTAAGCAATTAAGTAAAAAGGAGAAAGACGTGAGGTTGGAAGACATTCACACACTCACACTCACGCACACTTATTACAAAATTTGCCCTCTCGACGGAGGGTCCGAATGAATAATACAAACCAACTAATTAACTAACTATCCTAGCTAATTAATTATTACAAAACTCTTAACTAATTGAGCAAATTAATTAAGTTATAAAACAGTTAAAGCGGCCTCGAGAAGAGGGGCATATGCATGCTCGATCGGCTTCGCTCGGAAATATGTTGCCATGCCTCATGTTGCCTCTGTTTGCACTGTTTTGCACCTCTGAAAACTGTGAAAATCTCTGTGATGCTTCTGAACCACCTCAAGGACACTCTGAGAGGCCATCAGCCAAAAGATATTGCCATCGGCCAATGGAAAGGGGTCATCGACCACTGTTTAGTCTATCGGCCAAAAATTGTTAGCCGATCGGCACTCCAGATAGCCGATCGGCCATCTCGTCCAGCGAACTGCTCCTTTTGCTGCAGCCGAGGACAAACAAGGGCATGGCAATATATTTGCAAGATAATGTTGTGCAACTACATCCCTTATTATGTTTGGAACTCAAAGGAGTGTAGTGTTCGACTCTCGAGCCATTAATCACGCATTTCAATGCATGATGGCCAAAGAGGCCGAATTGCACACATCAATATGGAATGAATGCACAAAAACACACAAATGCCTCACACTCTATCATGTTAGATCAAGAGTGTTGGCGACCGAGGATTGAGGCACGTTTCATCACTTCAAGTACGAAACGTCCCTCGGTCCTTGTGTTTGGTTTGACACCCCAAACCAAACACAATGCAATGCATGCAACATGGAAAAGCCATGTAATGCAACATAAGCATGCCAAATGTAATATGACTCAAACATGCACACAAGGCTAAGGTAACAAGCATGCCAAATGCAATGCAACCTAAATAAGCATGTGACAAAATGCAAACTAGCAAGCATGCAAAATGCAACCTAAACATACAAACATGCATGGCATGCAAAGATGGACAAGCATGTAACAATATGCAAACTAGCAAGCATGCAACAACATGCAACATGTCAAGCATGCAACAACATGCAAAGATGGACTTAAACCAAAATGGGCAGTCCTCAGCCATGCCCAAATCAGTGGCCAAGATGCAATGAAAATGAAGACAAAAGCACATACAAACATGCACACACTTTGGTTCACAAACAAGGCATGGAGATACCAACTCTTAAGAGCACTTAAAGAGTGAAAAGTATGAACATGTGACAATACTATAGGCCTTGAAATTAAGCATGGAATGATGCCAAATCAACCAAGCAAAACAAGTATAGCATGCAAGAAAGCTCAAAGCTTGAAGATAGCAAAATGACTCACACCAAGGCTATGCAAAACACGAAGCAAATGGCCTAAGCGAACCAAAACAGTCCTAAAGCATACCAAAGTGAGTCTAAAACATGCATGGACCAAAGCCAAAACAAACTAGAACAAAAGTCCAAAAGGCATGAGGCATGCAAAGCTAACAAGGGGTGTTACACTACACCTATTACAACCAAGCATGGCATGACTTAATCAATGAAAAACAAAGTTATGGCATGTCAAAATAAGCCCAAAAATCCACTGAGATGGCATTCCAACAGCCTAAGTATGATAGCATGCACAATGATTCATTCTTGAGGCATAAAACACCAACCTCTCAATGCATGGAAAAGGTGACAAATGTGAATGCATGACCACACTATATGGACTGAAATCTCATATGAAATGATGCCAAATCATGAAAATGGTCTAAGCAATGCATGCTAATGACTTGGACACTCTTAGCCAACAAGCTAAATTGAACCAACGCTATCGAAAACAATGCATGCATGACCAAGACAATACAAATCAGAGTTAGAGCATAGTAAAACATGACTAAAAGCTTCTTTGAGTTGAGCCAAAACAAGCAAGAATGATGACCCAAATGCATGATGCATGCTAGGGTAATAGAGAGGATTACACTACAAGTGCATGATGCATGTAAGAGGCTATCAAACCAACTTAAAACAGAGTTATAACATGGCAAAATAACACCAAATACTTGCTGAAATGAAGCCAAAACATGCTAAGCAAACATGCTACCAATATGAGCCATTTATACTAGCAAATGAGACACAAGGAGAGGGGGGTGTCCCTCTCCTATTCAAGACTCCAAAACCACCTCTCCACCACTGAAAATCCTCTGGATTTCAGTGGTGAGAAGGTCAAAACAAGATGGCTCCAAAGCTCAGAAGGGAAGGCACAAAACAAGGCCAAACAGGGCCTAAGAGGGGATAGACTACCCCCAACTCAAAAGTGACCTTAAGCAAGCATCACAAGCATGAAAAATCAGAACTTTTTATAGTAGAAAGTTAAGCTTAAATCAGCATGCAAATAGGTCTAAAAGCTTAAGCCAAAATCGGGGATAAAAAGGTAGTTGACTCACCCTTGAAGAACACCTTCAAGAACACAACTCCAGCACCCTTCTCTGACCAAAACTAGTCTAAGAACTCCAAAACCAACTCCTAAGGACCTCAGTAACCAAAGGATAGTGTTCTAGTAGGTGTTTGTGTGCAATAGTTTCATGACCCGAACCTGCCCCTATGAGTTAAGAACATAACCGGCCAGTAATCAAGAGATTACCTATGGCCTCAAACCAAAGCAGACATAACTCATCAGAGTAAAGGGGCCAAACGGAAGCAAAATTTAAAACTTTGTCCATAGAGCTGTGCTTACGTGGCACATCATAACAAACCATACATATACATATTAATAACTCACATCAGAAAATACAGTAACATAAAGTTCTGTACAGACAGGATCATCCAAGTCTAGGTTAGCCAATCAAAACTATATACAAACATATCCAAAGTCCCCGCCAACATGACAAAATAAAACAGGGTAGCAAAAGGACGAAGACGAGTCTCATGCGTGAGACGTAAGGGCTGACTCTTCAAAACCTTGGTTGTTCCACACAAACTTCACTGAGGCTGGGTTTGGACCTTTCTTGGCTCACCTATAAACACACGAATGAGCGTGAGCGAAAGCCCCGTGAATAATATCAAATAAAGTAGATACATTAGAACAACGTACATCAGACGACCTTGGGCCCAATTCATATTGCTATCTAGTATGCATATATAGATCAAGTGACTGCGGTTCCAAACACATCGAACGGCCTCGGGCCTAATCTATTCATGTCAAACTGGCTTTTGGCCCACTCATACTTTCAATCATGTCAAACTGGCCTTTGGCTCATTCATACTTTCAATCATGTCAAACTGGCCTTTGGCCCATTCATACTTTCAATCATGTCAAATTGGCCTTTGGCCCGTTCAGACTTTCATTCATGTCAAACTGGCCTTTGGCCCATTCATTCATTCGTATAAGACTGGCCTTTGGCCCATTCATTCATTCATGTCAAATTGGCCTTTGGCCCATTCATTCATTCGTATCAGACTGGCCTTTGGCCCATTCATTCATTCGTCTCAGACTGGCCTTTGGCCCATTTATTCATTCATGTCAAATTGGCCTTTGGCCCATTCATTCATTCGTATCAGACTGGCCTTTGGCCCATTCATTCATTCATGTCAAACTTTTGTCCACAATTCAATTTAACAGACTTATAGGAAGATGAGCAATTGGACAAATGGCATATTTCAGATATCTTTGTTAAGATATTACTCACAGTGATCGGCGGGATGATTTGCCTTGGAGCTCGACCCTACACATTCCATGAACACAATGGGTCACAAATAATTCAATCCGTTCTTAATTCACATATTTCTCTTTAGGCTTCATTTTTATCTTTTTAACTCATTTACGATGCTTAATGCATGCCTAAGAATACTTAGAAGTGAAAGGGAACGGAAAATGGAACACATAACACATTTACAAAATTTCAGAAACAGGGGACCCCGCTCGAGCGGACCCAATAGGTCTGCAAAAGTTTTGGTTACATCATTTTTACGCTCCAGTGTGAGTTCGGACGCTCGAGCTGAAGGTCATCCCACATAGCTCCCCGCTCGAGCGTGAACTTCCCCTGCTCGAGCAGACATCATGTCTACAAAAATACTGGGAGCTCGCATTTCCCGCTCGAGCGGCGCCTTCCCTGCTTGAGCAAACATCCCAAATTCTGGAAATTCCAAAACTATTCTTCAAGTTCAAATTCGACCTCCAAAGGTTCAAAACTCATAATTTTGGTTCCCAAACATGCAAATACATATATATCATGAGTACATAACCAATATGAGGCCAATTGCTCCAAATCATGGTTCAATTCTTCAAAATCAATCAACATTTTTGTATAATCATGGTTCATGCTTTCAAACCTCATATGAGCTCCATATCTTCAATAATCACACATGCATGCAATCTTTTAACTCCAATTCCATTTCAAATGGGTCAAGTGATGCTTAAACACATGAAATTCATCCAAATTTTGCTTGCATGTATGATCATACAACTCAATTTTTCATGATTAACAAACTACATGATAGATTATACAATCCTTGCTTATTTATGATAATTATATGCATGCATGTACATTCTAGCTTCAGTTTCAACTAAATCTTTGCCATGAGTTACCAAAATCACTAGAATTCACAAAATCACAAGTTCAACTCATGAATTAGGGGTTGATTACTCACCTAGGAGCTTTAATCTTCACAAATTCTAGTTGAATCTTGAGTCCAACCTTCCAATTCCACAAACTTGAGCCAAACACACAATTTTCCTCTTCCTCTCTCTCTAGAGCCGACCCTCTCTCACTCTAAGGTGTAGAATCAGATTTTTGATCTCCAAACCACCAAATGAGGGTGTAATTGGCCCTTTATATAAGCTCTCATAAGCACAATTAATTAAGGTTAAATAATCGAGTATTAAAGCACCAATTTAATCTATTTAATCTGGTCCGAATAAATTTTCAATTAAATTTCACCGTAGGCTCTAAAAATTATGTCCATCACAATGGCGCAGTCAATTTCGGGTTCTGCGGCCGATAGGGCCTTCGATTCAAATTCCAAAGCAGATAATTAAACAGATATTCCTACAGTGAACATATAGAAATTCAAAATCACATATTTTCACATAAATGGCATATAATAAGGACCAATTAGCATAATATGGAACAGGGTTATCACAAATAGTGTGAAGAATCTACACTTTTGGGCACAAACAAGGGCTAAACAAGAAAGAGAGATAAAATATATATAGAGAGATATATAGAACTTGTATATCAAATTTCCAGAACCTCTAGAAAGGGAGGGGAGGCTCCATTCTTATAGAATTTCAATTCTCAGGCTTGTTGAACAAGCTTGAGTCTTGAATGCAATCCCTCCATACACGTGTATGAAGGATGAGAATTGTGCCCACCAGCTGTCACAGCTGGCAGAAAATATCTGCAAAAAGCAGATGGAAAGGTCTTGGCTCAAAAATATAGTCGATCGACCAAAAAGAGTGCCAATCGGCCAACACTTATGGCCGATGGCAGGGAAACATGGCCGATGGCACAAAGCCTTAGCCGATGGGTTGCAGGGATGGCCAACAAGCCACCCTCTTCCCTCAGAAGCAAAACCACAAGCCCTTGGTCCACAGCCAAGCACAAAACAGACAAGTTGAGAGATCCTAAGGCAAGGCGCGCAGCCAAGACCTTCGGGAACTCAAAACGAACACGAGCATGGATGATCATCGAGTGTTCAAACGATGACGTCCAAGTCTTGAGGACGGTCAAAAATGGGGTGTCTACGGTTGCCCCTCTTTGACAGAACTCGAAAGTCATAAGATGACGGGAGTGAATGTCAAAGCCCAGAGACGACCCATTTTTGACAAGGTCAAAGACTTAGACAAGCATACAATATAACAAAGAGATGCGCCCCCAGGCAGCAGAAAAATGCAAAGGACATGCACGATGCCGAACATAACATATGATCATGCAAAGCGAGCTGTAAAGAAGCATAACATGCAACAGTTTAAGCAAGCGAATAAGAATCAAACTACATTTCATGCAGAAAGGATGTAAGAGAATTACACAATTCTCATTGCGTCTCACGCGAAGAAAGACTAAAAGTGACTATCGAGGACACCCGGAGCCTCAAACACAACATCTCTCAACGTATCACACGCAAGAGAAGGGAAGGAGAACAACACTTCTCAACGTATCACACGCAGGAGAAGGGAGGAACATCTCTCAGCGCATCACGCAAGAGAGGAAAGGGATCAACAATTCTCAGCGTATCACACGCAAGAGAAGGGAAAGAAAAACAATTCTCAGCTTATCACACGCAAGAGAAGGAAGGAGCAACAATTCTCAGCGTGTCACACGCAAGAGAAGAAAGGAGCAACAATTCTCAGCGTATCACACGCAAGAGAAGGAAGGAGCAACAATTCACAGGGTATCACACGCAAAGAAGGAAGGAGCGACAATTCTCAACGTATCACACGTAAGAGAAGGAAGGAGCAAAAAAACTCAGCGTATCAAACGCAAGAGAAGGAAGTAGTGACAATTCTCAGCGTATCACACGCAAGAGAAGGAAGGAATAACAATTCTCAACGTATCACACGCAAGAGATGGAAGGAGCGACAATTCTCAGCGTATCACACGCAAGAGAAGGAAGGAGCCACAATTCTCAGCATATCACACGCAACAGAAGGAAGGAGCCACAATTCTCAACGTATCACACGCAAGAGAAGGAAGGAACGACAATTCTCAGCGTATCACACGCAAGACAAGGAAGGAGCCACAATTCTCAGCGTATCACACGCAAGACAAGGAAGGAGCGACAACTCACAGCGTATCACACGCAAGAGAAGGAAGGAACAACAATTCTCAGTGTATCACACGCAAGAGAAGGAAGGAGCGACAATTCTCAGCGTATCACACGCAAAAGAAGGAAGGAGCCACAATTCTCAGCGTATCACACGCAAGAGAAAGAAGGAGCAACAATTCTCAACGTATCACATGCAAGAGAAGGAAGGAACAACAATTCTCAGCGTATCACACGCAAGAGAAGGAAGGAGCGACAATTCTAAGCGTATCACATGCAAGAGAAGGAAGGAGCGACAATTCTCAGTGTATCACACGCAAGAGAAGGAAGGAGCGACAATTCTCAGCGTATCACACGCAAGAGAAAGAAGGAGCCGCAATTCCCAGCGTATCACACGCAAGAGAAGGAAGGAGCAACAATTCTCAGCATATCACACGCAAGAGAAAGAAGGAACAACAATTCTCAGCGTATCACACGCAAGAGAAGGAAGGAGCGACAATTCTTAGCGTATCACGCGCAAGAGAAGGAAGGACCCACAATTCTCAGCGTATCACATGCAAGAGAAGGAAGGAGTGATAATTCTCCGCGTATGACACGCAAGAGAAGGAAGGAGCGACAATTCTCAGCATATCACATGAAAGAGAAGGAAGGAGGGACAATTCTCAGGGTATCACACGCAAGAGAAGGAAGGAGCGACAATTCTCAGCGTATCACACGCAACAGAAGGAAGGAATAACAATTCTAAGCGTGTCACACACAAGAGAAGGAAGGAGCTACAATTCTCAGCGTATCACACGCAACAGAAGGAAGGAGCCACAATTCTCAACGTATCACACGCAAGAGAACGAAGGAGCGACAATTCTCAGCGTATCATACCCAAGAGAAGGAATGAGCCATAATTCTCAGCGTATCACACGCAAGAGAAGGAAGGAGAGACAATTATCAGCGTATCACACGCAAGAGAAGGAAGGACCAACAATTCTCAAGGTATCACACGCAAGAGAAGGAAGGAGCGACAATTCTCAGTGTATCACATGCAAGAGAAGGAAGGAGCCACAACTCTCAGCGTATCACACGCAAGAGAAGAAAGAAGCCGCAATTCTCAGCGTATCACACGCAAGAGAAAAAATGAGCGACAATTCTCAGCGTATCACACGCAAGAGAAGGAAGGATCAACAATTCTTAGCGTATCACACGCAAGAGAAGAATGGAGCCACAATTCTCAGCATAACACACACAAGAGAAGGAAGGAATAACAATTCTAACCGTATCACACGCAAGAGAAGGAAGGAGCCACAATTCTCAGTGTATAACACGCAAGAGAAGGGAGAAGCCACAATTCTCTGCGTATCACACCCAAGAGAAGGAAGGAGCGACAATTCTCAGCGTATCACACGCAAGAGAATGAAGGAACAACAATTCTCAGCGTATCACACGCAAGAGAAGGAAGGAGCGACAATTCTCAGCGTATCACACGCAACAGAAGGAAGGAGCCACAATTCTCAGCGTATCACACGCGAGAGAAAGAAGGAGCGACAATTCTCAGCGTATCATACGCAAGAGAAGGAAGGAGCCATAATTCTTAGCGTATCACACGCAAGAGAAGGAAGGAGAGACAACTCTCAACGTATCGCACGCAAGAGAAGGAAGGACTAACAATTCTCAGTGTACCACACGCAAGAGAAGGAAGGAGCGACAATTCTCAGCGTCTCACACGTAAGAGAAGGAAGGAGCCACAATTCCCAGCGTATCACACGCAAGAGAAAGAAGGAGCGACAATTCTCAGCGTATCAGACGCAAGAGAAGGAAGGAGCCATAATTCTCAGCGTATCACACGCAAGAGAAGGAAGGACCAACAATTCTCAGTGTATCACACGGAAGAGAAGGAAGGGGAGACAATTCTCAGCGTATCACATGTAAGAGAAGGAAAGAACGACAATTCTCAGCGTATCACACGCAAGAGAAGGAAGGAGCCACAATTCCCAGCGTATCACACGCAAGAGAAGAAAGAAGCCGCAATTCTAAGCGTATCACACGCAGGAGAAGGAAGGGGTGACAATTCTCAACGTATCACACGCAAGAGAAGGAAGGAACAACAATTCTCAGTGTATCACACGCAAGAGAAGGAAGGAGCGACAATTCTCACCGTACCACACGCAAGAGAAGGAAAGAATAACAATTCTAAGCGTATCACACGCCAGAGAATGAAGGAGCTACAATTCTCAGTATATAACACGCAAGAGACGAGAGAAGCCACAATTCTCAGCGTATCACACGCAAGAGAAGGAGGGAACAACAATTCTCAGTATATCACACGCAAGAGAAAGAAGGAGCGACAATTCTCAGCGTATCACACGTAAGAGAAAGAAGGAGGGACAATTCTCAGTGTATCATAGGGAATAGAAGGAAGGAGCCAAAATTCTCAGCATATCACACGCAAGAGAAGGAAGGAGAGACAATTCTCAGCGTATCACACGCGAGAGAAGGAAGGACCAACAATTCTCAGTGTATCACACGGAACAGAAGGAAGGAGCGACAATTCTCAGCGTATCACACGCAAGAGAAGGAAGGAGCGACAATTCTCAGCGTATCACACGCAAGAGAAGAATGGAGCCACAATTTTCTTGTGTATCACACGCAAGAGAAGGAAGGAGGGACAATTCTCAACGTATCACACGCAAGAGAAGGAAGGACCAACAATTCTCAGTGTATCACACGCAAGAGAAGGAAGGAGCGACAATTCTCAGCGTATCACAAGCAAGAGAAGGAAGGAACAATAATTCTCAGCGTATCACACGCAAGAGAAGGAAAGAGTGACAATCCTCAACGTATCATACGCAATTGCAGGAAGGAACGACAATTCTCAGCGTATCACACGCAAGCGAAGGAAGGAACAACAATTCTCAACGTATCACACGCAAGAGAAGGAAGGAGCGACAATTCTCAGCGTATCACACGCAACAGAAGGAAGGATCCACAATTCTCAGCGTATCACACGCAAGAGAAAGAAGGAGCGACAATTCTCAGCGTATCATACGCAAGAGAAGGAAGGAGCCATAATTCTCAGCGTATCACTCGCAAGAGAAGGAAGGTGAGATAATTCTCAGCGTATCACACGCAAGGGAAGAAAGGACCAACAATTCTCAGCGTATCACACGTAACAGAAGGAAGGAGCGGCAATTCTCAGCGTATCACACGCAAGAGAAGGAAGGAGCCACAATTCTCAGCATATCACACGCAAGAGAACACAAGAGAATGAAGGAGAGACAATTCTAAGCGTATCACAGGCAAGAGAAAGAAGGACCAACAATTCTCAGTGTATCACACGCAAGAGAAGGAAGGTGCGACAATTCTCAGCGTGTCACACGCAAGAGAAGGAAGGAGCCACAATTCTCTGCGTATCACACGCAAGAGAAGGAAGGAACAATAATTCTCAGCGTATCACACGCAAGAGAAGGAAGGAGCTACAATTCTCAGCGTATCACACGCAAGAGAAGAAGGAGCCGCAATTCCCAGCGTATCACACGCAAGAGAAGGAAGGAGCAACAATTCTCAGCATATCACACGCAAGAGAAAGAAGGAACAACAATTCTCAGTGTATCACACGCAAGAGAAGGAAGGAGCGACAATTCTCAGCGTATCACGCGCAACAGAAGGAAGGACCCACAATTCTCAGCGTATCACATGCAAGAGAAGGAAGGAGTGATAATTCTCCGCGTATGACACGCAAGAGAAGGAAGGAGCGACAATTCTCAGCATATCACATGAAAGAGAAGGAAGGAGGGACAATTCTCAGGGTATCACACGCAAGAGAAGGAAGGAGCGACAATTCTCAGCGTATCACACGCAACAGAAGGAAGGAATAACAATTCTAAGCGTGTCACACGCAAGAGAAGGAAGGAGCTACAATTCTCAGCGTATCACACGCAACAGAAGGAAGGAGCCACAATTCTCAACGTATCACACGCAAGAGAACGAAGGAGCGACAATTCTCAGCGTATCATACCCAAGAGAAGGAAGGAGCCATAATTCTCAGCGTCTCACACGCAAGAGAAGGAAGGAGAGACAATTATCAGCGTATCACACGCAAGAGAAGGAAGGACCAACAATTCTCAAGGTATCACACGCAAGAGAAGGAAGGAGCGACAATTCTCAGTGTATCACATGCAAGAGAAGGAAGGAGCCACAACTCTCAGCGTATCACACGCAAGAGAAGAAAGAAGCCGCAATTCTCAGCGTATCACACGCAAGAGAAAAAATGAGCGACAATTCTCAGCGTATCACACGCAAGAGAAGGAAGGATCAACAATTCTTAGCGTATCACACGCAAGAGAAGAATGGAGCCACAATTCTCAGCATATCACACACAAGAGAAGGAAGGAATAACAATTCTAACCGTATCACACGCAAGAGAAGGAAGGAGCCACAATTCTCAGTGTATAACACGCAAGAGAAGGGAGAAGCCACAATTCTCTGCGTATCACACCCAGGAGAAGGAAGGAGCGACAATTCTCAGCATATCACACGCAAGAGAATGAAGGAACAACAATTCTCAGCGTATCACACGCAAGAGAAGGAAGGAGCGACAATTCTCAGCGTATCACACGCAACAGAAGGAAGGAGCCACAATTCTCAGCGTATCACACGCGAGAGAAAGAAGGAGCGACAATTCTCAGCGTATCATACGCAAGAGAAGGAAGGAGCCATAATTCTTAGCGTATCACACGCAAGAGAAGGAAGGAGAGATAACTCTCAACGTATCGCACGCAAGAGAAGGAAGGACTAACAATTCTCAGTGTACCACACGCAAGAGAAGGAAGGAGCGACAATTCTCAGCGTCTCACACGTAAGAGAAGGAAGGAGCCACAATTCCCAGCGTATCACACGCAAGAGAAGAATGAGCGACAATTCTCAGCGTATCAGACGCAAGAGAAGGAAGGAGCCATAATTCTCAGCGTATCACACGCAAGAGAAGGAAGGACCAACAATTCTCAGTGTATCACACGAAGAGAAGGAAGGGGAGACAATTCTCAGCGTATCACATGTAAGAGAAGGAAAGAACGACAATTCTCAGCGTATCACACGCAAGAGAAGGAAGGAGCCACAATTCTCAGCGTATCACACGCAAGAGAAGAAAGAAGCCGCAATTCTAAGCGTATCACACGCAGGAGAAGGAAGGGGTGACAATTCTCAACGTATCACACGCAAGAGAAGGAAGGAACAACAATTCTCAGTGTATCACACGCAAGAGAAGGAAGGAGCGACAATTCTCACCGTACCACACGCAAGAGAAGGAAAGAATAACAATTCTAAGCGTATCACACGCCAGAGAATGATGGAGCTTCAATTCTCAGTATATAACACGCAAGAGACGGGAGAAGCCACAATTCTCAGCGTATCACACGCAAGAGAAGGAGGGAACAACAATTCTCAGCATATCACACGCAAGAGAAAGAAGGAGCGACAATTCTCAGCGTATCACACGCAACAGAACGAAGGAGTCACAATTCTCAACGTATCACACGCAAGAGAAAGAAGGAGGGACAATTCTCAGTGTATCATAGGCAAGAGAAGGAAGGAGCCAAAATTCTCAGCATATCACACGCAAGAGAAGGAAGGAGAGACAATTCTCATCGTATCACACGCGAGAGAAGGAAGGACCAACAATTCTCAGTGTATCACACGGAACAGAAGGAAGGAGCGACAATTCTCAGCGTATCACACGCAAGAGAAGGAAGGAGCGACAATTCTCAGCGTATCACACGCAAGAGAAGAATGGAGCCACAATTTTCTTGTGTATCACACGCAAGAGAAGGAAGGAGGGACAATTCTCAGCGTATCACACGCAAGAGAAGGAAGGACCAACAATTCTCAGTGTATCACACGCAAGAGAAGGAAGGAGCGACAATTCTCAGCGTATCACAAGCAAGAGAAGGAAGGAACAATAATTCTCAGCGTATCACACGCAAGAGAAGGAAAGAGTGACAATTCTCAGCGTATCATACGCAAGAGCAGGAAGGAGCGACAATTCTCAGCGTATCACACGCAAGCGAAGGAAGGAACAACAATTCTCAACGTATCACACGCAAGAGAAGGAAGGAGCGACAATTCTCAGCGTATCACATGCAACAGAAGGAAGGATCCACAATTCTCAGCGTATCACACGCAAGAGAAAGAAGGAGCGACAATTCTCAGCGTATCATACGCAAGAGAAGGAAGGAGCCATAATTCTCAGCGTATCACTCGTAAGAGAAGGAAGGTGAGATAATTCTCAGCGTATCACACGCAAGGGAAGAAAGGACCAACAATTCTCAGCGTATCACACGTAACAGAAGGAAGGAGCGGCAATTCTCAGCGTATCACACGCAAGAGAAGAAAGGAGCCACAATTCTCAGCGTATCACACGCAAGAGAACGCAAGAGAATTTAGGAGAGACAATTCTAAGCGTATCACAGGCAAGAGAAAGAAGGACTAACAATTCTCAGTGTATCACACGCAAGAGAAGGAAGGTGCGACAATTCTCAGCGTGTCACACGCAAGAGAAGGAAGGAGCCACAATTCTCTGCGTATCACACCAAGAGAAGAGAAGGAAGGAACAATAATTCTCAGCGTATCACACGCAAGAGAAGGAAGGAGCTACAATTCTCAGCGTATCACACAAAGAGAAGGAAGGAGCAACAATTCTAAGCGTATCAGATGCAAGAGAAGGAAGGAGCGACAATTCTCAGCGTATAACACGCAAGAGAAGGAAGGAGACACAATTCTCTGCGTATCACACGCAAGAGAAGGAAGGAGCCACAATCTCAGCGTATCACACGCAAGAGAAGGAAAGAGCGACAATTCTCAGCGTACCACACACAAAAGAAGGATGGAGCCACAATTCTCAGCATATGACACGCAAGAGAAAGGAAGGAGCGACGATTCTCAGCGTATCACACGCAACAGAAGGAAGGAGCCACAATTCTCAGCGTATTACACGCAAGAGAAGGAAGGAGCGACAATTCTCAGCGTATCACACGTAAGAGAAGGAAAGAACAGCAATTCTCAGCGTATCACACGCAACAGATGGAAGGAGCAACAATTCTCAGCGTATCACAAGCAAGAGAAAGAAGGAATAACAATTCTACGCGTATCACATCGAAGAGAAGGAAGGAGCCACAATTCTCAGTGTATAACACGCAAGAGAAGGGAGAAGCTACAATTCTCTGCGTATCACACGCAAGAGAAGGAAGGAGCAACAATTCTCAGCGTATCACAGGCAAGAGAAGGAAGGAACAACAATTCTCAACGTATCACATGCAGGAGAAGGAAGGAGCGACAATTCTCAGCGTATCACACGCAACAGAAGGAAGGAGCCACAATTCTCAGCGTATCACACGCAAGAGAAAGAAGGAGCGACAATTCTCATCGTATCATATGCAAGAGAAGGAAGGAGCCATAATTCTCAGTGTATCACACGCAAGAGAAGGAAGGAGAGACAATTTTCAGCGTATCACACGCAAGAGAAGGAAGGACCAACAATTCTTAGTGTATCATACGCAAGAGAAGGAAGGAACAACAATTCTCAGCTTATTACACACAAGAGAAGAAAGGAGCCACAATTCTCTGCGTATCACACGCAAGAGAAGGAAGGAGCCACAATCTCAGCGTATCACACGCAAGAGAAGGAAGGAGCGACAATTCTCAGCGTACCACACTCCAAATAAGGAAGGAGCCACAATTCTCAGCGTATCACACGCAAGAGAAGGAAGGAGCGACAATTCTCAGCGTATCATATGCAAGAGAAGGAAGAGCCATAATTCTCAACGTATCACACGCAAGAGAAGGAAGGAGAGACGATTCTCAGCGTATCACACGTAAGAGAAAGAAGGAGCGATAATTCTCTGCGTATCACACGCAAGAGAAGGAAGGAGCCATAATTCTTAGCGTATCACACGCAAGAGAAGGAGGGAGGGACGATTCTCAGTGTATCACAGGCAAGAGAATGAAGGACCAACAATTCTCAGTGTACCACACGCAAGAGAAGGAGGGAGGGACAATTCTCAGCGTATCACAGGCAAGAGAAGGAAGGACCAACAATTCTCAGTGTACCACATGCAAGAGAAGGAATGAGCGACAATTCTCAGCGTATCACAAGGAAGAGAAGGAAGGAGCCACAATTCTTAGCATATCACACGCAAGAGAAGAAAGAAGCCGCAATTCTCAGCGTATCACACGCAAGAGAAGGAAAGAGCGACAATTCTCAGCGTATCACACGCGAGAGAAGAATGAACAACTATTCTCAGCGTATCACACGGAAGAGAAGGAAGGAGCGACAATTCTCAGCGTATCACACGCAAGAGAAGGAAAGATTAACAATTCTAAGCGTATCACATGCAAGAGAAGGAAGGAGCCACAATTTTGAGTGTATAACACGCAAGAGAAGGAAGGAGCGACAATTCTCAGCGTATCACACGCAAGAGAAGGAAGGAACAACAATTCTCAGCGTATCACACGCAAGAGAAGGAAGGAGCGACAATTCTCAGCCTATCACATGCAATAGAAGGAAGGAGACACAATTCTCAGCATATCACACGCAAGAGAAAGAAGGAGTGACAATTCTCAGCGTATCGTACGCAAGAGAAGGAAGGAGCCAAAATTCTCAGCATATCACAAGCAAGAGCAGGAAGGAGAGACAATTCTCAGCGTATCACACGCAAGAGAAGGAAGGACCAACAATTCTCAGTGCATCACACACAAGAGAAGGAAGGAGCGACAATTCTAAGCGTATCACATGGAAGAGACGGAAGGAGCGACAATTCTCAGCGTATCACGTGCAAGAGCGGGAAGGAGCCACAATTCTCAGCGTATCACACACAAGAGAAGGAAGGCGACACAATTGTCAGCGTATCGCACGCAAGAGAAGGAAGGACCAACAATTCTCAGTGTAAAAAACGCAAGAGAAGGAAAAAGCGACAATTCTCAGTGTATCACACGTAAGAGAAGGAAGGAGCCACAATTCTCAGCGTATCACCCGCAAGTGAAGAAGAAGAAGCCGCAATTCTCAGCGTATCACACGCGAGAGAAGGAAGGAGCGACAATCCTCAGCGTATCACACGCAAGAGAAGGAAGGAACAACAATTCTCGGCGCATCACACGCAAGAGAAGGAAGGAGCGACAATTCTTAGCGTATCACACGCAAGAGAAGCGAGGAATAACAATTCTAAGCGTATCACATGCAAGAGAAGGAAGGAGCCACAATTCTCTGTGTATAACACACAAGAGAAGGGGGAAAGCCACAATTCTCTGCGTATCACACGCAAGAGAAGGAAGGAGCAACAATTCTCAGCGTATTACACGCAAGAGAAGGAAGGAACAACAATTCTCAGGGTATCACACGCAAGAGAAGGAAGGAGCGACAATTCGCAGCGTATCATACGCAAGAGAAGGAAGGACCAACAATTCTCAGTGTATCACACGCAAGAGAAGGAAGGAGCGACTATTCTCAGCGTATCACACGTAAGAGATGGAAGGATCGATAATTCTCTGCGTATCACACGCAAGAGAAGGAAGGAGCCACAATTCTCAGCGTATCACACGCAAGAGAAGGACGGACCAACAATTCTTGGTGTATCACGCGCAAGACATGGAAGGAGCGACAATTCTCAGCGTATCACATGCAAGAGAAGGAAGGAGCCACAGTTCTCAGTGTATCACACGCAAGAGAAGAAAGAAACAATTCTCAGCGTATCACACGCAAGAGAGGGAAAGAGTGACAATTCTCAGCCTATCACATGCAAGAGAAGGAAGAAACAACTATTCTCAGCGTATCACACGCAAGAGAAGGAAGGAGCGACAATTCTCAGCGTATCACTCGCAAGAGAAGGAAAGATTAACAATTCTAAGCGTATCACACGTAAGAGAAGGAAGGAGCCACAATTCTCAGTGTATAACACGCAAGAGAAGGGGGAAGCCTCAATTCTCTGCGTATCACACCCAAGAGAAGGAAGGAGCAAGAATTCTCAGCGTATCACACGTAAGAGAAGGAAGGAACAACAATTCTCAGCGTATCATATGCAAGAGAAGGAAGGAGCGACAATTTTCAGCGTATCACGTGCAACAGAAGGAAGGGGCCACAATTCTCAGCGTATCACACGCAAGAGAAAGAAGGAGCGGCAATTCTCAGCGTATCATATGCAAGAGAAGGAAGGAGCCATAATTCTCAGCATATGACACGCAAGAGAAGGAAGGAGAGACAATTCTCAGCGTATCACATGCAAGAGAAGGAAGGACCAACAATTCTCAGTGTATCACACGCTAGAGAAGGAAGGAGCGACAATTCTCAGCGTATCACACGGAAGAGAAGGAAAAAGCGACAATTCTCAGCGTATCACATGCAAGAGAGAGGGAGGAGCCACAATTCTCAGCGTATCACACGCTAGAGAAGGAAGGAGACACAATTCTCAGCGTATCATACGCAAGAGAAGGAAGGAGCCACAATTCTCAGCGTATCACATGCAAGAGAAGAACGAAGCCGCAATTCTCAGCGTATCACACGCAAGAGAAGGAAGGAGCGACAATTGTCAGCGTATCACACGCAAGAGAAGGAAGGAACAACAATAATTTGCGCATCACACGCAAGAGACGGAAGGAGCGACAATTCCCAGCGTATCACACGCAAGAGAAGGAAGGAATAACAATTCTAAGCGTATCACATGCAAGAGAAGGAAGGAGCCACAATTCTCTGTGTATAACACGCAAGAAAAGGGGGAAGCCACAATTCTCTGCGTATCACACGCAAGAGATGGAAGGAGCGACAATTCTCAGCGTATTACACGCAAGAGAAGGAAGGAACAACAATTCTCACGGTATCACACGCAAGAGAAGGAAGGAGCGACAATTCTCAGTGTATCACACGCAAGAGAAGCAAGGAGCCACAATTCTCAGCGTATCACACGCAAGAGAAAGGAACGACAATTCTCAGCGTATCATACGCAAGAGAAGGAAGGAGCCATAATTCTCAGCGTGTCACACGCTAGAGAAGGAAGGAGAGACATATCTCAGCGTATCGCACGCAAGAGAAGGAAGGACCAACAATTCTCAGTGTATCTGACGCAAGAGAAGAAATGAGCGACAATTCTCAGCGTATCACATGCAACAGAAGGAAGGATCCACAATTCTCAACGTATCACACGCAAGAGAAAGAAGGAGCGACAATTCTCAGCGTATCATACGCAAGAGAAGGAAGGAGCCATAATTCTCAGCGTATCACTCGTAAGAGAAGGAAGGTGAGATAATTCTCAGCGTATCACACGCAAGGGAAGAAAGGACCAACAATTCTCAGCGTATCACACGTAACAGAAGGAAGGAGCGGCAATTCTCAGCGTATCACACGCAAGAGAAGAAAGGAGCCACAATTCTCAGCGTATCACACGCAAGAGAACGCAAGAGAATTTAGGAGAGACAATTCTAAGCGTATCACAGGCAAGAGAAAGAAGGACTAACAATTCTCAGTGTATCACACGCAAGAGAAGGAAGGTGCGACAATTCTCAGCGTGTCACACGCAAGAGAAGGAAGGAGCCACAATTCTCTGCGTATCACACGCAAGAGAAGGAAGGAACAATAATTCTCAGCGTATCACACGCAAGAGAAGGAAGGAGCTACAATTCTCAGCGTATCACACACAAGAGAAGGAAGGAGCAACAATTCTAAGCGTATCAGATGCAAGAGAAGGAAGGAGCGACAATTCTCAGCGTATAACACGCAAGAGAAGGAAGGAGACACAATTCTCTGCGTATCACACGCAAGAGAAGGAAGGAGCCACAATCTCAGCGTATCACACGCAAGAGAAGGAAAGAGCGACAATTCTCAGCGTACCACACACAAAAGAAGGATGGAGCCACAATTCTCAGCATATGACACGCAAGAGAAGGAAGGAGCGACGATTCTCAGCGTATCACACGCAACAGAAGGAAGGAGCCACAATTCTCAGCGTATTACACGCAAGAGAAGGAAGGAGCGACAATTCTCAGCGTATCACACGCAAGAGAAGGAAAGAACAGCAATTCTCAGCGTATCACACGCAACAGATGGAAGGAGCAACAATTCTCAGCGTATCACAAGCAAGAGAAAGAAGGAATAACAATTCTACGCGTATCACATCGAAGAGAAGGAAGGAGCCACAATTCTCAGTGTATAACACGCAAGAGAAGGAGAAGCTACAATTCTCTGCGTATCACACGCAAGAGAAGGAAGGAGCACAACAATTCTCAGCGTATCACAGGCAAGAGAAGGAAGGAACAACAATTCTCAACGTATCACAGCAGGAGGAGAAGGAAGGAGCGACAATTCTCAGCGTATCACACGCAACAGAAGGAAGGAGCCACAATTCTCAGCGTATCACACGCAAGAGAAAGAAGGAGCGACAATTCTCATCGTATCATATGCAAGAGAAGGAAGGAGCCATAATTCTCAGTGTATCACACGCAAGAGAAGGAAGAGGAGAGACAATTTTCAGCGTATCACACGCAAGAGAAGGAAGGACCAACAATTCTTAGTGTATCATACGCAAGAGAAGGAAGGAACAACAATTCTCAGCTTATTACACACAAGAGAAGAAAGGAGCCACAATTCTCTGCGTATCACACGCAAGAGAAGGAAGGAGCCACAATCTCAGCGTATCACACGCAAGAGAAGGAAGGAGCGACAATTCTCAGCGTACCACACTCCAAATAAGGAAGGAGCCACAATTCTCAGCGTATCACACGCAAGAGAAGGAAGGAGCGACAATTCTCAGCGTATCATATGCAAGAGAAGAAGAGCCATAATTCTCAACGTATCACACGCAAGAGAAGGAAGGAGAGACGATTCTCAGCGTATCACACGTAAGAGAAAAGAAGGAGCGATAATTCTCTGCGTATCACACGCAAGAGAAGGAAGGAGCCATAATTCTTAGCGTATCACACGCAAGAGAGAAGAGGGAGGACGATTCTCAGTGTATCACAGGCAGAGAAGAGAAGGATGAGGACCAACATTCTCAGTGTACCACACGCAAGAGAAGGAGGGAGGGACAATTCTCAGCGTATCACAGGCAAGAGAAGGAAGGACCAACAATTCTCAGTGTGTACCACATGCAAGAGAAGGAATGAGCGACAATTCTCAGCGTATCACAAGGAAGAGAAGGAAGGGCCACAATTCTTAGCATATCACACGCAGAGAAGAGAAGAAAGAAGCCGCAATTCTCAGCGTATCACACGCAAGAGAAGGAAAGAGCGACAATTCTCAGCGTATCACACGCGAGAGAAGAATGAACAACTATTCTCAGCGTATCACACGGAAGAGAAGGAAGGAGCGACAATTCTCAGCGTATCACACGCAAGAGAAGAAAGCTTAACAATTCTAAGCGTGTCACATGCAAGAGAAGGAAGGAGCCACAATTTTGAGTGTATAACACGCAAGAGAAGGAAGGAGCGACAATTCTCAGCGTATCACACGCAAGAGAAGGAGAAGAACAACAATTCTCAGCGTATCACACGCAAGAGAAGGAAGGAGCGACAATTCTCAGCCTATCACATGCAATAGAAGGAAGGAGACACAATTCTCAGCATATCACACGCAAGAGAAAGAAGGAGTGACAATTCTCAGCGTATCATACGCAAGAGAAGGAAGGAGCCAAAATTCTCAGCATATCACAAGCAAGAGCAGGAAGGAGAGACAATTCTCAGCGTATCACACGCAAGAGAAGGAAGGACCAACAATTCTCAGTGCATCACACACAAGAGAAGGAAGGAGCGACAATTCTAAGCGTATCACATGGAAGAGACGGAAGGAGCGACAATTCTCAGCGTATCACGTGCAAGAGCGGGAAGGAGCCACAATTCTCAGCGTATCACACACAAGAGAAGGAAGGCGACACAATTGTCAGCGTATCGCACGCAAGAGAAGGAAGGACCAACAATTCTCAGTGTAAAAAACGCAAGAGAAGGAAAAAGCGACAATTCTCAGTGTATCACACGTAAGAGAAGGAAGGAGCCACAATTCTCAGCGTATCACCCGCAAGTGAAGAAAGAAGCCGCAATTCTCAGCGTATCACACGCGAGAGAAGGAAGGAGCGACAATCCTCAGCGTATCACACGCAAGAGAAGGAAGGAACAACAATTCTCGGCGCATCACACGCAAGAGAAGGAAGGAGCGACAATTCTTAGCGTATCACACGCAAGAGAAGCGAGGAATAACAATTCTAAGCGTATCACATGCAAGAGAAGGAAGGAGCCACAATTCTCTGTGTATAACACACAAGAGAAGGGGAAAGCCACAATTCTCTGCGTATCACACGCAAGAGAAGGAAGGAGCAACAATTCTCAGCGTATTACACGCAAGAGAAGGAAGGAACAACAATTCTCAGGGTATCACACGCAAGAGAAGGAAGGAGCGACAATTCGCAGCGTATCATACGCAAGAGAAGGAAGGACCAACAATTCTCAGTGTATCACACGCAAGAGAAGGAAGGAGCGACTATTCTCAGCGTATCACACGTAAGAGATGGAAGGATCGATAATTCTCTGCGTATCACACGCAAGAGAAGGAAGGAGCCACAATTCTCAGCGTATCACACGCAAGAGAAGGACGGACCAACAATTCTTGGTGTATCACGCGCAAGACATGGAAGGAGCGACAATTCTCAGCGTATCACATGCAAGAGAAGGAAGGAGCCACAGTTCTCAGTGTATCACACGCAAGAGAAGAAAGAAGCCACAATTCTCAGCGTATCACACGCAAGAGAGGGAAAGAGTGACAATTCTCAGCCTATCACATGCAAGAGAAGGAAGAAACAACTATTCTCAGCGTATCACACGCAAGAGAAGGAAGGAGCGACAATTCTCAGCGTATCACTCGCAAGAGAAGGAAAGATTAACAATTCTAAGCGTATCACACGTAAGAGAAGGAAGGAGCCACAATTCTCAGTGTATAACACGCAAGAGAAGGGGGAAGCCTCAATTCTCTGCGTATCACACCCAAGAGAAGGAAGGAGCAAGAATTCTCAGCGTATCACACGTAAGAGAAGGAAGGAACAACAATTCTCAGCGTATCATATGCAAGAGAAGGAAGGAGCGACAATTTTCAGCGTATCACGTGCAACAGAAGGAAGGGGCCACAATTCTCAGCGTATCACACGCAAGAGAAAGAAGGAGCGGCAATTCTCAGCGTATCATATGCAAGAGAAGGAAGGAGCCATAATTCTCAGCATATGACACGCAAGAGAAGGAAGGAGAGACAATTCTCAGCGTATCACATGCAAGAGAAGGAAGGACCAACAATTCTCAGTGTATCACACGCTAGAGAAGGAAGGAGCGACAATTCTCAGCGTATCACACGGAAGAGAAGGAAAAAGCGACAATTCTCAGCGTATCACATGCAAGAGAAGGGAGGAGCCACAATTCTCAGCGTATCACACGCTAGAGAAGGAAGGAGACACAATTCTCAGCGTATCATACGCAAGAGAAGGAAGGAGCCACAATTCTCAGCGTATCACATGCAAGAGAAGAACGAAGCCGCAATTCTCAGCGTATCACACGCAAGAGAAGGAAGGAGCGACAATTGTCAGCGTATCACACGCAAGAGAAGGAAGGAACAACAATAATTTGCGCATCACACGCAAGAGACGGAAGGAGCGACAATTCCCAGCGTATCACACGCAAGAGAAGGAAGGAATAACAATTCTAAGCGTATCACATGCAAGAGAAGGAAGGAGCCACAATTCTCTGTGTATAACACGCAAGAAAAGGGGGAAGCCACAATTCTCTGCGTATCACACGCAAGAGATGGAAGGAGCGACAATTCTCAGCGTATTACACGCAAGAGAAGGAAGGAACAACAATTCTCACGGTATCACACGCAAGAGAAGGAAGGAGCGACAATTCTCAGTGTATCACACGCAAGAGAAGCAAGGAGCCACAATTCTCAGCGTATCACACGCAAGAGAAAGGAACGACAATTCTCAGCGTATCATACGCAAGAGAAGGAAGGAGCCATAATTCTCAGCGTGTCACACGCTAGAGAAGGAAGGAGAGACATATCTCAGCGTATCGCACGCAAGAGAAGGAAGGACCAACAATTCTCAGTGTATCTGACGCAAGAGAAGAAATGAGCGACAATTCTCAGCGTATCACACGTAAAAGAAAGAAGGAGCGACAATTTTCAGCGTATCACACGCAAGAGAAGGAAGGAGCCACAATTCTCGGCGTATCACACGGAAGAGAAGGAAGGAGAGACAATTCTCAGCATATCACACGCAAGAGAAGGAAGGACCAACAATTCTCAATGTATCACATGCAAGAGAAGGAAGGAGCGAAAATTCTCAGCGTATCACACGCAAGAGAAGGAAGGAGCGACAATTCTCAGCGTATCACACGCAAGAGAAGAAAGAAGCCGCAATTCTTAGCGTATCACACGCGAGAGAAGGAAGGAGCGACAATCCTCAGCATATCACACGCAAGAGAAGGAAGGAACAACAATTCTCAGTGCATCACACGCAAGAGAAGGAAGGAGCGACAATTCTCAGCGTATCACACGCAAAAGAAGCGAGGAATAACAATTCTAAGCGTATCACATGCAAGAGAAGGAAGGAGCGACAATTCTTTGTGTATAACACGCAAGAGAATGGGGAAGCCACAATTCTCTGCGTATCACACGCAAGAGAAGGAAGGAGCAACAATTCTCAGCGTATTACACGCAAGAGAAGGAAGGAACAACAATTCTCAGGGTATCACACGCAAGAGAAGGAAGGAGCGACAATTCTCAACGTATCACACGCAAGAGAAGGAAGGACCAACAATTCTCAGTGTATCACACGCAAGAGAAGGAAGGAGCGACTATTCTCAGCGTATCACAAGTAAGAGAAGGAAGGAGCGATAATTCTCTGCGTATCACACGCAAGAGAAGGAAGGAGCCACAATTCTCAGCGTATCACACGCAAGAGAAGAAAGGAGAGACAATTCTCAGCGTATCACACGCAAGAGAAGGACGGACCAACAATTTTCAGTGTATCACACAAAAGACATGGAAGGAGCGACAATTCTCAGCGTATCACACGCAAGAGAAGGAAGGAGCCACAATTCTCAGCGTATCACACGCAAGAGAAAAAAGAAGCCTCAATTCTCAGCGTATCACACGCAAGAGAAGGAAAAAGCGACAATTCTCCGCCTATCACACGCAAGAGAAGGAAGAAACAACTATTCTCAGCGTATCACACGCAAGAGAAGGAAGGAGCGACAATTCTCAGCGTATCACTCGCAAGAGAAGGAAAGATTAACAATTCTAAGCGTATCACACGCAAGAGAAGGAAGGAGGCACAATTCTCAGTGTATAACACGCAAGAGAAGGGAGAAGCCTCAATTCTCTACGTATCACACGCAAGAGAAGGAAGGAGCAAGAATTCTCAGCGTATCACACGTAAGAGAAGGAAGGAACAACAATTCTTAGCGTATCATACGCAAGAGAAGGAAGGAGCGATAATTCTCAGCGTATCACATACAACAGAAGGAAGGGGCCACAATTCTCAGTGTATCACACGCAAGAGAAAGAAGGAGCGACAATTCTCAGCGTATCATATGCAAGAGAAGGAAGGAGCCATAATTCTCAGCATATGACACGCAAGAGAAGGAAGGAGAGACAATTCTCAGCGTATCACACGCAAGAGAAGGAAGGACCAACAATTCTCAGTGTATCACACACGAGAGAAGGAAGGAGCGACAATTCTCTGCGTATCACACGGAAGAGAAGGAAGAAGCGACAATTCTCAGCGTGTCACACACAAGAGAAGGGAGGAGCCACAATTCTCAGCGTATCACACGCAAGAGAAGGAAGGAGACACAATTCTCAGCGTATCACACGCAAGAGAAGGAAGGAGCCACAATTCTCAGCGTATCACACGCAAGAGAAGAACGAAGCCGCAATTCTCAGCGTATCACACGCAAGAGAAGGAAGGAACAACAATAATCAGCTCATCACATGCAAGAGACGGAAGGAGCGACAATTCCCAGCGTATCACACGCAAGGGAAGGAAGGAATAACAATTCTAAGCGTATCACATGCAAGAAAAGGAAGGAGCCACAATTCTCTGTGTATAACACGCAAGAGAAGGGGGAAGCCACAATTCTCTGTGTATCACACGCAAGAGAAGGAAGGAGCGACAATTCTCAGCGTATTACACGCAAGAGAAGGAAGGAACAACAATTCTCAGGGTATCACACGCAAGAGAAGGAAGGAGCGACAATTCTCAGTGTATCACACGCAAGAGAAGCAAGGAGCCACAATTCTCAGCGTATCACACGCAAAAGAAAGGTGCGACAATTCTCAGCGTATCATACGCAAGAGAAGGAAGGAGCCATAATTCTCAGCGTGTCACACGCTAGAGAAGGAAGGAGAGACATATCTCAGCGTATCGCACGCAAGAGAAGGAAGGACCAACAATTCTCAGTGTATCACACGCAAGAGAAGGAAGGAGCGACAATTCTCAGCGTATCACACGTAAGAGAAGGAAGGAGCAACAATTTTCAGCGTATCACACGCAAGAGAAGGAAGGAGCCACAATTCTCGGCGTATCACACGCAAGAGAAGGAAGGAGAGACAATTCTCAGCGTATCACACGCAAGAGAAGGAAGGACCAACAATTCTCAATGTATCACACGCAAAAGAAGGAAGGAGCGAAAATTCTAAGCGTATCACACGCAAGAGAAGGAAGGAGCGACAATTCTCAGCGTATCGCACGCAAGAGAAGAAAGAAGCCGCAATTCTCAGTGTATCACACGCAAGTGAAGGAAGGAGCGACAATTCTCAATGTATCACACGCAAGAGAATGAAGGAACAACAATTCTAAGCGTATCACATGCAAGAGAAGGAAGGAGTGTCAATTCTCAACGCATAACACGCAAGAGAAAGAAGGAGCCACAATTCTCTGCGTATCACACGCAAGAGAATGAAGGAGCCACAATTCTCAGCGTATCACACGCAAGAGAAGGAAGGAACAATAATTCTCAGTGTATCACACGCAGGAGAAGGAAGGAAGGACAATTCTCAGCGTATCACACGCAAGAGAAGGAAGGAGCGACAATTCTCTGTGTATCGCACGCAAGAGAAGGAAGGAGCCACAATTTTCAGCGTGTCACACGCAAGAGAAGGAAAGAGCCACAATTCTTAGCGTATCACACGCAAAAGAAGGAAGGAGCCACAATTCTCAACGTATCACACGCAAGAGAAGGAAGGGGCCAGAATTCTCAGCGTATCACACGCAAGAGAAGGAAGGAGCGACAATTCTCAGCGTATCACACGCAAGAGAAGGAAGGAGCGAGAATTCTCAGCGTATCACACGCAAGGGAAGGAAGGAGCGGGAATTCTCAGTGTATCACACGTAAGAGAAGGAAGGACCAACAATTCTCAGTGTATCACACGCAAGAGAAGGAAGGAGCGACAATTCTCAGCGCATCACGCGCAAGAGAAGGAAGGAGCCACAATTCTCAACGTATCACACGCAAGAGAAGGAAGGAGCGACAATTCTCAGCGTATCACGCGCAAGAGAAGGAAGGAGCCACAATTCTCAGCGTATCACACGCAAGAGAAGGAAGAAGCCGCAATTCTCAGCGTATCACACGCAAGTGAAGGAAGGAGCGACAATTCTCAACGTATGACACGCAAGAGAAGCAAGGAAGAACAATTCTTAGGGTATCACACACAAGAGAAGGAAGGAGCAACAACTTTGAGCGTATCACACGCAAGAGAAGGAAGGAGCGACAATTCTCAGCGTATCACACGCCAGAGAAGGAAGGAACAACAATTCTCAGCGTATCACACGCAAGAGAAGGAAGTAGCGACAATTCTCAGCGTATCACAAGCAAGAGAAGGAAGGAGCGACAATTCTTAGCGTATCACACGCAAGAGAAGGAAGGGAACAAAACTCAACGTATCACATCGAGCACGGCGGGGTGTTTCTACCTGAAACAAAATGAACTGAAAGGACAGGAAAGGTCTTACCTGGAATTTCTTTGAATGAATGAACTGCACACACAGTACCGTCTGGTTGCACCAGCCTCAAATGAACCGTGCATACAATATCGTGGCCTGTATAAGGAAGAAACTCAACAGGTACAATATGGTAATAACACATGTTGAACGTTACGTCAAAATTCAATTCCAATATGAAATAAACACGTGCATGCGCAATGCAAGCGAAGAGATGCGTAGCAACGTGAGTAAAAAGTGCACAACAATGCACGTGAAAAGTGCATAACAATGCAACGAGTAGTGATGTATATTCCATGTAATATTATGGTGCACATTCTATGCGAGAGGGAGAAATGCACATTCTATGCAAAACAACAACAAAGATGTATGCTCAATGCAACATGTACGCCCTACGCAATGTAATTGTGGATACATATCCGACACAACATGCACATGTTAGGCGAATGTGATGGCGTCCATTCTAAGTGACAACGCAACACGTATGTTCCACGCAACGACATAGAGATGCCATATTCAATGTAAGCATGGTAAAGGCATGTTATTCATAATATTGAGATGCAACTTCAAAGCAAGACGAGGCATACTCAATGCAAGAACGAGAAGATGTATAACAAGTGCACCTATTACAAACACGACAAAACGTTGTAATGCAACATATTCAAAGCAATTCTCGAGCAATTCTTAAATCTTGCGATATACAAAAGGATACGAAAAAGGATACACCTCGTACGTATCGAGTGCCGCACATGGAAGACACGATTCGAGGTCAACACGAAGGCCGGTTAAGCTTCAAAAGTATACTTTCTTGCATTCTCTTGAGAGATAAAGGTACCAATCAACAAAACTGACCCAAACAAGGGCATTGGAGGTGCATCGACAACAATAAGAGGCCATCGGCCATCCATCGACCACAAAAGGAGCTTATCGGCCAACAATTTAGCCGATCGGCTAACAATTTGGCCGATCGGCCAAAAATGGCAATTTCGTGTCAGTTTTGACATTTCACCTCAGGTCTTTAAATATAGGGCCTCAAACCCTATTCTTTCACTTTCCCTTAGTCGAAAATCAGTGCTGTGTCTCTCTCTAGGTCATTCTTCACCCTTAGATCCGAGCTTTTCCCTTGTTTTCGAGCCTTCCGCGACATTCGATTCACGAAACCCTCTTCGTTTTACACACTTTGAACCAAACGAAACGCGTTTTCGGTGTCCCCTTCTCGATTTCCACTACTTGGGGTTTGTTTCCCCCGAGTTTACCTTGATTTTTGTGCCCTCTTCTGCACTCTGTCGTTTTCTTCCGTTTTTCACCCCTCGGGGTTGACTTTCGGTTGACTTTTTGCATTCTTACCCATTTTCCATACCCTTGGCCATATTCCACGAGGTGGGACTCTCCCGGAGATGGATACGGACCTTGAGGTCGAGCTCTTGCCGCTGAGTGTTCGACCGTTCGACCCGGCAACATACCGGCCGGCAGTTCACATACTGCCTCCCGATAGCATCCGTCAGTTCAGGAGCTACGCGCGAGGCGCGCCATTGGAGCTCTTGCTATGCAAGCCAGAGTCGCATCTGTCCTACTATAGACACCCCATTTTTGACCGTCCTCTAGACTTGGTTGTGCTTGTAGGTACACCCAACAACTGGTTCGATTGCTCGCCCAGCACTCGACTATCGCGCGGAACGTCACCGGTTCGAGCTTCCCGGACCCTATATCCTTTCTGCCTCATTTTTGGACCTTGACTAGGTCCTTTCAGAGTGGACCCTGTGGTGCACTGCCGGCCATGGCATGGCACTGCCGGCCATGGCCTTGACCCTGCCGGCCACTGATGAAGCCCTGCCAGCCATCAGTGTGGCACTGCCAGCCATTGCTGATGGCCGGCACCCCCCCTATCTCAGCTGGTTTTCCTCCAGATCTTTTGAGCCAGCTGGATTTTTGTTATCTCCCCTCCAGACACGTGTATGGAGGGATGAAACTCTTGCAAAGCTTCTTGGAGAAACTTTGCATTGCCTTCTTCTATATAAGCAAGAGGGCTCCCTTTATATCAGGGTTCTGGAGCTTTGAAGAGAAAAAACCTCTCTTTCTCTCGATATTGCTTGTGTTTAGTGCCTTGAACTTGATTTTTCTTGCACTTTTACACTATAACACATAGATATACACCACCACCATCGGATCAAACTTCTTGGGAGGAATTCTTAAGCTTTGAAAACTGGTTTCCACCCCCTGAAGTTGCTGGTTTCAAAAAGGGTCTTCAAGGGTGAGCATTTCCCTCATTTTTGCACTTTCTTGCACCTTGCTTTAGCCCTCTTTGCATATTGTTTTAGGCTTTTCTTATAACTGAAAAAAGTCTTGTTTTTAAGTGCTTTTTAAGTTTGGTTAAGGTCATTTTTCTGTTTGGGGTGTGTAGCCCCCTTGCATGCTTTGTTTGGCTTTGTTTTAAGCCATATTTGGAGGCCTTTGAGCTAGCCTTGGTTTGGCCTTCCTACCACTGAAATCCAGTGTATTTTCAGTGGTAGAGGTGTGGTTTTGAGGTCCTAAATCAGAGGGGGTAGTCCCCTCTCTTTGTATTCCTCTTTACTTGCATTTTTGGCCTTCCAAAGGACCATCCCTCTATGCATTTTTGAGGCTTGGTCCAGGCCCTTTTTTGTGACTTCTAGGACCTGCCTTGGCCCTTTCCAAGGCTGGTTTGGCCATGTCTTGCTTGCATCTCGCATGTTTAGTGTAACTCCATCTATAGCTCATCAAAGTAGCATGTGTGCTTGGCTTTTATCGAGTCCATTTCAATCCATTTTTGGTGATGTTTTACCATGCCATGAACCTATTTTGAGTTGGTTTTGTTACTCCATGCTTGCATGATGCACTTGTAATGTAAATCCCCTAAACTAGCTTCACATGCTCTATGCCTTGCCATGTCATTTTAGCTTGTTTGGTTTACATTTCAGCATGTATTTGGTCATCATTTGGCATGTCATGACCCTATCCATAGTTGGTTTGATCATCCTTTGCATGCTCCATATAGGTATAGAACAAATCTTGTTTACTAGCCTTTTGTGCATGATGTTTTGATTCATCATACTAGCATATTTTGGCTTTGCTTAAACTTGATTTTATGCTTATTTTGAAGTGTTCTAGGACTGTTTTAGGCTGCCATGACCATATCACTCATGCTTTGTATAGCTATAGTGTAAATGCTTAGGCTAGTCTTGGGTTTTGAGGCCTCTATCATGTCATACATGTGATGTTTGCATGCCTTGCCCTCATTCCACATGCTATTTCAGTCCATGAAATGTTATCATACACTTGCATTTGACATGCCTTGAATGCTTTGTATAGCTTGTGCTTTATGCCTCAAAAATGGACTTTTGTGCATGCCACTTAGCTTAAGCCTTTGGCTCATCATTTCAGTACATTTTGGGTCCTAATATACCATGATGTAACTCTGTTTTTGGTTGTCCAAGTCATGCCATGATTGGTTCTTATAGGTGTAGTGCATTACCTCTTTAAAGCCTTGCATGCTCCATGTTTTTTAGCCTTGTGTTCTAGCCTTTGTTGGCTAGCTTTGAGCTTGATTTTGGTCTTGTTAGGGCCTGCCCTAGGACTGTTTTAGGTCCCCTTGGCCCTTTGGGGCTTGCCTTGTATGGCCTTGGCTTAAGTCCCTTTGCTTACTTTGAGCTTTGAGCATCATAACATGCTATGCTTGCATTGTTGAGTTGATTTGGCATCAATTTACATGGTATTTCAGAGCTTACCTCATTGTCATATATCCATGTTTGTTGCTCCTTAAGTGTGCTTAAGAGTAGTCCCCTTTGTGCCTTAATACTTGAGCCATTTGGCATGCATGCTTGCCTTACCTTTCCATGCTTTTCATGCCATCAATTCCATCACTTTGGCTACTGATTTGGACCTAGTTGAGAGCCGTCCATCTTTGGTGTAAGCCCATCTTACCATGTTGTCGCATGCTTGTTTCATTTCGTATGTCGTTGCATATTTGTTTAACTTCGCATGCCTTGCATGTTCACATGTTCATGTTGCATTTTGTCATGTTGTTCAAGGTTGTTGCCTCACATCATGCTTATACGCTTGTTGCATGCTTGGGTTAGATGCATGTTTGCACACTTAGGTCATATCGCATGTTTGCCATGCTTATGTGTTGCATTGTTTGGATTAAGTGTTAATCCGAGCACGAGGAACGAGGGACGTTTCATACTCCGAGTGATGGAACGTGTCTCAATTCTCGGTCGCCGAAGCTCTTGATGATTCATGATAGAGTTCTAGGCTTTACTTGTTGTATTTGTGCATTCATTTTCATATTGATTTGCACAAGTTGGATCTTTGGCCGTCATGCATCGGGATGCGTGATTGATGGTCGTGGGTCCGACTAGGCCTCTCCCTTGATGTTTTGAGGTGATTTGGAGTGCCATGGTGCGTACATATCCCTGTGAAACCCTCCTTTTTTTTTTCTCTATTTTGTGCTTCGTTGCAGTTTGGTGTCACAGCACACCAGTGGCCGGCAGCCTGCCATTGATGGCCGGCAGTGTGCCACCATTGGCCGGCAGTGTGCCATCCTTGGCCGGCAGTACTCCTCTCATGGCCGGCAGGCCACTGGTGGCTTCCCCTGAAGTGTTTTGGTAAGTTTCAGCAACAAGCACTGAAAGACACCCTGCAAACAGAGCCTCTAAAGAGCAACCGGAAGGCGTTTCGAGGCGAAGAACCGAAGCGGGCATGCATACTCTCCTCTTCTTCAAATAGAGCTGGAGCAACTCCCTTTTACTGCTTACTAGTTAGTTAGCATTTGTTATCAGTTAATTAATTTGTTAATTAATTAAGTTGTGTAATAATTAGTTGTAGCTAGTTATTCAATTCGGTTTTGTAATAATTAATTAGCTTGTGAGTTAGTTAATTAGGTGGCCTGTATTATTCTTTCGGACCCTCCGAGTGAGGGCACAATTGTAATAAGTGTGCGTGCGTGTGTGCATGTCTTCCAACCCCCACTTCTTTCTCCCTTTTACTTACCTGCTTTGATGGTTAGTATTAGGACATGTTTAATTTAGCATTCTTATGCTATGCATGCGTGCATCATTCATCAGTATTGCATGCACCGAGCTCGGCGCATCATACTAACTGCATAAGTATTTCAAATCTAACTTGAATACATGCTACTTGTGCATTTTCACATGTCATTCATAGACTAGCCGAGCCTACTCTAGTGACATTCCGTATGCGTTGCATTAGGCACTTAAACATGGACTTGGATCATGCATGATTGCTAACATGTTCTTGTTTTGGCACGGAGTACACTGTAAGTATTTTATGCTTTAGCATCTCACATGAGTGTGAATGTTAACATGACAGCATGCTTACCATGTGGCTATATGCTTATGTGATAAACTGCCTAAATGCCTGTGGGTGAAGGTTGGATTACTTGAATAGGGATAATTCATTGAAATCCGTATTTTAGCCTACTTGCGAGTAGCAAATTTCAAAACATTTCCAAACAAACGGATATGCAATGCTTTGTTCCAAATTAGGCGATCTAGTCTATACTTGTTTTGCTGTGCGCATCACATAGTAATTCTAGCTAATTAATCGGAATAAGAGCACATAATGTTTTCAAAACTAGATATCATGGTTAGTAGAGGCCGATCTTTGATCGGGCGAGCGGGGGTGCTCACGAAGTGACCTTCCCCAATCGTACCCAAGTTCCCGAGCCGAGGCAACTTTGGTGATGACGGACACGTGGCCTTTGGCACCGAGTCAGGGTTTCCTAAATTCCCCCATTAAAAAATATTTAGGTGGCGACTCTGTATCTGGCAAAGCAGTCCATGTTTGGCACTTCTTTCAAAATCTGTTTCTCAAAACGATTTGCCGGATTTGGACTCTTTGGTTCAGATTAAGAACCGTGACAAATCGAGTCCGAACTGTAGCATCGAGGTCCCACGTGGACTTGTTACACCTACGGTGCTGCTGAGGTACACTCTTCCCCTCTTTTACTTTCTGCAATGTAGATCAAATATCTTCGATAGCCGACACTGTTCTTTAACTGATCATCACAAACACACTGATACATCACATGCTTAGTTCACCGTGAGCACACCCACGCATGATAGCTGTTTAAACTCAAACACATGCATACACACTGCATTTTCATCAATTCTGAACGCATTCAAACACTGTATTTCTAACACTGCTTCACATCTGTTTGTCTTTGAACACAGGGAGATTCCCATGCCTTCCGGGGGCATGGGAACACCATTGCCCGAGGTTGGTACATGGAGCTGCCCGATGCGGTCCGCCACATCGTTGATCAGGTCGGCTTCAGCGTTTTCTGCATGGGACTCTCGCGCCTCACTACGAGTAGGCCCCTTCTTGGTGCTCTGGTGGAGAGGTGGTGGGACACCACCGATTCCTTCCACCTTTCCGCTACAGGGGAGATGACGATGACTCCCTTCGATTTCTTGATGCTCACCAGCATCGGGGTAGGGGGTGATTCGATTCCTTTCGACACCGACATGGGCGAGTGGGACGCCGGCCAGATCTACTTGGTCAGCGCTCGGCCACCTCTCTCGCGGCCAGGGTTCGTAAGGTATTCTTGGTTCGAGGACCAGTTTCAGATTCCGGCGCCCACAACCTGGGAGGATGTGGAGCAGTACGCTTGCGGATTCATCATGTTCTTGTTGGGGACCACCCTTTTTGTCGACTGGGCAAACACTGTCACCCTTTATCTGCTGAGTGCATTGGTGGACATGAAGCGGATCCGCTGCTACGACTAGGGTGGCACAAGCTTGGCCACACTCTACGGATACATGAGCTCATCGTCTCGCCGCAGCGGACATTTTCTCGGAGGCTACTGGCGAGCCTGGGAGGTATATTTTCCCTTTCTGTCTTTTTAATTCTGCTTTACATTATCTGTACACCACACACACTGCACACACGCAATCTGCTTTACACTGGCTGTACACTGCACACACTGCATAATGCACTTCACATGCTGCACAATACACTGCACACACTGTACAATACACTGCACACACTGCATAATATTCTGCACACACTACACAATACACTGCACACACTGCACAATACTCTGCACACACTGCACATGATTCTGATTTCTGCTTTATCTGTATACTGCCTTACTGATAAGCATACTCATTCTTACCCTGTTACATTCTGTAGTTGTGGGTATATGCCTACTTTCCTAGGCTTGCTCCAGAGCCAGAGGTGAAGATGCCTCTTGCCGTTCCATTTTCCCACCGATTCGACGTGAGGTGCAAGCGGAGGCCACGGGAGTCCTTCTGGTTCTTCCGTAGATACTTCGACACCGTCACCGCAACTGAGGCATGTCAAACATTACAGTTTATTTGAGCTTCGCTTTGGATTGTACTTTTAATAACAGACATCAAACTGTATCTCCCATTATTTACAGATCACTTGGCAGCCCTGGGCTCCGTTGCCTGACACAGTGAGGGAGTAGTATGCCGGTGCTTGAGAGACTGCCCGGTTCAGGGTCTTGTTAGAGGGTCCAATCTGTCGGGCTTCGTACCTGGGGGAGCGCTTCTTGCGGTAGACCCTCAGCTTAGCGGAGCAAATAGTTCTGAGGCCACCTCCCACTCACATGAGGCACACGGAGCGGTTCACCCCACAGGAGATGATCAATTACACGATCGATTGGGACTCTGAGTTTTTCCGAGATGAGGGTGACTACGCCGTCTTCATCCAGACTTATCTGATGTGACCCTTGGCCAGTGCTCGCCGAGTCGAGAGGTAGAGGCCCGCAGCGCCAGTAGCAGGAGTAGGAGCATCGAGGGCGACACAGGCCCGTGACCGGAGCGTCTCCCAGAGGAGACGTGGAGTGGAGCAGCCCGAGCTGCCGACTACCAAGACATGCCGAGGACAGGGTGGGGAGATCTACCAGATACCCATCGCTCCTCCTCTGGCTGATCATGAGCTTGTTGGAGTTCGCGGCTCGACCCCGGTATGTGCTATACTCTTTACTCTGTACAGTCATTTCGTTTCATTTCATTTGATATCCCGCAGAATACTAATGACTTCAACACTTTTGTAGGCTTCGATTGAGTACACGGGACAGGCACTGGAGCTAACGACCTCAGTGATAAGGCTGCTGCAGCGGAGCATAGACCTGCTCACCATCTATGGCATCCTGGTGAGTTCTTTCAACCTCAGTTTCAAAAACTGTGCATAATCCGTTCCATACTGATCTGTTACACCACATTGTCAAAACGGGACTTGATATGCTGCATTCACATACCACTCATGGCATTGATACACTGTAACTCTCATACTACTTATGGCATTCATACACTGCTCACAGTATTCATACACTGTACTCTGCATAGCATAACTAATGCATTTACCGTTTGCTCTTTTCAGGCCCCATTTCAGATACCGGCTGCAGGGGGTGCTCCAGCAGGACCTCCAGCACCTGCCCGAGGAGCAGGGAGAGCTGGACGAGGGATTTTAGTACGTCACCACATCAGAGCCGGGTGCACTCACTCTGGGAGCAGTTTGCGAGCACGCATTCCAGATGACGACGAGTCTGACGCAGAGGCAGAGTCGTTTAAGGTTGAGACTGCGGATGGCTCAGATTCAGACTATGACGGCGAAACTGGTGGCGACGATCCTGGACCTTCGTCCAGGAAGAGGACGAGGACAGACTCCCATGCTTGAGGCGACCGACCCCAATCCAGACATTTCGCTGCTTTTCATTTTCTCATTTTTTTCTTTATTTTTCTTTTTGCTAGTAGTTTTGCACATTGTACTGCCTCAGGCAGGTTTTGCTTTCTTCAAAACTATGTACTTTTGCAAAAGAAAATGATGAAATGAAACAGCCCTTTTTGTTGAAAAAGTGTTGCATTTGTTCATTCTAAGCATCGCATTACATAACAATGTAAATGAGATTGAACTTGTTTTGAAAACCAAACACTCGAATTGCATTAATCAGGTAGTGAGCCAACTAACAACAAAACAACTCGATAAGCAAAACAAAGAACTTGACTAGCTAACCAAATGTAAATACAACTCGATAAGCAAGACAAAGACTTAAAGAATACAAAATACAACTCGATAAACAAATGTACAACAACTCGATAAACAAATTGAAGTAACACAGGCGCGACTTCGCAAAATCATCACCGGAAGGCATTGGAAGTGGAACCAATCACAAGTTCTCAGCATATCCAACACATAGATAGCTTAAATAAGAAGATGAGAGGCCATCGGCCAAAGGAAGAGGCCATCGGCCACAAGAAATGGCCATCGGCCATCATTACTAGCCGATCAGCCAACAAAGATGGTCGGTCGGCACTCTTTTTGGCTGATCGGCCAAAAATGGCAAGAGCCTCCAGAATGTTGACACCTGTCTTCCACTCAACACCTTATCTTCTACAAAAGCCCCAGCTTCATAGTTTTCCCCCATTTCAGCTCAAATTTGCACCAAATGGAAGCATTTCTTGTCCAAAATCTCACAAATTGGATTGCCAACTTGGATGGCTCGGAAAAGCTGAATTTCCAGGGCTTTGGCATAAATGCACTATTCACATTGAGTCGTACCCCGTTGCGTTTCCCGTTCCTTCATGCCACGGCAAGGTTTTGGAATCCGGTAACACATTTTTAGCTTTGGCGGACAAGAGATATGTCCCACTTTCAAGGATTTCCAAGCTTTAATGTAATCCGAGCACGATGAAGAAATCTTGCCTCAATTCCGGTTCGGCTATGTCCAATGATTAGGATGGATGTGCGGCCTTACTTTGCACGGTGCTCGGTCATTGATTCATAACGGAGAGCTGGACATTCCAAGCTTGGTTCGTCAGTTTTCTGATGCCGGTGACCGCGGCGACCATCACTGGCAGGGTTATTGGCGACATGTGCTTTGCCTATGCATGCTGTCTCATTTCTTGCTTGCCCCAGGCTCCGGTGGGTTTAGCACTCGTTTGATTGAGGTCGCCGAGGGCTTGAAAGAGGGCAAAAGCTGCATAGCCATGATGCTAGCTGAAACATTGATGGGTTTGGACGCTTTTCATCACTGGGAGACGACTAGATTTGCAGGGAGTCCACTACTACTGCAGGTAATGTTTCCCACCCCATCTCACATATACATTGCTCGCATCACTCGGCCCTCAGGCTTGGTTTTTCTCTCAAAACCCTTTTCTCACTTTTTCTCTCAACGTACACCTCTCTATTCTTTAATCTCTCATTTTTCATCGCTCCCCAGGTATGGTTGATGGACAAGTTGACAGTGGTGGACTCATGTCCGGCATATTCAGCTCGTAGCTATTTCTTCCGACGACGTCTAGTCGATGCCCCGGATGAGGGATGGTGGTGCAACTGGATGTGCAATTTGTCTGCTATCAACATTGCTTGGCGCTGCCCCTGGCTTAATTTACCGGCGATGAGCTACAGCATGACTCGCCAGCCCGGGATTCAGTTGATTGGCTTAACACACTGTGTCCTTTACTTCCCGTTCCAATTCTGGCGCCAGTTTGGACATGATCAGATTTGCCCAGAAGAGGCGATTGAGTACCCTACTGCATTTCCGGTCCGAGGCGCACAGTTATCTCGGTATGCCATAGTATGGAGGACGAGAGAGCTTCTGGTCCCCACTCCCATTTTCAGTTGCACCCTCTCTGATGAGTGCATAGCTTGGCTGGATGAGGAGGCGCAGATCGTGCCCACTTTGGCATCAGAGGCTTCCACAAGCACTGGGAGGGGACGCAGGAACACCTGACTATGCCTCGAATTTATTTGCTTTAATTAGTATTTTCAAGTTTTCTTTATGAATGTAATGAAAAGCAACTTCAATTTGTATTCAAGAGTAGGATAACTCTATATTGAAATCAATGTAATTGAAGGTTATGGGTACTGAAAATTTTTCGTTTGGTCCAAAAATGGTCTAAGTTGTAAAAAGATTAATTTGAGCAAAATCCCCTTTTATTAAAACTTTTCAAAACCATTTTCGACATGGATCAGAACTGGACACACCTGAGATCTACCACTGAGATATACAACCCCGGATCCAAGCAACTGGAAAGTTGCCCCTAGTCTGAATAGCACTGCACTAGAGATCACAACCGAGCTCTTGAATGCAGAATAGACGAAGATGACCAAACATGATCACATGGACAAAGTTGATCAAGGAAGTGTTTATGGCTAGACTTCAAGATGAAGTTGCCTACGTATCCCAAAGATGGGAATCAAGCCTTACGTAGTTCGGTTCGGGTTCACTCGTGTATTAACTCTCTCTTTTTGCGCTCTAACTTTTGCCAAGGCCGTCCTTTGCGGGTTTTCAACCTTGCGAGCTCAGTTTTTATCATTTCAAACTTTTCATGCTCTAACTTTTGCCTAGGTCGCCCTTTTGGGTTTTCGGCCTAGCGAGCCACTCAGGGAAAATATTTCTTCAGCTTGTCCATGTTGATCGGTTGGGAGAACTCTAGGCCATCTAGGTCCATCAGAACGACAACTCCACCCGATCAGATTGACTTGATGATGTAAGGGCCAATCCAATTAGGTCTGAACTTGCCCCTAAGGTCGTGGATGGGAGCTCGGTTGTCTCTGAGCACCAAATCTCCTTCTTTCAAATTCTTGGACTTAACCTTCTTGTTGAAAGCCCTGGCAATTCGTCGTTGATAACCCTGAACATGATACAATGCTTTCAGCCTTCTTTCATCAAAGAGCATGAGTTCTTCGAATCTGCTCTGCTGCCAATCTGCCTCAGCTATCTGACACTCAGCCAGTACTCGTAATGACGGAACCTCAATTTCGATAGGCAGAACGGCCTCCATCCCATAGACCAAGGAATACGGAGTCGCCCTAGTAGAAGTTCGAATTGAAGTCCGGTAGCCCCACAGAGCAAACGGCAACTTATCTGGCCAATCCCGGTAGGTTTCCACCATCTTCTGCAGAATATGCTTGATGTTCTTGTTGGCAGCCTCAACTGCTTCGTTGGTTTGCAGCCGATATGTAGATGACTTATGAAAAGCCACGTTGTACTTGTCCAACAAGTCGATCACTTCCTTCTTGAAGTGGGAACCATTATCTGAAATAATCTCGTTCGGGACCCCGTAGCGACAAATGATGTTATTCCTGATGAACTTTGCAACGTGTGATGCCTTCAACACCGCATAAGATTGGGCCTCAACCCACTTCGTAAAGTAGTCTATCGCGACCAGAATGAACTCATGCCCATTGGACCCCTTCGGAGTGACAACCCAATCACATCAATCCCCCAGACTGAAAATGGCCATGGCGAAGTCATGTTGTACAGCTTCGACGGCGGAATGTTCATGCGGTTTGCATAGTTCTGACATTTGTGGCATCGCCGAACAAAGCCAATACAATCCTCCTCTATAGTGGACCAGTAGTAACCCTGTCTAAGGATCTTCCAAGCTAGCATCACCCCGTTCATGTGCGCTCCGCACTCTCCTCCATGGATGGCCTCCATCAGGCGCTTCGACTCTTCAGCATCAACACACAGCTTATGTATCCCGAGATGACCTCTCTTATATAGTTTTCCCCCCACAGACGATGAACTAAGCAGCCATTCTTCGAATTGCCCTCTTATCTTTGGCATTTGCCCCTAGTGGATACGCCTCTTTTTCTAAGAAGTTCGAGACATCGTAATACCAGGGGTTCTCATCTTGTACCTCATCTATGGTAGCAATCAGCTCGTAGGCCGGTGCAAATTTTTGTTCGATGATGATCGGACGCATCCGGACTCCGAAAGGGATGTCTATCATAGAAGATAGAGTTGCTAATGAATCTGCGAACCTGTTGTTCTCTCTTAACAGATGAGCGAAATTCAGTTTCTTAAACCGAGGAATCAGCAAGTCCAAGGTTTGGTGGTAGATTCTCATCTTTTTTCTTTGACTTTCCAATCTCCTTTAGCTTGAGATACAACAAGGTTCGAGTCCCCGATGACGTCCAACCGTTTTGTCCCTAGTTCCAGAGCTGCTTCTAGTCCAGCAATACACGCCTCATACTCTGCTTCATTGTTCGATACTTTGAACCGGAGTTTGAATGCTAGAGGGATACGGGAATTGTCGGGTGCTATCAGCAACACCCCTATCCCATACCCATATTGGTTTGACATTCCGTCAAAGTACATCATCCAAGTTTCGTCTTTGACATGCAAAATGGCCTCGTCTGGGAATAGGTACTCAACTGCTTCATCCCCTTCAACTGGGTGATCGACTAGGAACTTCGCTACCGCTCTCCCTTTCACTGACTTGCAGGTCACATACTTCAGATCAAATTCAGAAAACACAAGCAACCAACGGGCTAGCCTACCCATAAGTGCCGGTTTCTTGAAGAGATATTTGATGGGATCCAATCTCGAAACCAGTATTACAGAGTGAGCTAACAGGTAGTGCCGCAGCTTCCTGGTAGCCCATTCCAAGGCCAGACAAGCCTTCTCCAGTGGAGTGTAGCGGGTCTCATAATCTAGCATTTTCTTGCTCAGGTAATAGATAGCTCTCTCCACTTTGCCCTCAGACTCCTATGCAAGCATGCAGCCCATTGTAGTTTCAGTCACTGAAAGGTACAAAGTCAACGGTTTCACCGGCTCAGGCAGTGACAACACAGGTGGGTCCTATAAATATTGTTTGATCTGTTCAAAAGCAACTTGGCATCGGCCATCCCATTGGAACTTCTTTCCTTTCTTCAGGAGACCAAGGAGTGGTTCCCAAGTCAAGGTTAATTTTGCAATAAACCGTCTTATGAATTGCACTTTATCCAGAAAGCCTCGCACTTTCTTTTCAGTCCTTGGTGGTGGCATTTCTAAGATGGCCTTGATTTTGGAAGGGTCAACCTCGATACCTCTCTGTGTGATCAAGAACCCCAGCATTTTCCCTGCTGTAACACCGAATGTACACTTCTAAGGATTCAGCCACAACCGAAATTCTCTGATCCTTTGGAAGAACTTTTGCAAGGCGGTGTAGTGGCCCTCTCTTTCCTTGGACTTGACAATCATGTCGCCCACGTACACCTCAACCTCTTTATGGATCATATCATGCAAAATTATGGTCGCGGCCCGTTGATATGTAGCTCCAGCATTCATCAGCCCAAACGGCATCACCCTATAACAATAGGTCCCCCACGGAGTGGTAAAAGCAGTCTTCTCCCGGTCTTCGGGTGCCATCAATATCTGATTGTAGTCAGAAAATCCATCCATGAATGAGAGCAACGTATGCCCCGCAGTGAAGTCCACTAACTCGTCGATATGCGGCAGAGGAAAGTCGTCCTTCGGACTGGCTTTGTTCAAATCCCTGAAGTCCACACATACTCGAATTATGCCGTCCTTCTTCGGCACTGGAACTATATTGGCCAACCAAGTTGGGTATTCTGCTACCAGCAGGAACCTTGCGCCAATTTGCTTGGTGACCTCTTCTTTGATCTTGATAGCCCAGTCCGGGCGGATCCTCCTAAGTTTCTGCTTAACGGGTCGGGCCTCTAGGTCAAGAGGGATCCGGTGCTGTACAATCTCAGCATCGATTCCAAGCATGTCTTCGTAGGACCACACGAAAACATCTTTGAAATCTTTTAATATAGCAACTAAGCGCTTGCGCTCCTCCAAAGACAACGTGGACCCGATCTGGACCAGCCACGGGTCCTTCTCAATACCAACATTAATTTGGGTGATTTCATCAACCAGCAATTTTACAAACCTCTCCTACTCTTGATCTAGCAAATATTTCAAAACCGGAGGAATTTCTTCCTCATCGTTTTCATCGAAATTTTGAAAGTCTGAATTAATGCATTAAATCAAGGGCACAGAAAAATACTCAAAGGCCACAGCCATTCCATTCTCATTAATCACTTCCAAGTCGCCTGATTCCTCTGCTACAACGAACTTAAAGGAAAAAGAAAAAGACGACCTAGACAGGACTGTGGCATCCGGGTTGTCACCCCTAGGAATATCGGACTCAGACTCAGACGACCTGGAACCTGATTCCGACTCCACAGACTCAGTGGAGTCAGATTCCGGCTCACTACCTAACCCGGTGCTGCTCGATAGAAATCTCTCCTCGTACTGCCAGACGAGGGAGGGTGTGATGGACGCATCCAGAATATTTACAGATGGGCTCGCAGCCGTTTCATTCCCAATCATGGACACTGAGTTATCCCCCAAGCACTCTTGTACAATCGGAGGATCTGAGAGTAGACAAGCCAGCGCTACCCCCATTTCAATCTCGGTGCTCTCAAAATCCACTTCCTTACACTGCTCAACCTCAGCTGATGGGTCTGTCTGCTTCTCGGCAACATCATCCTCGGGCAACTGCAAGTCGAAGAAGATCTCAAATACCGGCAGGTGCCTCTTTTCTGCGTTTAGCCATGGCTCTGGGAAGCCGCAGAATGGAAAGTCTTCCCCCTCCCAGACAAAGCGTCCGTTCAGGGTGCCCTGGATAGGCCGATGCATCAACTCATAATGCCTTCTGGTCTGCTTGGTTCTGGCTCTCCCGGCCATTTCTTTGCCCTTTCTCACAAAATCCTCTTTGGTAGGCAGATAACCTAAACCAAAGGTATACGGATTGTGTGGCACTTCGGCGGATACTGTAATGCCTTTCCGGCCACTTTTTCCTAGTCCCATCCCAGGGATATGCTAGAGCTTGTTCATGAGGTATACTGACTGTGCGCTGACATATAACCCCTCATCAACAGCCAAAATGTTCTGCATGACCCGGGCCTCAGCTAGGGTAAATCCCGACAGGAACACATCCTCCACGCCATGCTCGATTTCCAAAACCGGTGTAGACACCTCTGGCGGCGGATGGATTGAGGAATTCCCAAAAACTATAGCCACCCCCTTCCCGTGGGGGTATTTCAACATCTGATGCAGGGTGGAAGAGACCGCCTTCACCTGGTGCAGCCACGGCCGCCCTAGGAGTAGATTAAAGTTTGCGGAAACGTCCAAGACATGAAAGTCAATATCGTATTGTCCTGGACCAACCTGAATCTGTATCTGCACAGTCCCCATCACTTCTCTGCTAGTATTGTCGTAGGCCCTTATCACCTGGGCAGTTGGCACAAAATCCACGGGCTTCAACCCGATTACATATGCCGTCCTCGACAGGCACACGTTAAAGGTGGATCCTGTGTTGACAAGAACCACCGGTATCACTTGTCTCTACACTCGACAGAGATGTAGAGAGGTTTGTTATGGTTTGCGCCCTCAGGCGGTAGCTCCTTGTCAGTAAAGATCAACGTCGGGGAAGCTCCTCCCGAAAAGACCAGTCCTACCAGCTGCTCAGGCGTGGTATCTATTGAAAGTTTGGCCTTGTCCATTACAGAAAGGACAGCTTGTCTATGAACTCTTGAGGCCATAAGCAATCCCCAGATGGAGATGTCTGCTTGTATCTTCTTAAGCTGTTTCAGCACAGCCTCCTCTTCGAGCAGCTTTTCTTTCTGCTTTTCTGCCTCCTTATCCTTTCCGGACGCCTCTGGTTGATCTAAGTGCGGGGGCTTGAAATACCGCCCACTCCTAGTCATGTGGTCAACTTCGCCAATATACCAAGTATCATCCGGCTGGCTTTGTCCCTAGTCTTCATCTATGTGGGCAAGACATAGGTCGTCATCTTCTCACTACATGCCATCGGCAGTCGACAGACACCTGTCCGACTCTGTTACAATTATTCGTGTGCCCACAGCACCTTTCGTTTTTGTGCTTACAGCACGTTCCGTTCTTGTGCACACAGCATGTTCTGTCCCTGCAGGGGCTTTGGCCTTTCTGACCCTCTCAGAATCTTCAATCCTTTCCCGCTCAAACTGTTTCAGTGCGACCTGCTGTTCAGCATCTTTCGTACCCAAACTGCCCGTATTCTGAGCAAAATTCTTAACACCGGTGTACTCTGTTCTTCGGCCCTTCCGGCCACAGTTGATGTCCCCGTCCCTAACGGACCTTGTTCTGATTGAGGTGCCTCAACAATATCCGGCTCATTGCTGAGCCATCCAGTAGCTTCCGCTGACCCTTCCAGATTGAACCAGTTGACAGTCACGTCCCCTGAGTCTTGTTCGTTGAAAAACTGAAGGTTAGCAATGTCTTCTCCCAGATCCGCTAGGTCATCTAGCCCCTGATTAGGTCCATTCTCCCATACTACACAAATCTCTGCCCCCATTAGCAATTCCACATTTGGCCTAGCCTGGCCTGCTGATGTAATGTAACCGCTCAAGTTGTACATGAAGCTCGCAGACCCCTCAGGCTCTGTATAATCATTATCATCTGTCCCCATAGTCGACCCACTTCTATCTTCGATAGCCACCACCACCATTTCAAGTTGGGTTTGGGAGATGTCCAACATGCACAAGTCAGTGCTGTTAGGAATGAACACCTCCGGCTTAGGTTGGTGGGAATGGGTGATATATATGCTAGGGTCGTATGACTCAACCCCAGTTTGGATTAGATTGATGCGTTTGGGAGGTGGAGCTTGGTTAAGTGGTGGGAGAGGGTTGGTTGTGGCATTCGGTTTCTCAAGAGGTACGATCACCCTATTGTCAATGAGATCCTGAATCTCATGACGCAATCTAAAGCACCAGTCGGTGTCATGACCATGCTGTTGGTGAAAGGCGCAGTACTTTGCCGGGTTATGGGTTGGTGGGAGATTACTTGGTAAGGGCCACGGCTCTTGGGGTTTCAGGTGCCCTTTCCTGATCAAAACCCCCAAAGCTTTGGACTGAGACATATACAGCGGAGTAAACGTTCTCTGGCCTCGGGGTGCGAATTTGGTTGTTTGCAAGCCACTTCCGGATGCACCGGTGAATGGTGTAGCTGCAAGGGTTTTGGGAAGGGTGATGGTGACCATTTCCACATCTGAAGCTCTGGCAGTTGCATCACTGCTTGTGCCTGCATTCGTACTGCGGTTGAATGCCCTCTTGGGCTGCTCTCTCTCATGATCAATGAGCCCCTGTTTCATAACGTCCTCGATCTGCACCCCTATCTCATGTAGATCTGTAAAGGTGGGGAGGAGGAGAACGATCATCTTCTGCATGAGCTTGGGCTCGAGGTTGCGCACAACCATCCGAATTTGGTCCTTGCCAACAGGCCTGATGGTCATCATCGAGGCTTTGGCCCTCCACTGGGTCATAAAATCGGAGTAGCTCTCCTTCGGCTCTTGCCTAGTTGTCTCGAGATCACGAGTTGTGACCTCGATCTGTGTATTATAGGAGTATTGAGCTATGAAGGCCTCAGCCATCTCCTCCCAACTCCTTTTGATAGAGTCCTCCAGCTTTGCATACCAAATAGCCGCTACACTCGACAGAGTCTAGCCAAACAAGGAAAGCGTCTGCAATCTGGAGAGGCCCATCGGCCTTAGTATATTTGAAAACAGCCGCAAATGCACCATAGGATCTCCAGGCCCGTCAAAACGGTCTATGTGCGGCATTTTAAACCAGTCCGGCAGAGTCGCGGCCGAGTCGGTGTACTCGTCCTCAATATCCGGAATGGACTTCACGCCCTGAGACTTCTTGAACAGCTTTTCTAGCTTGCTCACTTTTAGCGCTATGGGGTCCACCTCGAACTCAAAGTGGGAATCCGGTAGGTTGGTAGGTGCTTTGGATAGTTGGGGTAGAATTGGGGGCGGAGCCAGCCCTATTAGAATGTTCGTATCATCCTGGACGTGTGCGGTCTCCCCAAGTATCGAAACTCTTGGTGGGGAAGGAACCTAGTGCGAAGCGGATGCTCCGGCTTGCTGTGGTGGTTGTTGTTGCTGTAGTCTAGCAATCAACTCTGCCTGTTGGGCCATAACCTCGGCCTGGCGTACGGCAAATTCTGCTTGATGGGTAGCGTCCTGCTGCATGGTTTTCATACTTTCCTGGAGCTGACGTATCATCTCCTCTATACCTGCCATATTGTGCTGATCTATCTGAGCAACCAGTATATCTGTCCCTACAGTAGAAACTGAGACCTCAGTCTGACTGTTCACTAGTGGGGTAGACCACTGATCTGGCGACCGCTGTACCGATACACTGCGCCTTTTTGACCTCCGTCTGGTAAGCGGGGGCAAAGAAAGGAACACTACTTGTCCGTCTATTAGATCCCTGGATCGATTAAGTCTACGACCTCTAACCCAGAGTGCTCGGGGGATATATGCCTGGTCTGATGTAATGGTGCTAAACTACCTTGCAAAAAGATAAATAAAGCATAATAAGGAAACAATGAACAGAAAAATGGACAGCATAACAGCTTAAATAAAGACAACACACAGTTGGCAAACACAAGCTGTATGGACTGTTCTCAACCACTGATCACTGTTCCCCGAATCACTGCCCCAAATCTGAATCTGATACCCACAGGTAAAACTGATTCCCATATACTGATGCTGATGGCCGCAGGCCTAATACCCAGACTTGCAAACTGATACATGCATTCCTGTAGCGACGCACTCTAAAAGCACATAACAAGCAACTGAGAACCAAAACACCCCTATGTTAGGGTAGGGTTTCCCTGTCCTATTTTGTCAAGAGCTAGGGTTTTACTACGCACGCAGCGGTTTCAAACAACCTACAATCGGGTAAGCAACCTGTCCTAGCTTGGAATGGTCACTACAGTTTCCGATATGCATTAGGTCGAATGGTCAAAAGGGTGCCCCGGTAAAAATTGAGGTTTGTGTTCCCGTCGTGGCAGAGCCCGCAACCGGTCAACCTTATGGCACGCTTCTCAAAGCGAGCCTCCGGCAAACACGGTGTCCTAGGCGCACCAATGCACATGCAATGCAAAGAAACACATAAGTGTAATCAAAACAAGATATCATGAGTTCGAGTCAAGTTCTCTAAATCCCCTGTAGAGTCGCCAGAAACTGTAGACGTGCCCGAACGTCACGGCTCCGCGTGCGCGAATGGCGCGAAATCCATTTTGTTCATTAGCTACTACAATTCGGACTCAATGTCACGGTTCTGAATCTAATCTCGCAAAGTACAATGCAAGACCGATAAATCACCAAAGAGTCCAAATCCGGCAAATCGTTTTGGAAAACTGATTTTTATAAAGAAGTGCCAAACATGGACTGCTTTGCCAGATACAGAGTCGCCACCTAAATATTTTATTTTGGGAAATTTAGGAAACCCTGACTCGTGCCTAAGGCCACGTGTCCGTCATCACCAAAGTTGCCTCGGCTCGGGAACTTGGGTACGAGAGGGGAAGGTCATGCAATGAGCACCCCCCTCGCCTGATCAAAGATCGGCCTGTACTAAGCATGATATCTTGTTTTTGAAAACACATGTGTTCTTATTCCGGTTATTAGCTAGCTTTATTATGTGATGCGCACAGCATACAAGTATAGACTAGATCGCCTAAATTAGAACAAAACATTTCATGTTTGTTTGTTTGAAAATGGTTTGAAGGTGCTACTCGCAAGTAGGCTAAGACGTGGATTTGCCACCCTCAAGTGGGCTTAAGAAAACATGATTTTGCCACCCTCAAGTGGGCTTAAAACTCGCATTTTGATGAATTGTTCCAATTCAAGTAATCCAACCTTCACCCATAGGCATTCAGGCAGTTATATCATCTAAGCAAATAGCATCATGGCAAGCATGCTATCATGGCAATCACTCACACTCATGCAAGATGCTAAAGCATAAACACTTACAGTGTACTCCGAGCCAAAACAACAACTAGTTAGTAATCAATGCATGATCCTAGTTATGTTAAGATGGCTAATGCAACACATGCAAAATGCAACTAAGATAGGCTCGGCTATTCTAAGATGGCATGTGAAATGCAACACTTGATACATGTATTCAAATTAGAATTGAAATACAATGCGGTTAGTATGATACACCGAGCCCGGTGCGTGCAATACAGATGAATGGATGCAAACAAGCTATCCTAAGGATGCTAATCGAAACATGACCTAGAACTAACCATCGTAAACGGTTAAGTAAAAAGAAGAAAGACGTGAGATTGGAAGACATTCACACACTCATGTACACTTATTACAAAATTCGCCCTCTCGACGGAGGGTCCGAATGAATAATACAAACCAACTAATTAACTAACTATCCTAGCTAATTAATTATTACAAAACTCTTAACTAATTGAGCAAATTAGTTAAGTTACAAAACAGTTAAAGCGGCCTCGAGAAGAGGGGCATATGCATGCTCCATCGGCGTCGCTCGAAAATCTGTTGCCATGCCTCATGTTGCCTCTGTTTGCACTGTTTTGCACCTCTGAAAACTGTGAAAATCTCTGTGATGCTTCTGAACCACCTCAAGGACACTCTGAGAGGCCATCGGCCAAAAGATATTGCCATCGGCCAATGGAAAGGGGTCATCGACCACTTTTTAGTCTATCGGCCAAAAATTGTTAGCCGATCGGCACTCCAGATAGCCGATCAGCCATCTCTTCCTACAAAATGCTCCTTTTGCTGCAGCAAAGGACAAACAAGGGCATGGCAATACGTTTGCAAGATAATGTTGTGCAACTACACCCCTTATCATGTTTGGAACTCAAAGGAGTGTAGTGTTCGACTCTCGAGCCATCAATCACGCATTTCGATGCATGATGGCCAAAGAGGCCGAATTGCACACATCAATATGGAATGAATGCACAAAAACACACAAATGCCTCACACTCTATCATGTTGGATCAAGAGTGTCGGCGACCGAGGATTGAGGCACGTTTCATCATTTCAAGTACGAAACGTCCCTCGGTCCTCGTGTTTGGTTTGACACCCCAAACCAAACACAATGCAATGCATGCAACATGGAAAAGCTATACAATGCAACATAAGCATGCCAAATGTAATATGACTCAAACATGCACACAACGCTAAGGTAACAAGCATGCCAAATGCAATGCAACCTAAACAAGCATGTGACAAAATGCAAACTAGCAAGCATGCAAAATGCAACCTAAACATACAAACATACATGGCATGCAAAGATGGACAAGCATGCAACAATATGTAAACTAGCAAGCATGCAACAACATGCAAAGATGGACTTAAACCAAAATGGGCAGACCTCAGCCATGCCCAAATCAGTGGCCAAGATGCAATGAAAATGAAGACAAAAGCACATACAAACATGCACACACTTTGGTTCACAAATAAGGCATGGAGATACCAATTCTTAAGAGCACTTAAAGAGTGAAAAGTATGAACATGTGACAATACTATAGGCCTTGAAATTAAGCATGGAATGATGCCAAATCAACCAAGCAAAACAAGTATAGCATGCAAGAAAGCTCAAAGCTTGAAGATAGCAAAAGGACTCACACCAAGGCTATGCAAAACATGAAGCAAATGGGCTAAGCGAACCAAAACAGTCCTAAAGCATACCGAAGTGAGTCTAAAACATGCATGGACCAAAGCCAAAACAAACTAGAACAAAAGTCCAAAAGGCATGAAGCATGCAAAGCTAACAAGGGGTGTTACACTACACCTATTACAACCAAGCATGGCATGACTTAACCAATGAAAAACAGAGTTATGGCATGTCAAAATAAGCCCAAAAACTCACTGAGATGGCATCCCAAAAGCCTAAGTATGATAGCATGCACAATGATTCATTCTTGAGGCATAAAACACCAACCTCTCAATGCATGGAAAAGGTGGCAAATATGAATGCATGACCACACTATATGGACTAAAATCTCATATGAAATGATGCCAAATCATGAAAATGGTCTAAGCAATGCATGCTAATGACTTGGACACTCAAAGCCAACAAGCTAATTTGAACCAAGGCTATACAAAACAATGCATGCATGACCAAGACAATACAAATTAGAGTTAGAGCATGGTAAAACATGACTAAAAGCTTCTTTGAGTTGAGCCAAAACAAGAAAGAATGATGACCCAAATGCAAGATGCATGCTAGGGCAATAGAGAGGATTACACTACAAGTGCATGATGCATGTAAAAGGCTATCAAACCAACTTAAAACAGAGTTATAGCATGGAAAAATAACACCAAATGCTTGCTGAAATGAAGCCAAAACATGCTAAGCAAACATGCTACCAATATGAGCCATTTATACTAGCAAATGAGACACAAGGAGAGGGGGGTGTCCCTCTCCTATTCAAGACTCCAAAACCACCTCTCCACCACTGAAAATCCTTTGGATTTCAGTGGTGAGAAGGTCAAAACAAGATGGTTCCAAAGCTCAAAAGGGAAGGCACAATACAAGGCCAAACAAGGCCTAAGAGGGGGTAGACTACCCCCAACTCAAAAGTGACCTTAAACAAACATCACAAGCATGAAAAATCAGAACTTTTTATAGTACAAAGTTAAGCTTAAATCAGCGTGAAAATAGGTCTAAAAGCTTAAGCCAAAATGGGGGATTAAAAGGTAGTTAACTCACCCTTGAAGAACACCTTCAAGAACACAACTCCAGCACCCTTCTCTGGCCAAAACCAGTCTAAGAACTCCAAAACCAACTCCTAAGGACCTCAGCAACCAAAGGATGGTGTTCTAGTAGGTGTTTGTGTGCAATAGTGTGAAGAATCTACACTTTTGGGCACAAACAAGGGCTAAACAAGAGAGAGAGGTAAAATATGAGAGAGAGAGAGAGAGAGAGAGAGAGATATATAGAACTTGTATATCAAATTTCCAGAACCTCTGGAAAGGGAGGGGAGGCTCCCTTCTTATAGAATTTCAATTCTCAAGCTTGTTGAACAAGCTTGAGTCTTGAATCCAATCCCTCTATACACGTGTATGGAGGATGAGAATTGTGCCCACCAACTGTCACAGTTGGCAGAAAATATCTGCAAAAAGTAGATGGAAAGGTCTCAGCTCAAAAATATGGTCAATCGACCAAAAAGAGTGCCGATCGGCCAACACTTATGGCCGATGGCAAGGAAACATGGCCGATGGCACAATGCCTTAGCCGATGGGTTGTAGGGATGGCCAACAAGCCACCCTCTTCCCTCATAAGCAAAACCACAAGTCCTTGGTCCACAGCCAAGCACAAAATAGACAAGTTGAGAGATCCTAAGGCAAGGCGCGCAGCCGAGGCCTTCGGGAACTCAAAACAAACACGAGCATGGATGATCATCGAGTGTTCAAATGATGACGTCCAAGTCTTGAGGACGGTCAAAAATGGGGTGCCTACATATGCGTACACCCATAGCTGCAGGGAGAATGCAGAGGTATGTAATCAATACAGTATGAACAAATGCAAAAAGTGCAAAGCAGAAAGCTTACAGTATGAACATATACATAAAGTGCAAAGCAGATAGCACATGTGTTGAACTGATGTAAAGCAAGAAATGCTGAGCAAAAAATGTAAAGTGTAAAGAGGGAACTGAAATGTGTACCTCCCAGGCTCGCTAGTAGCCTCAAACCAAGTTCCCTTGCTAACAGGAGGAAGAGCTCATATATCCGTATAATGTGGTGAGGCCGGCTCCACCCCAATCATAAAACTGAACTCGAGGAAAGGTCACCAAGGCACTCAGCAAATGCAGGCCCACGGTGTTCCACCTGTTTGAAAACAAGGTGGTACCGAAGATGAACTTGAGGAAGCCCCTCGCACACTGCTCTATCTCCTCTATTGTCTCAGGCTCGGTCCCCCTGAACTGCTCCTCGAACCAGGTGTATCGCACCATGCCTGTCTGGTATATCAGTGGATATGCCCCAAGTAGCTCGAGCCAGGCTACCTCCCACTCCTCCATATCAGGATCAAGAGGAATCGGATCACTCCCTACGCCTAAGCCGGTGATCATGGCAAAGTCGTAAGGAGTCATCGTCATCTCTCCTGAGCTGGAAAGGTGGAGAGAGTTGGTGGTGTCTTACCATCTCTCTACTAGCGCTCCAAGCAGTGGACAGCTCGTAGTAACCTAAGTAAAGCTGGAGCAAAAGAGGCCGAAGCCTACCTCGTCAACAATGTCACGGACTCCAGCTGGGAGCTTGCCGTACTAATCTCGAGCAGTTGTCGTACCATAGCCCCTAAAGGCGCGAGACTTACCCTGTGGCTGTGCATGAGATGCAATCAGATCAAGGTAGTGCATGAGATGCAATCAGTTCAAGGTAGTGCATGAGATACAGTCAGATGAAGGCAATGCAAGAAATGCAAGCAATTAAAGGCAGAAACACATAGAAACAGAGTTCGTACCTCAATGGCGATGGCCGATAAATGAGACTCTGGTTACCTCAACAAGAGGTCCTCTAGCGCGTCATCAACGAAATCAGTAAAACATCTAATGCCTCCGGTAGTGGGCAATATGTGTGTTTGAAGATGATACCTCACCGCATCAAAAGGCCGTATACTCAACGGTAACGGCTCTGGCTCGACCTCGATGTCTGCCTCAAAGTCTACTGGGGGAAGCTCGGGAGAAGCCCCATCATGGGAAAAATCGTCTGCCATCTGAAAATAGGTGCGGGATAGGTGAAAAGTGAAGAAAAGTGAAGAAAAATAGTAAACTTGGAAAAAGTCAACGCTAAGAGAGAGAAAATGAAGGAAAAAGTCAAAGTCAAGAAAAGTGCACAGAACTCGAGAGAAACTCAAGGGAAATGAGTCTAGAATAGTGGAAATAGGGAAAGAAGCGTTGAAGTCAAATTCCAATATGTTCAAAGTGAAGAGAATTAGAAGGATTTAGTGAATAAACTTTGTGTGGGGCGTTGGAAAACGCGTAAAAGGCTCAGATCTAGAGAGGGAAAGCACCTAGGGAGAGAGAGAAAGCATTTTCGGTCAAGGGGAAATGAGGTGTGGTGACCCATACTTAAAGGCCCAAGCTGAAAACCCTTTTTTTACCTTCGGTTTGCCATTGATGGCCGGCAGGGCACCATCGATGGCCGGCAAGGCACACTGGTGGCTGGCAAGGCACACAAGTGGCCGGTAGGTGGCCGGCGACTTTCCAAGGGTTTTCCATGTGTCCCTGGTTCTGTTTTGTGTCCTTGGATTCTAAGAAGTGAAGGGACTATTCATTGTTCGGTTCAGAATGCCTCTATGAAAGCTCAAAACTGCATTTCCAGTGCACGATGTCCGTCACTCATTAACATAAGCACGGTGTATCCTTTTTAACATATTGCAACTTTTCCGAAAGGTAAATCGGAAGTTGTTCTTGAATTGGTTTTGACGAATATGCTTTTGTTATTGCATAGAATATGTGTTTCTTTGTTATTGCATGAACGTGCATTCCACTTATACTGTCGCATAGAACATGCTCTTATTCTAGCTGTATAGAATGTGCTTTCGCTCTTTGTAGACCGCCTGAACTCCCGAAGGCGTGAATTGTGGTTCTAGCTACTACAGTTCGGACTCCTGTCACGATTTTGAATCTAATCTCACAAAGTGCAATGTAAGACTGATAAATTACCAAAGAGTCCAAATCCAGCAAATCGTTTTGGAAAATCAATTTTGAATCAAAAAGCGCCATACAATGACTGCTTTGCCAGATTTCAGAGTCACCACCTAAATATTTTGTTTTGGGAAATTTAGGAAACCCTGACTAGTGCCTAAGGCCACGTGTCCGTCATCACCAAAGTTGCCTCGGCTCGGGAACTTGGGTACGAGAGGGGAAAGTCCTGAAATGAGCACCCCCGCTCGCCCGGCCTTTACTAACATGATATGTTGTTTTTGAAAACACATGCGTTCTTATTCTGATTTATTAGCTAACTTACTATGTGATGCGCAGAACATACAAGTGTAGACTAAATCACTCGATTTGGAACAAAACATCTCGATGCTTGTTTTTTGAAAATGGTTTGAAGTTGCTACCCTCAAGTAGGCCAAAATGCGGATTTGCCACCCTCAAGTGAGCTTAAAACATGATGATTTGCCACTTCAAGTGGGCTTAAAACCCACATTTTGATGAATTGTCCCAATTCAAGCAATAAAGCCTTCATCCACAGGCATTCATGTAGTTTAGACACATAAGCACATAGCCTCATGGCAAGCATGCTATCAGGTATTATATTCACTCCGCGTGAGATGTGGTGAGAATTGCATAATTTTCTCACATCCTTTCTGTTGGAATATGTAAGACTGTTATTCACTTGCTTAAAACTGTTGCATTTATTGTATATAATTGCTTCATTACAGCTCTCTTTGCATAATCATAAGTTATGCTCTTGCATCTTGCATGTCATTTGCATTTTGCCCCAGCTTACGGGCGCATCTCTACATGGTTATATCGAATGTTTACCTGAGTCTTCGGCCATGTAAAAAATGGGTCATCTCTGGGATTTGACATTCACTCCCGTCGCTTTGTGACTTTCGAGTTCTGTCAAAGAGGGGCAACTATACACACCCCATTTTTGACCGTCCTCAAGACTTGGTTGTGCTTGCGGGTACACCCAGCAACTAGTTTGATTGCTCGCCGAGTACTCGACTGTCGCGGCGGAACGTCACAGGTTTGAGCTTTCCAAACCCTGTATCCTTCCTGCCCCTTTTTTGGACCTTGTATTGGCCCTTTCTGCATGCTTTGTGAAAGGCACTGCCGGCCCCTTTTTGGCCCTGCCGGCCATGCCTTTGCCACTGCCGGCCATCAATGAGCCACTGCCGGCCACCACTGATGGCCGGCAGACCCCCTGTCTCAGCAGGTTTCACGCCAGCTGGTTTTCACTCATCTCCCCTCCATACACGTGTATGGAGGGATGAAGCTCTTGCCAAGCTTGTTTAACAAGTTCTTCTTGTTTTTCTTCTATATAAGGAGAGGCCCTCTCTCCTTAGCAGAGGTTCAGCCATTTTAGAGAAGAAAGATCTCTCTCTCTATATATATATATATATATATATCTCACTCTCTCTCCTTATATTGCATAGAATAGTGCTCTAAAGTCCATTTTTCTTGCACTTTTGCACTACAACACATAGAGATACACCACCATCTTTGAGCTGAGGTTCTTCAGGGGGTTAATTGAGCTCTGAAACTTGGTTTTTGGCCGCTGAGATTGCAGGTTTCGAAGTTGGTCTTCAAGGGTGAGTTTCTTCCCCTTTTTAGCATTTATTTGTACCTCATTTTGGCCATCCTTGCATATTGTTTTAGGCCTTTCTTTCAACTGAAAAAAGTTCTGTATTTAAGTGATTTTGAAGTTTGTTTAAGGTCTTTTTGGTGTTAGGGGTGTACAACCCTCTTGTATGCTTTGTTTGGCCTTGTTTTGAGCCATGCTTTTAAGGGCTTTGAGCTAGGCTTTGTTTGGCCTTTTAGCCACTGAAATCCAATGGATTTTCAGTGGTAGGAATGTGGTTTTGAGGTCTCAAATCAGAGGGGGTGGCCCCCTCTCTTCTTGTTTTTGTTTGCTTGTATTATTGGCCTCTCAAAGGAGCATGTATCCCTTTACTCTTGAGGCCTAGTTCAGGCACTTTTTTGTGACTTTTAGGACCTGCCTTGACTCTGTCCATGGCTAGTTTGGTCATATTTTGCATGCTTCTTGTATGTGTAGTGTAATCCCATTTGTGGTTCATCAAAGTAGCATGTTTGCCTAGCTTATGTTGAGTCCATTTCAGCATGTTTTTGGTGATGTTTTGCCATGACATAACAATGTCTAAAGTGGGTTTGGTCATCTTTTGCATGCTCCATATACTTGTAGAACAAATCTTGTTTACTAGCTTTATGTTCATGATGTTTTGACTCATCATTCTAGCATATTTTGGCTTTGCTCTAGCATGATTTTATTCATATTTTGGGTTGTCCTAGGACTTTTTTCGGCTTCCATGGTCATAGGACTCATGTTTAGTATAGCTATAGAGCAAATGCTTTGACTAGCCTTGAGTTTTGAGGGAGCTAGCATGCTTAACTTGTGATGTTTGCATGCTTTGGCATCATTTGAAGTGTTATATCAGTGCATATTTCATGGTCATACACTTGCCTTTGTCATGCTTTCAATGCCTTGAAGAGTTGGTGTTTTATGCCTCATAAATGGATCATTGTGCATGCCTCTATGCTTAGGTCTTTGGGATACCATCTCAGTGGGTTTTTTGGGGTTATTATGCCATGCCTTAACTCTGATTTTTGTTAGTTGAGTCATCCCATGCTTGGTCTTAATAGGTGTAGTGTAATCCACCTTATTTGCCTTGTATGCATCATGCCTCATGCTCACCATGCTAGCTTGTTTTGGCTTCCTTCCATGCATGTTTTAATCTCATATTAACATGTACTAGGACTATTTTGGGTTGCCCTTTCCATATCCTTCATGCTTTGTATAGCTATAGTGTAATTGGCCTTGCAAGCTTTGTGTTTTGTTGACTCATGCATGCTATCTTTGAGCTATTTAGATGATTTAGCATCACTTAATACCTCATTTCAGAGCCTATAGCATTGCCATATTCCCACTTCAATCATGCTTTAAGTACCTTTGAGTGTTGTGCATTATTGCCTAGTTTATGGCTTAGCTTGTATGCTTGCATGCCTAGGTCTTTGGGCCCTCCTCTCAGCATGTTTAGGTACTCATTTTGACCTATTTAAGCTCTGTCCATGCTAGTTCATGCATTTGTGCCATGTATTGCATGCCTCCTTTGTAATCCTCTTTGATAGCTCCATGCTTTAAGGACCTTCGCATGCTTTACTTGTGTTGTTTAAATGATTTGGCATCATTTATCATCCCATTTCAGTGCACTTAGTGTTGTTACACTTCTATGCTTTCCCCTCTTTAGGTGTTCTTGAGAGTTGCATCTTTATGCCTCAATTGGTGAGCCAATTGGCATACATACTTGTATGTGTTTTCGGTGCCTTTATCTTAGCATTATGGCCACTGATTTGGACATCACTGAGGTCTACCCATTTTGGTTTAAGTCCACCCTCGCATGTTGTTGCATACTTGTCTTGCATAGTGTCGTATGCTTGCTCCATCTTTGCATGTTGTCGTATGCTAGTTCCATTATATGTTGTTGCATGTTTATTACATTGCATTTTGCATGCTTAAGTCATATTGCATGATTGCATGTTCAAGTTAGCATTGTGTATGCCATCCTTGCATTGCATTGTTGTTTAGATTAAGTGTTAATCTAAGCACGAGGAACGAGGGGCGTTTCATACTTCAAGTGATGAAACGTGTCTCAATTCTCGGTCGCCGACGCTCTTGATGATCCATGATAAAGGTTTAGGCTTTATGTGTTTATTTGTGCATTCATTTCATATTGATTTGCACATGTTGGATCTTTGGCCATCATGCATCGGGATGCGTGATTGATGGTCGTGGATCCGACTATGCCTCTCCCTTGATGTTTTAAGCTGATATGGGGTGGCATAGTGCGTACATACTCTTGGGAGACCCTCCATTTTCTCTATTTTGTGCTTTGCTGCAGCTTGGTGTCCCAGCACATCAGTGGCCGGCAATGCCTTGCAGATGGCCGGCAGGCCACTAATGTATTCCCCAGCATGGTTTTGGTAAGATCCAGCAGCAAGTTCTCAAAGACACCCTGCAGACAGAGCCTCAAGAAAGCAACCGGAGAGCTTTCGGGACAAGAACCGAGCATGCATCCCCTTCTCCCCCAACCAGAGCTGGAACAGCATTATTTACTGTTTTCCATACATTGTTAGTTAGCATTTGGTTTTGTAATTTAATTAGTTAATTTGTTAATTAATTAAGTTTTGTAATAATTAGTTGTAGCTAGTTATTCATTTGGTTATGTAATAATTAATTAGCTTGTTAGTTAGTTAATTAGTTGGCATGTATTATTTATTCGGACCCTTCGTCGAGAGGACGAATTTTGTAATAAGTGTGCGTGAGTTTGTGCATGTCTTCCAACCCCACGTCTTTCTCCCTTTTACTTAACCACTTTCAATGGTTAGTTCTAGGTCATTTTCAATCAGCATCCTTATGCTATGCATGTTTACATCATTCATTCATATTGCATGCACCGGACTCGGCGCATCATACTAACTGCATCGTATTTCAATTTCAAGTTGAATACATGTTATCTGAATTGCATCTCACATGACATCTTAGAATAGCCGAGCCTATTTTAGATGCATTATTGCATGTGTTGCATTATCCATCTTAACATGAACTAGGATCATGCATTGATTACTAACTAGTTTCTGTTTTGGCTCGGAGTACACTGTGAGTGTTCACGCTTTAGCATACTGCATGTGTGTGAGTGTTGCCATGATAGCATGCTTGCCATGAGGCTATTTGCTTAATTGATATAGCTTCCTGAATGCCTATGGGTGAAGGTTGGATTACTTGAATTGGAACAATTCATCAAATCTGCATTTTAGCCTACTTACGAGTAGCAAACTTCAAACCATTTTCCAACCAAATGGATATGCAATGTTTTGTTCCAAATTAGGCGATCTAGTCTATACTTGTGTGTTGTGCGCATCACATAGTAAGATTAGATAATTAACCGGAATAAGAACACATGTGTTTTCAAAAACAAGATATCATGTTTAGTAGTAGCCGATCTTTGATCGGGCGAGCGGGGGTGCTCATAGATGACCATCCCCAATCATACCCAAGTTCCCGATCCAAGGCAACTTTGGTGATGACGGACACGTGGCCTTAGGCAACAAGTCAAGGTTTCCTAAATTTCCCCAAAAATAAAATATTTAGGTTGCGACTCTGTATCTGGCAAAGCAGTCCATGTTTGGCACTCCTTTCTTAAAAATCAAGTTTTCCAAAACGTTTTGCCGGATTTGGACACTTTGGTGATTTATCGGTCTTGCATTGCACTTTGCGAGATCAGATTCAGAACCGTGACATTTGAGTCCGAACTGTAGCATGAGGCCCTCGGGGCTCGTCTACACAAACCAACTAATTAATCAAATTAATTAAGTTACAAAACCAACTAAGTATGAAAAGCATTTAAATTAGGCTGCCACAGCTCCGCCTTGAACAATGAAGGATGCATGCTCGGTCGCGTCCTCCCGGAAATCCACTACCGTGCCTCATGATGCCTCTGTTTGCACTCTTTTGTACTTCTGAAAATTGTGACCCACCTTAGGAACATGCTGAGGGATGGTCGGCCAAGAGGGATGGCTATCGGCCAGAGTTTATGGCCATCGGCCACTTTTGATAGCCGATCGGCAGACATTGGTGGCCGGTCGGCCACTGCTTCCTACAATTTCTCCTTTTGCTGCAACAGGGCACAAACAGAGGCATGGCAGTGTATTTGCAAGGAATGTGTGCATAACCACCCTCCTTATCATTTCTGAAGCTCAAGGGAGTGCGGTACTCGACTCTCGGGCCACCAATCACCCATCTCAATGCATGATGGCCTAAGAGGCCAAGTTGCACGAGTCAATGTCAATGAATGCACAACTAACACATAAGAGCCTCCGCCTCTATCATGTTTGATCAAGAGGGTCGGCGACCGAGAAATGAGGCGCGTTTCATCACTTCAAGTATGAAACGTCCCTCGTTTCTCATGTTTGGATCAACATCCGATCCAAACACAATGCAATGCAACACACATGCAAACAACAATGTAATGCAACAATATGCAAACAACATACAATGCAACAACATGCAAACAACACGCAATGCAACAATATGCAAACAACATGCAATGCAACAACATGCAAACAACATGAGCATGGCAAGTTGGAGTCCTTAAGCATTGAAGGACACAACACAAGGGCTATGTAATACAATGCCCAATGGACCAAACCAGCCCCAAACTGACCTCATGCATGCCAAAACAGTGGCTGAGATGCTTTGAATTGCTAGCATTAAAAGCAAGAAAATGCATGCTCATGCATTGGCCCATGAACTAGGCATAAGGGTCAACTCTCCAACACAATTAAGAAGTGACAAATGTGAGAGTGTAGCTACACTATATGCACTGAAATCATGTAAGAAATGATGCCAAATCATGCACATATCACAAATAAAGCATGCTAGGAGGCTCAAAGCTTAAGGCTAGCAAAGGCACTTGTACCATAGCCCTATCAAGCAAGCCCCAAAGGGCCAAGATGACTCAAACTAGTCCCAAGGCAGGTCAAAACAATGCCAAAACATACACGGAGTAGAGCTAACACATGCTAGAATGGGAGGCATAAAGCATGATGCATGCAAAGCCAATGAGGAGGATTACACTACACCTACCAAAACCAAGCATGAGATGACTTTACCAACAAAAATCAGAGTTGTAACATGGTAAAATAACACCAAAAACACACTGAGATGGTAGCCCAAAGGCTTAGGCAAGCTAGCATACAAATTGGCGCATGATTGAGACATAAAGCATAACCCTCCAAAAGCATTGAAAGAGTGAAGCATGGGAGAGTATGACTACACTACACACACTGAAATCATGCTAGAGATGAGGCCAAAGCATGCAAACAACTCAAGTAAGCCATGCTAGAGACTATGAAACTCAAAGCCAGTAAGCAAGATTGCACTATGGCTATACAAAGCAAGGCATGCATGACCAAAACAACTTAAAAAAGAGTTTAAGCATGGCAAAACATGAATAAAAGCTTGCTGGAGTAGAGCCAAAATCATGTTGAAATGATGGTTCAAAGCATGATGCATGTTAAGGCTATAGAGAGAATTGCACTACAAGTGCAAGGAGCATACAAGAGGTAATCAAACCAAGCCAAAACAGAGCTATATCATGTTAAAATAAGGCCTAAGGCATGCTGAGATGGAGCCAAAACATGCTAGAAAGACATGCTACTTTGCAAGGCTACAATTAGGATTACACTACAAGTACTAGAAGCATGCAAGAGGTGACCAAGACAGCCAAAAATAGAGTCATGGCAGGTCTAAGAAGTCACAAAAAAGTGCTCAAACAAAGCCTCAAGAAGATAGAAATACATGCTCTTTTGATGGGCCATCAACACAAGCCAACAAGAGTAGAGGAGGGGGGACAACCCCCACCCATTTGGGACCTCAAAACTGCATTTCCACCACAGAAATTCCCCTAGAATTTAGTGGTAGGAAGGCCAAAAACAGATGACCTCAAAGGCCTTAAGAGATGACTCAAGGCGAGGCCAAACAAGCCATCAAAGGGGGTAAACCACCCCTAACACCAAAGAGGTCTCAAACAACCACCTTAAGCACTTAAATACAGAACTTTTTTCAGTTGAAACTTAGGCCTAAAACATCATGCAAGTAGGGCCAAATAAGCAATGAAAACAAAGCTTTAAAGAGGCTAGAGACTCACCCTTGAAGAATAACTTCACAATAGCAACTTCAAAGGCAAGAACCAAGCTAAAACCACTCAAATGCAACCTCCAAGAACCTCAGCTCAAGAGTGAAGGTGTTTCAATAGGTGTTTGTGTGCAAAAGTGTGAAGAAATGGCACTTTTGAGCGCAAACAAGTGCAAATATAGAGAGAGAGAGAGAGAGAGAGAGAGAGAGAGAGAGAGAGAAATATATGTATAGCCCTAATGCAAGATTTCAGAACCCTGGAGAAGGGGGAGGGCCTCCCCTTATATAGAAAAACACAAGCTAAAGCTTCCTTGACAAGCTAAAGCTTGTGTGAATCCATCCATACACGTGTATGGAGGATACACAAAGTGATCAACAGCTAGCACCAGCTGGAAGAAAAATATCTGCAAAAGTAGAAAAAGGGGCCTCAGCCAAAAAAATGGCCGACCGGCCATTAAAGGTGTCGACCAGCCATCAGTGATGCCGACTGGCCACCACTGATGGCTGATGGAAAGAGGTCTTAGCCGATGGGCACAAGGCCTGGTCGATGGGTTGTAGGGCTGGCTAGTAGGCCACCCCCTTCCCTCAGAAACAAAGCAACAAGCTTTTGGTGCACAACCAAGCACAAAACAGACAAGTTGAGAGACTCCAAGGCAAGGTGCACAGCCGAGACCTTCAGGAACTCAAAACGAACACGAGCATAGATGATCATCGAGTGTTCAAACGATGACGTCCAAGTCTTGAGGACGGTTAAAAATGGGGTGTCTACACTCTTACATTATGCATAAAACATGCTTATTGCTTTCATTCTTGAATCATGGATGGAATATATACATTTGCCTTTGAATCTTGCATAGAATATGCTCCCGTTGCCAATCATGCATAGAATATGCTCTCAAATTGTTTGGTTCGCATAGAACATGCCATTATATCTTAGTTGTTATCATGCATAGAATATGCGTTTCCTATTCGTTGCACATGCATAGAATATGCGCTTATCCATTATTGCATAGAATATGCACTTCTCTACTGTTGCATAGAATATGCTTTCCTTCATGCTTGCTTCATGCATAGAAAACGCACTGTCGTTTCGTAGCACGCTTTTGTACACAGGCACGATATTGTATGTACAGTCCATTCAGAGGAGTTCCAGGTAAAATCATTCGTGCCCTTCGAATCATATCCTTTTCCCTTCCTGTCTCTTGCGTGCAACGCATTAGGATAAACCCTTCGGTTACCATCCTTCGGTTAAAAACATTTGTGTGCGTTCTGATGTTCATACCACCCTTCAATTACCGTCCTTCAGTTAAAAACATTTGTGTGCGTCCTGATGTTCATACCATCCTTCGGTTGCCTTTCTTTGGTTAAAAACATTTGTGTGCGTCCTGATGTTCATACCATCCTTTGGTTATCTTCTTTCAGTTAAAAACATTTGTGTACGTCCTGATGTTCATACCATCCTTCGATTACCCGTCCTTCAATTAAAAACTTTTGGGTGCGTCCTGATGTTCATACCACCCTTCGGTTACCATCATTTGCTTAAAAACATTCGGATGCGTCCCGGTGTTCACATCATCCTTGTTTTCTTCTGCGTGTGACGCGTTAGGATCTTATTTGACATCTTGGGTATGCCCGATGGTTTTGTTGCTGTTTGTCTTTCCTGTGCATCACGTAGTTAAGCTTGCATAATTTTCTTACATCCTTTCTACATGAAATGTGGTTTGGCTCGTAATTCCCATGTGTGGCGTGTTTGTTTACTTCTTTTCATGATTGAGATTGTTGTGCCCTATTCCGGTTTGTTTAATTGTGGCATTTTCATTGCATTGCGCTTGCATTTAAATGTTTCATTGCACAGTCTCATTGCATGATCATAAGTTATGTTCTTGCATCATGTATTGCATCTTGCCCCAGAACTACACTGGTTTGATTCCTTGCAAAGGGATACGTACGCAGCCTACGAGCACAACCATTTGTTTTCTGTCTTGATTGTTTGTCCAAGTCTTACGACCTTGTCAAAATGGGTCGTCTCTGGGCTTTAACATTCACTCTTGTCAATTCATGACTCCGAGTTATGTCAAAAAGGGGCAACTGTAGACACCCTATTTTTTACGACCCTTACGACTTGGTTGTCCTCACATGCATACCCAATGATGAGTCTGTTTGCTCGCCAAGTGCTAAAAGTCCTCAGCAAAACGCTACACTTTGAGCCTTTCAAACCCTACATCCTTTTTCTCTCATTTTTGAACCATGCCTCGGTCTTTCCAGCCTACAGCTTTTGGTGGCCTGCCAACCACTTTTTGAGGCTGCCGGTGTAGACACCCCATTTTTGACGGCCCTTTAAGACTTGGATGTTCTTGCAGGTACATCCGTTGATCCCTGTATCCATTTTGTCTCATCTTAGGACCATGCCTAAGTCTTTTCAGCATAAAGTTTCAGATGGGCTGCCGGCCATCCTTGGAGGCTGCCGGCCGCCACTTTTTCTTTGCCAGCCATTGATGTGCCCTGCCAGCCATCAATGAAGCCTTACCAGCCATCATTCATGGTCGGCCGGCCATTAGTGTTTCCTGTAGATATTTTTTGATATTTTGTGCCAGCTGTTTGCATAGATTCATACATCTTCCAACACGTGCATGGGTGGATGTTTGTAAGGAAATTTTGTGTTTTCTATATATAGGACCCATTTCTCTCATGTGTGGGGGTTAGAAAAATTTGAGACATAAAATTTTTCTCTCTCTAGATTTCTCTCTCTCTCTCTCTCTCTCTCTCTCTCTCTTGCAAATTTGTGTGTGTTTGCTTGGTTTCTCTACACTTTAGCCTACATCTCCTAAACCAAATCCTCTCATCTTTGAGCTGAGGTTACTTAGGGCCTTCTTGGAGCTCTTGGAGGTGGTTTTGGCTTGAACTTGTGCCTAAAAGTGTTCTTTGCTTCAAGAGGTAGAATATTAGTCTTGTTAGCTTGCTTTTAATACTTTTTTTTTTCTATCTTCTCTCAACTGTTTTGAGGCTGGTTTTGAAATGTAAAAGCTCTGTTTTTATGACTTAAGAGTGTTGGTTTGAGGCCATTTTTTGTTAAAGGGCAATTCACCCTTCTTGCTTCTTTGCTTGTAAAGGTTTTTGTGCCTTTGTTCATCAATTTCAAATCAACTTTTTTGGGCCTTTTAACCACTGAATTTTAGAGGTTTTTTAGTGGCAAAAAACTTATTTTGAAGTTCAAATTTGGAGGGTGTAGCCTCCCCTCCTTGTGTCTTGTTTGCATGCCTAGTTACCTTCACATGTCAGCATGTTTTTTTAGCTTAACTTAGCTCAAGTCCAACATGTCTTAGCCTCTGAAATAACCTATTTTAGTTTTGTTTTGGGTTTGGTTAGTTTGTTTGAGTCTTGTTTTGCATAGTTATAGTGTAACCCCATGTACTGGCTTATTGTTTTAGCTTTTTGTGGCTTGAGTCCAGCATGTTTTAGACCATATCTAGGGCTATTTTGCCTCTGTTTTTGGTTATTTGTCTCATTTGAGCCTTGCATGGCATGGTTGTAGTGTTAATTCTTTCACTAGCTTAGTGTTTTAAGGCTTTAACTATCATTGGTTTGAGTTGGTTGCATGTTTTAGTGCTTTTAGTATTCATTTTTAGCACCTAATCATATCTGCAACCTTCCCCCTTTCTTAGTTTTATTTTTGTTTTGAAAGTGGTTTAAACCATTTGCTTGTTTAAAATATGAAATTGAGATGTTTGTGCTTAATGGTTTAATCCTTTTTGGGATTCATTACCAATGGCACGAGGTCTCTTTCATGCCTAAAACAACCTTTGGTTTGAGTTTTCTTTCCATTTAGAGGACATTCACTAATGGACTAAGTGATTAAGGAATGACTTGATAATTAAAATGTGTAAACAAAATTGACAAGTAAAAGAGGCAAGATAAGCATTCTTTGTGTTGCATCGCATGTGTTTCAAACTGGACGTTATTTTGAACACAAGGAAAATGGGGCATTTCATACTCAAAAGTGATGAAATGTGCCATTTTCCATGATCATGCATGATATGGTGGTGATCTTTCGAGTCTTATTTGTGCATTTATCAAAATTGTACAACTTGGATCTTTGCCCATCATGTAATAAACTTGCTTGATTGGTGGTTTTGGATCCAAATGTGTCACTCCTTTGAGATTTTGAGATGATTAGGAAGGATACAGTACAAACAAACCCTTGGAAAAACTCACTTTTTGCTCTTTTGTAGCATGGTAGTCCAATGCATTAGTGGCCGGTAATGCACCACTAGTGGCCGGCAGTACACCTTTTTGGCCTGCAGATGGCCGACAGCAGCCATCCATGGCTGGCAGGCCATTGATGTAAACCTCAACATGATTGTGGTAAGGTGGAGCAAAAAGGTTCTGGAAATGTTCAACCTTGCAAACAGAGGCTTTCAAAAGCAAAACGGTGGTCTTCCCGAGCGGAAACCAAGCATGTGCACCCCCCACTTCCTGAGACGAAGCATTGGCAACATAGTTTAAATGTCTTACATGCTTACTTTGTGTGCATTTGTTTTTTTAATTAATTAGTGTACTAGTTAGTTAAAGTGTTGTAATAATTAGTAATTAGCTTAGCTAGTTATTCATTTGGTTTGTAATATTTAGTCTAATTAGCTTAAATTAGATTAGTTTTAGCTTAGCTTAGATTAGCTTTGCTCTTATTCATTCGGACCCTCCTTTGCAAGGACGTAATGTTGTAATAAGTGTGCGTGCGTGCGTGTGTGTATGTCTTCCAACCCCACGTCTTTCACCCTTTTATTTAATCGCTTTTGATGGTTAGATTAGGGATATATTTCAATTAGCATACCTTATGCTTGCATCCATTCATTCGTATTGCATGCACCGAGACTCAGCGCATCATTTAAACTGCATTGCCATTTCAAATACTTCTTTGAATATGTGTTTAACCGCATGTTGTTCAAATCAATTCGTATGCCATATTAGAAGCCGAGCCTATTAATTGAATATTGCATGTGTTGCATTAGGCATCTTGTATAGTTAGGATCATGCATCTTTCTAACTAGTTTCTGTTTTGGCTCAGAGTACTAGGTGAGTTTTACGCTTTAGCATACTCGCATGAATATGAATGTTTCCATGTCTAGCATGCTTTCCATGAGGCTATGTGCTTAAGTGCTAAACTGTTTGAATGCCTGTGGATGAAGGCTTGTTGTTTGAATTAGAACGATTCAATAAATGTCCATTTTAAGTCCACTTTGTTGAGTGGCAAATCATGTTTTAAGCCCACTATGTTTGGTAACAAATCCGCAATCTTTAAGCCCACTTGAGGTGGCAAATTCAAACTATTTTCGTAAACAAACATGAGTTGAATTGTTCCAAATTGAGCAAACTTGTCTATACTTGCTTGTGCGCATCACATAGTAAAGCTAGTTTAATAACCGGAATAAGAGCACATAATGTTTATAAAAAAAAAATCATATCATGATTAGTAGAGGCCGATCTTTGATTGGGCGAGTGAGGGTGCTCAATTCATGACCTTCCCCTCTCGTACCCAAGTTCCTGAGCCGAGGCAACTTTGGTGATGATGGACACGTGGCCTTCGGCACGAGTCAGGGTTTTCTAAATTTTTCCAAAATAAAATATTTAGGTGGTGACTCTATATCTGGAAAAGTAGTCCAATTTTGGTATTATTTGATTTTAAATTGATTTTCCAAAAAGATTTGTCAGATTTGGACTCTTTAGTGTTTATCAGTTTCACATTGCACTTGTGTGACTAGATTCAGAACTGTGGGAGTCCGAAGTGTGAGGCCTTTCTTTTCAAACCTTTCCGAAAGGCGGGGCATGGAAAAAAGGCGTGCCACAGTCGGCCATCACTTTTAAGCTGCTGGCCACTGATGTGGCTTGCCAGCCACCAGTGATGGCTGGCCGGCCAGCCAGCAGTGTATTTTGCAGATATTTTATGCCAGTTGGCCAGTTGTTTGCACAGATGCACCCATCTTCACCCACGTGTAGGGCTGGATCTCCTTGAGGGAATTTCATGTTTTCTATATATAGAGAGCCCCACTCTCTTGTAGCAAGGTTAGAAAATTTTGAACGAAAAATTTTCCTCTTTCTACAATCTCTCTCTCTCTCTCTACAAATTCTCTACACTTTAGCCTCCAATTCCTTAACCTTTGCCTATAAACCCTTAACCAAATCTTCTCATCTTTGAACTGAGATGTTCTTGAGCTTGGTTTGAGCTCTAGAGGGTGTACTTGCTTGATTTTGTAGCTTGGAATTACTTTTCTCTTCAAGAGGTATAATACTTGCTTTATTAGCTTGCTTTGCATACTTGTTTTTCTATCTTTTTCCCACTGATTTTGGGTTGTTTTTGGGCTATAAAACTCTGTCTTTGTGGGATGAAATTTGTGGTTTTAGGCCATTTAAAGGTAGGGGGTTATTCACCCTTCTTTGTACCTTGCTTGTAAGGCTTTCCCACATTTGTTTCCTACATTCAAACTATCTTTTTCCAAGCTTTTAAACACTGATTTTCAAAGCTTTTTCAGTGGTGAAAATCATGTTTTGAAATCCAAATTTGGAGGGTTTAGCATCCCCTCCTTGTGTCTTGTTTGCTAGCCTAGGTTGTGCCATGCTTTAGTTTATTTTTCTAGCTCGTTTTAGCTTAATTCCTACATGTTTTAACCTCTGGTTTGGACTATTTTAACTCTGTTTTAGGTTGGTTAAGTCATTTGAGTCTTGTTTTGTATGCTTCTAGTGTAATAGTCCTCACAAGCTTGGTGTTTTAAGCCTTTAAACACCACTTGTTTGAGTTGATTGCATTGTTTTATTATTTTTCTCACTTAATTTCAGCAAGCGTAATCTTTGCAACCTCCCTCCTTTCTTGGCTTTTTACTTTTTCTTTGAAAGTGGTTTCAAATCACTTGCTTGCCCAAGTATGAAATTGAGGTTTCATACTTAATGGTTTAATCTTTTAAGGGGTTCATTACCAACGGTATGATGCCTCTTTCATACCCAAAGCAACTTGTGTTTTGAGCCCTCTTTCCATTAGAGGACTTTAATTCACCCAATGGACTTAATTGGTTAAAGAATGGAAGGGTAATTAAAATGAGTAAACTTGGGACGAAAAGTGAGCAAGATAAGAATTTGATTGTGTCTTGGTGTGTTCAATCGGAAGTTAATTGAACAAATGGAAGTTGGACCATTTCATACTTGCTAGTGATGAAATGATCTAAGTCTCCAAGGTCAACTTCTTTCCTTGATCTTTCATGAAAGGGAGGAGGCTTGTGTCTTGTTTTGCATTTATTGATCTTGCACATCTTGAGTCACAAGCTATCATGCAATGAAATTTCTTGAGTTGGTGGTTTGTGGCTTAAGTTCATCACTCCTTAGATTTGTTTATGAAAAGGAGCGGTGAATTGTGCAGACAACCCTTGAAAATACCCTGTATATGCTCTGTTTGTCCTCTGTTGCAGCAAGATGAACTTGTGCATCAGTGGCCAACATGCCACTTTTCATGGTTGGTAGGTGGCCAGTAGACCACCTTTGACGACCAGCAGGCCACTTTCATGGCCGGCAGGTGGCCAGCAACCTTTACCAGTGGCCGGCTGGCCACTGATGCAAATCTCAACAAAGTTTTGGTAAGGTGGAGCAAAATGGTTCTGGAAATATTCAACTGTGCAAACAGAGGCATTCGGGAGCAAAACAGCGGTCTTTTCGGATGGAATCCGAGCATGCGCATGCACATCTCTCACTTCCCGAGGCAGAGTAGTTAATTGCTTAGTTTAATTACTTAGTTTACTTACACTTGTGCTGCAATTATTTAATTAGTTAGTTAACTAGTTAATTAATTCAAGTGTTGTAATAATTAGGTAAGTAGTTTAGCTATTTATTCGGTTTGTAATAGTTAGCATAATTAGCTTAGCTTAGTTAGCTAGTTAGCCTAGTTTATTCATTCGAAAACTCCTTCGTGAGAGCGTAATGTAATAATGTGTATGTCTTCCAATCCCACGTCTTTCTCTCCAACATCTTTCTTCCTTTTATTTATCCACTTTTGATGGTTAGTTTAGGGGCATCATGTTTCGTTTAGCATATCACATGTTTGCATCCATTCATCTTGTATTGCATGCACCAAGGCTCGGTGCATCATTCAAACTACATTATCGTTTAAATACTTCTTTGAATATGTGCTTAGACTGCATGTTATGTAATTTAGTTGATCCATATGCCATATTAGTAGCCGAGCCTATTAGTTGCATATCGCATGTGTTGCATTAGACATTTGGCATAGTTAGGAACATGCATTTTTTCTAACTAGTTTCTTTTCTTGGCTTGGAGTACTAGGTGAGTTTTTAGTGCTTTAGTATACTTGCATGAGTGTGAGTGATTTCCATGACTAGCATGCTTGCCATGAGACTAAGTGCTTACTTGTTAAATTGTTTGAGTGCTTGTGGATGAAAGCTTATTGCTTGAATTAGAATGATTCAATTAATGTACGTTTTAAGCCCACTTTGTTAAGTGGAAAATTCATGAACTTTAAGCCCACTTTGTTAAGTGGCAAAATGAAACCTTTTTTCAAAAAAACAAACATGAAATCGAATTATTCCAATTCGGGCAAACTAGTCTATACCTTGTGTGTGCGCATCACATAGTAATGCTAGCCTAATAAACCAGAACAAGAGCATATAATGTTGATAAAAATCATATCATGATTAGTAGAAGCCGATCTTTAATCGGGTGAGTGGGGGTGCTCAATCCATGACCTTCCCCTCTCGTACCTAAGTTCTCGAGCCGAGACAATCTTGGTGATGACAGACACGTGGCCTTTGGCATGAGTCATGGGTTTCCTAAATTTCCCCAAAATAAAATATTTAGGTGGTGACTTTGTATCTGACAAAGCAGTCCATTTTTGACAGTTTGATTCAAAATTGATTTTTCAAATGATTTGTCAGATTTGGACTCTTTGGTGTTTATCAATTTCACATTGCACTTGTGAGATTAGATTCAGAACTATGGGAGTCCGAACTGTAGGGCTTTATCTTAAACTTCCGAAAGAGGGCGCGAAAAAGTCCAGCTACACCAGGATTATAGAGTGAGCTAACAAGTAGTGCCTCAACTTCTTGGTAGCCCATACCAAAGTTAGGCAAGCTTTCTCCAATGGAGTATAGCATGTCTCATAGTCTAGCATCTTCTTGCTCAAATAGTAGATGGCCTTTTCCACCATATCTTCAGATTCCTAAGTGAAAATGCACCCCGTGGTTGTATCTATTACTGACAAGTACAAAATCAGAGGCTTCCTCAGCTCTAGTGGCGACAACATTGGTGGATTCTGGAGGTACTGCTTAACCTGTTCAAAGGCAAACTGACAGCGATCATCCCAATGAAATTTTTTCCCTTTCTTCAGGAGACCAAACAGTGGTTCACAAGTTAAGGTCAATTTTGAAATAAATCGTCTTGTGAATTGCACTTTCCTCAGAAAGCCACGCACCTCCTTTTCAGTCCTTGGTGGTGGCATTTCTAAGATGGCCTTGATCTTGAAAGGATCTACTTCAATTCCTCTCTGTAATAAGAAATCCCAGCATTTTTCCTGCTGTCACCCCAAAGGTGCACTTCTGTGGATTCAATCTCAATTTGTATTCTCTGATCCGTTAAAAGAATTTTTCTAGCGCGGTGTAAGGGCCTTCTCGCTCTTTGGACTTGACAATCATGTCATCCACGTACACCTTGACTTCTTTGTTGATCATGTCGTGCAGAATTATGGTCGCAGCCCTTTGATATGTAGCCCCAACATTTTTTAACCCAAACGGCATAACCTGGTAACAGTAGGTACCCCACAGAGTAATGAATGCGGTCTTTTCTCAATTCTTGGGTGCCATCAAAATGTGGTTATACCTAGAAAACTCATCCATAAATGATAACAATGCATGGCCTGTAGTAAAGTCTACCAACTCTTCAATATGCAGTGGAGGAAAGTCATCCTTCGGACTGGCTTTGTTTAAGTCCTGAAAGTCGACGCAAACTCAAATTCTACCATCCTTTTTCGACACTAGGACGATATTGGCCAACCAGGTCAGATACTCAGATACTAACAAGAATCTTGCATCAATCTGCTTGGTGACCTCTTCCTTGATTTTCAGTGCCCATTCCGAACGAATTTTGCGTAGCCTCTGCTTGACTGCTCGAGTCTCAGGGTCAAGAGAGATCCAGTGCTGTAGAATCTTAGGATCGATTCCAAGCATGTCTTCGTAGGACCACATGAAAACATCTTTGAAATCTTTTAATAAAGTGATTAAACACTCGTGTTTCTCCGAAGACAACGTGGACCAGATCTAGACCAGGCACGGATCCTTCTCACTACCCATATTAATGGCAATGATTTCATCAGTATAGGGTTCAGCAAACCTCTCCTCCTCTCGATTAATCAAGTTTTTCAAAGCCAAAGGAATTTCTTCCCCTTCGTTTTCATTAGAAGTTTGAAAATCTTGGTCAATACAATAAACCAACGGCATAGAAAAGTACACAGAATCAACAGAGTTTTCATTCAAAAGGTCAAGATCTTCAGTTACAGACTCAAAAAAAAGCTGAATGAAGACCTAGACAGGATTTTGGTATCTGGGTTACCACCCCTAGAAATACCAGACTTAGACTCAGAAGAACTTGATTGTGATCCCGACCCCACAGACTCAGTGGAATCAGGTTCTGGCTCATCACCCAATTCAAAACTGGAAAGGTAGCCTTTCTCCAGCTGCCAAGTAAGATGTGGTGCCTTTGATGCATCCAAAATGCCACCAGTTGGGTTCACACCCAATTCTTCCTTGATCATGGAGACAGTAAAGTTATCCCCCAAGTTCTCTAGGTCGGCCGTAGGATCTGTCAGAAGACTAGCCAGTGCTACCCTTACTCCAGGCTCACTGTCATCTGAGTCACCTTCCGTGCTTTGTTTAGCTTTGATGCTTGGTTCAACCCTTTCCTCATCACTGTCCTACAGTTGATAATCAAAGAAGATCTTGAACCCAGGGACAAGCTGCTTTGAGAAATTTACACAAGGCTCGGGAAAGCCACAAAAAGGGAAATCCTCTCCTTCCCTAACAAAATGGCCATTCAGTGTCCCCCAGATCGGCCTATGATTGAGTTCATAGTGTTTTCCAGCTTGCTTGGCCTTGGCTCTGCCTCTCATTTCTTTCCCTTTCTGATCCAGTTTTCTCTGGTGGGCACATAGCCCAGTCCAAAAGCATGCAGGTTGTGTGGCACCTCTGCCAGTGCTGTAACACCTTTTCGACCACTCTTTCCAAGTCCCATTCCCGGAACGTGCCGCAGTTTGTTCATAAAATAGATGGACTGGGTGTTGACGTACATGCTTTCGCCTGCAGCCAAAATTGTCTGCACTATCTAGGCTTCAGCTAGAGTGAATCCTAAGAGGAATACATCCTCGTCGCCGTGGTTGATCGCTAGCACTGACGTAGTCACCTCCGGAGGTGGATGGATGGATGAATTCTCAAAAACAATTGTCATTCCTTCCCCATGAGGGTATTTCGTCGCCGTGTATGTCTTCCAACCCCACGTCTTTCACCCTTTTATTTACCTGCTTATGATCGTTAGTTTAGGGCATCATGTTTTGTTTAGCATCTCTCATGCCTTGCATCCATTGTCTTGCAAGCATCAAGCTCGACGCATCATTCTAACTTGCATTGTTAGTTTAACGCTTCTTTGAATACGTGCTTAGACCGCAAGCTATCAAATTGATTCATATGCCATGTTAAGTAGCCGAGCTTAGTAATTGCATATCGCATGTGTTGCATTACTTGTATTACATAGTTAGGATCTTGCATTATTCTAACTTTATCATCTTTTTGGCCTGGAGTACTAGGTGAGCTTTTACTTGCTTTAGTATATCGCATGAGTGTAGTTGTTTCCATGTCAAAGCATGTTCACTATGAGGCTAAGTGCTTAAATGATAAACTATTTGAATGACTATGGATGAAGGCTAGTTGCTTGAGTTGGGATGGTTTGATTCATGTACATTTAAGCCCACTTTTTCAAGTGGCACATTCACAAACTCTTTTAAAAAACAAACATGAAATCAAAATGTTTCAATTTTTGCAAATTAGTCTATACTTGTGTGCGCATCACATAATAATGTTAGCCTAATAACCGGAACAAGAGCATATAATGTAAAAAAGATTCACATCATGATTAGTAGAGGCCGATTTTTGATCGAGCGAGCAGGGGTGCTCAAATCATAACATTCCCCTCTCGTACCTAAGTTCCCGAGTTGAGACAATCTTGGTGATGATATACACGTGGCCTTTGGCACGAGTCATAGGTTTCCTAAATTTCTCAAAAATATTTAGGTGACGACTCTGTATCTGGCAAAGCAGTCCATTTTTGGTAATTTGATTCAAAATCAATTTTCCAAAAGATTTGTCGGATTTAGACTCTTTGGTGTTTATCTATTTCACATTGCACTTGTGCGATCAGATTCAGAACCGTGAGAGTCTGAACTGTAGGGCTATCATTTTCTGAAAGGAGCATGAAAAGTTGAGCTACTGTTTCTGGCGACTCTGCTAGGGAATTTAGAGAAGTTGACTTGAACTTCATGATGTGAAATTTTATCTACACTTATATGTTTCTTTGCATTGCATTTGCATTGGTGCGCATAAGTCATTATGTTTGTCATCTGCTATTCTTGGACGGTATGCTGGAGGCTTTCCTAAAAGCTTGCCAAAAGGCTAACCAGTTGTGGGCTCTGCCATAATGGGAGCACAACCCGTAGATCTGGACTACCATTGTACCGTTTGATCCTCCTTTCACTTCTCGGTGTTAGGTGGAAGAGGTATATTAGATAGTCTTGCTGAGGTATCCTTTTTCACCGATCGACCTAGTTGTATCGAAAAACCATAGAGACTATTCCAAACTAGGACAGGATGCTCACCCAAAATGCAGGATTGCGTGAAAACTGCTTTGTTTGAATAGTGAACCCTAGTTCCTGACGAAACTAGGACAGGGTAACCCTATCCCCTCATGGGGGGTGTTTTGGCTCTCACTTAACTGGTATGTGCTTTATAGTGAAGCTATACAGGAATGTGCATAGCAGTTGCAAGTTTGGTATCTGTTTTGGGGGCAGAATTCAGTGTGGAGTGTAGTCATACAGCTTTGATCATGCCTGTGTTAATAGCGTCTTAGCTGAGGTGCTGTGTGGTTTCTGATTACCATTTTCTTTTGCTTTATTTCTTTTTGCAAGGTAGTTTAACACCATAGCTTCAGAAAGTTCGAATATCCCCCAAGTACTCTAGACCCAAGTCAGAAGGCTTTGCAAAGCGAAGGATCTTGTTTGGGGACAGTTCATGTTTACCTCACTCCCACCGATTACAAGACGGAGGAGAATTAGGTAGAGTTCACTGGTTCAGTTTTTACTGTAGTCACCCCTCAATTCACCTATATCCAGTCAGCTTCGGGAATAGTCATCTACTTCTAGCCCAGTATGAGATCGATCTCCTATTCCAATGACACAGTATCCCCCAGTCAGTATGGAAGAATTGATACATCATCTGTAGTAGACCGTTGAAACCCTATAGCAAGATGCTGCCTGCCAGGCCGAGGTCACAGCCCGTCAAGCCGAGGTTATAACCAGACTACAACAACAGCAACCATAGCCGGTTGCGGCCTCTGCATCCTATGCACCTCCCACGAGTATGCCAACACCCGGAGCCATTGCTCATACTACCAATGTCCAAGAAAATCAGGGCAATCTAGCAGAGCCAATCCCAGCACAAGCCTCCAAAACCCCTATTTATCAGACCGAGGCTCCATTCGTGTTTAAGGTTGACCCAACTATTCTCAAGGTCAATAAACTAGAAAAGTTATTCAAGAGAGCACAAGGGGTTAACTGCATCCCGGACATAGAAAACGGGTACACTGATTTTGCAGTGACATTGCCAAATCGGTTTAAAATGCCGCACATCGACCGTTTTGACGGTTCCAGAGATCCAATGGTTCACATGCGGCTGATTTCAAACATCTTGTGGCCTATGGGCCTGACTAGACTACAGAAGCTGTCTCTCTTTGGCCGTACCATGTCAGGTATAGCGGCCATATGGTATTACCAAAGGTAGAGAGGCTTAATACCATTTTCTTGCACTTTATCCCATAGCTTATACCCTTTTTTTTGCACTCTTTTATTTGGTTTTTACACTGATTTTTAGAGTTTAAAAAGGATGAAAAACATGGTTTAAAAGTCTCAAAAGTGAAGGGGTTAGGCACCTCTCCTTGATTTTGCTTATTAGCTTTATATCTCTTGCTTTTGTCTATCTTTTTGTGCTCTTTAAACACAATTTTAGCCACTGTTTTTGGGTTGTTTTGGGATTGTTCTTGGATTGTTTTGGGGCTGAAATATGTGATTTAAAATTGCAAAAAGTAAAGAGGCTAGCCACCCCTCCTTAGGCTCTATTCCATAGCTTTTTCTCTACTCTTTTTAGTTACTTTCTCTTACTTTTAGCTACTATTTTTTATATTTCAGCGGCTGTTATGGGCTGTTTAATTCATTTAAATAGTTTATGCTTTGAATATCATATTTGTTGTGTTGGAAGTCCTCATGGCTTCGGTTGTTTAGGCCTTAGACACTGAGTCATTTGAGTTGATAGCTTTTTTTTTTTGCTTAGTTTTCATGTAAAGAGCCTCATTTTAATAATCAATCTCGCATAACCATTTATGCAACCACCCTCTTTTCTTCTTTTCTTTTCTTCGAAAGCTATTTCAAAAGATTGATGGTTATTCAAGGCATGGGAAAGAGACCTATGCTCAATGGGTTAATCTCTACAGAGGTTCATCGTCAAGGCATAGGCTTTCTTTCATGCTACGAATCACTTCTCGTTTGATATTGCTTCTCGTTTAGTGGACTTAACAATCACTTTGGACAAATTAATTAAAGAATGGCAAGGACTAATAAAATTGACCTAAAATCAATGAAACCAACATAAAGAAGATGAATAAAATTGGTTGGATTTGGTCGAACGTTATGCTGAGTCCATCGCTTCAAGAATTGTCACTTATCAATACATGATATTTTGACGAAATTTGAAGCGTGTCTATCTCCCTCTTTGAGCCTTCATGATAAGAGGGAGGCGTGGTTTTCCATTACATTTATTCAATTTTGTCCAAACGTGTTCGAAATCATCAAGGCATCAAATTGTGCTTGTTGGTGGTTTCAGCCTTGAAATTGTTATTCGCATGAGTTTCCCATGACAGAAAAGAACATAAGGGACAAACAGGGCCTAGAAAGGCTCTGTTTGCACTGTCCTCACCTTAAAGCACAAAACAGATTTTTGACCTGCATTTAGAGGCCAACCGGCCTCCAATGTTTGGAAAAACATAGTGTTTTTTGCAGAAGTAGAGGGAAGTGGCTGAGCGTGAGGCAGAGTAGTCTGGGCAGACAGAGCTGTTTCTGGGCACTGTGCATGCGATGACTCTTGGTTGCTTAGAGTACTATTCTCATTAGTATTGTGTAAATGTTGTAAATAATTCTTATTGTCCTTGCTGCAATTATTATTGATATAATGCCTTTGTTGTAATAAATTAGATAGTTTAGCTATACATTTATTTTGTTCCAACCTTGTAATTAGATAGTTAATTAAATTAGCTTAGCTTGTGTTAGTTCAATTTATTTGCATGGTTCTGTAATAATTAGTTAATCCGGACACTTATTCGCACCCTCCTACATCAGGGCAAATATGTAATAATCATGTATGTCTTCCAACCCCCATATCTTTCTCCCTTTTATTTACCCGCTCACAATGGTAGCATCATGTTTCCTTAGCATTTCCCATGTTTGTATACACTCGTCTAGCATGCATTAGGGTTTGGCTCATCAAACTAACTGATGTCAAATTCAAATTCTTACTCGAATACGTGATTTATTGTCTCTTGAATTGAATCACATAACATGCTCATAGCCGAGCCTATTAAAAATTACATAATGTATGTGTTGCATTAGCCTCATTGTATTGTTTAGGAACATGCATATTTTCTAATTATTTTTCTTTGTTTGGCTTGCCTTGGAGTACTAGGTGAGCATTTTGTGTTTTAGCATATTGCATTGTATGTCTCTGTTACCATATCAAACATGTTTTCCATGAGGCTAAGTGCTTAATTGATATACTTATTTGAATGCCTGTGGATGAAGGCTAATTGCCAAAATTGGGATAAATTGATTAATGTACATACAAACTCACTATTTTAAGTGACAAGTATCAAAAAAACACTTTTTCAAAACAACACATGAAATCAGAGTGTTCCAATTTTTGCAAATTAGTCTATACTTGTGTGCATCACAAAGTAATTCTAGTCTAAATAATCGGAACAAGAGCATATAATGTAAATAAAAATCACATCAAGATTAGTGGAGGCCGATCTTTGATCAGGCGAGTGGAGTGCTCAATTCAAGACCTTCCCCTCTCGTACCTAAGTTCCCGAGCCGAGACACTTTGGTGATGACGGACTAATGGCCTTTGGCATGAGTCACGAGTTTCCAAAATTTCCCAAAAAAAATATTTAGGTGGCGACTCTGAAATCTGGCAAAGCAGTCTATTTTTGGCATTTGATTCAAACGTTAATTTTTCAAAAAGAATTGCCGAATTTGAACTATTTTTGTGTTTTCACTGTTTCACATTGCACTTGTGAAATCAGATTTAGAATCACGGGAGTCCGAACTGTAGGGCTAGTCATATCCGAAAGGAGCACGAAAAGCAAGCTACAACTGGCCACTTTTTTCCAACAAGGAAGTGTCCTTTTTCCAGCAGAACAGAGCAGAAACTAAGGTGAAAAATCAGTGCAATCTCCTAACTGTGCAACAGAGGCATTCCGATAGCAAAACGGAGAGTGTTTTCGGGTGGAAATCCACATCCATGCATGAAGCATCCCTTGATTCTCGAGATCCGTTAAAATAATGTTGTAATAGTAGTATGTTGTACTTAAAGTAGTGGACTTGTAACTAATTAGTTAGTTTAGTTAGAATAGCTAGTTAGTTTTGTGTTGTACTTAATTAATTAGCGAAAATAGTTAGTTAATTTGTGAGGTTGTAATAGTTAGCTAGCATATTTAATTTATTTCATTTGGGTTGTAATAGTTAGTTAATTCAAGTAATTAGCTAGGACATTTATTCGGACCCTCTTGCATGAGGGCAAACATGTAATGATGTGTATGTCTTCCAACCCCACGTCTTTCTCCCTTTTATTTAGAGTGCTACTATTAGCACCTTCCTTTTTTCTTTGGACCCCCCACTTCTTTGAAACCCTATCCAACTAAATGAGGCCCCTCCATTTTCTCTTTGAACCCCCACCTTAATTCCAACAATACTCTCACTCTAATCCATCTTCCCAACCCAACCATGTTCAGCTCCAGCAACAATCTCCACCGCCAGCGCCACTCTCTGGTCAACTCCAATCCGCAGCACCTTCAGACAACCTTAATCCAGAGCCACCGCCGCAAGCCACTGTCGCGAGCCCGCTATCTCTCTCTCTCTCTTTCTCTCGCCACCATCGCCTAGCCATCATCGTCGGTCGCTGCTCATCTCAAATCACGACGACAACAAAGGCAACTAGGGTTTGAGGCCACAGATCTCGAGAGCAGTTAGGGTTTGAGGTCATAGATCACGACGGTGGCTATGGTCGAGATCTCAGATCACGACGGCGATAGAGGTGGCTAGGGTTTGAGGTCACAGATCGTCGTCCCCGTCACCATCGCGCCTCCAAACCTTATCGACCCAACCATGCAGAGAGAGAGAGAGAGAGAGAGAGAGAGAGAGTGAGTGAGAGAGAGATAGAGATTGCAGTGGCGGTGCGGTTTGTGATTGGTAGGGGTGGAGATCACGATTGCAATGGAGATTGCAATTTCAGAAGAAGAAGAAGAGGGAGATGGAGGTGGTGACTGGAAGTGAGGGGCTGGCCGGCAGCCGGTGAAGGTGGTAGCTGGAGTTGAGAGGGGTTAGGGTTAGGGTTTGGGTTTGAAAAATTAGGGTTAGAAGATGAGGAATAAGGGTAAAAGTGAAATTTTATGTTAGGATATAATTGGAAAAATTAAAAAAAATGGAAGAGGTAGGGGTCCAAAGAAAAAAGGTAAGTGTTAATAGCAGCACTGTTTATTTATTTGCTTATGATGGTTAGAATAGAACTTCATGTTTCTTTTAGCATTTAAAAGATAAAAAAAGATTGAAATGAAAGCAAGGAAAAGGGTGACAAGCTTATACCTCTTGAAGAAAGCAAGCTTTGGTTGTTGATCAAACCAAACACCCTCAAGTTTATGAAATATGGTTTGAAACTCTAGCAAAAAGCTTCAAGAACAAGCTCTAATGGTGTATGTATTGTGTATGTATTGTTCAAAAATGTTTGAAGGTCAAAGGATGCAAGAAGGATGGTTTTAGCTCTCAATCTCCCTCAAAGCCCATAGGAAAATCTTCTAACCTTAAATCTGAATGCAGGGGGTCTATTTATCGAATTTGAGCCAAAATGGTTGAAAATATCTTCAAATAAAACCAGCTGTTTGTTTGGCGCCATTGAGACCCAACCAGGCCCAAAATCGCACGGCCGGGCCCAAAAACACATGATCGGGCCTAAAAAGAAACTTTGGAAAAGTTTTCATTAAGACCCGACGGGGTCTAAATGAGCCATGGCCGGTTCTAAATGGACCCGGCCGAGGTCCAAAAATCTGCACTTCAGGCCCTACTTCAAACGGACATATCTTCTTCATTCGGACTCGGTTTTAGGTGATTCTTGAGTCTAAATTGAAGCCCCGGAAGTCTAATTTCCAATGGTGGTGGTCTCACATCTAAATTATAAGTGCTCAAAGAGGTATGAGGTCATTTCGAGACTCAGCTTAGAGTGGAAAAAGGTCCAAAAATGAAACTCACAAGTTCAAACAAGGTAAATGTTGAAGATTTGAGATCATTTGGAGAGCCTGATTGAATCCGAATCGCTGTGAATTCAAAGCACACAGTTCAACTTTCATCATCGAGTGTATTGAACCAAGCACCTAAGTCTTGTGGGTGGTCAAAAATGGGGTGCCTACATTATGAAATATGGTTTGAAACTCTAGCAAAAAGCTTCAAGAACAAGCTCTAATGGTGTATTATTGTGTATGTATTGTTCAAGAATGTTTGAAGGTCAAAGGAAGCAAGGATGATGGTTTTAGCTCTCAATCTCCCTCAAAGCCCTTAGGAAAATATTCTAACCTTAAAATCTGAATGCAAGGGGTCTATTTATATGATTTGAGCCAAAACGGCCAAAAATATCTTCATACAAATCCAGCTGTCCAATTCTTGCCAACTATCTGTTTGGCACCATTGAGACTTGGCCGGGCCCAAAAACGCACGGCTGGGCCTAAAAAGCAACTATGGAAAAGTTTTCATTAAGACCCAGCCGAGTCTAAATGAGCCACGGGCAGTTCTAAATGGACCCGGCCGGGTCCAAAAATCTACACTTCAGGCCCTACTTCAAACGGACATATCTCCCTCATCGGGGCTCAGTTTTAGGTGATTCTTGAGTCTAAATTGAAGCCCTGGAAGTCTACTTTTCAATGGTGGTGGTCTCACATCTAAATTATAAATGCTCAAAGAGATATGCCTAATTTGGTGAAGATTGCTCATTCTTTCTCAACGATTTGATCCACACCCTCTTCCTAAACTAGTTTTCCTCCCTCCCCTACTATTTCCTTCAACTCCAAACCTATAAATAAAAAGTTTTAAATATTTTTCAAAGAGTTCACCTCCCTTCCATTTATTTCTACTTTGTCCTTACTCAATTTACCAAAAAGTGCAATATTTTAAACGAAATGCGAGCCTTGGAATATCGTAGAAACATTTGGAAAAATATTTTGAAATGAGGGTTTTAAGGTCTAAAAAAGTTTGGCCAAAATGGGGTGTAATCTTTGGAATTAGAGCTTGAATCCAAATTTCTTCGCTGAGAATTCAAAAGATTGCATAGTGGAACTTTCATCATGGGTGTTTGGAATAAAGCGCCCAAGTCTTAAGGGCGGTCAAAAATGGGGTGTCTACAGTTGCCCCTCTTTGACAGAGCTTAAAGTCATGAAATGACATGAGTGAATGTCAAAGCCCGAAGACGACCCATTTTGACAAGGCCATAAGACTTGGGCAAACAAACAAAATGCAAATGTAGTTGGTTGAACCCAGGGATTGCCTATGTATCTCTTTGCAAGGAATCAAACCAACATAGTTCTGGGGCAGAATGCAAAATGATACACAATGCAACGACACAATGCAAATGATATACAATGTATGTATATAACGAAATCATCAAACCACAAGCAGTGCTTACCACACAAATATCATAAAGGAATGGGGATAACCAAACAACGCCTAACATAGGCCAAGTGCCTAAACCCTCAATACTGGCCTTAGTACAGCATGGGTGCTTACACGTGACAGAAGTGGCCACAACCAAATGACGTCTAACACAGGCTAAGTGCCTACACCCTCAATACTGGCCTCAACGCAGCATGGGTGGTTACACATAACAAAACCATACTTTAATGTGAAAGGGTTTAGGGTTTAGGGTGCAAAACTATGGGCTTGTTTGGTTTGAATTTGGGAGATGAATTTTAGAAAAAAATTTCCCAAAATTTGTTTGGTTTGAGATTTTTGTCAAACAATTTTCAAAATCACTTCTCTCTCTTACACATCAATCAATCACTTTTTCTCTCTCCTCTCTCCTTCTTAATCACTTTTTCTCTCACACATATCTACTCAATTCTTTCAAAATATCAAATCATCCCAAACTCCCACAAAAAAATTTTTCTCACAATATACAACCAAACAAACCAAAAAAATTTCTAAAACAACTCTCCCAAATTTTTTTCAAAAACAACTCTCCCAAAAACAAACCAAACAAGCCTTATGTTTTTCGTAGAAAGAGAAAGAGTACAAGTAATTGGATGGTATGATATAAGCGACGAATGATCTGCAGGGGAAAGATAATGATCCTAAATACTTAATGCAACAAGAGAAAGTACGATGCAATGAATGCAATGGATGAAGTGAAGAAGGGTGCAGGTCGAACCACGTCTTACCTAGAAAAGGCATGGACACAAAACAGACCACATCTAACACAGAAAAAATGTTGACACCCTCAATACTGGCCTCAGCACAGCATGGGTACTTACACATGGCAGAACCATGTTTCAACGAGGGAAAGGTATGAGCACATGCCAAACTAAGCTTAACATGGGAAGTATGTAGGTAATAAAATGGTATAATGTAATGGATGTAATGGATAGTGTAGTAGATGCATACGATAGATGCTATATGCAATGTAATAGATGTAATAGATAATAGTGGATATGATGTAGTACCTTACAGGGGCAATCGGCGATGACTCACCTTATGCTGCTGTGAATCTTTTTCTTCTTCTTGGTTTCAAGACTTCTTCCTTCATCTTGCACTTCCGAACCATAAGTATTACTTTTCTCCCTGGCTATGTTTGTAACTTTCCTATTCTCCAACAAGGTGACAGATTAGGTTGGTTCAGCATCCAGAATTGAGGCGCATACAAGCTACCTCAACCTATGGCGTTGCCATACAGATTTTAAGCCAAGGATACACCCTTGGGTATTTTTAGTCTTGGAAATTCCAAACCTTTGCGTTCTAGTCATCACCATTCGAACTCTAGTTTCCACCGTCTTAATTCGTCTTCTAGGAACTCACTACAAACACAGCCAGGTGGCTATACCAGACTGCTTGAAGCCGTTCAGGCACGACAAACACCAAAGGAATTGCACCTCTAAAGGATTTAAGAACTCCTAGACCCAGTGAGAACACAAGATAGTGAGGGGTGAATGAATACACAAAACAGTGCGATGCAAGGTTGAATGTAAAAAATAGTGCAATGTAAGGTGCACAAAACAATTCGGTACAAGGTGAATGCACAAAACACTACAATGCAAGGTAAATGCACAAATAGTACGATGTAAGGTGAATGCACAAAACAATGCAATGCAAGGTGAATGCACAGAATAGTGTGATGTAAGATGAATGCACAACACATTGTGATACAAGGTGAATGCACAAAACAATGCGATGCAAGGTGAATGCACAAAACAGTGTGATGCAAAGTGTACAAAACAGTGCGATGCAAGGTGAATGCACAAAACAGTATGATGCAAGGTGAATGCACAAAATAGTGCGATATAAGATGAATGCACAACACAGTGTGATACAATGTGAATACACAAAATAGTGCAATGCAAGGTGAATGCACAAAACAGTGCGATGTAAGGTGCACAAAACAGTGCAATATAAGATGAATGTACAAAACAGTGCATTACAAGGTGCACAAAATAGTGCGATACAAAGTGCACAAAATAGTGCGAACTCAAGGTGCACAAAATAGTGCTATGGGTGCACAAAATAGTGCGATTCAAGTTGGATGCACAAAACAGTACTATGTGGGTGCACAAAAAAATGCAATACAAGTTGAATACACAAAACAGTGCGATGCAAGGTGAATGCACAAAACAGTGCTATGTGGGTGCACAAAACAATGCAATACAAGTTGAATGCACAAAACAGTGCGATGCAAGGTGAATGCACAAAACAGTGCGATATAAGATGAATGTACAAAACAGTGCGATACAAGGTGAATAAAACATTGCGATGAAAGTGCACAAAACAGTGCAAACTCAAGGTGCCCAAAATAGTACGATACAAGGTACACAAAATAGTGCGATACAAAGGGCATGCACAAAACAGTGCAATCCAAGGTGCACAAAACAATGCGAATTTGGGTTGCACAAAACAGTGCGATGCAAGTTGGATGCACAAAATAGTGCTATGTGGGTGCACAAAACAGTGCAATACAAGTTGAATGCACAAAACAGTGCGATGCAAGGTACACAAAACAATGTGATATAAGATGAATGCCCAAAATAGTGCGATACAAGGTAAATAAAACATTGTTATGAAAGTGCACAAAATAGTGCGAACTCAAGGTGCACAAAACAGTGCAATACAAGGTGCACAAAACAGTGCGATACAGAGGGCATGCACAAAACAGTGTGATCCAAAGTGCACAAAACTGTGCGAACTCAGGTTTCACAAAACAGTGCGACACAAGTTAGATGCACAAAACAGTGCGATACAAGGTGCACAAAACATTGCGAGGTAGGGTGCACAAAACAATGCTAGGTAGGGTGAAGATGTATGGTATGCGGAAATGAGTAGAACATAGAGTAGTGCATTATGTACCTTATGAAATGTAATTGAAAAATACTGTCGAAGGTAACTTGACGCAACTCTGTTATTACAAGTACAGAACAAAGTCAAGAGCAAGAGCAACCAATCACGTAGTTCAAATCAACCAGAGTGTATGAGCATGCATGCATAATCCAAATCACATGTATTAATCAGAGGGGAAAATGGCAATCCCAAAAGAGTTTTGAAATGGTCGGAGACAACTTTCGAAAGTTGAATCATATCAGAATCATCATGGGGGTGAGCTCACCCAAATCTAGGATAAAGTGCCCGATAAATGGCTCTGAGCAGATTGAGAGAAAGGTGAGGTTCACGCCCCTTGTTTAATTGATGACCCGATCAGATGTACTGAAAATTGCCCCTAGTGTCCAGTCATTGGCCACTGGTTGGGTTCATACCTCTTGTTCGATGGATGGCCCGATCAGATGTACTGAAAATTGCCCCTAGTGTCCGGTCACTGGCCACCGGTTGGGTTCATGCCTCTTGTTCGATGGATGGCCCAATCAGATGTACTGGAAATTGCCCCTAGTGTCCAGTCACTGGCCACTTTTTTCAACATTATGCAGGCACGTGTGATGGGGATCATCAAATCCTGGAACAGTTGCCAGCCAATTAGACTCATGCTTCTCTTCTGTTCTAGCATGTTGAGAACTTACTCCAATCCCCTCCAAAATAGTGATGGATTCCTCATATACAATTTGCAATGCCCCTTATATGGGCACTCTCAGTTTGTTTATGAATTCCACACATGGACTTGTTTTTGAGTTCGAAGCGAACATTCGTGTATGGAATTTTGGCCATGCCACTCTGTTGAACTTGAGCGATAAACACGCTATGGTGACTCGATGAAGAGCGCTTTTGAGTGACAAACATGCTATGGTGACTCAATGAAGAGCGCTTTTAAGAGACACACACACTATGGAGACTTGATAAAAAGCGCAGACTGAGACAAACACCAGACACGACACAACAGAACTCACAATTAATCCAAAAGCAGAAAAAGACTTAAGGTAACTGATCATTCATAGTGCCCCTAGTATTACTTATGTTCCCTTTAGAACTCAATATCGCTTCCCTTTTCTTTTATTTTTTTTTTTTTGGCTCAAATTAGAGATTCTGCTGATAAGTTCAAGTATTGAAAATTGCTCCACTTGTTGATTCAAACTAGTTCTTTCTTATCCAACGTAAGTATGTGATATGCATAGCAGTCAGTGTAGCTCATAGATTGATGCGAAGCTGATGACGTGAATTAGGCAAGATGATTGAGTCAAGATGGATGGGATGGATATGGTTGAGACCGAATTTCAGGATGAAGTTGCCTACGTATCCCAAGAATGGGAATCAAGTCAACATAGTTCATGGTTGAGGTTCACTCGGGTGTTGACACTCTCCTTTTGCACTCTGACTTTTGCCAAAGTTGCCCCTTTAGGGATTTCAACCTTGCGAGCTCTATTTGTTTGACTTCTCATTTTTCATGCTCTAACTTTTACCTAGGTCGCCCTTTCGGGTTTTTGGCCTAGCAAGCCTCTTAAGGATAACGTTACAACATTTGCGGTGAATTCGATCAATAGTCATCTTTGCCCTAATACTGGAACTGGCTTCACCATGATTTAAGCTTGGTTCTCCACTCCCTTATGCATGTCTTTTTCTTTTCTCTTGCTCATTTTTAGAGTTCGTTCTTCTCATGGTACTTCCTCGCATTGGCTTTCCCGAATTCAGATAAAAGTTCCCTTCCTCATGGTTGATTGGATTTCATTGCAATGAATACCCCAGGCTTGATGGTTGACTTCTTTCTTTTTTTTTCTTTTTTCTTTTCTTCTTTCTTTTTTCTCTTTTCTCTTTTCTTTTCTTTTTTCTTTTCTTCTTTTTGGTTTCTTTTATCCATTTCTTTTTGAAGTAATGAAAACACCAAAGGGAGAAATTCTATGATTGTAAGGCTGGAAAGCGGTTTTGTACTTGCCAAAATGAACGCCAAAAGGGAAAGAGAATCTCTAGGACAGTGTAGAATACCATGCACAATTCTGAACCTATCTTTGTAAGTTTGCAAAAGAAACAACTTTAAACTTTTTGAAATCGTGAAGGACTTTGCGCCAATAATTCAGAATCTCCTTAAACCATTTAAGGGATCCTTCACAACACTAGCGCTTATTAGTTGAATCTCATTCAAAAACAAAAAATTTGGAGCTTTTCTATTTTCAAAAGGGTCACACATGAATTATTATAGGCAAAATAAAATGATTAGAAACTTGACTCCCGCTTTCTTATAAAGATGAAGCCCTGAGGGTACACAAGAGCAACTCAAAGGAAAAGACTCAACTGACGCAACAACACAAGAAAAGACAAAGAAAATAAAACTCACAATTCAACTATTTACAAGACACAACTCAAAACAAAATCAGTACTCTGGAGACCAAAGGGGTTTTCACTCTCCAAGTCCATCTGCAGAATTCCAAAACAACTTCAAGTAGCCCACGGGAGGGTTTAAACCAGCCTTCCTTTCAGCAATACAAACATCCACACCTAGCAGGATTGATTTTAGACTTTTAAATTGAGTCTCATAGATTGAGCCTCACAATTACCCTAATTGTCCCCACACATCTCTTTGACTGAAACAATTTCTTTTTCACACCATGTCCCTAGTTCAGAAGGTCTTTTTTTCACATGCTTTAGACAATTTCCCTAGCTGAGACTGAGCTTCATCATTCCAACCACCATTGCTGGCATTGGTGGGTATAATGTGCTGGCTAGGGTCAAGGTTGGTTGTTGGAAAACCATGGATGGGATTTATGTTATAGAATGGAAATCTATTACGGTCAGGGGGAGGGGTATTGACAGCTTTGGGATTTGTAGGTGGGGTGATGACCTTATTGTCAATCAAGTCTTGAATTTCATGGCGAAGGCGAAAGCAACGGTCAGTATGGTCACTGTACTGCTGATGGAATGTGCAATATTGGGTAGGGTCATGTCTAGGTGGGAGAGGATTAGGGAGAGGTCGAGGTTTGAGCAGTTTGAGATACCTTTTCTCCATCAGTACTTTCAAGGAGAGGGTTGGGCTCATATGGAGATGGGTGAAGGCTCGTTTTTGGAATGAAGAAGCATCGGGTTTAGAAACATTGGCAAATGGATTGGCAAGTGTTGGCTGGGTATTCATGGGCTTGGGACAAGAATCAAGATGAGTGTTTCTGGTAGAGCGTCCTTTTTCATTGTTTCCCCTTAATCGAAATGCTCCCAACCTAACCGATAAAAGTGTCATCCACAGTCTTTGCAATGACTGCGAGTACTTGCTGCTTGTTCAACCCTTTGACCTTTAAAGTTTCAATAGCCCACCGAAGATGTGCATAGGGATCAATACTTGTCTCAACCTTGTTCTTGCAACTTACTTCAGCTTGGACAAGGGACTGAGTGGCTATATCGAAGCGAGGCCCATTTATTGTTGATAAGTCATCTCCCAAATTTTAGATAGCTTCAGGTTGGCCCTTTCTAACTACAGCTCGCCCCAAGATTGGGGAGCTTTTTGATGGGATCGAAACCCCAAATGTTAAATCTGCCACCGTTCCTTGAAGGTCTTCAATCATTCTTAACATCTCAGTAGCAGTGGGTTCAGCCATTTGGTGTTCTTGGTGTGTTCGAACCGGGGTGGGTGTATCCATCATGCACAAATCGATACTTTCAACAATGAACACCTCTGGCTTAAGTAGATGGGATAGAATGATATATGTACTGGGGTCGAAGGAATGAGGTAGTGTATAGATGAGGTTAAGGTGAGGATAAGATACTTGGTCATGGATGGGAAGTGGGTCAGTTGTAACATTGGGTTCTTAAGGTGGAGTCATCGTCTGGTTGTCGATGATATTTTGAACCTTATGACGAAGGCGGTAGCAACGATCGGTGTTATGATCGCGTTGCTGATGATTCGTACAATATTTGATAGGGTTATGTCTAGTAGGGAGTGGGTTAGGAAGAGGTTGGGGATCAAGGGGTTTGAGATACCCTCTTTCCATCAGGACTTTTAGTGCGCTGGTTAGGCTCATCTGGAGGGGGATGAAAGTTCTACCTTGAGCTCAGGTTGGGCCGACTGTTTGTGGGTTGGTATTGGCAAAAGGGTCAGCAGTTTTAGGAGTGGCAACGGTATTGATTTCAGCGGGTTTGGGAATAGTGCTACTGCTAGCATTGGTACTCTCGGAAAACACCATCCTTATTGGTTCGCTTGTTCTGGAAATAATCCCTTTGTTGAATGCACTCTCAATCTGAATCCCTAACTTATGCAAATTTTTTAAAGTGAACAGTGGAGCAACTATTAACTTTTGTAACATATCTAGCTTAAGGTTCTGCACCACTATCCGCACTTGGTCCCTCTTAGAAGGTCGATCTGTCATTTGTGCTACCTTTGCTGTCCACCTTGCAACAAATTCCACAAAAGGTTCTTTAGGATTCTGGTGGGTTACTTCAAGCTCTTGGGTGGTCATGCCAATTTGGGTATTGTAAGAATACTGATTGACAAACGCCTTAGCCAAATCTTCCCAGTTTTGCTTTACTTTATCCTTCAACTTGGCGTACCAAGTGGTTGTTATACCCAATAGGGTTCTTCCATACAGAGATAGTTTTTGAAGCTTAGTCAGACTCATCGGTTTCAAGACCTCCAAGAAAAGCCAGATATGTACCATAGGATCTCCAGACCCGTCAAAATGGTCAATTGGTGGTAGTTTGAATCTGTTTGGGAGCCGTACGGCAGCCTCGGTGTACCCATCCTCAATGTCAAGGTATGGAGCTAATTTCCTGTGCCCTTTTGAATTGCTTCTCAAGGTTAGAAATTTTTAACAAGGTCGGGTCAAGATCATTAATATCAAAGGAAAAAAGGCCCTCATTAGGCTACACCAAGGGTCTGAAAACCTAAGCTTTGAGCCAACCCTTCTCGAGGATCTGGACCTTACAAATCTTCAGCTGGTGGGGGTGGGTCAAAGTTCGGTTGGAGGTCTGGGACCGGATGTGTGGTAGATGCCCCAGATGGGCATTGCATTTTAGTACTAGTCTCATCCTGCATGGCAATTCCCTGGTTGAGGGCCGTTATCATGGACGTAACTTCTTCTGGACTCAGAGCCATCACGAGTTTGCTAATGTTGGCTATCAAGGAAAAGGATGGGTTAACCTGAGAGCTGACTAACAAGGATTTTGACCTGGTTATACTTAATGTATCTTAACTGGATTAGTCTAGATGGGTGTGACTGGATTGGACTTTTTAGAATTGGTCTTTTGGCATTTGGATGGATCTTTTCTGAGCTGGCCTTTGGGGATTAGATGGACTGGGCCTTTGTTGAGTGGGTTTTTTTGGGATTGGATGGACTCAGATGGATTAAGGCTTTCCAGGTCGGATTGGGTTGGGCCTTTGTTGAGTTGGGTACTGCTCTTTCTTTGGCTCAAACAAACCTAGCATTTAAAACAAATACCCCATCAGATCAAGATACCGGGCATGCCAGTCACAATAAAGAAAGATACAATGTTTTGGCCCTGGTTCTAATTCTTGCTGAAAATTCACCCATATCAAACACAAACCCCTGGACACCCAAATTCTGATTCTAATATGACCCTCAAGTTTGAAAGGAATAGCCTCAAGATTAAGACTCTCACAGGATTGCATCACACATTTCCAAAGATTTCACATTTTGCACAAAAGCATTCAAAACACCCCTATGAGAGGTTAGGGTTTCCCTGTCCTAGCTTTTGGAGTGATCTACAGCTTTACTATTCAAACAAACTGTATCACAATAGCCTAGTAGATAGGAGGGCATCCTATCCTATATTTGAAAACTCACTAAGGCTGACTATATGCAGTAGGCCAATTGGTCCAAAAGGGTACCTCAGCAAGATTACCTAATATACCTCTCACACCAATCACCGAGAAGTGAAAAGAGGATCAAGCGGTAAGACAATAATCCAAATCCCAGGGTTGTGTTTCCAACATGGCAGAGCACATAACCGGCCAACCTTTTGGCAAGCTTTTTAGGCAAGCCTCCGGCAAGCCGTCCAAGAATAGCAGATGAAAAACACAGTGACTTAAAGTAACAAATGCAATGCAATGCAAAGAACATATATATATAGAAAAAAAGTTCACATCATGAAGTTCAAGTCAAGTTCTCTAAATCCCCAGCATAGTCGCCAGAAACTATAGCTTACTTTTCGTGCTTCTTTCGGATACAACTAACCCTACAATTTGAACTCCCGTGATTTTGAATCTGATTTCACAAGTACAATGTGAAACAATGAAAACATAAAAAGAGTTCAAATCCGGCAATTCTTTTCGAAAAATCGACGTTTGAATCAAATGCCAAAAATGGACTACTTTGCCAGATTTCAGAGTCGCCACCTAAATATTTTTTTTGGAAAATTTAAGAAACCCTTGACTCATGCCAAAAGCCATTAGTCCATCATCACCAAAGTGTCTCGGCTTGGGAACTTACGTATAAGAGAGGAAGGTCATGAATTGAGCACCCCACTCGCCCGATCAAAGATCAGCCTCTACTAATCATGATGTGATTTTTATTTACATTATATGCTCTTGTTCCGATTATTTAGACTAGAGTTACTATGTGATGCACACAAGTATAGACTAATTTGCAAAAATTGGAACACTCTGATTTCATGTGTTGTTCTGAAAAAGTGTTTTTGATACTTGTCACTTAAATTAGTGAGTTTCTATGTATATTAATCAATTAATCCCAATTTTGGCAATTAGCCGTCATCCACAGGCATTCAAACAAGTATATCGATTAAGCACTTAGCCTCATGGAAAACATGCTTGATATGGTAACATAGCCATACAATGCGATATGCTAAAACACAAAGTGCTCACCTAGTACTCCAAGGCAAGCCAAACAAAGAAAAATAATTAAAAAAATATGCATGTTCCTAAACAATGCAATGTGGCTAATGCAACGCACACATTATGTAATTTTTAATAGGCTCAGCTATGAGCATGTTATGTGATTCAATTCAAGACATAATAAATCATGTATTCGAGTAAGAATTTGAATTTGACATCAGTCAGTTTAATGAGCCAAACCCTAATGCATGCTAGACGAGTGTATACAAACATGGAAAATGCTAAAGAAACATGATGCTACCATTATGAGCGGGTAAATAAAAGAGAGAAAGAGATGGGGTTGGAAGACATACATGCTTATTACATATTTGTCCTCGCGTAAGAGGGTGCGAATAAGTGTCCGGATTAACTAATTATTACAGAACCACGTGAATAAATTGAACTAACACAAGCTAAGCTAATTTAATTAATTATCTAATTACAAGGTTGGAACAAAATAAATGAATAGCTAAACTATCTAATTTATTACAACAAAGGCATTATATCAATAATAATTGCAACAAGGACAATAAGAATTATTTACAACATTTACACAATACTAATGAGAATAGTACTCTAAGCAACCAAGAGTCATCGCATGCACAATGCCCAGAAGCAGTTCTGTCTACCCAGACTACTCTGCCTCACCCTCAGCCACTGCCCTCTTCTTCTACGAAAAACACTATGTTTTTCCAACCATTGGAGGTTGGCTAGCCCTAAATGCAGGTCAAAAATCTGTTTTATGCGCTAAGGTGAGGACAGTGCAGATAGAGCCTTTCTAGGCCCTGTTTGTCCCTTCTGTTCTTCTCTGTCATGGGAAACTCATGAGAATAACAATTTCGAGTCTGAAACCACCAACAAGCACAATTTGATGCCTTGATGATTTTGAACACATTTGGACAAAATTGAATAAATGTAATGGAAAACCACCCCTCCCTCTTATCGTGAAGGCTCAAAGAGGGAGATCTACACGCTTCAAGTTTCGTCAAAATATCATGGATTGATAAGTGACAATTCTCGAAATGATGGACTTGACATAACGTTCAACCAAATCCAACCAATTTTATTCATCTTCTTTATGTTGGTTCATTGCTTTTAGGTCAATTTTATTAGTCCTTGCCATTCTTTAATTAATTTGTCCAAAGTGATTGTTAAGTCCACTAAACGAGAAGTGATTTGTAGCCTGAAAGAAAGCCTATGCCTTGGCAATGAACCTCCGTAGAGATTAACCCATTGAGCATAGGTCTCTTTCCCATGCCTTGAATAACCATCAATCTTTTGAAATAGCTTTCGGACAAAAGAAAAGAAGAAAAGAGGGTGGTTGCAGAAATGGTTATGCGAGATTGATTATTAGAATGAGACTCTTTACATGAAAACTAAGCCGAAGAAAAGCTATCAACTCAAATGAGTCGGTGTCTAAGGCCTAAACAACCGAAGCCATGAGGACTTACAACACAACAAATATGATATTTAAAGCATAAACTATTTAAATGAATTAAACAACCCATAACAGCCCCTGAAATATAAAAAATAGTAGCTAAAAGCAAGAGAAAGTAAGTAAAAAGAGTAGAGAAAAAGCTATGGAACAAAGCCTAAGGAGAGGTGGCTAATCCCTCCACTTTTTGCAATTTTAAATCACATATTGTAGCCCCAAAACAGTCCAAGAATAGTCCCAAAACAGCCCAAACAGTGGCTAAAAGTGTGTTTAAAGAGCACAAAAAGATAGACAAAAGCAACAGATATAAAGCTAGTAAGCAAAATCAAGGAGAGGTGCCTAACCCCTCCACTTTTGAGACTTTTAAACCATGTTTTTCAGCCTTTTTAAACTCTGAAAATCAGTGTAAAAACCAAAGAAAATAATGCAAAAAAAAGGGTATAAGCTATGGAATAAGGTGAAAGAAATGGGTGTTAAGCATCTCTACCTTTGGTAGCTCTTCAACCCCAAGTTCCAACACTTGGAATGGATCCAAAACAGTAGGAAAACGCAAGAAAAAGATACAAAAAGATTGAAATGAAAGCAAGAAAAAGAATGAAATGAAAGCAAGCAAAAGGGTGACAAGCTTATACCTCTTGAAGAGAGCAAGCTTTGGTTGTTGATCAAACTTGATTCCAAACACCCTCAAGTTTATCTGAAGCTCAACTTTTTCGCACCCCCTTTCGGAAGCTCGGAATAAGCCCTACAGTTCGGACTCCACCTGTGGTTCTGAATCTAATCTCACGAATGCGATGTGAAATTGATAAACACCAAAGAGTCTAAATCCGGCAAATCTTTTTGGAAAATCGATTTTGAATAAAAAATGCCAAAAATGGACTTATTTGCCAGATATAGAATCGCCATCTAAATGTTTTATTTTTGGAAAATTTAGAAAACCCATGACTCATACCAAAGGCCACGTGTCCGTCATCACCAAGATTGTCTCGGCTCGAGAACTTGGGTACGAGAGAGGAAGGTCATGAATTGAGCACCTTCGCTCGCCCGATCAAAGATCGGCCTCTACTAATCATGATATGAATCTTATGTACACTATATGCTCTTGTTCCGGTTTATTAGGCTAGCATTACTATGTGATGCGCACACACAAGTGTAGACTAAAATTGCAAGAATTGGAACATCTCGAGTCATGTTCGTTTTGAAAATTGTTTCGAAATGTGTATCACTTGAAAAAGTGATATCATATTAACATTTACTCAAATTATTCCAATTCAAGCTACAAGCCTTCATCCATAGGCATTCAAGCAGTTTATCAATTAAGCATTTAGCCTCATGGCAAGCATGCTAGTCATGGCAACATTCACATGCATGCAATTATGCTAAAGCAAATAAAAGCTTACCTAGTACTCCAAGCCAAAAAAGAAACAAAGTTAGAAAATGCATGATCCTAACTATGCAATATGACTAATGCAACACATGCGATATGCAATTACTAGGCTCGGCTACTTAACATGGCATATGAAACAATTTGATGATATGTGGTCTAAGCACGTATTCAAAGAAGTATTTAAAACGACAATGCAGTTAAAGTAATGAACCGAGCCTCGGTGCATGCAATACAGATGGATGCAAACATGAGGTATGCTCATCGAAACATGATGTCCCTAAACTAGCCATCATAAGCAGTTTGAATAAAAGGAAAAAGGACGTGGGATTGGAAGATATACACATTTTTACATTGCGCTCTCACGAATGAGAGGTCAAATAAATTAACTAATTAAAGCTAAGCTAATTAAGCTAATTATTAAAAAACAAATGAATATGAATTAACTAACTATTCTAGTTAACTAACTAATTACAAAACGAAATTGAATAAATAATTAACTAACTAATTAATTACAACACTTTAAAAAATTTAACTAGCTACAACTAATTAATTACAACAAGCTTAATTTACAACTATGATAATTATAACACTAACGAAACGATTAATTACATTCCACAAAATACGTTAGTGAAGATGGATGAAGGTTGCATACACAGCGCCTGAGAGCTACTCTTTTTGCCCAAGCCGACTCTATTTCACCTTCAGCCACTGCCTCTATTTTCTACAAAACTGCACTACTGGCCACACACTGAGGGTCGGCCGTGCATCAGTGATGGCCGGCCGAGCCTACGATTGCCGGTCGTGCATCAATTTGGTGCAAAACCCTGTTTTTGTGTTCTCAGGTGAACCAATGCAGACAGAGTGTCCTCAAGCTCTATTTGTCCCTTTCTTCCTTCTCTATCATGAGAAAAGCTCGGGAGAATGTTGAAATTGATTCCAAAGCCATCAATGAGAAAATTGATTTCTTGATGGTCTCGGATACAATTTTGGACAAAAGTCAATAAAATACAAAGAATAAGACCACCCCTCCCCCTTGTCATAGTATGAACTCAAAGAGGGAGGTTGCAACATTTCAAAAATCATCAAAATGCCATGGATTAGCATGTGATGACTCTTGACACAAAGAACTTGGCATAACGTCCGGCCAAGTTGAAGCAATTTAAGCCATTTTCTTTATGCGTGTTGATCCAAGTTTTCAACCAATTTTATTAAGCCTTGCCATTCTTTAGTTTATTTGTCCATGGTGATGTTAAAGTCCTCTAAATAAGAAGTAATGTCAAACAAGAGGTTCTTCTAAAGCATGAGAGAAAGACCACACCATTGGCAATGAATCTCCAAAAAGATTAAGCCATTAAGTAAGAGTCTCTCTTACATGTCTTGAATAACCTCAATCGGTTGAAATCATCCTCAAGAATGAAAGAGATGGATGGTGGATTGATTGGTAAAATTAGACTCTTAAACATGGAAATAAGCAAAGAAATACTTAGAACAACATGCAACAAGTTATATATGCTAACTTATGAGACAACAAATGAACTAAACAAAGCATGAATCAATTTAAAAGGCTTGGACAACCCTAAAACAGCCCTTAACACATGAAAAATAGAGGCTAAACATGCATGAAAAAAGCTTAAAAAGCTAACCAATAAAGAGAAGAATGAAGGCTAGTGAGCAAGAACAAGGAGGGGTGGCTAACCCCTCCACTTTTGAAACTTCAAAACATGATTTTTGGCTCTTTTAAAACTCTGAAAATCAGTGTAGATATCAAAGAAAAAGAGTGGAAAAGGAAGGATTTGAGCTATAGGTAAAGGTGTAGAAAGAGCAAGCTCTCTCTATCCTTTTGGTAGCCCTTCATACCCAATCTTAAACACTTCAAATAGACTTAAAACAACACAAAATAGTAAGAATTATGTAGCAAATGAAAGAAATGAAGATAAGAGAGATGATAACAAGCTTATACCTTTCAAGGGGTAAGCTTGTTGTTTGTGATCCAAACTTGGTTTCAACCCACTCTCAAGCTTGAATTATGCTTCTCCAAGATCAACCAAGGCTCTAAGGTGGTGAGACAAGGTTGTGTATGGAGTATAAAGATGACACAAGGAAGCTAGGTTACCCCAAAGGTTGCTTGCAATGGAAGAAGGAGGAGGGAGGAGCTCTCAAGGTGTATATAGGCTCTCTAAATTTTGTTCAACCCTCAAAACAGTAACACAGCTTCGTTTTTATAGAATTTGAGCTCAAAATGTGATAAATATCTTCAAAAATGGACAATTGGCGGCCTCCCGGCCAGAATAGTGTTTTTTGCCACCGAGGGCCAGCCGGCCATCACTAATGCACGGCCGGGCTTTGATGCCCTCCCTTGTTTTTTTGTTCAAACTCAGCTTATAGTGGAAAAATGTCCCAAAATGAAACTCACATGTTCAAACAAGGTAAATGTTGAAGATTTGAGGTCATTTCGAGAGCTTGATTGAATCCGAATCACTTTGAATTCAAAGCACACAATTCAACTTTTATCATCTAGTGTATCGAACCAAGCGCCTAAGTCTTGCCGGCAGTCAAAAATGGGGTGTCTACAGTTGCCCCTCTTTGACAGAGCTCGTAGTCATTAGATGACGTAAGTGAATGTCAAAGCCCAGAGACGACCCATTTTGACAAGGCCGTAACACTTGGACAAGAAAACAAGACAAAAATTAGATTGGTTGCACTCGCAAGCTGCTTACATATCCCTTTGTAAGGAATCAAACCAGCGTAGTTCGGGAGCAAGATGTAAATGATTTGCACGATGCAACTTTGAAAGACGGACTGACACGCTTCGCGAAGCCAACTATTTTGAAAACTTATGACCATGCAAGATGATGCAATAAGCAATAACAAGTAGACTACGCAAGATATAACAATACATAAATGAGCACCTTCAAGCTTAAAGCAAAAAGATTCAAAACATACTCTACCCACACTAAACCACAGGACGAGGAAAGAAAACCCCGTTTAGGGCTGTGTTTCACGCATCCTGAGAAACAAGAAAACGAAAACTGCTTGGGGTCATGTTTCACACGTCCCAAGATGAGAGCAAAACAGCTTAGGGTCGCACATCAAGCGTCCTAAGATAGAAACAAAACCGCTTGGGATTGCGTTTCACACGTCCCAAGAGCAAACACACCCAAGGTCGCGTTTAACGCGTCCTGAGATAGAAGAAAAAAACAGTCGGGGTCGTGTTTCGCACGTCCCGAGGTAAAACCTGCCCAGGGATGCATTTCACGCGTCTTGAGAAACAAAAACCGCTCGGAGTCGTGTTTCACACGTCCCAAGATAAAATCCACCCAGGGCCACGTTTCACGCATCCTGAGAAACAAAAACCGCTCGGAGCCATGTTTCACATGCCCCAAGATAAAACCCGCCCAGGGCCGCGTTTTATGCGTTCTGAGAAACGAAAACCGCTCGGAGCCATGTTTCACACGTCTCGAGATAAAACCTACCTAGGGTCGCGTTTCACGCGTCCTGAGAAACAAAAACCGCTCAGAGCCGTGTTTTACACATGTCGAGATAAAACCCACCCAAGGCCGCATTTCACATGTCCTGAGAAACAAAAAGAGAGGTGTGCGATAGATACACAAAGTGAACAAGTGCGATAGATGTACAAAGTGAACAAGTGCGATGGATGCACAAAGTGAATGAGTGCGATAGATGCACAAAATGAATGCGTGCGGTAGATGCACAAAGTGAACAAGTGCGATAGATGCACAAGATGAATGCGTGGATACATGCATAAAGTGAACAAGTGAATGCGTGCGATAAATGCACAAAGTGAACAAGTGCGATAGATGCACAAAATGAATGCGTGCGATAGATGCACTTGATGAATAAATGCGACAGATGCACAAAATGAACAAATGCGATAGATACACAAAGATCTTAGCTACAAAGCTATGCAGGTTCTTCTATTGAGACACAAAAGACTTATCCAGAACTCTTCCGAATGAACCGTACATACAATATCGTGTGGTACGAAATGACGGAATGAATTACGAACTAGACAAGACAAGTCATCAATGACCAAAATAGTTTAAACAAGATAAAAGTTTTAAAACAAGTTACATCATGAATTTAAACTAACGAGTTTAAACAAATTAAACAAAATCAATCAAGAATAAAATAAATCAAATTATGCATTCACGCAACAAAACAAAACAACGTGGATATTTTACTCACTCTCTTTATTTCTTTTGATCTCTTTGTTATTTTGCCTTCATTCTTTGTTTTATCTTTTCTTTCTTTTCACTCACTGTTGTTTTGTCCTTTTTTTTTCATTTTCGTCACTCATTTTTTTTCACTCATTATTGTTATCATACAACTCATTATTACACCCAAATTAAAACCCAAAAGTAAATCCCAAATAAAATAATAATGAAATAAAATAAAATAATAATAACAAGCAACACACATAAACAAAAAACAAAAACAAAAAAAAAAGAACTGAACTGAAATCACCAAAGGCCGGCCGGGCTTCAACATAGCCAGCCGACCGGCCTTCGACAACGGGCAGGGGCAAATCAGTAAAACCAACACCCGTGGCTATTTAAACATGACCCAACCGTCATTTCCTCACACCTTCTCATCCGAAAACACCTCCTCCTTTCTCTCTAACATTCCTCTCTCTCTAGATTCCCCTTTCTCTTGAGTTACCCAACAACTTTTGCAAAATTTTTCCTTAAAACCCTTTTGATCCTCCATCTTTTGAACCGATTAGATTTTGGTTTGGTGAAGTTTCGAATTTTCTCTTGGTTTTTCTTAGATCCTCACACATTTTCCTACACTTTTCCTCTCCTCCCTTTGATCTTTTTATCTTTTCTTTATTTTCTCTCTCCTAGGGTTTGAGTTTTGTGATTTTCTACCCACTTTCACTCATCCCCTCACTTTTTCTTCACTTTTCAGCTCCTCTTTATGGCTAGTGACAAAGTACCTATTCCCGACCCCGCCGCAGGTATTGGTGTCGTCCTTGGTATAGAGATGGAGGTGAAGGAGACCGCTGCATTGCTTCCCCTTGCCGAGAGGCCCTTTGATACGGCTACATACCAGCCGCGTACACATGTGCCACCCCCAGGCAACCTCTTGAGATTTGAGGGTTTCATCCTAGGGCTAGATGAGGACACTTTACTACGAGAGCCCATGGAGCATGTATCTGTCGACGCCTCCACGGTACACAACTTTTCTCCTTATTTTACTTTGTACACATATTGAAAGTTGAAATTGATGAATAATCCACTCATCTCTGTTGTACACATACTGATAAAACTTCCTATAGATAAGTGATAGCCAGGAGGATAGGCAACTACGGCTTTATATCTAGCCCCCGACGTTGGTACGAGTAGCTTCCCTCAGAGGTCCGTACTTCAGTTGATGCTGTTGGCTTTGGGCTCTTATGCTCCAGGCTCATACAGATAAGGGCCGAGTCTTGGCATTTCAGGGCCTTGGTAGAGAGATGGTGGGATACCACTGACTCATTTCACTTCTCTTCGACTAGAGAGATAACACTGACCCCATACGACTTCTTGATGTTGATCGGTTTGCGGGATGGGGTCGGTAGCCCAGTCCCCTTTGATCCAGATATGACCTAGTGGAGGAATGCACAGCTCCAGCTTCTCGAGGTGATCCCAGACACCACCAACCACAGGATGGTGCGCTATAGCTGGTTCTTGGAGCATTTTTCCAGCACTCAGCCAGCTACTACAGATGAGGTTGCCCAGTACACCCGCGGCTTCCTCATATATCTTCTCGGTACTACCCTATTTTCGAACAGGGAAAATACCGTGAGATTATACATTCTAAGGGCACTGGTACACCTTCCTCGGGTGGTGGAGTACGACTAGGGTCGCGCCGGCCTAGCCACCTTATACTACTACGTGAGCTCTGTCTCCCGCCGCAAGGTTGATTCACTTGGCAGCTACTGGAGGATTTGGGAGGTACACCCTACACCGGCTTTTCTGATATGCTTTACATCCTGTTCACTATTACATCTCTTGTTCATCTGATCTATTTTCTCATATCTTCTGTTTGCTTTTTGTTTGCAGCTTTGGGTCTACACATATTTCACTTCCCTGGCTCCAGTCCCAGTGAGGTTGATCGAGTTGTCAGTACCCCGCTCCCGGTACTACAACTCGTGTTTCGAGCGACGCCGCCTTATAGACCGAACCTTCCCGTATTTCTACCACTTCTTTGACACGATTACGGCAGACTAGGTAAGCATATTGCACTATTTCCCACACTACATGGTCACTCTTATGCTGTTGTATTTGTACTATATTGCCATTCTCATACTGCACTGACTTCTAATATTACACTGATTTCTGACACCGTACTACCATTCTGACACTGCACTAACATCTCACACTGCATTGATTTTCTTATACTGCACTGATTTCACAGGCTGACTGGCATCCTTAGGCAGGCATTACCCCGGTGTCGAGGATGACCTACGCCGCTGCATGGCATGCCTCTACAATGAGGATTCTATTCGAGGGCTCCTTTGGCCAGGCATACTACCTAAGAGAGAGGTTCATCCGCCAGACGCGGGGCGTTACTGACCCGACATTTCACATCCTCCTCCTCCTGGCATAAGAGTAGTGGATGATCTACAGGATGGTCCTGAGCTCGACCTCTTGATAATAGGCGAGGACGGCGATCGTCATCATAAGCCTAGCGATTTCACTTCCTTCTTACACACTAGGGTGATGGCGCCTCTTACCCCAGGCGTGGCTCAAGCTGTGCCGAAGGTTGTTGCTACTGCTACTGCTAGGGCTGGCGGTGCACCTGCTAAAGGTGCCCTTGCCGTTGCTCCCATTCTTGGATTTCCTGTGATCCCCACCGAGATCGTATACATGCGTCCGGATTGAGTGATCAAGCAGATCCCACTTGAGCACATCGAGGAGAGGGACCGCAAACTCATATTTGTTCCCAGCATTGATCAGGTACACATTCCTTTATGCTAGTCCATACTATACTTTAGCTTGTTTCCTACCATTTCTATTCATTGTTCGCTATTACTTCTGTCTGCCTTTCTCAGATTTTATTCTTTTTCAGATACCTTGGGCATTTGGTGACGAGCTCCTTCAGACGATCGACCGACTACTCTTGATGGTGCGGAGGAGGTAGACTGCCTTAGTTACCTATGGGATCGAGGTACATTTTATCTGTAGTCTACTGTTGTTGCCTTATTGTACACTTTTGTTCACTCCTTCTGATTTCTGTCCTCTTTTCAGCTTAAGCCTGTACCAGTTGCACCTGCAGGACCTCCTTCAGCTAGAGGAGAAGGAGACGGAGCTCAATGAGAGTGCACGGAGGAACTGACCCAAGAAGGGGCTGAGCGAGGCAGCGCTTGCCTTCCGAGGAGTCTTTTGACAAGTCCACGACCCCCGAGGACGAGGGAGAGGAGATTGACTTGCAGTCGAGCAGCCCCGGCGATGACAGTGATGCACTTCCTCCGCAACTAAGGAAGAAGAGAGCTAGGATGGGCTACTTATGATGATGATGATTTGCGGTTGTTTTTCTTTTGCTTTCATTTTTCTATGTAGTTAAAGACTAGCTTCAGATAGTTCTTTATTTTTGAAGACTTTTCTTTTTCTTTTGTTTTTTTTTTTTTTTTTGCTTTGTAAAACAATGATCAGGGCTAGACTCGCCAATTATAAAAGACAAGTTTTTGTTGAATGATCTATTTGCATAATATGATGAATGGCATTTGATGAATGGTGTAACCCTTGCATTGTAACCTTTGGAACTGTGAATGCTTTGTTCTTGAATTGATTCATAAATTGGATAATGACTTATAACCGGTCAAAATGTAAAATACAACTCGATGATGGAAAAACAAAATGAAAACAACTCGAAAAAAGCTAACAAACACTTGGTACAAACAAAACAAAACTCAAAAGTATAGTCGAAGTCCACCCGAACAAAGGCCAACTTTTGTTATAACTCTTCTGCACTGGACCAGCACCATGACCCGGCCGGGCTTCAGTGATGCACAGCCGACCATCAGTGTGATGTCAGTCATTGCTGTCCAATTGTCATGCATAGCTTCTTCTCCAACTCTATAAATAGTGCTCCCATGCTGTTTTTCTAGCAAACTCACAAGTCTTTGATATTTTGCTCTCAAGATGGAGATGTTATTTGTTAGCACACTTCAAGACTGGATAGCCACTTTGGATGGCTCGGAAAAGGTGAACTTCCACGGCTTTGACCTAAATGCCCTTTTTCCTTTGAGCCGCACTTCTCTTTGCGTTCCATTCCTCCATGTCACGGTTCGATGTTGGAACCCAGTCACACATGTATTTAGCTTCATGGGACAAGAAATATGCCCAACAATTGAAGAATTTCAAGCACTAATGGAATCCCGACGCGACGAGGAAATCATACCTCAGCCTCGTTTCAGCCACGTTCAAGCTTTGGGACGGATATGTGGGCTCACTCTACATGAGGTTTGATCTTTGGTTCATAACAGAGAGCTAAATATTCCCAGCCTGATTCATCGATTTTCTGACGTTGGTGACCGAGGCAACCTTCTTTGGCGAGGCTTTCAGCAACATGCCCTCTACTTGTGTATGCTAGCTCATTTCCTTTTTGCCCCAAGTTTCGGTAGGTCCAGCTGTGGACTCGACTTTCTTCGTGCACCCCCCTTTCAGAGAGGCGCGAATTGGTCCTACAATTTGGACTCTTGTCACGATTTTGAATCTAATCTCACAAAGTGCAATGTGAGACTGATAAACACCAAAGAGTCCAATCCGGCAAATCATTTTGGAAAATCAAATTTTTAAATCAAATAATGCCAAACTGGACTGCATTGCCAGATTACAAAGTCGCCACCTAAATATTTTATTTTGAGAAATTTAGGAAACCCTAACTCATGCACACACACACGCACACTTATTACAACATTGCGCCCTCTCAAAGGAGGGTCCGAATAAATAAGCTAAGCTACGCTAAGCTAAGCTAATTATTACAAAACAACTAATTAATTATTTTAAGCTAATCTAATTATTACAACACAATTGAATAACTAGCTATGCTAAGCTAATTAAAATATTACAAAACAAATTGAACTGATTAATTACAACACATGTAATAATCAGCTACAACTAGCTAATAAAGCAATAAAGTGGCCTCGTGGGCGAGGGAGATATGCATGCTTGGTTGGCTTCTTCCCGAAAATCCATTGTCTTGCCATCAGTTGCCTCTGTTTGCACTTGTTGTGATCTCTGAACACTGTACAAACTTCCAGATTGCCTCTACTCCAACACATGAACACATTGGACAACCTTTGAACTGGTGGCCGGTCAGCTACTGTAGGTGGCCGGTCGGCTAGTACAAGTGGCCGGTCGGCCACCCATTTTTCCAGGCTTCTGTTTTTGCTACAACAGAGAACAACAGAGGCAAAGCAATGCATTTTTCAAGGAATGTGTGTACTGCCACCCTCCTTATCATTTCTCAAGCTCAAAGGAGTGTGGCACTTGGCTCTCAAGCCACCAATCAAGCATTTCAATGCATGAATGCCAAAGAGCCAAGCTTATACAATGTTAATGAATACACAAACAAGACTCGAAGAACCTCCACCCTATCATGCATGATCAAGGGTGTCGGTGACCAAGAAACGTGACACGTTTCATCACTTTGAGTATGAAACGTCCACTTTGAGTATGAAACGTCCCACATTTCTTGTGTTTGGATTAACGTCCGATCCAAACATATGCAATGCAACACAAATGCTTATCTTGTTCATGTTTTACTTTGCTCATTTTGTTTACACATTTTACATTACCAATTAATCCTTTAACCGATTTAGTCCAATGTGAAAGTCCTCTAATGAGAGAGGGGTCAACCAAAGGATGATTTAAGACATGAGAGAGACCATGTCTTTGGCTAGGAGGAACCCTCAAAAGATGGTTAAAGCCATTGAGCACAAGCTCTATCTCAAGCTTAATCACAATCATAAGGTTAACCAACCCTCAAAACAAATGGAAAGATGAAGAAATAAGGGAGGTTACAAACTTTTTTAGTGCTAAAATGGCATGCAAAAGACACTAAATCATGCAAGATCATGCAAGCAACACATGCACAACATGTTAAAAGCCAAAAGCATCGAAACTAGTGAAGAACACTACACTAGAGGCATGCAATATCAAGCTTAAATGACTAAACTAGCTCTAGACAGAGCTTAACCATGACAAATCAGTGGCTAAAACATGCCAAAATTAAAGCATAAAAGACTAGAAAAACATGCACACATGTTAGCCCACAAACAAGGCACGAAGCACAACTCTCAAAAGCAATGAAAGAGTGAAATACATGCGCACATGACAGAGGTTATGGTGCTGAAATTACATGCAAAATGAGACTATAACATGTAAACAACTCAAACACTTCATGCTCAAGGCCTCAAACTAATGGACTAGTGAAGATCGTTGCACTATAGCCATGCAAACCAAGCCTCAAAGGACTTAAAGCATGTCAAAACAGTAGCTAAAATGTGCTGGAGTCAAGCTAACATAAACTAAAATGATGGGCTAACTCATTAGGCATGTCAGACTAGTAAACCCAATTACACTACAAGTGCAAAAAGCAAGCAACAAGTGCTCCAACCAACCAAAAACAGAGTTGAAACATGTCAAAATAGAACCTAAAACATGCTTGAATTAAGCTACAAAAAGGCAGAAATACATGCTCACATTTTAGGCTATCTACACTTGCAAACAAGACACAAGGAAGGGAGGCTACCCCCTCCTATTTGGAACCTCAAAACCAAGTTTTTGCCACTGAAATTCCCCTGGAATTCAGTGGTTAAAAGGCCAAAAAAGGTTGTTTCAAAGGGCTTTGAAAGATGGCACAACACTTAGCAAACAAGCTACAAAAGAGGGTGGACCACCCCTAACTCCAAAAAGGCCTTAAACCACCATTTATAAGCCTTAAAAATAGAGGTTTTTGTAGTTGAAAACTAGGCCAAAAATAGCATGCAAAGGTGGCCAAACTAGTGTGCAAAAATAAGCTTAAAAGGGGTAAGCTTTATACCTTTGAAGCACAGCAACAAACAGCCACTTTTCTGAGCTCAAACAAGACCTCCAAGAACCTCAGCTCCAAAATGAAGGTGTTTGGCTAAGGGTCTTAGTGCAAATGTGTAGAGAATTCTCACTTTCAAGCACAAAACAGGAAGAGAGAGAGGATTCTAGAGAGTGAGGCAGAAATTTTGCCCTGAAAATTTTGTAGAGAGAGGGGGATTTTAGAGAGAGAGGCTCCCAAAGTTGCTAACCTCCCAAAATGAGAGATATGGCCTCCATATATAGCAAAATACAAGCCTTGGTCGAAATATCTGATTTAGAGACAGCTGGAACTTGTGTAGAACAGCTAGAGGGAAAAGATCTGCAAAATATCTGAGTTTGGGACATTAGTGGCCGGCCGGCCACCCCTGGTGGCAAACATGCTATATTTGTGGCCGACAGCAATAATCTACTCTCTAGGTCCAATTTCAAATGGGCATATCTCCTTCATCTGGACTCTTTTTCAAGTCATTCTCGTGTCTAAATTGAAGCCCCGGAAGTAAACTTTCCAATGGTGGTAGCCTCATATCAAAATTCTAAGTGTGAAAAAAGTTATGCTCATTTTAGTGAAGACTGCTCAGTTTCAGTTTTAACCGGATTGATGCCCAACTTCAACCAACTATATCTCCCTCATCCAGACTCGGCTATAGGAGATTCTTGAGTGAAAAATGAAGCCCCAGAAGTCTTCTTTCCAATGGTGGTAGCCTCATAGCTGAAATCCAAGTGTGAAAAAGGATAGGCCTGATTTAGTGACGGCTACTCGACTCTCTGTTAACAGTTCATGCCCATCTTCTTCCCCAACCTGGGTTTCTTCTCTCCTCGCCTCTTTTCTTCAACTTCAAACCCCTAAATAAGGTGTTTTAAAGATTTTTTTCAAAGAGTTCTCCTCTTTTTCATTCATCTCCACTTTGTCCTTGCTCGATTTACCGAAAAGCGCAACATTTAACAAAATGCGAGCCTCGAAACATCATAAAAGCATTTTCAAAAATGTTTTGAAAGAGAGGGTTTTAAGGTCTAAAATCTTTTTGGTCAAAAGGCTTTGGTCCAAAATAGGGTGTAAGGTTTAGGATTTGGAGCTCTTCCTACTGTAGAAATCGAACCTTTGCACTACACAACTTTCATCACCAAGTAAGCACTTAGTGGCGCCCAAGTCTTAAGGGAGGTCAAAAATGGGGTGTCTACACCAGCGTTCGGTTGATCGAAGTGGCCCAAGGTTTAAAAGAAGGAAAGAGTTGCATTGGCTTGGTGCTGGCCGAGACTTTGATGGGCTTAGACGCCTTTCATCGATGGGAAATTACGAAATTCGCGGGGAGTCCACTACTTCTACAGGTAATGTTTCCCACCCTTTCTCATATGTGTTTCTCACATCACTTGGCACTCATACTCTATTTTTCTCTCAAAGACCTTTTCTCACTTTTCTTTCAACGTACATTTCTCTATTCTTTAATCTCTCTTTTCTTTCATCCCTTCCCAGGTGTGGCTTATGGATAAACTAAAGGTAGTGGACTCTTGCCCTGAGTACTAAGCTCGAGGCTATTTCTTTCGCCACCGACTAGTAGATTTCCCAAACAAGGAGTGGTGGTGCCATTGAATGTGCAACAGGTCTGCTGTTGACATAGCTTGGCGTTGCCCCTGGCTTAATCTGACCAAGATGAGTTACAGCATGACTCAGCAACCTAGCATACAGCTGATCAGCCTCACACACTATGTATTCTACTTCCCTTTTCAGTTTAGACATCAGTTTAGGCATGATCAAATCCGTCCAGAGGAGGGAGTAGAGTACCTAGTTTCATTCCCCATCCGAGGTTCATATTTGGCTAGGTACCTTACTGCTTGGAGGACAAGAGAGCTTCTGGCCCCTACCCCTAGTTTCAGTTGCGCCCTCTCTAGCGAATGCTTGGCTTGGCTTGAGGATGAGGCACAAACCGGGCCCACTTTGGCATCAGAAGCTTCCACAAGCACGAGTGAGGGACGCAGGAGCACCTGACTCATCTATGCCTCTAGATTATTGCTTTGATATTTATTTTCAAGTTTTTTCAATGTAACAAAAGCAACTTTGATTTGTGTCAAAGAGTTAAAGAACTTCATGTTGAAATCAATGAAATTAAAGTTGTGAGCACTGAAAATTTTCCTTTTTGGTCCAAAAATGATCTAAATTGTAAAAGGTAAAGTTTGAATAAAAATCAACTTTTATTAAACATTTCCAAAACCATTTTCGAAAAGGATCACCACTTGACACGCACGGAATCATTCCTCAAGATGTACAACCCCTAAATCCAGAAGATCACAAATTGCCCCTTGATTGAATAGCACTGCTCTGCACTGTAACCAGCTCTTCTCTCAAAGTAAAGATCACAATCGAACCCTCAGGTAAAGAACAGATAAAGATGACCTGATCAGACACATGGATAGGACAGTTGATTTGGAGATGTTTACAGCCGAACTTAAAGATGAAGTTGCCTACGTATCCTGAAGATGGGAATCAGACCTTATGTTGTTCGGTTCAGGTTCACTCAAGTATTAACACTCTCCTTTTGCGCTCTACCTTTTGCCAAGGCTGCCCTTTAGGGTTTTCAACCTTGCGAGCTTAGTTTTTCTTTATTTCTAATCCTTCATGCCCTAACTTTTGCCTAGGTCGCTCTTCTGGGTTTTTGGCCTAACGAGCCTCTCAGGGATAGTATTTCTTCAACTTTTCCATGTTGATCGGTTGGGAAAATTCTAGGCCATAGGTCCATGAGAATAATAGCTCCACCCAACCAAATAGTTTTGATGATGTACGGACCAGTCCAATTGGGTCTGAACTTGCCCCTAGGATCATGGATGGGAGCTCGGTTGTCTTTCAACACCATATCCCCCTCTTTGAGATTCCGAGACTTAACCTTCTTGTTAAAAGCCCTAGCAATTCTGCATTGATAGCCCTAAATATGGTACAATCCTTTCAGCCTTCTCTCATCAAATAGCATCAACTCTTCAAATCTGCTCTGTTGCCAGTCCACCTCTGCTATCTAACACTCAGCCATAACTAGTAGCGACGGGACTTCTATTTCAATTGGCAGAACAACTTCCATCCCATAGACGAGAGAGTAAGGAGTTGCCCCCGCAGACGTCCGGATTGCAGTTCCATAGCCCTAGAGTGTGAATGGCAATTTATCTAGCCAGTCCCTATAGGTCTCAACCATCTTCTACAAAATATGCTTGATGTTCTTGTTGGCGGCCTCAACAGCTCCGTTGGTTTAAGGCCGATATGTGGATGACTTATGAAAAACCACATTGTATTTCTCCAACAAGTCTATCACTTCCTTCTTGAAGTGGGAGCCATTATCTGATATGATCTCATTTGGGACTCCGTATCGGCAAACGATGTTGTTTTTGATGAATTTAGCCACATGTGATGCTTTCAGCACTGCGTAGGACTAAGCTTCCACCCACTTTATAAAGTAATCAATTGCCACTAAAATGTATTCATACCCATTCGACCCTTTTGGTGTGACTGCGCCGATGACGTTAATTCCCCAGACCGAGAAAGACCATGGCAAAGTCATGTTGTACAGTTTTGACTGCGGGATATTCATGCGATTAGCATGAATTTGGAATTTGTGGCATCGCTGAACAAAACCAATACAATCCTCTTCCATAGTCAACCAGTAGTAACCCTACCTGAGAATCTTCTAGGCTAACATCACTCCATTCATGTATGCTTCGCACTCCCCTCCATGGATGGCCTCCATCAGGCACTTTGACTCCTCTTCTTCAACACACAACTTGTACATTCCCAGATGACCTCTCTTGTGCAGTTTACCTCCACAGATGATAAATTGAACGGCCATCCACCGTATTGCCCTTTTGTCATTGGCATTTGCCCCTGATGGATAAATCTCCTTTTCAAAGAAGTTCCAAATATCATAGTACCAAGGGTTTTGATCTTGCGCTTCATCTATTGTGGCGATAGTCTCATAGGTCGGCGTATATTTCTGCTCAATGATGATCGGACGCATCCGAACTCCAAGGGCGATGTCTATCATGGAAGATAGAGTTGATAAAGCGTTAGTGAACCTGTTGTTCTCTCTCAGTAGATGAATGAAAGTCAGCTTTTCAAACCTAGGAATCAGAACATCCAAGGTCTAATAATAAATTTTCATCTTTTCTTCCTTGACTTTCCAGTCTCCGTTTGCTTGAGGCACAACTAGGTTCGCGTCTCCGATAACGTCTAACCTTTTTGTCCCTAGTTCCAGGGTGGCTTCCAAACCAGCGATACACGCCTTATATTCTACTTCGCTATTGGACACCTTGAACTGGAGTTTGAAGGCTAAAGGTATATAGGAATTGTCGGGTGCTATCAGTAACACTCCTATCCCATAACCATATTGATTGGACACTCCGTCAAAGTACATTGTCCAAGTCTCCTCCTCGACTTGCAAAATGGCTTCATCTAGGAACAGGTACTCCACTACTTCATCCCCTTCTACTGGGTGATCTACCAAGCACTCTGCTACAGCTCTCCCCTTGACCGACTTGCAGGAGACATACTTGAGTTCAAATTCGGAGAGAAGAAGCAACTAACGAGCTAGCCTACCCGTAAGCACTGGTTTCTCAAAGAGATATTTGATGGGATCTAATCTCGAAACCAGAATTACAAAGTGAGCTAACAAGTAGTGCCTCAACTTCCTAGTAGCCTATACCAAGGCTAAGCATGCTTTCTCCAACGAAGTGTAGCGGGTCTCATAACCCAGCATTTTCTTGCTCAAATAGTATATGGCTTTCTCCACCCTATCCTCAAATTCTTGAGCAAGCATGCATTCCATTATGGTGTCTGTTACTGACAAATACAAAATCAAAGGCTTCCCTAGCTCTGGCGGTGACAACACAGGCAAATTCTGAAGGTACTGCTTAATCTGCTCAAAAGCAAATTGACACTGATCATCTCATTGGAATTTCTTTCCTTTCTTTAGGAGACCAAAAAGTGGTTCACAAATCAAGGTTAATTTAGAAATAAACCGTCTTATGAATTGCACTTTACCTAGAAAGCCTCGCACCTCCTTTTCAGTTCTTGGTGGTGGCATTTCTAGGATAGCCTTGATTTTGGAAAGATCTACTTCGATGCCCCTTTGTGTGATCAAGAAACCCAGCATTTTCCCTGCTATTACACCGAAAGTACACTTCTGTGGATTCAACCTCAATCTGTATTCTCTTATCTGTTGAAAGAATTTCTTCAAGATGGTGTAGTGGCCCTCTCTTTCCTTAGACTTGACAATCATGTCGTCTACGTACACCTCGACCTCTTTGTGGATCATATCAGGCAAAATGGTGGTTGCACCTTGTTGATAGGTAGCCCCGGCATTCTTAAGCCCAAACGGCATCACCCTGTAGCAGTAGGTTCCCTATGGCGTAGTGAAGGCAATTTTCTCTCTATCTTCAGGAACCATCAGAATTTGGTTATACCCCGAAAAACCATCTATAAAGGAGAGCAAAGCATGGCCCACAGTGAAGTGCACTAACTCATCGATGTGTGGCAGAGGAAAGTTGTCCTTCAGACTGGCACTGTTCAAATCTCTGAAGTCCACACACACTCGGATTCTTCCATCCTTTTTCAACACTGGGACGATGTTAGCCAACCAAGTCGGATATTCAGATACTAACAAGAAACATGCTTCAATCTGCTTGGTGACCTCATCCTTAATCTTCAACGCCCAATCTGGATGGATTCTGCACAACTTCTGCTTGACGGGCTGGGCCTCGGGATCAAGAGGGATTCAATGCTATACAATCTTAGGATCGATTCCAGGCATGTCTTCGTAGGGCCACACGAAAACATCTTTGAAATCTTTTAATAAAGCGACTAAGCGCTCGCGCTCCTCCGAAGACAACGTGGACCCGATCTGGACCAGACATGGATCCTTCTCAGTACCCACATTAAAAGCCATGATTTCATCAGCAAGGGGTTTTGCAAACCTCTCCTCCTCTTGATTAATCAAGTTTTTCAAAACTAGAGGAATTCCTTCCTCTTCGTTTTCATTAAAATTCTGAAAATCTTGGTCAATGCAATAAACAAGAGGCACAGAGAAATACTCAGAATCAGCAGCGTTCTCATTCATAAGGTCCAGCTCATCTAGCTCTTCGGTTACAACCAACTCAAAAGCAAAAGAAAAAGAGGACCTGGACAAGACCTTGGCATCCGGGTTATCACCCCTAAGAATACCGAACTCAGACTCAAAAGAACCAAAATTTGATTCTGACTCCACAGACTATGTGGAATCAGACTCTGGCTCATCACCCGACTTAGAACTAGACAGGTAGCCCTCCTCTAGCTGCCAGACAAGAGATGGTGCTTCAGATGCATCCAAAATGCTGCTAGATGGGTTAACACCCGGTTGGTCCCTGATCATGGAGATGGTAAGGTTATCCCCCAAGCTCTCTGAGTTGGCCAGAGGATCTGCAAGGAGACATACCAGTGCTGCCCCTACTCCAAGCGCACTATTGTCCGAGTCACTTTCGATACTCCTTTTCGCTTCAGTACTTGGCTCGGCCTTTTCCTCAGCTTCACTATCTTGCAGCTGCAAGTCGAAGAAAATTTTGAAATCGGGAACACGCTGCTTTGCAGAATTCAACCAGGGCTCGGGAAAGCCGCAAAATGGGAAGTCTTCTCCCTCCCGAACAAAGTGGCCATTTAACGTTCCCCGAATCGGCCTGTGAACAAGCTCATAGCATTCGCCACTGCTTCTCTTTTCCTGACCCAATCCTCTTTGGTAGGCATATAGCCAAGACCAAAAGCATGCGGATTATGCGACACATCGGCCAATGGTGTGATGCCATTTCGGCCACTTCTTCCTAGTCCCATTCCTGGCACATGTTGCAGCTTGTTCATGAAATAGATTGATTGGGCGCTGACATACATGCACGCATCAGCTGCCAGGATGGTTTGCACTGCTCGGGCCTTGGCCAGAGTAAACCTTGAGAGGAAAATATACTCCTCGCCATGAACGATCTTCAGCACTGGTATAGTTACCTCTGGCGGAGAATGCATGGACGAATTCCCGAACACAATTACCACTCCCTTCCCATGAGGGTACTTCAACATTTGATGGAGGGTAGAAGAGACTGCTTTCACCCGGTGCAGCCAGGGCCTTCCTAGCAGTAAGTTGAAGGTGGCCAGGACATCCAGGACATGGAACTCAACATCCTGTTGAGCTGGACCTACTTAGACACTGATCTGCACCGTCCCTATGGGAGCCGAATAAGTAGAAGAGTCGGAAGACGCATACCCCAGAAATTCGATACTATTCGGCTTCATATTGCGTAATTAGGATGCCAAATGCGTTAGTAAAGCCGAATAGACGGAGGTCAGTAGCTCCGAATGAATCAAAGGTGAATGGGATAAAAGTATGCTCAGGCCCCGAGGCTCGAAAAGCAAGTATAAATACAAGTGCCACAAATTTAGAAAGGTATGTAAGAATCACTTGACTTAACTTAGTAAGAAAGCTATCCTTAGTGTCTGAACTAACTTGTCCGTCGGAGTGCTAATTCCAGCACCCCCGACCGGAGTGTTTGTATCTTTTCAGGTGACTAGCTGAGGATCACTAGCGTCTCCCAGGATTTAAAGAGTATTTCCAAACCACTTCTCCACAATTGGCGCCGTCTGTAGGAATACTCAAATACATCCATGGCAGGCGTGACTGAAGATCCTCCGATAGCCACTGACAAGACCGCACAGAGAGGTGACCTCATTCCAGCAAACTCGCTTGGACCAAAAACCATCGCAGCAAGACTTGCCTCGGACCTCCTCTCATCTTCAAACCCAACGCCAAAGACAATACAAGCGACCATGGCACAAGCTAGGCAAACCAAACAGAGGTTGGACAACATCATCGCTGAGAATGAACGCCTTCATCGTGATCTGGCCTCGGAAATAGCAAAATCCAAACAAATGGTGCGCCAGGCTTCTGAGCGACCCCCGAGGGCAGATAATCGACGATCTCGGGCCCAACAGCAAGAAACTGACGGCCGCTATGCCTCAACAGATCATCTTGAGGAGTTGGCAAAGGGCGAACGTCTCCACCAATGCGTCTGGAAGAGCGTGGTTGAAACACCTGCCCCTCCGCAAGATGCATTTCCGCTTGACACCGTCCACATGATATACAGCCTACCAGCAGCCCCGGCCGTGCATGCGATCCAATCACATCCAGGCCCCCAACAGCAACTCACGCCAGCAAAGCGGCCCCGAGAAACGCCAAGTATCACCTTTGACGATTCTAATTTGATCAGTGTAACACTCCCTCACATCGATCCGTTGGTTGTTGAGCTGCGCGTAAACCGGGTCACCGTCGAACGAGTTCTTATCGACCAGGGCAGTACCTTGGAGGTTATGTATTATAAAACCTTCACCAAACTCGGATTCAACGAGTCAGACCTGACTCCAGCCCCTTATCCACTATTCAGCTTCAATGCCACTCCGGAGTACCCCTTGGGAAAGATCAGCTTACCCATTCAAGCAGGCTCCAAAACGGTGGATGTGGAATTCTTGGTCGTCGAGCTGCCTTCACCGTACAATCTCATCATGGGCCGATTGTGGTTACATACATTGCAGGCTGTCCCAAGCACCTATCATCAACTGCTACGTTTCCCAACAGAACACGGCATTGAACAAATTCGCGGATCCCAGCAATCGGCACGAGCATGTTATCTCCTTGCCGCTAGAACGCCAAAGGAACTGCAAGTAAACTCCATTGAGGTGCCGAATCGGGAGATCCTGGATGACGTTGGGCAGTATCCAAATGAGAAGGCCACGGAAGATTTAGACCGAGTTGACATTGATAGGAGCCCAAAAAAGTTCTTCATGATCGGCGCCTCTCTGAATCAGGCTAACAGGCAGCAACTGATCTCTTTCTTGCTCAGCAACCTTGATGTCTTTGCGTCGACTCCGTACGAAATGCCGGGAATAGACCCGTCAGTCTCACAGCACCATCTAATGTCGATCCGACATGTAAGCCGATCATTCAGAAAGGCCGGCGATCAGCCGCGGAGCACACTGCCGCCATTGTTGAGGAGGTAGACAAACTGCTTGATGCCGGGGCAATTAGAGAAGTCACTTACCCTACGTGGCTCTCCAATACAGTGGTGGTGAAAAAGAAAAATGGGACTTGGCGAGTTTGCGTCGACTTCACGAATCTGAACAAAGCTTGTCCCAAAGACTGTTTTCCTCTACCTAGAATCGACCAGCTCGTCGATGCGACGGCACGTCATCAACGCATGAGCTTCCTCGATACTTACAGAGGCTACCATCAAATCGCCATGTATCCAGATGACCAAGACAAAACTGCCTTCCTCACCCCAAGAGGAACCTATTGCTACAAAGTTATGCCCTTTGGGCTAAAAAATGCAGGGGCAACCTACCAAAGATTGGTCACCGCCATGTTCAAAGAGCAACTCGGCCACACTATGGAAGTATACATCGACGATATGGTGGTCAAGTCCAAAGAAGAACAAAATCATATAGCCGATCTAGAAAAGACATTCAGCATCTTACGCAAATACAGAATGAAACTGAACGCTTCCAAGTGTGCATTCGGAATCGGCTCTGGTAAATTCCTGGGTTACATCGTCAATCACCGAGGAATCGAAGCCAACCCGAGGCAAGTCACAGCAATCTTGGAACTCAGCTCCCTCCGTTCAGTAAAAGAAGTCCAAAAGTTGATGGGGATGGCCGCTGCACTTAACAGGTTCATCAGTCGGTCTACAGATCACTGCCGACAATTCTTTCAGACACTATGGCAGGGTAAGGCTTTTGAATGGTCCGCCGAATGCGAATCAGCCTTCAACGGACTCAAGACCTACCCGCTCATCCTATATCTGGCAGTTTCCAACAGGACCGTCAGCGCCGTATTGTTAAAAGATGAGGAGGGGGAGCAACGGCCGGTGTATTATGTGAGCAAGGCAATGGTTGACGCCGAAACACGCTACCTTCCGCTGGAAAAACTCATCTTAGTCCTAGTCATGGCGGCAAGAAAACTGATGCATTACTTCCAGGGACATAGCATTGGGGTACCAACAGATTATCCCCTCCGATCAATACTACGGAGTGCAGAAGCATCGAGACGTGTTTCAAAATGGGCTCTTGAACTCGGCTAATACAACATTCGGTTTTTACCTAAAACTGCAATCAAGGGGCAGGTGTTGGCCGACTTTGTTGCCGAATTCACCGGCGAGCTTGCCAACCTCAAACCTGATGACGTTCGACCAAAGGCTGAAGTTCTACCAAAGCCGAACTGGAGAATTTATGTCGGGGATATCTGGCAATTATACTGTGATGGATCATCTAACCAAAGGGGCAGTGGCGCCGGAGTTGTAATCATGTCTCCAGACAGCGCAGTAATTGAGCAGGCCGTCAAGCTTGGCTTCGAAGCATCAAATAACGAAGCCGAGTACGAAGCCCTTCTAGCCGGTCTGCGGAATGCGCACCTTCTCGGCGCGCGGCGTCTGCTTGTGTTTTGTGATTCAAAGTTGGTAATCAATCAGCTAAAGGGGGAGTACGCGGCAAGAAATGACCGCATGGCGGCCTACATGAAAACGGCCAATTCCTTGCTGGCAAAATTTGACCATCACGAACTAAACCAAATAACACACGACCAGAACACACACGCGGATGCCTTGGCGTGCCTAGCCTCCGCCATCAATTCTGAGATCAAACGGACCATCGAAGTAGGTTTCATCCCGGAGCCGAGTATTGGCCCTTCGGAGGAAATCCATGTCAATGTTATAGAATCCGCACCAAGCTGGATGGACCCCATTGTTGCATTCCTCTCTTCTGAACAACTCCCAGAGGACAAAAAAGAAGTGCACAAGCTGCGAAATAAAGCCCTGCGATACTATCTGAATCCGCAATGAGGGCTTTACAAAAAGTCCCTCTCTAGTCCATATTTGGAATGCGTCCACCCCGACAAAGTGGAGGAGCTTCTGACAGAGATACATGAGGGCAGTTGCGATGCCCATTCTGGCGGACGCTCCCTGGCCCATCGAGCTATAACGCAGGGATATTATTGGCCGACAATGAGAGCTAACGCGGAGAGTTATGTAAAAAAATGTGAACAGTGCCAAAAGTTCTCCCCATTAACCCATCTGCCTGCCGAAGAGTTGAACTCTATCACCAACCCCTGGCCGTTTGCTTAGTGGGGACTTGATATCGTACGACCATTGCCCAGGGCCCCAGGGAACAAGCAATTCTTAATCGTCGCGACAGACTACTTCACAAAATAGGTCGAAGCGGAGGCTCTAACACACATACGAGATGCCGACATTAAACGCTTTGTATGGAGAAACATCATAACACGATTCGGTATTCCGAGAGCTCTCATCTCAAACAATGGCACCCAATTCGATTGTGGCATATATCGAGAGTTATGCAGCAAATATGGCATTCGGCCTTACTTCTCGACACCGGCCTACCCCCAAAGCAATGGCCAAGCCGAAGCCTCTAACAAATCCATCTTGGACGGCATCAAAAAGAGGCTGGAAAAAGCTAAAGGCAAATGGTTCGAAGAATTGCCAAGTGTATTGTGGGCTCATCGTACTACGCCAAGGAGGTCCACTGGAGAAACGCCGATTGCTCTATGCTTTGGAACCCAGGCAATCTTACCCCTGGAAATCGGCCTCCCAACCCTGAAATCGCAAGTTTTTGACATGGGCCGAAACGACATGATGCTTGCCCTAGATCTGATTCTAATCGAAGAACAAAGAGACCGCGCCCTGGCATCCATGGCACGGTATCAGCAGCAGCTCACCAAGTCATATAATCAGCGAGTTCAGTTGCGCCGATACACGCCAGGAGAGCTTGTCCTAAAGAAGGTACTTCCAGCCGACCGGAGACCGGCCGACGGAAAATTGGGTCCAAACTAGGACGGCCCCTATCAAATTGAATACATCACAGGAACAGGGGCATATCGGCTCTCAGACATGTCAGGAAGAAGCCTGCCGCGGCCTTGGAATTCAACACATTTACGTAAATTCTATCATTGACCCAACTTGTGGGCTTGATACTTGTACATGTTCCACCTTTGCAATACAAAGTTTCTCGTTTTCTCAAGCTCGCTCCCAAGCCTTGATTAATAAGGGCCGATTAAGCCTTCCACCGGATTAAGGCCGACTAAGACTCCGGATTCGAAGCGCCCTTCGTGGATATCATAATTGGCCAAAATAAAGCCTCCGGATTCGGAGCCCCCTTTGGTGCGTGACACTTTAAGGCGGATTAAGACTCCAGATTCGGAGCGCCCTTCGTGGATATCACGATTGGCCAAAATAAAGCCTCCGGATTCGGAGTGCCCTTTGGTGCATGACGCCTTAAGACCGACTAAGACTCCGGATTCAGAACGCCCTTCGTGGATATCACGATTAGCCAAAATAAAGCCTCCGGATTCGGAGCCCCTTCTGGTGCATGACGCCTTAAGGCCGACTAAGACTCCGGATTTGGAGCGCCCTTCGTGGATATCACGATTGGCCAAAATAAAGCCTCCGGATTCGGAGCCCCCTTTGGTGCATGACACTTTAAGACGGATTAAGACTCCGGATTCGGAGCGCCCTTCGTGGATATCACGATTAGCCAAAATAAAGCCTCCGGATTCGGAGCCCCTTTTGGTGCATGACGCCTTAAAGCCGATTAAGACTCCGAATTCGGAGCTCCCTTCGTGGATATCACGATTGGCCAAAATAAAGCCTCTGGGTTTGGAGCCCCCTTTTGGTGCATGACACCTTAGGGCCAATTAAGCCTATCAAGGCCGATTAAGACTCCGGATTCGGAGCGCCGTTCGTGGATATCACGATTGGCCTTTCTGAGAGATGTATTCGGACCACTGGATTGGCCGAATAAATATTCACTTCAGATCGTTCTTAATTCAGGCCGGTCAATGCATGTCTAAATATTTACGCCACGCAACACAAAACTTGCCAGTAAATTGAAATAATACGATTAATTAAGCACATAACATTTCAAGACCAAATACAAACGTTGAAAATAAAAGAAATTCTATTTATTCGGCGCAAAGTCTATTCATTCGGCACCCTCATCGTCGCTCTTCTCAATTTCGAAATCGGGATAAGGAAAGTAGTAGCGATGATACAGGGGCGAGGCCGAATCAATGCCCACGGCTTCGAGAGATTTCACGGTTTGAAGGGCCTTGATCCAGCCATGTTTGAATCCACAATTCTCACATCGACAGACCTCCTCAACAAGGTCCTGTTTGGTCTTCTCAATCTCGACCTTCAGGCCGTCCTGAAACCCCTTTTCATAACCCGAGGTCTGTCGGGTTACTCTCTCTGCAACAACCAATTTAGATTGACCGGCCGCAACCGACGCGCTCACTTGAACATTCTTCAGCTCTCGAAGCTCACGCTCAGCATTTTCCGTGCAAATCTCCAGACTGCGATTCCTTTCGTCCTTTTTCTCGCTCTCACGTCGCGCTTCCCGTAGACGCATGCCAACTTTGTAAGCAATGTATAGTCCTTTCACGGCCCCATGAATGCCGTCTCAAAATACTTCGAAATCTCGATGTCCGACCATCGATTGTTGGACTTCCGGCGGGAATATCTGTCGAGCGAACTCGACTGCCACATCTGGGTCTTTAATGATAGAATCTGCCTCCGTCATTGGTCTATTCCTCACAGAAACCGCAAAACTCAACGGTCGTGGCGTCGCATCAGGCTCGATACCCGGTCGCGGGCGCGGAGAATTTCCCCGTTGTTGCCTGTCCTTTCGGGGCGATCTGCTTCGTTGACTAAGGGGCTGCTGTGTTTCCCGATCCTTGGACGTTCTTCTTCCCGTACGCGTAGGCTTGCAACTACGACTCATTGCAGCGTCTGATTTTCGTCCCTCCCAAGTTGCCTGAATGGAAATAAATAGGGCCTCTGGCGTGCACCGCTCCATTTATCCTTCAATGTTTGCAGCTCTCCCGAGGCAACGTCAGTAATCCCAAATGAAAGCGCCCGATTTAGGCCCATTCGGCTTCCTAAGCTCACGCCCTGGCGAAGGCAAGGGCAGGTTTATGAATCTGATAGGCCGAGTTTTCAAGCACAAGCACCGATCAATATCTGCCCTAGCCAGCCCTCGAGCTAGGCCCATTCGGCTTCCCAAGCTCGCGCAATGGCGAAGGCAAGGGCAGATTTATTAATCTGACCGGCCGAGTTTTCAAGCGCAAGCGCTGATCAATATGTGCCTTAGCCAGCCCGCGAGCTAGGCCCATTCGGCTTCCCAAGCTCGTGCCCTGGCTAAGGCAAGGGCAGATTTATGAATCTGATCGGCCGAGTTTTCAAGCGCAAGCGCCGATCAATTTGTGCCCTAGCCAGTCCCCGAGCTAGGCCCATTCGGCTTCCCAAGCTCGCGCAATGGCGAAGGCAATGGCAGATTTATTAATCTGACCAGCCGAGTTTTCAAACGCAAGCACCGATCAATATGTGCCCTAGCCATCCCCCGAGCTAGGCCCATTCGGCTTCCCAAGCTCGCGCCCTGGCTAAGGCAAGGGCAGATTTATTAATCTGACCGGCAGAGTTTTCAAGCACAAGCGCCGATCAATATGTGCCTTAGCCAGCCCGTGAGCTAGGCCCATTCGGCTTCCTAAGCTCGCGCCCTGGCTAAGGCAAGGGCAAACTTATGAATCTGATCGGCCGAGTTTTCAAGCGCAAGCGCCGATCAATATGTACCCTAGCCAGCCCCCGAGCTAGGCCCATTCGGCTTCCCAAGCTCGCGCCCTGGCTAAGGGCAGATTTAATAATCTGACTGGCAAAGTTTTCAAGCACAAGCGCCGATCAATATGTGCCTTAGCCAGCCCGCGAGCTAGGCCTATTCGGCTTCCCAAGTTCGCGCCCTGTCTAAGGCAAGCGCAGATTTACTTTATTAATCCAATCTAACTATAACCGAAAGCAATATCATTCATCAACATTTTCCTTAGCCAATTGAACGCAACTCATGAAATTGTGTATATATACTCAAGTTACGAAACAAAAAGCTACAAGCCCGATTTTATATATACTCATGAAAAGTGACTCATGAAATTTTTCATATATACTCACGTTACTAAACAAAAAGATTTACTCATGACTGTAGCAACAGATGAAAAATACCAAATAAAAAACTATAAAAATACATTCGACATCCTAAAAACTGTCAATCGGCCGGCTCAGCCATCGGAATCAGACTCCAATGGCTCAACATCCACTTGCTCATATGGTAATGGCGTAATCAACGAAGCGTTAGCAGCAGCAAGGGCCTTGTACCAGCCATGTTTGAATCCCCGATTTTCAAACTTGGGGACTTGGTCAACGTACTCGGCGAGTCCAGCATTTTTCCCGACCTCGAATACTTTGGAAGACTCCGAGTCTGCTGCTTCCTTCGCCGCCTTCATTTCAGCCAACTCAGCCTCCAGTTTGGAGATCGCCTTCTGGGCCAATTTGAGCGCATCTTCGCTCGCATCCGCCTTCTTCTCGGCATCCGATCTCAGTTGATCCGCACTACGAGCCCTCTCCATCTTGGCGTCGGCCCTTGAGGCTTCCTTGTTCGCCCTCACAGCCTCGACCTCGGCCCTTTTCCTCTGGCCTTCAACTTCCTCGCGTAAATGACCAATCTCTTTGACGGCGTCGCGATGGCGACAGCCCATATCGGCTATCCATCCAACGGTCTGCAAAACAAGAATTTAAAACCATGACTTCAACAGTATTTGGATTAAGTAAAGCTAAGTTCGAATGTACCAAAAGTGCCGATTGGGCGGCTAGTGCTGTCGTATTCAGATCCGTTTCCACCTGGAAAGCCTCCTCGTCAGACGGCAAGGACACGGACGTAGCCAAGCTGAATGCGACTTCTGGATCTTTAAGCGCCGAAGCATCAGAAGAAACCGGCATGTTTCTTATCATCGGTTGAATGACAAAAGGAACGATCACGTCCGATCCCTCTAATCGAGGACGTTTGCCGCCATGTTCTTCTGAGCCGGCCTCAAACTCGGCAGGGCGTTTCTCTGCCTCAACTTCCTAGCCGGCCTGTACGACCAAAGCAGATTCGGCATTCCGATTTTCTGCCGTTTCTACGTCAACAGCGCGCACGGACTCTGATTCGCTAACAAGCAGGGAGAATTAAGATTCGGTGGCGGGTGGTACTTCAGACGGAAGGGCCTCCGCTCTTTGCCGCGCGGCCAACCTTTCCGCATTCGCCTTCTTGGCAAGTTTTGTCAGGCTTAACCCAGCCATGTCTTCGGGGTCTGCGGCGGGAATACCCTCCAAGCCGTGAACAACGCCGTTAAGTGAAAGATCCCCTTGGCCCGATGTGGATAGGGGATCGGCCGAATTCAATACCTCGTCAGACTCGGCTTCGGACTAATCTGATTCGATAACATTAGCTACATCCCGCTCCGAATCTGACCCTCCAAAACCAACCTGCCTCAAGTTTTTGAAGTCAGACAAAATAAGGGCGATAAGAGAGTCTTCACCCTCCGGAACAGGGATATTTTCCGCTACCGAGAAGGTCGTGTATGTCGGCTCGTAACGAAGCAGAATATGCGCCGACCTCCCTTGTTTCTGAAGACTTCGACGGCCGAAATATTTGAGCACAACTTCAATATCCGAAAGAACGGCGCCGTCAGTTGAAGACAGAACTTTCTTCAAATTGCTCCCTGCACAAGCCAAGCTGTCACATTTCAAAGAAGAGGCTTTACAACAAAAATGAACAAATAATAAAAGCGAGAAGGCAATCAGCCACCTGGCTCGCCCCTCCGTCTAGGAATAGGGTCAACGTGATCCTCCCCTTCGCCAAATTCCCAGTTACCCTGGACAACGACCATAACATCATCAACTCGTTTTCCAAAACTGGAAAGCATAGTAATCAGCTGATGGTCGATATCCTTGGCCCTAAGGAAGAAACGCCCGTGCCGACCAGAAGACTTAGCCAAGGCATAACAATGCCGGATGGCTGGAATGCCAAGTTTAATTCTCAGGCGATGGTTGAGCGCTATAACCCCCATTATGATTCTAAAGAAATTCACATTAGGTTGAGAAAGGATTAAACCCCAGTAGCGAAGCGCAGCCCTAAGAAACGGGTGAAGGGGGAAACGGACTCCACCCTCTGCAATTGACAAAAGAGGAAAGACAATCGTGGTTTTGTCCTCCCTCTCCATATCAAGAGTGCCGTCTGCCACAAGCGACAGACGGACATCATCAGGAATGGAGAAATGGCGTTTAAAGCCAGCGATTCAATCTGACGAGAGGAGGTCTTTTAAATGTTTCGCCATGCCCTATAGTTTATAAGAATATGCCAAGGAAGGAATAAACCAGAAAGAGTCTTCAAAGCAGGAGAGGGGAGAACTTACAAAGGACGAAGGGGATATCAGAAAACAGAGTTGCAAGGACTATCCAAAAGGCAATCCAGCGATGAGCGTCACGAAATACATACTTGAAAGGACGTCAAAATTTTAAATCGCAATAAATAGACACGTGCGTAAAGGGGGAAAGTCGACACAACAACCGAAAGGGGTGCGCTTAGATATCCGCATGACGATGAGGCCAATAGCCGAATTTGGGCTTTGACTTTTCGAAATTCAAAACCAAGCACTCCAACCAACTGTCGTCGGTGAAGTGCTTGGGGGGCAATTGTGGGAGCCGAATAAGTAGAAGAGTCGGAAGACGCGTACCCCAGAAATTAGATACTATTCGGCTTCATATTGCGTAATTAGGACGCCGAATGCGTTAGTAAAGCCGAATAGACGGAGGTCAGTAGCTCCGAATGAATCAAAGGTGAATGGGATAAAAGTAGGCTTAGGCCTTGAGGCCTGAAAAGCAAGTATAAATACAAGTGCCACAAATTTAGAAAGGTATGTAAGAATCACTTGACTTAACTTAGTAAGAAAGCTATCCTGAGTGTCTGAACTAACTTGTCCGTCGGAGTACTAATTCTGGCACCCCCGACCGGAGTGTTTGTATCTTTTCAGGTGACTAGCTGAGGATCACTAGCGTCTCCCAGGATTTGAAGAGTATTTCCAAACCACTTCTCTACAGTCCTCATGACCTCCCTGCTTGTGTTGTCATATGCCTGAATCACTTGGGTTGTGGATATGAAATCTGTTGGTTTAAGGCCGATGGTATAAGCTGTGCGGGAAGGACAGACGTTGATAGCTGAACTGGTGTCGACCAACACCACTAGCACCCATTTGTCTCTACACTCAACAGATATATACAGAGATTTGTTGTGTGCTAAGCCTTCCTGCGGCAGTTCCTTGTCAGTGAAGGTTAGAGTTGGGGTAGCACCTCTTGGGAAAACCAATCCCACAAGCTGTTCAAGAGTAGTGACAACGGACAACTTAGCTTTGTCCATTGTTGATAGCACAGCCTGTCGATGCACCCAGGAGGCCATAAGAAGACCCCAGATTGAAATGTCGGCTTGGATCTTTTTCAACTACTTCAGTACTGCCTTTTCTTCCAACTACTTCTCTTTTTGCTTTTCACCCTCGCTATCTTTCCCAGAGGCCTCAGCTTGGTCTAAGTGCGTGACATAGCGGAATACATGGGGCTAGATATCGTTCTAGTAAACGAAAGGGGCTCTCGAATCCACGAAAAAAATAGAACCTTGAATCCACAAAGAAGAGAAAATATCTTAATATTATTGATTGACTGAATAAAAGTTGAATAAAGTTTTTCTTTGCCATGAGGCTTACATAACTATTTATAATAAACTAAACCTAATATTTGGAGGAAAAGTAATTCTAAAATAAACTAGGAAACTTAAATCAACACAAATTAGAAAACCTAAGAGAATAGGAAACTAGAATTCTAAACTACTTAAAATCCTAGTCAAAATCTAATTCCAAAATAATAAAATTAAGAAACCTAATAATTCTAAATTATTTATACTAAATTACAAGAATCCTAATAAAATAGTTTATCAAAAATATTAAAACTAAAAATACAAAAAGTCTTAAAATCTTGTCCTACATCAGTCTCCTCTTCTTTGAAAGAACTCGCCCTCGAGTTCATATTAGAGATCTGCCATCTTCCATGCCAAATAAATAGATATTTTGAATATTTCTGTTGTTTGTCCCTCTTTCAAAAATTATATGCAAAGAAGTCTACTTTCTGAAAGTTATTGTCTATATGTTTCAACTGGTTGACAAGATCAATTAGACAAGTATTGAAAATTAAATTAGATTGCTCTACACCAAGAAAATCAACCAAATTTACTTCATGTAGAACTTGAATGCTCTCTTGATGTTGCACCATCCCAGATTCAATTGATCCTTCAATTATCAACCCTGGAATATCAAGTGTAGTATCAACCAATTTCTTTGTTCCATGCAGCGGTTGTATTATCTCTTCTTCTATTTTCTCTTTGTTACTGGACTCAATCAGATCTCCTTCTTTCTCAATATTTTTATGATCTCCTTCTTCCTCAATATTTTTATGATTTGTTTGTAAAACTTTCTCCCCAATATTCAAATTACCATGTGTTGATGCGTTATCAACACTCGAACAAGACTTTGTATCTTCTTCATTAGTTTTACAAACAATCTCACTACAAATAATATTTGGATGCGAATTCTTTTCTTTCACAACTACAATTTCATTGCAAATTTTTACCAACTCCATGGAAGTATCTTGATTTGTATATGACAATATATCTTCATGGTCATGAAAGTAAAATTTTGATGCTAAAAACTTTTTCATTGTTAACCATGAATGAATTTTGTCTTTACCTTTGCAAACTCGATAATCTTGTAATCCATTCCACCACTTTAATGCAATTTTATCAAGTTTGTAGAATGCAAATATAACCTTCTTTTCATGAGGAATCTTCATGAATTCAAAGAAATTTTCAAGATCAAGCAACCAATCAAGAAAATCTTCTTTTTGAAACTTACTTGAACCGTTAAAATATGAAATTTGTGCAAAATAATGTAAGCTAACAGGTTGACCTCGGGTGAATCCTCTGGCGCAATTGCTGTCAACTATTGGTTGCCTCTGGTTGACGATTAGTCCCAAATCGACAAGTAGATTACAAATCTCATTGCGAAGTTCGTGCACCTCTAGCCGATGTTCCTCAATCGCATCCCATATGGCTTCCACCCTACGATCAACGTCAATAGGGATTGTGTGTTCTCCATTGTCTTGTGTCATCGAGCTAGGCGAATCCATGCTGTGATACCACTTGACGTAGCAGAATACACGGGGACTAGATATCGTTCTAGTAGACGAAAGGGGCTCTCGAATCCACGAGAAAAATAGAACCTTGAATCCACAAGGAAGAGAAAATATCTTAATATTATTGATTGACTGAATAAAAGTTGAATAAAGTTTTTCTTTGCCATGAGGCTTACATAGCTATTTATAATAAACTAAACCTAATATTTGTAGGAAAAGTAATTCTAAAATAAACTAGAAAACTTAAATCAACACAAATTAGAAAACCTAAGAGAATAGGAAACTAGAATTCTAAACTACTTAAAATCCTAGTCAAAATCTAATTCCAAAATAATAAAATTAAGAAACCTAATAATTCTAAATTATTTATACTAAATTACAAGAATCTTAATAAAATAATTTATCAAAAATATTAAAACTAAAAATACAAAAGTCTTAAAATCTTGTCCTACATCAGTGCGGTGGCTTGAAATACCGCACACTTCTTATCATGTGGTCTATCTCTTCAGCGTACCACATATTGTCTAGCAAGGACTCACCCTAGTCTTCATCGGTGTGGGCCAGATGTAGATCGTCATCCTCCCACCATACACCTCCGGCAACCGACAAACAATTGTCCGGCTCCGTTCTGATCATTCTCACATCACAAGTATCCCCCGCAGGGTGTTGGGGCATTCCAACTTTTTGGTTATCTTCCATCCTCTCTTGTTCAAACTGCTTCAACGCAGCTTCTTGTTTTGTGTCCACGATACTTATAGTGCTCAGTTCCTGGGCTGAATTGTTCACACTGGTGTTCTCCGGCAATTTCCCCTTTTCATCGGTCATTCCGGCCACTGTAGTAATTTATGCTTCCTTTTCTTCTGGTTTTGTTTCAATTTCTTTCTCCCTGTCAGGTTCATCACTCAACCACCCAGAGTTGTCCACCGACCCATTCAAATCGAACCAGTCAATCTGCACATCTCCTTGATCTTGTTCGTCATAGAATTACAGATTGTCTAAGTCCTCCTCTAGCTCTACCAAATCATCCAAACCTTGGCTTGGGCCATCCTCCCTAACAACATAGACCTCCACTGTTGTTGGCAACATCAATTCCGATTTGGCTTGATCAATCAGCACAATATAGCAACACGGGTCATACACCCTCTTTGGCAAGTCCTCAAAGCTCTCTGGCAATGGACTGATACTTTCCTCCAAAACTAGACTCCCTTCTACTACCACTGTCACCAACATAGGTTTAGGTTGAAGTGTAGACGTGTCCATCATGCACAAATTCGTGCTTTCAGGAATGAACACCGTCGGTCTGGGTAGGTGTGAAGGGGTAATATATACGCTAGGGTCGTAAGGGATGGCCAGTGTATGGATTAGGCTTAGATTTTAAAGTGAGGGAACTTGATTGTGGGATGGGAGAAGGTTTGTAGTTACATTTGGTTTTTGAGGTGGTGCGATCACCTTGTTGTCGATGAAGTCTTGAATCTCATGACGTAACCTGAAGCATTGGTTTGTGTCGTGACCGTGCTGTTGATGAAACGCACAGTACTTAGCTGGGTTGTGTTTATGTGGGAGGGGATTGGGTAATGGGTGAGGCTATAATGGTTTGAGGTGCCCTTTTTTTTATCAACACCCTCATGGCTTAGGATAAAGGCATGTAGAGTGGGGTAAAGGTCCTCTGGGATCGAACCTGGTTGTTTGAAGTTTGCAGGGTTGTGCCGACAAAGGGATTGGCGGTCTTGGTTACAGTGGTGACAACACTCACATCAGACTTCTGTGCAGCTGTGCTACCACTAATGGTTGCATTGGAACTGCACACAAAAGGCCTCTTGGCCTGCTCTTTCTCATTAGTTATCAACCCCTATTTCATGGCATCTTCAATCTAAACACCCATCTCATGAAGCTCAGTGAATGTGAACAAAGGCAGGACGATCATTTTCTGCAGCAACTTTCTGTGCATATTACGGACTACCATCCTTATCTGATCTTTCTCTAAAGGTCGTGTAGTCATCATTGAAACCTTAGCCCTCCACCTTGTCACGAATTCTGAGAAACCCTCTTTTGGTTCCTGGCGCGTTGCTTCGAGATCACAGGTTGTGACCTCGATTTGGGTGTTGTAGGAGTACTGTGCAATAAAGGCCTCAGTCATTTCCTCCCAATTCTACTTCACAGAATCCTCCGACTTTGCATACCATATAGCTGCTACACCAGACAGGGTCCGGCCAAAGAGTGAGAGCTTCTGTAATCTAGTAAGGCCCATCGGCCGTAGAATGTCTGAAAATAACCGAAGATGAACCATGGGGTCTCTAGAGCTGTCGAACCGATCGATGTGTGGCATTTTGAACCGGTCTGGTAAGGTTATTATAGAGTCAGTATACCCATCTTCTAAGTCGGGAGTAGAGTTCACACCCTGCGCTCTCTTAAAGAGCTTCTCCAGCTTGTTGACCTTAAGCACGATCGGGTCAACCTCAAATTCAAATGGAGCCTCGGTTTGATACACAGGCGCTTTGGATGCTTGTGGTGGGATCAACTCTACCGGATTGCCCTGATTCTTAGCTTGGGCATTAACAGTATGAACTGTGGCTTCGGGTGCTGGAATACCCATAAGAGGTGCATGAGATGCAGAAGCCGCTGCCGGCTGTGGCTATTGTTGTTGCAGCATATTTATTACTTCGGCTTAATGGGCTATGACTTCAGCCTAACGAGCAGCGTCTTGCTGCATGGTTTCCACTATTTGCTGGAGATGACAGATCAAGTCCTCCATACTAACTGAAGGCTACTATGCCATCGGAATTGGCAAATGATCTCGTGCTAGCCTAGATATAGAAGACTGAGCCTGACTAGATGCAGATAATCGTTGGATTGGTGAATAATGCCTAACTCTTCTCCGTCTAGTAACCGGTGGGAGCAAAGCAAACACAGGCTGTCCTCTAACAAGATCTTTGTATCTGTAAAGCCTCCTGACACGAGTCTAGAGTGCTCGAGGGATATCCAAAGTTTTTGAAGCTATTGTGATAAACTACCTAGTAAAAAGAAATAAAGCAAAAAGAAAGAAGAAATCAGAGAAACGCACAGCACCTCAGCTCAGATGTTAACAACACACAGATGTAATCAAAGCTGTAGGACTACTTTCAACACTGAATTCTGCCCCCAAAACTGATACCCAACTTGCAACTGATACGCACATTCCTGTACAGTTTTACTGTAAAGCACATACCAGTTAAGTGAGAACCAAAACACCCCTATGAGGGGGTAGGGTTACCCTGTCCTAGTTTTGTTAGGAGCTAGGGTTCACTATTCAAACAAAGCGGTTTCACACAATCCTGTATTCAGGTGAGCAACCTGTCCTAGTTTGGAACAGTCTCTATAGCTTTCAATATGCAACTAGGCCAAATGGTCAAAAAGGGTACCTCAGCAAGACTACCTAATATACCTCTCACACCTAACACCGAGAAGTGAAAGAAGGATCAAACAGTACAGAGGTAGTCCAGATCTAAGGGTTGTGTTCCTATCATGGCAGAGCCCACAATCGGTCAGCCTTTTGGCAAGCTTTTAGGTAAGCCTCTGGCAAACCGTCCAAGAATAGCAGATGGCAAACACAATGACTTAGGCGCACCAATGCAAATGCAATGCAAAAAAATATGTAAGTGTAGATAAAATTTCATATCATGATTTTCAAGTCAAGTTCTCTAATATCCCCAGCAAAGTCGCCAGAAACTGTAGCTCGACTTTTTCGCGCTACAGTTTGGACTCCACTTATGGTTCTGAATCTAATCTCACGAATGCGATGTGAAATTGATAAACACCAAAGAGTCCAAATCCGGCAAATCTTTTTCGAAAATCGATTTTGAATCAAAAATGCCAAAAATGGACTGCTTTTCCAGATACAGAGTCGCCACCTAAATGTTTTATTTTTAGGAAATTTAGGAAACCCCATGACTCGTGCCAAAGGCCACGTGTCCGTCATCACCAAGATTGTCTCGACTTAGGAACTTGGGTACGAGAGGGGAAGGTCATGAATTGAGCACCTCCGCTCGCCCGATCAAAGATCGGCCTCTACTAATTATGATATGAATCTTATGTACATTATATGCTCTTGTTCAGGTTTATTAGGCTAGCATTACTATGTGATGCGCACACACAAGTATAGACTAAACTTGCAAGAATTGGAACATCTCGAGTCATGTTCGTTTTGAAAATTGTTTCAAAATATGTATCACTTGAAAAAGTGATATCATATTAACATTTACTTAAATTATTCCAATTCAAGCAACAAGCCTTTATCCACAGGCATTCAAGCAGTTTATCAATTAAGCATTTAGCCTCATGGAAAGCATGCCAGTCATGGCAACATTCACACGCATGCAATTATGCTAAAGCAAATAAAAGCTTACCTAGTACTCCAAGCCAAAAAAGAAACAAAATGCATGATTCTAACTATGCAATATGACTAACGCAACATATGCGATATGCAATTACTAGGCTCGACTACTTAACATGGCATATGAAACAAGTTGATGACATGCGGTCTAAGCACGTGTTCAAAGAAGTATTTAAAACGACAATGCAGTTAGAGTGATGAACCGAGCCTCGGTGCATGCAATACAGATGGATGCAAACATGAGGTATGCTCATTGAAACATGATGTCCCTAAACTAACCATCATAAGCAGTTTAAATAAAAGGGAGAAAGACGTGAAATTGGAAGACATACACATTATTACATTGCACTCTCACGAATGAGAGGCCAAATAAATTAACTAATTAACTAACTAATTAAAGCTAAGCTAATTAAGCTAATTATTACAAAACAAGTGAATATGAATTAACTAACTATTCTAGTTAACTAACTAATTACAAAATGAAATTAAATAAATAATTAACTAACTAATTAATTACAACACTTTACAAAATTTAATTAGCTACAACTAATTAATTACAACAAGCTTAATTTACAACTATGATAATTATAACACTAACGAAATGATTAACTACATTCGACAAAATGCATAAGTGAAGATGGATGAAGGTTGCATGCACAGCGCCTGAGAGCTACTCTGTTTGCCTAAGTCGACTCTGTTTCACCTTCAGCCACTGCCTCTGTTTTCTGCAAAACTGCACTGTTGGCCACACACTGAGGGTCGACAGTGCATCAATGATGGTTAGCCGGGCCTACCGATTGTCGGCCGTGCATCAATTTGGTGCAAAACCTTGTTTTTGTGTTCTGAAATGAACCAATGCAGACAGAGTGTCCTCAAGCTCTGTTTGTTCCTTTCTTCCTTCTCTGTCATGGGAAAGCCTCAAAAGAAGGTTGAAATTGATTCTAAAGCCATCAATGAGCAAATTGATTGCTTGATAGTCTCGGATACAATTTTGGACAAAAGCCAATAAAATACAAAGAATGAGACCACCCCTCCTTCTTGTCGTAGTATGAACTCAAAGAGGGAGGTTGCAACGCTTCAAAAATCATCAAAATGCCATGGATTAGCATGTGACGACTCTTGACACAAGGAACCTGGCATAACGTCCGGCCAAGTTGAAGTAATTTAAGCCATTTTCTTTATGTGTGTTGACCCAAGTTTTAAGCCAATTTTATTAAGCCTTGCCATTCTTTAGTCCATTTGTCCATAGTGATGTTAAAGTCCTCTAAATAAGAAGTAATGTCAAACGAGAGGTTCTTCTAAAGCATGAGAGAAAGACCGCACCGTTGGCAATGAATCTCTAAAAAGATTAAGCCATTAAGTAAGAGTCTCTCTTACATGTCTTGAATAACCTCAATCGGTTGAAATCATCCTGAAGAATGAAAGAGATGGATAGTGGATTGATTGGAAAAATTAGACTCTTAAATATGGAAATAAGCAAAGAAATGCTTAGAACAACATGCAACAAGTTATATATGCTAACTTATGAGACAACAAATGAACTAAACAAAGCATGAATCAATTTAAAAGGCTGGGATAGCCCTAAAACAACCCTTAACACATGAAAAACAGAGGCTAAACATGCATGAAAAGAGCCTAAAAAGCTAAACAATGAAGAGAAGAATGAAGGCAAGTAAGCAAGAACAAGGAGGGGTGGCTAATCCCTACACTTTTGAAACTTCAAAACATGATTTTTGGCTCTTTTAAAACTCTAAAAATCAGTGTAGATATCACAAAAAAAGAGTGGAAAAGGAAGGGTTTGAGCTATAGGTAAAGGTATAGAAAGAGCAAGCTCTCTCTACCCTTTTGGTAGCCCTTCATACCCAATCTTAAACACTTCAAACAGACTCAAAACAACACAAAACAGTAAGAATTATGTAGCAAATGAAAGAAATGAAGGTAAGAGAGAAGATAACGAGCTTATAGCTTTCAAGGGGTAAGCTTGTTGTTTGTGATCCAAACTTGGTTTCAATCCACTCTCAAGCTTGAATTATGCTTCTCCAAGATCAACCAAGGCTCTAAGGTGGTGAGACAAGGTTGTGTATGGAGTATAGAGATGACACAAGGAAGCTAGGTTTGCCCAAAGGTTGCTTCCAATGGAAGAAGAAGGAGAGAGGAGCTCTCAAGGTGTATATAGGCTCTCTAAATTTTGTTTAACCGTCAACATAATGACACAGCTTTGTTTTTATAGATTTGAGCTCAAAAGGTAATCAATATCTTCAAAAATGGGCAGGTAGTGGCCTCCCACCCAGAATAGTATTTTTCGCCACCAAGGGTCGGCCGGCCATTTATAGCCACGGCCAGCCATCACTGATGCAAGGCCGGGCTTTGATGCCCTCTCCCGTTTTTTGGTTCAAACTCAGCTCAGAGTGGAAAAAGGTCCAAAAATGAAACTCACAGGTTCAAACAAGGTAAATGTTGAAGATTTGAGGTCATTTCGAGAGCCTGATTGAATCCGAATCGCTGTGAATTCAAAGCACACAGTTTAACTTTCATCATCGAGTGTATCGAACCAAGCACCTAAGTCTTGCAGGTGGTCAAAAATGGGGTGTCTACATTATGAAATACGGTTTGAAACTCTAGCAAAAAGCTTCAAAAACAAGCTCTAATGGTGTATGTATTGTGTATGTATTGTTCAAGAATGTTTGAAGGTCAAAGGAAGCAAGGATGATGGTTTTAGCTCTCAATCTCCCTCAAAGCCCTTAGGAAAATCTTCTAACCTTAAAATCCGAATGCAGGGGGTCTATTTATAGAATTTGAGCCAAAATGGTCGAAAATATCTTCAAACAAAGCCAGCTGTCCAATTCCTGTCAGCTATCTGCTTGGCACCATTGAGACCCGACTGGGCCCAAAAACGCACGGTCGGACCTAAAAAACAACTATGGAAAAGTTTTCATTGAGACCCAGCCAAGTCTAAATAAGCCACGAGCAGTTCTAAATGGACCTGGCCGGGTCCAAAAATCTGCACTTCAAGCCCTACTTCAAACAAACATATCTCCCTCATCTGGACTCGGTTTTAGGTGATTCTTGAGTCTAAATTAAAGCCCTGGAAGTCTACTTTCCAATCCAATGGTGGTGGTCTCACATATAAATTATAAGTGGTTAGAGAGATATGCCTACTTTAGTAAAGGCTTCTCATTCTTTCTCAACGGTTTGATGCCCAACCTCTTCCTAAACTAGTTTTCTGCCCTCCCCTCCTATTTCCTTCAACTCCAAACTTATAAATAAGATGTTTTAAATATTTTTTAAAGAGTTCACCTCCCTTTCATTTATTTCCACTTTGTCCTTACTCGGTTTACCGAAAAGTGCAATATTTTAAACGAAATGCGAGTCTTGGAACAGCGTAGAAACATTTAGAAAAATATTTTGAAATGAGGGTTTTAAGGTCTAAAAAAGTTTGGCCAAAATAAGGTGGAAGGTTTGGACTTAGAGCTTGAATCCAAATTTCTTCGCTGAGAATTCAAAAGATTGCACAGTGTAACTTTTATCATCGGGTGTTTGGAATAAAGAGCCCAAGTCTTAAGGGCGGTCAAAAATAGGGTATCTACACCGGCAACCCAAAAGTAGTGGCCCGCCGACCACTAATTGTGGCCTACCGCCCAGTAAAAGTGGCCTGCAAGCCACTAATGTTGGTTCTTTCCTGCTACAACAGAGAACAAATAGAGCATTCTCAGGAGATGTTTGTCTACCTTGCCTCTCATCATCATCAAATAGCTCAAATAAGAGGCAGGCTCGATTCGCAAGCCATGAATCAGCACAAATTCATTGCGTGATGACTTATGAACCAAGGGATACAATTTTAATAAATGGTAAGGAAAGACTAGCAAAACCTCTTCCCTATCATGGATTGATCAAGGAAAGTGGTTGACCTTAGAAACGTGAACCATTTCATCACTAACAAGTATAAACTGACCCAAGTTTCCACATGTTCAATTAACGTCCGATTGAACACCAAATCATTTTATTATCTTGCTTCATTTTAACCCTAATTTCATTACTCCATTTTAATTACCTTCCATCCATTAGTCAATTAAGTCCAATAATGAGCTTTAAGTCTACTTATGGAGAGAAGTACCAAACCAAATGTTGTTTTAGGCATGAGAAGGAGATCATGTCATTGGTAATGAACCTCCAAAAGGATTAAACCATTAAGCACAAAATCACCCCTGCAAGCTTAAACAACACTCCTTTTGGAACAACTCTCAAAACAAAGAGAAAAAACCAAGAAAGGAGGGAGATTACAGAGATGCTAGAAATGAACACAAGTATGGAAAGTAAGAAATAAAGGCTATCAACTCAAATAGATTGGTGTCTAATGCCTAAAACACCAAACCTATAAGGACTATTACACTACAAGCATACAATACAAAGCATGAATGAAACTAACTCATAAAAACAGTCCAAAAATAGTCCTAAAACAGTCAAAAAAATACTGGAATGACGAAAAAAACAACTACAACAATAAGCTAAAATATTGAGGGATTAAAATTAGCACACAAGCACAAGAAGGGGAGGCTACCCCTCCATTTTTGGGACTTCAAAACATGATTTTAGCCTCTAAAAAACTTTGAAATTTAGGGGTAAAAAGCTCAAAAATAGTTGTTGAGAGGATGGGAAACACAAGGGCAAAAGCCTAAGAAGCAAGGTTCAAAGAAAGGTGATCCACCCCTCTACCTTTAATGGCCTTAAACCACAAGTTTCAACCCAAAAAATACAGGTGAAAAATAACTCAAAAACAGCAAGAAAAGATGAGAAAGAGATTGTACAAAATAACTAGAATGTATACCTCTTGAAGAGGAATGATCCCTTGAATTCCCAAACCACTATTTTACACTCTCAAGTGCTAAAATGCAAGCTTAAGCACCTCAGCAAAGAGCCCTCAAATTTTGGTTTCGAGCATCTAGACAAAGGTTATGAAAGTTACAACAGAGAGAGAGAGAAAAAAAGTTTCCAAAATTTTCTAAATTCAAATTTTTTTTTTCTAACCCCTCTAACAAAAGAAAGGGTCATCTATATATAGAAATATATGAGAGACCCTCGAAAATATCTATACAAACACAACTGGAATGGTGCATGCATCTGTAGATACAGCTAGCAAAAAAAATATCTGTTTTTTTCCACTAGTGGCCAGCATGCCACTAATAATGGGCGGCAGGCCCCATTAGTGGGCGGTAGGCCACACTAGTAGGTCTGCAAGTCCCTAGATGCTCAGGCCTGAAAAACCACTAATTTGGTCCAAAACAAGGCACAAGGTTTGTAGGTTCAAAACTGAGATTTCCTGCTGAGGATGCCAAGCATTCAACAAGCATACACATTCATCATTGAGTGATCAATTAGTGGCGCCCAAGTCTTAAGGGCCGTCAAAAATAGGGTGTCAACAACGTCCAACCTTTTTGCCCCTAGTTCTAGGGCAGCTTCCAACCCAGCAACACACGCCTCATATTTTGCCTCGTTATTAGACACTCTAAACTGGAGTTTGAAAGGTAGAGGTATGTGGGAATCATCAGGTGCTATGAGTGACACTCCAATCCCATAACCATGTTGATTAGATGCTCTGTCAAAGTACATGGTCCATGTTTTCTCTGCTATTTGCAGAATGTCTTCATTTGGGAACAAAAACTGTACTGCCTCATCCCCCTCTACTGGGTGGTCTGCCAGGAATTCCGCCGTAGGTCTCCCTTTAACCGACTTGCACGTGACATACTTAAGATCAAATTCAGAGAGAAGAAGCAACCAATGAGCTAGCCTACCCGTAAGCGCCGGTTTCTCAAAAAGATATTTGATAGGATCTAATCTCGAAACCAAAATTACAGAATGAGCTAACAGATAGTGCCTCAACTTCCTGGTAGCCTATACCAAGGCTAAGCAAGCTTTCTCGAGGGGAGTGTATCGAATCTCGTAGTCTAGCATCTCCTTGCTCAAATAGTAGATAGCCTTTCCCACTTTGGTTTTGGATTCTTGAGTGAGCATACATCCCATAGTAGAATTTATCACTGACCGGTACAACATCAGCGGCTTTCCCAATTCTGGTAGTGATAACACGAGTGGATTCTGCAAGTACTGCTTGACCTGTTTGAAACAAACTGACAGCGATCATCACATTGAAATTTCTTTCCTTTCTTCAGGAGACCAAACAGTGGTTCACAAGTCAAGGTTAATTTAGAAATAAACTGTCTTATGAATTGCACTTTGCCCAGAAAGTCGCGCACCTCCTTTTCAGTCCTTGGTGGTGCCATTTCTAGGATAGCCTTGATTTTGGATGGATCCACTTCTATTCCCATCTGTGTGATTAGAAAACCCAACATCTTCCAGGTCGTCACCCCGAACGTGCACTTTTGTGGGTTCAACCTTAGTCTGTACTCTCTGATCTGTTGAAAGAATTTTTCCAGTGTGGTGTAGTGACTTTCTCGCTCTTTGGACTTAACAATCATGTCGTCCACATACTCCTCGACCTCTTTGTGGATCATGTCATGCAGGATTGTGGTCGCTGCCCTCTGATAGGTAGCCCCAGCATTTTTCAACGCAAAAGGCATGACTCGGTAACAGTAGGTCCTCCAAGGTGTAGTGAAGCGGTCTTTTCTCTATCTTCCGGTGCCATCAGAATCTGATTGTACCCAGAAAACCCATCCATGAATGAGAGCAATGTATGGCCCGCGGTGAAGTTTACCAGTTCATCAATGTGCGGCTATAGCGATCCCGATTTCCTTTGCTTTAATTGTTGTATTCGGACTTAGGTTCCGTGGAGTTGTTGTTGTGTATATCTTGTTTACATCCCTTACTCTTTGTAATTGAGTCTTGGGTTGTGTTGGGCAGGTGTGAAACAGGTTGGTTGAGCTTAGAAACCAAAAGTAGTTGCCCAGAAATTAGCCTTCACGCTCGAGCGGAGCTTTTGACGCTCGAGCGGGCCTTTGTTGTGCTTCTCCACTCGAGCGGGGGTTTTGGCGCTCGAGCGGGAAAATCCATCTTCCAGTATTTCCTCTGCAGTGTTGGACGCTCGAGCGGGAGTTTGTGTGTGACGCTCGAGCGGGGACGTAGTTCTGCAAAAGTTCTGGGAGTGTGTATCCGGAGCTCGAGCGGCGGTTTGGATGCTCGAGCGAAAGTCTGTGAGTGACGCTCGAGCGGGGAGTCGAGTATATCACTCCGAGATCCGACTTTTTGGATCACTTTTTCAACTCCATTTCTCTCTCTTACTTTTCAAAAACACCATTGGAGACCTCCTCTCACTAGAACCTCAACTTCTCTCTAGGTATTGATCTAGTAGGAGTGATTTTCTCACCTTGGACCTTTGTAAAAGTTGTGTTGATCGTCGAGGGCTATCTTTTGATCCGAAAATTTTGGGATTTGGAGCATCTTCAATTTCTTCATCTTCTTCCCTTGGACTCCGAATTTGAGGTAGGGATTCCTACTCACTCTTATGGGTTTTGACCTAGATTTTGAGCTAGTTGCTTAAATGGTTGATTTTGGGACTTAGGGTTTCAAAAGATGTAAAAGAGGGTTTTGTTATTTTGATTCTTAAATAAGTATTTTGGGTTTCAAATGGATATTATTGTTATTGATAGTTGATATTTGAACCATTGGGTTAATATTAAGAGACGGTGAAGAAAGCCCTAATTTGTATATAAATTAATTGGTATAATTAATTTAGGAAAGTTATGGATTTGTGAAATTTAGTTGAATATAATGATAGTGGTTCATTATGAGATGGAAGAGTGGAGTCGGATTAATAAATCGTTCACTTTTGAAAATGCGGATATTTTATCTGTTGGTGCTTTTATTATCTGTTTAGAAATAATTGCTTTGGGCTACCGGTGGAGGGTAGTCTTGATTGTTGTAGACAATGCATGATGATTAGGCAAACTAAAACTAATCAATGGAATGTGTCACCGAATATGACGGTTGAAATGATACATTAACTTTATGTATTGATTGATGATGTATATGATAACTGTTTATATGCATTGTGTTGTGTGGGAGGAGATAGGGGATGTACTCCACGGTTTAGGGAAAGATAAGGGATGGACCTCTAAACCGGATGTGGTTTGGGAGGAGATAGGGGATAGACTCCGTTGATACAGCTATATGCTTATCAATTAATGTGTTGATACAGCTCATATGCTTATCTGTTGAAGTATGGATACAGCTCATATGCTTATCTGTTGAAATGTTGATATAGCTCATTTGCTTATCTATCGAGGTGTTGATATAGCTAGTATGCTTATCTATTGTGAAATGGGAAATGTTTAATATGAGTTACTACCTCATTGAAATTGTTAGCCAGGTTCTGAGCCGTAGTTGTGAATTGTGAATTGGATAAGAAATGGAAAATGAAATGAAACATGGACACATTGGTCATGTAATGAAAATTATGTATGAATTGATTTATGTGAGTCAAACATTTATCAATTGCTAACGTCTTAGTTATTGCTCATATTGTGTTTAGCATATCTCTACTGGGCGTCGGCTCACCCTATGTAGGACATCATTTTCAGGTACAGGTAGCATGCCACCTCCAAGGACATAGCTTGGATGGTCATGGGAGTTGAAGACTCTTTTTGATTATTTTGTTGTATTACATATATATCAAGCCAAGGGCTTATTTTGTATAGAGTTAGTACTCTTTTTTTGTAACCAAGTGTTGACTTGGAAAGCTGTAAGCCCTTAGGGCATTTGCTTTTGTTGTTAACATGTAATAATGTTGTAAGACCTACTCTGATGAATAGAAAGATGTTGATTTCTCTTATATCATTGCATGTCTAAAATGATGGGTTTTATGTATTATTTTGAGAGCGTTACAACGGCAATGGAAAGTCATCTTTTGGACTAGCTCTATTCAGATCCCGGAAGTCGACGCAGACTCTGATTCTACCATCTTTCTTCAAAACTGGAACAATATTGGCCAACCACATCAGATACTCGAATACAATCAAGAACCCTGCCTCAATCTGTTTGGTGGCCTCCTTTTTGATCTTCAAAGCCCAATCTGGGCATACTCTGCGCAACTTCTGCTTAGCTGGTCAGGCCTCAAGGTTAAAAGGGATTCGGTGCTGTACAATCTCAGTATCGATTCCAGACATGTCTTCGTAGGACCACGTGAAAACATCTTTGAAATCTTTTAATAAAGTGATTAAACGCTCGCGTTCCTTCGAAGACAACGTGGACCCGATCTAGACCAAGCGTAGATCCTTCTCAGTACCGACGTTAATTGCAATGATTTCATCTGTATAGGGCTTAACAAACCCCTATTCTTCTTGGTCAACCAAATTTTTCAAAGCCCGAGGAATTTCTTCCTCTTTGTTTAAATCAAAATTTTGAAAATTAAGATCAATATAACAAACCAAAGGCACAGAAAAGTAAGCAAAATCCACAGAATTCCCATTCAAAAAGTCTGAATCTTCGATTACAGTAGGCTCAAAAGAAAAGCTGAAAGACGACCTGGACAAGACCTTGGTAACCGAGTTACCACTCCCAGAAGTACCAGACTCAAAGGAACTTGAATATGACTCCGACCCCACAGACTCAGTGGAATTAGATTTGGACTCACTATCCGATTCAGAACTGTTGATAGCGCCCTTCTCAAACTTCCAGACCAAGAGTAGAGCCTTAGATGCATCCACGATAAGATTGGAGAAATCCGCTGCTAGTTTATCCCCGATCATTGAGATAGTAAAACTATCCCCCAGGTTGGCGGACTCAACTTCAGCAGTAGAACTTGCCAGTAGGTCAGCCAGCACTTTTTCCAACAGCTCTTCCTCTTCAATGTCCACACTTGCAGCACTGCCTGGATCTGTGTTTTTGCTAGGGTTTTCCTGCTCATCCTCTTCTTCTGGCAACTGGTGTCCGAAGAAGATTTCGAACCCTGGATATCTTGTCCTTGTTTCCTTGTCAAACTAAGGCTCTGGAAATCCACAAAAGGGGAAATCTTCCCTTTGGAGGACAAAGCGTCCATTGAGGGTTCCATGTATTGGTTTTTGGACTAACTCATATTGCCTCCCAATCCTCTTTGCTTTCAGTCTTACTCTCAACTCATCCCATTTCCGTTTCCAGTCTTCAGTAGTCGGTTTGTACCCCAGCCTAAAGGCGTGGGGGTTGTGACTCATTCCCTTGGCAACAGTACCTCCCTACCTATCACTTCTACCTAGTCCTGATCCAAGAATATGCCCTGTTTGTTCATCATGTAAATGAACTGAGCACTCACGTAATTTTCGTCGTCTTCTGCTGTGATGGTTTAGACCAACCAGGCCTCCACCAGAGAGGTACACGTTCTCTTCCCCATGTATGATTTCTAACAATGGCATGGTAGTTCCCTAGAGATGATAGATCGCAGTCAGCTAATGTAGCCAAGGCCTTCCCAGTAGTAGATTGAAAGTAGTCGGAACGTCCATGACATGGAATTCTACCTCATGCTCAGATGGGCCGATTAGGATATAGCTCTTGAGCATTTCCATAACATTCCGACTAGTGTTTTCATAAGCCCGGACGGCTTGGGTCGTGGGCATAAAGTCAGTCAGCCTCAAACTAATGGCATAGGCGGTCCTCACCGGGCATACATTAATTGCCGAGCCGATATCTATTAGCACCACCAGAATCCACTTTTTCTGGCTCTCCAAGGTCACATATAAGGGTCAGTTATGGTTAGCACCCTCAGGTGGTAACTCCTCATCTGTAAAAGATATCACCGACGTAACGTCCCCAGAAGTAACCAATGACACCAATTGGTCAGCAGTGGTGTTGATGGGTAGTTTTGTTCTATTCATGGCCTCTAACAGTGCCTACCTATGATCTCGGGAAGCCATTAGTAACCCCCAGATTAATATGTCTGCCTGAATCTTCTTGAGCTGTTTCAAAACCAAGTCTTCTTTAACGTCTTTCTCTTTTGCCTTCTCAACCTCTTTGCTGGAGGACTCCAGCTGATCCAAAGTAGGGGGTTTAAAGTACCGACCACTCTGGGTCATGTGGTTAATTTCATCAGTATACCACGTATCATTAGGGGTATCAGCTTTCCACCCTTCATCTGTGTATGCGTGGCTCAAATCATTATCTTCTCACCACTCTCATGCAGTCATGGTAAGGCTATTATTTGGTTCTACCTAAAACATGTTTACATCACATCTCCCGTCATTATACAACTCCTCATTTGTAATAGATTTGGTTTCCGCATTCCAATACTTCCTGAGTTTTCTTGGCATTCTCTTCCTGTCACTGGGCTCCCACTCAGGTTTTCTCGTATTTCGTACATCTACCGCTATTGGCTCAATCTCCGCTGTTTCTTTCTCTTTTTCCTACTCCAAGGCTATCTTTCTTTGGATCTCTTCTATCATTCCCACTGAAATTGCTCCAACACTTGTTCTTTCTCAATTAGAGGTGTACCCTCAACCTTATTGCTAACACCAACTCCCTCTTCTTTCCCAGCCTCTCTTGTCTGTTCCTCAACATCTGACTCCTCCTCACTCAACCATCCATTGCCTGTTTCTGGCTAGCTGGGATCCCACCACCCGATCTGTACACTGTATATATCCTCTTCTTCAAAGAAATAGAGGTTGTCCAGATCCTTTTCTAATTCTTCCAGGTCCTCTTCTAACTCGGCCAAGTCATTAAGGCCTTGTTCAGGCTAATCGTTCTGATGTTGGCCTAGCTTATCCTCCCTAATAGCATTGATGCTGAGGGAGTCCGGCAGTATGACTACTGGCTTTGGCTGATCGACGACGGCAATGTATAAGCTGCGGTCATACTCCTCCGCGAGCGAGGCCCCCTTCTCTATAACGCGAGTATCAGACGACCCTATCTTCCGTGCATTCTCTTTTTCCTCCGTCTCTACCACCATAGGCCTAGGTTGGGTTTGAGGTGTTAGGCCCATCATGCACATGTCTGTGCCTTCTGGGATAACCACCTCAGGTTTCGGCAAGTGAGATGAGGTAATATATGCGCTGGGGTTAAAGGAGGGTGGTAGTGCGTGGATTTGGTTAATATTTCTAGGTGGAAGGACTTGGTTATAAGCAGGAAGTGGATTGGTGGTTACGCTCGGTTTGGTAGGTGGAGCAATGACTTTGTTGTCAATGAAATCCTGGATCTCATGACGTAAACGATAGCACAGACCTGTCGGGTGGCCGTGTTGTTGGTGAAAGAGACAATACTGGGTTGGGTCATGTCTAGGTAGCAGTGGGTCAGGGAGAGGTCGCGAATCAAGGGGCTTGAGATGCCCCCTTTCCATTAACATTTTAGGGGCGCAGGCTGGGCTCATATGGAGAGGGGTAAAGATTCTTCAATTTCGGGGTGGGCCAGTATTTTGTGAAGGTTGTGAGGCCGTTGCGGCAAAGAAATCGGCTATTTTGGCTACTGTAACAACAATATTGACATCTATAAGTTGTGGAATGGTGCTATTACTAGTATTGGTACTCCAGGAGAATGGCCTTCTAGCAGGTTCATTAGTTCTATAGATGATGCCTTTCTTGAATGCACTTTCAATCTAGACCCCCAACTCATGTAGGGAAGCAAATGTGTATAACGGTGTCACTATCATTCTCTGTAGCATATCTGGCTCAAGGTTCTGGACCACCAGTCGAACCTGCTCTCTTTTGGAAGGTCTATTTGTCATTCGGGCTACCTTGGCTCTCCACCTGGTGACAAAATCAATAAAAGATTCTTTGGGGTTCTGGGTAGTGGCCTCTAACTCACTGATGGTTACCTCTATCTAAATGTTATATGAGTACTGGTTAACAAACGCCTCAGATAGCTCCTCTCAATTCCACTTCGTGAAATCCTCCAGTTTGGCGTACCAGATGGTCACTACATCAGACAGAGTTCTCCTGAACAACGATAATTTTTGAGCCCGAGACAAGTCATTGGTCTTAGCATATCTGAAAATAGGTGGACGTATACAATAGGATCCCCACTCTCATCGAATCTTTCGATTTGGGGCATTTTAAATTTTTTCGATAATCTGATCGAAGCCTCAGTGTACCTATCTTCAATATCCATAATGGAATTGAAGCCTTGGGACTTTTTTAGTGCTTTCTCTAGCCTGGCAATTTTGATCAAGGCTGGATCAATATCATTGATATCAAAGGAAAGAATTCCTGCAGGGGGTTGTGCCAGAGGCCTATAAACCGGAGCCAGGGGAAACATTTCCTGAGGATCTGGGATTTGGGGATTTTCTATTGGTGGCGGTGGATCCGGGTTCAACTGAGCAATCAGGATTAGATGTACAGTTGATGCGAATGCCCCAAATGTGTGTCATAGATCAGCGATGATTTCATCATATGTGGTCATCCTCTGGTTCACGATACCCATGGTTCTCTGGAAAGTTGTTATCATGGCAGCAAATTCTTCCGCGTTTTGTACCATTGCTGGTCTAGGTGAGTTAGACGCTGGTGAAGTGCTTGAGCCAATCGGTGTTTGCTGAGTGCTTTGTATTAGTGCTGTTGATTGTCTGTTCCGTCTTCGTCGAACAACTGGCGGGAGTAAGACTAACACTAGCTGACCACCAACAAGGTCTTAAGCTTTACAAAGCCTGCCAAAGCGAGTCCACACAACTTGGGAAATATTGGGTCTTTCTGAAGCTATGATGGCAAACTACCTAGCAAAAGAAAGAAAAAACACAATAAAAAATCAGGCAGCACTTCGGCTCCAATTCACGACAGTCATAACACACAGCTGAAAGACTGTAATTCCTACTGAACTCTGTTCTTAAACTGATATTCATTTGTACCACTGATATGAACCATCCTATATAGTTGCAAAAGCATATACCAGGCAAAAGCACCAAAACACCCCTATGAGGGGGTAGGGTTACCCTGTCCTAGATTTTTGACATGATCTAGGCTATTCTATTTCAAACAAAGGGGTTTCATAACATCCTATATACGGGTGGCATCTTGTCCTATTTTGGGATAGTCACTAAAGCGTACTATATGAACTAGGCCAATTGGTCCAAAAGGATACCTCAGCAAGATTACCTAATATACCTCTCACATCTAACACCGAGAAGTTAAAGGAGGATCAAGCGGTACAACGATAATCTAGATCCAAGGGTTGTGTTTCTAACGTGACAGAGCCCATGGCCGGCCAGCCGTTTGGCAAGCTTTTAGGGAAGCCTCCAGCAAGCTGTCCAGGAATGGCAGATGGAAAACACAGTGACTTATAGTAACAATGCAAATGCAATGCAAAGAACATATAGATGTAGATAAAAATTCACATCATGAAGTTTGAGTCAAGTTCTCCAAAATCCCTATCAGAGTCGCCAGAAACTATAACTTGTTTTTCATGCTCCTTTCGCAACTAGCCCTACAGTTCGGACTCCTATGGTTCTAAATCTAATTTCACAAGTACAATGTGAAATAGATGAACACAAATGAGTCCAAATCCGACAATTCTTTTGGAAAATCGATGTTCAATTCAAATGCCAAAAATGGACTACATTGCCAGATTTCAGAGTCGCCACCTAAATATTTTTGAAAAATTTAGGAAACCCATGACTCGTGCCAAAGGCCATTAGTTCATCATCGCGAAAGTGTCTCGACTTGGGAACTTAGGTATGAAAGGAAAAGGTCATGAACTGAACACCCCACTCACCCGATCAAAGATCAGCCTCTACTAATCATGATGTGATTCTTATTTACATTATATGCTCTTGTTCTGATTATTAGGCTAATTTTATAATGTGTTGCACACAAGTATAGACCAATTCACGAAATTTGGAATGCATTGATTTTATGTTTGTTTTGAAAAAGTGTTTTGAATATATGTCACTTGAAAAAGCGAGCTCGTATTTACATTTAATCAAATTATTCCAATTTAAGTTAAAAAAAAGCCCTCATCCACCGGCATTCAAACAGGTATATCATTTAAGCATTTAGTCTCATAGAAAACATGCTCGATATGGCAACACAAACATTCAATGCAATGTGCTAAAGCAATAAGTGCTCACCTAGTACTCCAAGGCAAGCCAAACAAAGCAAAACAATGAGAAAAAAAAATGCATGCTCCTAGACAATGCAATATGACTAATGCAATACATACAATCATACAATTAAATAGGCTCAGCTACTAGCATGGTATATGATTCAATTCAAGACATGTGATAAATCACGTATTCATTTAAGAAAGTTGAATGTGACATTGGTTAGTATGATGAGCCGAACCCAAATGCATGCAAGACGAGTGTTTGTGAAACATAGGAAATGCAAGGAAACATGATGCTTTATGCTACCATTATAAGCGGATAAATAAAAGGGAGAAAGAAATGGGGTTGGAAGACATACACAATTATTATACATTTTGCCGTCGTGTAAGAGGGTCTAAATATCCAAGTGTCCAAATTAATAGTTAACAATTACAACATCAAATGAATGAATTAAGCTAAACTAACTACTTGTTATCTATTTGAATGAATTCTAATTTAACTAGCTATCTGTCCACAAGGGTATTGTAACAATACTAACTACAACAATAATACAAATGAAATTGCGACCATAATATTTACAACGACCATAATTACAGTAAGAATAATAATACAACAATGATAATTACAATGATATAAATAAGAATATTGATCCAGGAAACCATGAGGACGATCGTATGCACAGTGCCCAGAAGCTGTTCTGTCTGCCCAGACTGCTTTGCCTCACCCTCAGCCACTACCCTTTGTTTCTATAAAGGTCATTGCTTACCATACCTTAGAGGCCGGCCGGCCCCCAATGCGGTCCGACCGGATCCCAATAAGGTCCGCCGACCCTGATTTTCATGCCAAAACCTATTTTGTGCTCTGAGGTTAGGTCAGTGCAGAAAGAGCCTTTCTAGGCCCTGTTTGTCCCCTCTGCTCTTCTCTCTTATATGAAACCTAAGAGAAGAACAAATTCGCGTTTGAAACCATCAATTAGCACAAATTGATGGCTTGATAATCCTGACCTACGTTTGGACAAAATTGATAAATGTGATGAACAATGACCACCCCTCTCTCCTATCATGAAGGCTCAAAGAGGAAAGTAAACACGCTCTAAGTCTTATCAACGTATCATGGATTGATAGACGACAATTCTCAGAGTGATGGACTTGACATAACATCCAGCCAAATCTAACCAACTCTAAATAGTTTCTTTATGTCGGTTTAGTTCATTTTAAGCCGATTTTATTAGTCCTTTCCATTCTTTAATTTGTCCAAAGTGATGTTTAAGTCCACTAAATGAGAGAAAATGTCAAACGAGAAGTGATTCATAGCATGAAAGAAAGACTACGCCTTGACGATGAACCTCTGTAGAGATTAAGCCATTGAGCATAGGTCTCTTTCCCATGCCTTGAATAACCATCAATCTTTTGAAATTACTCACTCTCAAACTAAATAAAAGAAGAAAAGTGGGAAGAAAAGCAGGAGGTGGCAGAAATGACTTATGCAAAATTGATTATTTAGAATGAGACTCTTGACATAAAGATTAAGTAAAGAAAAACTCTTACAAGATATTCAAAGCATGGATAATATAACACAAGCAGCAAGGTATAAGGATTTACAACACAACAAGCAAGGTATTCAAAGCATAAACTAATTAAATAAACTAAGATAACCCTAAGACACCCCCTAATATGTGAAAAACAATGGCCAAAATTTGTGTTAAAGAGTACAAAAAGGTAGGAAAGGATAAGAAATCACAAGGCTATTAAACAAGAACAAGGAGAGGTGCCCAACCCCTCCATTTTTTAGACTTCTAAACCATATTTTTCAGCCCTTTTAAACTCTGAAAATCAATTTGAAAGTCAAGAAAAATAGTAGTAGATCCAAGGAGATGAGCTATGAAGTAAGGTGCAAGAAATGGAGTTAACCCTCTCTACCTTTGGTAGCCATTCAACCCCAAGTTTCAACACTTCAACTAGACTCAAAACAACACAAAAACACTAGAAAGAGATAGAACAATACTAAAATGAAAGCAAAGGAAAAGGTGGCAAGTTTGTGCCTCTTGAAGAGAACAAACTTTTATTGTAAATCAAACTCAATCCAAAGGCCCTCTCAAGTGTGAATTGTGATTCACAAGTCTCAACCAAGGCTCTGAGGCTTTGCTCTAAGGTTGTATATGGTATATAGATATGATATAAAGGTGACAAAATATCTCAAAGCTAGCTTGCACAAGAAGAAGGAGCTCACAAGGGTGATTTAGCTTCTTTGAAATTTTTCTAACCCTCAATACAATGGCTTCAATTCGTATTTATAGAATTTGAGCAAAATAGGTCACAAATATCTTTAAAAAACAATAGCTGGCTGATTCCCGCCCATAACAGTGTTTCTCGCTAAAAAGGGCCGATCAGCTCTCAACGGCCACGGCTAACTCCCAATGGGGCACAGTCGACTCCTAGTGGTCTCCCATGTTCCCCTATTCCAGGCTCTGTGTAGGGCAACATAGGGTTCAAAAATGAATTTCTAGGATACAAGCAATGTAAATATAGAAGGTTTGGGATTGTTTTTGAAACCTGAACATAGATCCTTCGTTAGGACTTCGAACTACACACAACACAACTTTCATCATCGAGCATGCAGGACAAAGTGTCCAAGTCTTGCGGGCGGTCAAAAATAAGGTGTTTACACCTAGTTATAGTGTTGTGGAGATCTCGAGTCAAAGGGTTTGGGACATTCTCGTCTACTGAGAACTTGCACTTCCTTATCTCCTCTATATGATGCCTCTCCATCTCAGTTTTCTTATTTCGGCCACTATAAGTGGCCATTGGCTTCTTTAACTAGACTGATTTTCTTTTACTCTAGTTCTGTTAAGAAATAGATGTGATCTCCATAATAAAAAGATACTATCATAAAAAGTGTGTGTTTATGTGTGTGTGTGTGTGTGTGTGTGTGTGTGTGTGTGAGGACAGGAAGCTGAACAAGGAGAGTGAAAAAATGGCGGCGACTGGTGGTAGGATGCAGATGCAGTGAGGAATGAGATTTTGGATCAATGAATAGAAGATTTTGTACTCGCAGCTCTACAACATGTTGTTCACACTCGCCAATATTACCGTCCAATGTCTATAGTGCTCTATTTTGTATGAATTACATTGTCAATTTTTTCTGGATTTTAATTTTCTCTAGTTTGTCAAAATATAGAGAAAATTGTAAGTAAATCAGAAAAAATTGATCAAAACACAAAAAAATTTATAAGCAAACCAAAGAAATTTCAATCTTTTGAAATTTCTCTGGATCAAAATTTCTCTAAAAAAATGTTGAGAGATTCTAACCACTATGAAAATATTGAATGTCTTTTATCCTATAGAATCTTAATATTAAGGACCCTAAAAAAAATTCTCCTTTTAATTAATATTTCTATAATTTGAATATTATTATCTTTTATTTTTATTACTACTGATTGATAATTTTTCCTTTTATTTAAATAATTTTAAACAATTTTTTTGTTCATATTAACTTCAAGTATATATTTCGTTTTAATTGTGTAATTTTTTATATTTCTTTGTTATATATTTAATGCTAATCTTGTCTTAAAGATATTGTGGATCTTTTTAATGATATTATTTTATAAAAATTAAATTTTATACTCTTTCCGTCTCAAAATATTAGTCCCTTATTCTATTTTTCATTGTCTCAAAATATTAGTCCCTCTTCAAAAATCAAGTACAAAAATAATGTAAATTTTCTATTTTCCCTTCTTTTAAATTAATAAATAATATAAAAAGTACAATTATGACATTGAAATTCTTAAAAAATGTACTATCAAAAGAATAGTTTTGGAAAATCAATTTTTTTTAAAAGTAATAATTATACTACTAAAAAAAATTAAATTCCCAAAAAAGATCATTATTTTAGAGAGGAAGGAGCATTAAAAGTCATATATAATTTATTAAAATAATGAAAAGGGAAAGAGGAGATAAAGGAAAGAGGACAAGAGAAAGGTAAGACAGAAACGGGGGAGAGAGAGAGAGAGGAGGAGCCACATAGAACAGAGAGAAAGAGATGGTACAGAGATGTGACCGAAAATGGCAGGATAGGCATGTGTGAAAATGACAAAAGCAACCAATAATTTTCGTGTTTGTGGGGATAAATTTTTCATAAGTTAATAATTAATTTTGAGTTTTGAAATTCCAGATTTTTCCTTTCTAAAAAAAAAAAATTTTAAATATTTATCCCACAGATCAATAAATAAAACCTCCTCACAACTGGGGCCTAATTGTCCCTTTTTACTAACAATTATAAATTATTAATCATTATTATTTAAAGAGTAATTTTATCTATTAATTAATAGGATTTGAGAAAATAAAAATTCTTACCTAAAACTTAGGTCTGTATTGAAAGAGATTAAAAATTATTTTTTGATTTTTAAATTCTTTTAAATCATATTATTTTTTTATTTTTTATATATCTTTTTTAAAAAATTAAAAATTAACTTTTAATTAATAAACTCACAAAATAAAACTTGTGTTTAAAAAAAATAAATAAATGATGTACTAGATTTTTTTTAAGCTCTCCCCAAACACAGGCAAAAACAAGAGAGAACACAGAGAGTAGAGGAGGAGAGAAGCAACAATAATGGAAACAAACCCTCTTCCCCTACATCTGTCCCATGTTCAAAAACCCTCTCTCATCATCAACAGAACACACTCTCTCATCCACGCCACAGCCCTAGCAACCCTAATCTACTACAGATCTTCCACCATCTTCCAAACCCTCAAAACCAGAGACAAACCCATCTTCCCATTACTCTTCCTCTCCATCTCTGAACTAATTCTCTCTTTCATTTGGGTCCTCAGCCAAGCATACCGGTGGCGGCCCGTCTCGCGGACCGCCTTCCCAGATCGATTGCCGGAAGATGAAGAACTTCCGGCAATCGACGTGTTTATCTGCACGACGGACCCGAATAAAGAGCCGACTGTGGACGTGATGAACACGGTGGTTTCAGCCATGGCTATGGATTATCCAGTGGACAAGCTTTGTGTTTATCTTTCAGATGATGGTGGTTTGGATGTGACTTTGAATGCCATGAAAGAGGCTTGGAGGTTTGCAAAGTGTTGGGTTCCTTTTTGTAGGAGGTTTGGAGTTGAAACAATATGTCCTAAGGCTTATTTTTTGGAGGAAAATCATCAGAAAAAGGATTGTAGGAGTGACTTCTTGGCTGAGAAGGAGAAAGTTAAGGTTGGTTCTTGGCTTTGGTTTTGAAAATTTTTAATTTGATTTTCTCAAAATTAATTTTTTTTTAAATTTTTGTATTTTTTAGTGAATTTTTTTAATATTTACTTTCTAGATTCACATAATTTAAATGCATATAATATTTATAAAAAAAATTTAAAATTTTAATAAATATAAAAAATATAAAAATGTATTTAATTTTTTATTTTTCTTTTGCTATTTTTTGTAGCTGATGAATTTTTTTAAATTTGTTTCATAAATATTATATTGCTTAAGTGTATTTAAGTTAGATACATTTAAAAAATAAAATATAAAATATTATAATTTTGATTAAAATAAAATAATTTTCTTAAATAAAAAAGGTTTTTTTTTTTTGTTTTTTTTATTTTAGCTCCACATTCATCGATGCCTGTTGAACCTACTCATTTTTGTCTTGAAGTTAAAAAGGACAGTAAAAATAAGATTATAAGATTATAAATATTTTTTTATTAAGATTTTCATATTAAAATAATGGGTAAATTACAGTGACACGGCTGAGGCTGATATTTATTACAATTCTCTCCTCATATTTGGAAATTAAATCTCCTTTGTTGATGTTTAAAGTTTCATTACAGGTTCTTCCCTCAATAATTTAATTTTTTTGAATACTAATTTTACCCTCACTAGGTAAATTATATTAACACACCTCACATTTTAAAAATTATAATTCCCTTCCTAAAATTTAAAATAGCATTACAATTGCCCCTTCGGTTAGTATTAATTGAAAACAAAATTTGTTAGTAAAATTTTTAAATTTCTGATTAAAAATAAATGTAAATTCATTTTTTGAATGTACGTTTTTTTCTCAAATTTACAAACTGAGACAACTATTTATAAACTGAAAAAATTATCAAACAAGTTTCTGTGACGGTTTTTAAAAATTTTCTAAATATAAATTAAAAATTAAAAATTAAAAACGAAATGATTACAAAACAGGTTTCAGATGATAAAAATATTATAAAATTAATAAATAATTAAATAAGTTACCAATGTAAGAAATGATTTATTAAAAGATTCTTAACTTATGTATAGTCTGATTTTTTTTTAAAAAAATTAAAAATTAAAAATTAATTTTGTTAAGAAATAAAAAATAATTATCATTTTTATTTTTATTTTTAACCAAATTAATTTTTAATTTAAAAAAAAATTATAAAAATCAAACCATACATAGCCTGAGAATCTTTTGGTAAATCATTTCTTACATTAGTAATTTATTTAATTATTTATTAATTTTACGACATTTTTATCATATGAAACTTGTTTGGTAATCATTTCGTTTTCGATTTTTAATTTATATTTATAAAAATCTTAAAAACGGTTAGAAAAAACTTATTTGATAATTTTTTTGGTTAATAAATGGTTGTGTCAGTTTATAAATTTAAGTAAAAAACGTAAATTCAAAAAATTAGTTTACGTTAATTTTTAAACAGAAATTTAAAAAATTTACTTATAAATTTTTTTTAAAATAATTTTTTGTCAAATATTTTTTTTTATGAATTTTTTTCCGACTAATACTAACCGAAGGGACAATTGGTAATCTTACTTTAAACCTTAGGGAAGGGATTGTAATTTCTAAAATATGAGGGGTGTTAATGTAATTTACTCAATAAAAGTAAAATTGATATTTAAAAAAATTAAATTGCTAAAAGGGAATCTGTAATGAAATTTTAAATCTCAAAAAAAAGATATGTAATTTTTAAAACGTGAGGAATGAACTGTAATAAGTATAAATTTTAGGAGGTGTCAGCATAATTTACCCTAAAAAAATTTGGAAATGAAGTGACTTTAACTGATTGGACTTGGAATGTTGAAAATTTAAATGATTTATTTTGTGAGTTTTGTTGAGATAACTACAGGAAAAAACAATTTTAATTAAATTAATTAAATATTAAGAGTTGTTTTGGAATGTTCTAAATAATATATTTTTTCACTTTTTATAAAATATGAGTTGAATTTGAAGTGATATAATAGAGAAGTGATGTGACTTAAAAAAAATAATTTAACTTATAAAATAATGACTTTTTAACTTTTTCAATATAGGCTAAATAAGACCTTAGTAATCAGGTGAGCAGGGCACAGTATGGACAAATGGCGATATTTGTTAGTCAGAATTTTACCCTACTCATAAAGTGACATTCATCAACTTTAATAATTTAGGCGTCGTTTGGAAATTCTCCGTTATAGCCAAAAAGTCAAAAAGTAGGCCTCGTTTGGGAACTTTCATTTTTAGTTAAAAAGTCAAAAAGTTACTAAATTAATCAAAAAGTCAAAAAGTTACTAAATTAATCAAAAAGTCAACAACTCATACCAAAAAGTCAAAGATTCTATTTTCTCTCTACTTTTTGCACATCTTTCGTAAAAAGTCAAAAAGTCATCCCAAACATACTAGTTTTTTTTAGCTTATATTTTAGCCAAATAATCAAAAAGTTACTAAATTAGCCTGTTCCCAAACGAGTTAGGGTCGTTTTCTCCATACATCAAAATAGTTTCACTAAAAATTTAAGTAAATCCGGTTAAAGATTTTTTCGTTATTTTTTTTATATTTTCTTCTTGTAAAATTTTAAAAAATAATTCTTAACCATTTCATTTCATATTTTAACCAAAGCAAAAACAAAAAATACTAAAAACAAACCACTTTCTAAACCAAATCTTAGGTGGTGTTTGGGAAGTTTGTGGATTGGGTTTTTTTTTTATTTTTACACTAAAAGACAAATTTTTTACAAAATTAAAAAACAAATCCAAACAAAATATCACATCCAATTCCATAATCATTTCATTTTTTCTCTCACAAACATCACATCTAACCACAAAAAAAATTATCTTCCCAAACATTAAGGGTAGGTTTGGTTTGTGTTTCTGAAAAAAATTTCAGAAATTTTCTCTACAAACAAATTTCAGAAATTTTCTCTACCAAACAAATTTTCCCAAAAAAATTTTCCAAAACACACAAACCAAACAAGTTTTCCAAACAAATCTCTCTCACACACACATTAAATCAATCACTTTTTCCAAAACTCTCTCTCAAAACAATTTTTCAAAACAAATTTCCCAAAAAACCAAACCAAACATGTTTTCGTACTTTTTATCTCTAAAACACATCTCTCAAACACAAACCAAACATACCTTAAAAATTTTTTACCTAATAATATCCTACAACTAAAAAAAAGCTACATAAAAACTCACTTTCCAAACACCCACTTAATCGATTGTGCCTATTCTATTTTAGATAGGGCTTTTTTGCAATTCATAATAATACAACAAAAATTTCAATTTTATTTAGGGGTGGTTTGATTTTTATATTAGGCTAAATAATCGCAAAATGAAAAAAAAAAAAAAAGTCAAAATCACAAAAAGTTAAAAATCATAAAAGGATAAAAAAAAATCTATCATTTCAAAGTTAAAAAGTTAAAAAAGTCAATCAACAATACCAAATGAACAAAAAGAAGTTTCAGATTAAAAAAATTAAAAAAATTAATTAAAAAAATTATTACCAAACGAAGACTTAGTAAATTTAATGACTTCTTTTTTATTATTTAAATTTACACTTTCCAAGAAGAAAGAAAAGATAAAAGTGAGGAAGAGAAAACTCAATTCATATTTTGGCATTGGTCTTTTTTATTGGCTTTTTTGTAGCGTTTTGGAAAAAAGTTAATTTTTTTGATTTTTTTTTAGATCACATCGTTTCTCTATTTTTATAACATAAAAAAGTTTAAAAAGTCACAAAAAAATAAATAAATAAATAAAGTTAAAAATTCAATTTTTTAATTTCTCAAAACACTACTTTGAGTTTGGATTTTTTTAACTTGGAACTAAAAAGTTGTTTGGTTTGATTTTTTTGGTTTTTTAAAAATTTTTGTGAGAAAACATGAAATGATTATAATTTAGATGTGATATTTTGTCTAATTGACTTATTTAGTAGGTATTCCATACATTAAAAAAGTGTATTTTTTTTACATACATATACTTATTTAGGTCATATTAATCAACATTTTCTTTTTACTTTTCTGCTTTCTTTATTTTTATATACGTTTTTTTTTATAAAAAATCAGAAGTGTGTTTATTTAGAACACTTCAAACCACCCTTTAGCCAATTTTATATTTTGTGTTTTTGTAGCCTGACGAAGGTCTTATTTATCAACTATATATTTTAATTAAAAATTAAAAAATTATTATAAATTATCATATTATTTTTTTATTATTATTTACACACTTTTTTATAAAAAAATTAGAAAAAGGCTTTCTGGTAGCACGAAGGCTAATGAATATTAACCAGTTAAATTTAGCTAAAAACACATGGAGGTATAAAATAACAGAGATGGGCTAGTTAAAGTGGCCTAGGCAGTTGGTATGTTGAAAATCTAAATGATTTTGTGAGTTTTGTTCAGATAACATGTATACAAGAAAAAAATAATAATAATAATAATAATTAAATTAATTAAATATTCGTAATCACGTGAGCAGGTCACGTATGGAGAAATGGCGATATTTGTTAGTCAGAATTCTACGAATTCGGATCCTCGGCCGCCCTTCTCGGCGGCCGTTCTCAGCAGCCCCCTAAAACGACGTCGTTTTGGGGGTTTTTTTGTTTTTTTTGTTTTTTTTTTTTTTTTCTTTTCTTCTTCTTCGCCAGGGCTGGAGCCGCCATGGCTGCTCGGGGCAAGCTCGCTGTCGCAGCTCGTCGAGCTCGCCAGCCGTCCGATCGTCGCCCGATCCAGCTCGTCGCAGCAGCTGCACCGCCGTCGCCTCCGCCTCCGGCCCGCCTCCGCCTCCTTCTCCTCCTCCTCCCCCGGTGATTATGGCCCCCTCCAGTCCGGCCCACCGGCGGCTCCCTCTTCTTCTCCCTTCCTCTCTCTCTTCTTCCCCTCCCCTCCCCTCCCCTCTGGTTCTGTTCAAATGAACGAGGAAGAAGAAAAGAAAAAAAAAAATCAAAAAAACTCCCAAAACGACGTCGTTTTGGGGGGCTGCTAGAACGGCTGCCGGGTAAGGCGGCCGAGAATCCGGACTCGAATTCTACCCTACTCATAAAGTGACATTCAATATCAACTTTAATAATTTTGGAGTCGTTTTGTCCATGCATCAAAATAGTTTCACTAAAAATTTAAATAAATCAGGTTAAAGATTTTTTTCCATTATCTTTATTTATTTATTTTTTGTATATTTTCTTTTTATAAAAGTTTAAAAAATAATTCTCAACCATTTCAGTTCTTTCATTTCATATTTTTACCAAAGCAGAAACAAAAAAAAGAAAATACTAAAAACAAACCACTTTCTAAACCAATTGCAGGATTTGTTTGGGATGTGGGTTGATTTTTTAACTTTTTGGTTATTTTAGCTTATGGTTAAAAAGTCTCATTTAGAATGAATTTTTTGGTTTTTTTTAACTTTTGTGAGAAAAAAAGTATAATGATTAGGATTTGGATATAAAATTTTGTCTTATTAATTTTTTAATCTATTTTAATTTATTTATTTTTGACTATTTTAGTTAAAAAATTCTTGTCTTTTTCTTTCCAAACGAGCTCTTACTCGTATGTTTCTATTCTATTTTAGATAGGGTTTTTATAGGGATTTTTTTTTTTTTTTTGCAATTCATAATAATACAACAAAAATCTCAATTTTATTTCGTAATTTTAACGACTTTTTTATTATTTTAATTTACACTTTTGAAGACGAAAGAAAAAGTAAGTTTTCTTGGCCTTTTTTATTGGCATTGGCATTTTTTATTGGCTCTTTTGGGGGCGTTTTGGCAATAAAAAGTCAATTTTTTGATTTTTTATTTTTTATTTTTTTAGATCACATCGCCTCTCTATTCTTATAGCACAAAACAAGTTAAAAAGTTTAAAAAAAATTAACATTTTATTAACTTTTCAAAACACTACTTTGAGTTGGGACTTTTTTAACTTAGGATTAAAAAATTTGTTTGATTTGATTTTTTTAATTTTTTTAAATTTTTGTAAGAAAAAAAGTAAAATGATTATAATTTAAATTTAACATTTTTTCTTATTTATTTATTTAGTCAATTTTATATTTTGTATGTTTTTAGTTCAACTAAGGTTCCATTTGTCAATTTATATATTTTAGTCAAAAAAAAAAAATTAAAAAATTATTATAAGTCATTACTTTTTTATGTTTTAAATATTATTTCGTGAAAAATTAAAAAATTATTAAAACGAAGGCTAATGAATATTAACCAAATTTAGCTAAAAACAAATAGAGGTCTATAATAATGACAGGGACAGGCTAGTTAAAGTGGCCTAGCCTTCACTACCTTAAAAACAAAAAAAAGTGACCTAGGCTTAAGGGGTATTTAATTTTATTTTGGGAAGAAGTTGTCTTCAATTCATATTTGTAAATTAAATTGTAGCAGTGTAATACAGTTTATTTTTGAATAAGAATTTAAAAAAGAAAAAAAAAATGTGTGTGAAATATAATTATATTTTATTTATATTTTATCAAATATATATATATATATTTTTTTTCTAAATTCATAAATTAAACATAATTTTAAAATATTTTTTATTTAAGAGTTTGTATAAGATTCTTTAGTGTAATTTATGCATCTACATGATTATTTGTTTATTAATTTAAGTGATGGTTTTTCGATAATAATATTTATAATAAATTTAAGAAATTCAGTATAACAGTGGCTGATATTTTGTTGTGCAGGAGAAATATGAGGAATTCAAAAAGTGTATGATGAGGATTAAAGAAAAAGCAAGCATCATCATGACTGATCGAGATCACCCTCCTCTTGTTGAGGTGAATTTTAAATTGATTTATATATAATAACAAATTATTTAGGGTCACATGCTCATAATATTGCAAAGGAGGATTCTCTCCTCAATTCAAAATTTGGATGTGAGGGTACTGTTTTGACCAGGGAGATTCGAGTCTCAGTTTGATAATCTAAATCGTTTATTTTGTTAAATATTTTGTGTATTTTATTCACACATAAAATTAAATCGATTTGATAATTGTAACTATTTTAATTTATTGCGTTTGTCATAAACAAAATATATGGTTTATTTTTTTTATTGTCTATTGTTTTGTGAAAAATATGATAAATTGAACTAATTATAGTTATTAGATCGAATTTTTTTTTTTTTTTGGAATGAAATACACGCGGCCTCGTTTGAGAACAGACTTTTTTAGTAACTTTTTTACTTTTTGACTAAAATATTATTAAAAAAATTAGTATGTTTGGGATGATTTTTTATTTTTTACGAAAAGATGTACAAAAAATAGAGAAAAAAAATAATCTTTGACTTTTTGATATAAGTTGTTAGTTTTTTTATTTTTTTAGTAACTTTTTGACTTTTTACCTAAAATCATCACTTGCCAAACAAGGCCGAAATATGCAACAAAATAAATGATTTATCAAAATAGAACTCATGATGAGTTGTCACAGAAATAAATAAAGAAAAATACATATTTTAATAAATATAAAAAAAAAAGAGATTAGAATAGCATGTTTTCATTTAAAATTAACAAATTATTGATAAAAAAAAGTTTAATTGTTATATAAATTAAAATTTCAAGAAAAATTAATGTAATTGTATTAAAATATATTAAGTTAATTATATATTTTAATGAATTCAAGAAATGTGAGTATAATTTATCCAATTTCAAGTAAATCAGTAATATCCACAAGTGATGTAAGTGGAAGAAATTCTTAGCCCTAGTTGCGAAATTAGACTATTGGCACATTTGAAAGGAATCGGTGGGTGTGGCAGGTGATAAATGAGAAAGGCATGAATGAAGATGTTGCTGATGGAGTTGGTGCACAGAATGTGCAGATACCTCTCCTCGTTTACATCTCTCGCGAGAAAAGGCCTTCACTTCCTCATCATTTTAAGGCTGGAGCCCTTAACGTCCTTGTATGTATTTCTCTTTCCCTTTCTTTTTCTCCTATTAACGACGGGTTATCATTCAAATTTAAATAAGTAAAAATAAAATAAATTTTTTATTTAGGTCAAGTTTGGCATATCTCTAAAAAGATAAAAAATTAAAAAGTTATCACTATTCACCAAAAAAAATATTAAAAAATTAATTTCCATAAATAAAGTACAACTCAGCTGTGCAGATTGTTCAGCGCTGTGCAGCGTTCTTTAAGAAAAATTGCACAGTTTCGGTATAATTTTCACATACTGTTGTTCAGCCCGTGGGGGCCTATCACGAGTCCCGTTTTGATAATCTGAACCGTCAATGTGTAGAACTCGCCGAGTACTATATGCTTGTAAAAAATCACGTTGATTGGATATTGATAACTATATTATCAAATCAGTTTTGTATAAAAAAAAAAATAGATAGTGTTATAATTAACGATTGAAAAAAAACAATTCTGATCAGATAGCTAACGATATCCGATCAACGTGATTTTTTATAGGCATATAGTACTCGACAAGTTCTACACAAACGGTTCAGATTATCAAAACGGGACCTGTGATGGCCCCCACGAGCCGAACAAAACCGTTCAGTGCAATGCCCGAAAAGTAGCCAATAATTTCTTACCATCAATTCAACCCCTCAGATTGTACGGCTACCAACCCACATTTCTAATATTCTCCTACACACTTCTTTATACAATTTTTTAATACACATTTTTTCATAAAAAGTCAAAAAGTTAACCCAAACATTCATATTTTTTTCCTCAACTTTTTTAGTTTAAAAAGACAAAAAGTACACTTATTTAGGACATCCCAAACAACCCCGTACTTTTTAATTTTTTTTGAATCACTTCAACTTTTTCTTTTTTTACATATTTTTTTAAAAAAATCAAAAAATCAACTTTTAATTTTTTTTTTCTCAAAACAAGTCACTGTGTGTTGCTAAGTGATAAAAGTCTACTTAGGCCAAGTTTTGCAAGTTGAAAAAAAGTCAAAAAGTCAAAAAGTTAAAAAGTTATCACTATTCACCAAAAGTCAAAAATTACGGCTGCACAACTCTCAATCCTAATTTTTCTCTACATACTAATTTATACAATTTTTTAATACATATTTTTTCATAAAAAGTCAAAAAGTTAACCTAAACATCCATATTTTTTTTCTCAATTTTTTAGTCTAAAAAAATAAAAAATATACTTATTTAGGACACCCCGAACAACCCTAATATATATAAAGCAAAGTCTGGACTTAAATGTTCGGAATCTTTTACTTGTCTTTATGCCCAATGAATGATTTTAGCCTGGTTTGGTTTGCTTTTTAAAAATAAATTTTGGAGATTTTTTAAAATTTTATTTGATTTAGTAATTTTTAAAAAAAAAAAAAGAATTCAAAATTACTTTTTATCTCTTAGATCATCTCCAACGGTTTACCAAACTTGACATCAAATTTAAATTTTGGTGAAAAAGTTACTGTTTGGTGCTCCAACGGTTGCACCAAATCGGTATCAAATTGAGAATTTACCAAAAAATTCATCAAAGTGAGAACAGCGTACAGATTTCATCAAATTACTGTGCGCGACCGTTGGAGGAGAGGAACCAGTTAACCAGCCAGTTGACCAACCGGTCGACCACAAAAAGGTTCAAATAGTTCAAATTTATAGGTTCAAAAAAAAAAAAAATTTGCCTTAACCGGTCCACCACTAAAAGATTCGAACAGTTCAACTTTATTGGTTCAAACAATTCAAAAAAAAAAAATTCCTCTTACCGGTCGACCAACTGGTTGTCCCGGAGCAGATTTGATAAAAAGTGAACCGTTGGAGCCGTCTGTATCAGATTGAGAAAATAGTGATTTTTTTACTCAGATTTGGTGAAAAATTTGGTGAACCGTTGGAGATGCTCTTACGTATCAATTAATCACTTTTTCTCTTTCATCTCTCATTTTTAATCATTTTTTCTCTCACACACATCTATTCAAGTACAACAAAATATCAAATCATCCCAAATTTTTATATTCTAAAATTATTTTCAAAATATACAACTAAACAAAACAACAAACAAAAAAAATTTCTAAGTAGCTTTTGGTAACGTTTATATTTTTTGTTTATGTTTACAAAAATTTTATAAACTACTTTTTGTTTATTTTTAGAAAAACATAAATTACAAACACGTTTGGTTTAAACAAAATATCTGAAAATTTTTTAAAACATAAACTAAAAAATATGTTTGTTTAGTCTTAAAATATTTATATTTATTTTTTATTATTTATGATAATGGGATCATACACATTATCATTGAAAAAAAAAATTAATTAAAAAAAATTTATTTGAAAAAAAATTAATTGAAAAAAAAATTTTGTTAGTCAAATTTTTAAATTTCTGTTTAAAAACCAACGTAAACTCATTTTTTGAATTTATATTTTTTTCTTAAATTTATAAACTAAGACAACCATTTATAAATCAAAAAAATTATTAAAAAAATTTTTATGATATTTTTTTAAATTTTTATAAATATAAATTGAAAACTGAAAACGAAATTATTAACAAACAGGTGCTATCCAAAAAAATTTTTTAAAAATTATCTCCCCAAATCAAATCAAACACACCCTTGTTGTCTTGAAGTTTTTGCTTTTTCTTTGTGCCAAGCGAATTTCTAATTTTCTATATAAATCAAAAAATTAAATATAGAAGAGAATGAGACTCATAATATATATATACCTTTTAGTATATATATAAGCTCCATTTGGAATGTTTATTTAGATTAAAATAGTTATATAAGATAAAATAAATTATTTTAGTCAAATAGAAGAAACTGTCACATCCAACACATAATCATTTCTTTTTTCTCTTACAAAAATCAAAAAAGTCAAAAAATCTATTCAAAACGAGTCTTTTTAGCCTCAGTTAAAATAATCAAAAAAATCAAAAAGTCAATCTACATACCAAACGAACCCAAAGTAAATAACTTTATTGGTATTCTGAGACCTTTTTCCAAATAAATTTTTGTATATCTCTAAATTATCCAAAATACTCTCATGTAATTGACTCCTGTAACTAGCTTTTCTCCTGAAACTTAGTATGTTTGGTTTCAATTTTTTGAAATCAGTTTTCTGGAAATTGATTTTTTGGTGTTTTGTGTTTTTTTTTTTTTTTAGTGAATATTTTTAAAATTTTAAACAATTTTTTTCTTTTACTTTTTTAGATATACCTTCTTTAGATGTATCTAAATAGTAAAATATTTTAAAAAATTAATAAATACACAAAAATGCTAAAAATGTACTGAATTTTTGTATTTTTTTATATTTTTAGTATTTAGTGAATTTTTAAAATTTTTTTAACAAATATTATATTTTTTAAGTGTATTTATGTTAGATGTGTTTAAAAATTAAAAACATTGCTTAAAATATTAAAAAAAATTAGTGAAAACAAAAAAAAAATACGAAAAATGAAAAAGTAGAATTTTCTGAAAAGTAAATTCTGAAAACTGAAACTAAACAATTTATATTCGAATTCAAATCAAAATTTATATTTTACAAATTCAACAGTATACTCGTTGGATGAGCACACACCAGCAAAACATGTTTTCATTTATTTACAATTTATTTAATTTAAAATTTAAAAGAGTAAATCGTTTCACTTTTCTCATCTATGAATTTGTACATTTTAACTCATTTTAACTATAAAAATTTATCATTTTCACGCACTACATACCATCTTCAAAAGTGAGGTCTTTGTACAGATTTTTATAATTGATGGATTAATATGTATAAATTCATAAATTAAAGAGTAAAGTGATATTTACTAATAGTTGAGTGAGTATTGATGTAATTAAACTATAGAAAAAATTCAAAATTTTAATGTGTGATATGGATTTAATTAAAAAGTAAGTTCTACTATATAAGAGTTAAACTTGAACTATATATTATTTTTTTAGCAATAAATAGTTGTATTTAACAAAAAGGGAGAAATTTGAATTCCAGATAAGTTTTGAAAAATAATAACAAATAAGTGGTATATAAATGTATAAAATTAATTTGAGAAATGTAAAGGGTGTATTGAAATTATAAATATTTTAATATTATATGATTTTTATTGACATTTTTGCATGGTCATTAATGCAACCTTTATTGTTTAATAAGGATTTTAGGAGAAATTATTGGTAGTCTTTGAGTATTACTCCTCACCATTTATATGGTGTCACTTCTCCTCACCCCCTTTTGTCACGTGGCGGGTGGTGATTGGAGGAGCAGGAAAAACAAAGAAAAAAAAAAGAAAAGGGAACCAATGAGAGAGAGAGGGGATCAAAGGGGGTGGGGGAAAATGAGAGATGAATCATTGTTGAAAAATTATTATGCATTTATTAAAAAGTCACTAAAAAATTACTTAAATCACTAAAACTTACGCCCTGTGAGGGAAGAAAGTAGGACCACGAGACGGGCCAAAATAACAGATACGATATACAGACCAAGCAGCTCTACTCAGGCTCCGTTTGGGAAGATGGATTTGGGATTTTTTGACTATTTTAATTACAAAAGAAAAAATAAAATATTTTAGCTATAAAAAAAAATATTACATCCAACTCATAGTGGGTGTTTGAAAAGTGAGTTTTTATGTATATTTTTTAGTTGTAGGATATTATTAGATAAATTTTTTTTGGTGTTTGGGAAAATAGTTAGGTTTTTTTGCGGTTGGATGTGATATTTGTGAGAGAAAAAATGAAATGATTATGGGGTTGGATGTGATATTTGTTTGGATGTGTTTTTTTTGGTTTTGTAAAAAGTTTGTCTTTTAGTAAAAAAAATCAAAAAAAAATTCCAAACCCAAGTTCCCAAACACCACCATAATCATTACACTATTCTTTCACAAAAAAAGTAAAAAAAACTAAAAAGTCAAAAAGTCATTCCCAAACCAAGCTTTTTAATCAAGGCTAAAATAACCAAAGAAGTCAAAAAGTTAAAAAGCCAACCCATTTCCCAAACGAAACCTGAGCTGGCAGCACCCAAAAAAATAAATAAATAAACAAATAAACAAACAAACAAATAAAGAGAAAAAAGACAAATTAATCTTCTAGTAATCCTCCTTTAGTGCTCTAAATCATTTTTCCCAACAGCAATGGTAGAGGGTCCTAATTTTTATGGCTCAAATAACTCGAATTTACCAAAACGATGTCGTTTTGACAATTTTAAGCCATTTAAAAACAAAAATTAGAGCCCCAAACATTTTTCTTTTCCCAAAACAAATGGTGAGTAAAATAGTAACCACAAGAGAGGCCGATGGTGAAAAGTGCAGCAGGAAATAATTATTGTACATAATTATTGTCCGTTTAATTAAAAAGTTCCGTTTAGTTGAGTTTGTAAAATCAATTTTTGAATTGCAAAAATCCAAAAATATGTTTGATTTATAATTTTAAAAATTATTTTCTCTCTTCGTTTTTTCCTTTGATAAATTACACTGACACCTCAAAAGTTTGGTCCGATTATATTTCATCCCTTAACATTATAAAAATTATATTTTCATCCCCGTGATTAATAGTCACATTTCACAAACTTCGTCTTTATATAACAAGCAACAACTCCGGATAAAAAACCAGAAAAAATTACATTGGAAAAAAAAAAGAAAAACTAAAGGATAAGAACAAAAAAAAAAAAGGTAAATTATACTAACACCCCCTAAGGCTTGGTCCGATTACATCCCAACCCCTGACGTTATAGAAATTACATTCTCATCCCTATAGTTAATAATTTCATTTCACAAACTCTTATGCTCATATAAAAGGTAATAACTCTTAATAGAAAAATAAAAAAAAATTACATTGAAAAAAAAAGAAAAGAAGAAGAAGTAAAGTAAAGTAAGAAAAGAGAGAGCATGGTAAGAAGAGAGAGTGTATAAATTCAATATTTTTTTGATACCAAAGTTAATTCCGTTTAAAACCCAATGACAGGGGTCAATGTAATTTTCCAAACGTCAGGAAGTGATATGTATTAAATGCAAACCTCAAGGGGTGTAAGTGTAATTTATCTTTTTTTTTACACATCAATCAATTACTTTTTCCTTCTTTTCTCTCTTTTCTCATTCCCTCACATCCTACACATCAATCAATTAATTTTCTCTCACCCCATCTATTTAACTACAAAAAAAAAAAAAAAAAGAGTACAAATCATTCCAAAACTATTTTCAAAATATATAACCAAACAAGTTTTTAAATTTTGCAAACTTTTTTTTACAAAATTATCTTTCAAAATTGATTTTCAAAACTAAACCAAACATATTTGACCTTTCTCATGTTATTTTAATTTGAAAGAGTATTTACATGTAATAAGTTCATTTTAAGACTAATTTTGATGATTTGAATCGTTTACTTTGTATAACTCGTTGAGTAGAATAGTAATGTAAAAAAAAATCTAATAGCTAAATGTTTTAATCATATTTCTTTTTAAAAAATGAATGACAAATATAATTATAAAAATAATCATTCATTTTTGTAATATAAATTTGATTCAAACATATATTTACTGATGTCCGATCATTTTATTTTTTTGCATAAATATTATAATTAACGAGTCTTAAAAGTAAACGGTTTGGATTATTAAAATCAATTTCAAAATGGACCTATCAAATCCAAACACTCTTTCAAATTGAGATGAACAACTTCAGATAAGTCAAACTCTTTACAAAACTACTTGTGTTATGTGTTATAATAATGGCCCTGTTTGGTGTAACTGTTAAAACAAATTATAGATTATAGCTTAACAGATTATAGATTATGACTTTAATCAGAAGCTATTAATCTGTTTGGTATAGCTGTTGGATTATAGATTTAAGTTGCTAAATAGTGTTTGTTAAATAAGCTGTGAAGTAGCTTTTTCAATTAACTTTTATTTTTTATTATTCACTATTTGTCTACATTTCTCATAAAAAAAAATAAAATAATATTTTATAGTCCATTTGGATCTTTTTCTATTTTAAAAAAAATAAAAAATAAAAAAATCTAAGAGTATAACCGTGAATTAACATGTCCACAGCAGAAGCTGATAATCAGAAGTAAGGGGTGAACAGATTCTCAGAATCAGTTTTTTTGACTTAAAATAAGTTGTTAGAATCAGAAGTTGTTTGAAATAAGTTTAACCAAACAGTCCAAAATAAATTTTTAAAAGCCAGAAGTTATAAGTTGGCTCAAAAAATCCCCACCAAACACCCCCAATGTACAACTGATATAAATATAACTTACAAGATAAAAATTATATCACTTTGATTGGTTACAGTTTTCTAAAAACACTTTTCAGAAAATTCTACTTTCTTATTTTTCGTGTTTTTTTGTTTTTATTGATTTTTTTTAATATTTTAAGTAATTTTTAAAATTTTTAGACATACCTAACATAAATATATTTAAAAAGTTAAAAATTTATGGAAAAAAACCTTTAAAAAATTCACTAAATACCAAAAAATACGAGAATTCAGTATATTTTTTTTTGTATTTTTATGTATTTATTAATTTTAAAAATATTTTTTCACAATTTTTTTACTTTTTACATACATCTAAGTAAGGTGCATCTAAAAAAATATAAAAAAAATATTTAAAATTTTAAAAATATTTACTAAAAACAAAAAAATACGAAAATAAAAAAAACTCAATTTTCAAAAAATTTAATTCAAAAAACTCAAACTAGTGATGTAAACATATTCTTTATTATATTATATTATATTTTTTATTTTATTTTTATTTTTTGTATCTATACTTTTTATAAACAAAAGTTCAGCAATAATAAAGATCCGCAGTAGACCTTCACTAACGAAAAGTCTATGCTACCAAAATCTTTTATCAGAACGATACAAGATTTTTAGATCAATGATATAAATTTAAAATTATTATTTTGGGATCACATATTGAGTGAATCTTGATCATCAATGTTAATTTTTGAATTATTTATTTATTTATTTATTTATTTTTTTATTTTTTTTCTCTTTTGGGTTTGTTGCATTGCGCTTTACTAAAATTCAAAAAATTATAGTATGGTGTTGCAGAAAATTCATGTGGTGCCTCAACTAATATTTTATTGGTTGAAACAGATAAATCCATTGTATCAATTAGTGTACCAACCTCTTAAACAATGCTATATATACATCAATTAGTATATTAATTAATATACCAATTGATACATGTAATATCACAATTTTTGTATTGATTTTTAAAGAACATGAGGAGAAGTGACACCATATAAATGGTGAGGAGTAATACTCAAAAGACTACCAATAATTTCTCCTAAAATCCTTATTAAACAATAAAGGTTGCATTAATGACCGTGTAAAAATGTCAATAAAAATCATATAATATTAAAATATTTATAATTTCAATGCACTCTTTACATTTCTCAAATTAATTTTATACATTTATTACACTTTTTGTTTTTACAAATTTGGGTTGTTTGGAATTACTTTTTCTAATAACTTTTTTGTTTATTTTTTTTTTCATTTTTAGTGAATTTTAAAAAAATAAAAAAGTTAAAGAGTTTTACAATCTATTCGACTAGACAAAGAAGAAAAATTAAAATTAAAAATATCTACTAAAGACAAAAAAATTATATTATTTTTATTTTTTATCTTTTAGTGAAAACTTGTACGCATAATTTAACGTAACTTATTTTTTTTTTAAAAATTACATTTTAGTGTTACTTTTAGAAAGTTATTACAAATTGATTGAAAAAATTATGATTTTAATTATTAATATCTATATACCACTTATTTTTTTGTATTGATTTTTAGAGAACATGAGGACAAGTGGCACCATATAAATGGTGAGGAGTAATACTCCAAAGACAACCAATAATTTCTCCTAAAATCCTTATTAAACAATACAACAATGATTCATCCCCCATTTTCTCCCCACCTCCTTTGACCCCCTCTCTCTCTCATTGGTTCCCTTTTCTTTTTCTTTTTCTTTTTTTTCCTGCTCCTCCAATCACCACCTACCACGTGGCAAAGGGGTGAGGGGTGACCCCAAAAGGGGGTCCCAAGCATTATTCATAATTTTTTCATTTTTGAACTTTTAGAAAGTATAATGTAATAATTTATAGTTATTTTTAATTAAAATATTTAATTTTCAAACGAGGCAGAGACGTGTACATCTTTAAAGCGGAATTAAATTGTTAGAGCATTTCTAACAAACATTTAAGTTTATTTAACCCTCGTTTGGTTTTCTATTTAAGTTAATAAAATAAAATATTATTTTTTACTTATAATCATTACACTTTTTTTTTTCATAAAAGTCAAAAAAGTTTCAAAACAAAAACTAAACTAAACTAAACGAAGTTAAAAAAATTTCAACACAAAAAAATTAACTATATTAGCAAATGTCAAATGACACCTTATTTATTTTTACTTTTAAAGGGTCAAAATTTTAAAATATCATTTCAACAAATATTCTGAACCCCATCTCGCCATGTGGGGCATACTTTACCCTCTCTACATTTATGTTCCGTTTGAGGTACACACTTGGGTTAAAATAATTATATAAAACAAAAACAAAAAGAGATTATTTTAATTAAATAGGTTAAAATGACACATCTAACTAATCATTATTTCATTTTTTTCTTATAAAAGTAAAAAAAAAGTCAAAAAATTTATCTCAAACGAGATTTTTAGTCCCAAACTAAAATAGCTAAAAAGTTAAAAAGTCAATTCACATTCCAAACGAATTCTTACGAAGGAGGAAATTTCCTAAATACAAAATATTCATTATATTTGGTTTCAAAAAAATTGAATCTACCTTTTAAAAATTGAGTTTTTTTATTTTTCGTATTATTTATTTTTATTTTTAGTGATTTTTGTTAATATTTTATGTTTTTTTTAATTTTTTAGATACACCTAATATAAATATTTTCTAAAATATTTATCAAAAAATATTTTAAAAAATTCACTAAATACAAAAAATGTAAAAATTCTATATATTTTTGTATTTTGTTTTAATCAATGAATTTTTTAAAATTTTTTGTACAATTTTTTTTTTTAGTTTTAAAATATATTAAGATTAAGTGGATTTAAAAATTTTAAAAATTTGATTAAAATATTTTAAAAGATCATTAAAAATATAAAAATATGAATTGAAAACTCATAAAATTGCTTTTGAAAACTGAGAACCAAACAAAATGTGTTAGTGTTTGTTTGGTTTAATTTTCAAAAATTAATTTTAGATGAGTTTTTGTTTATTTTTGTTAATTTTTTATATTTTAATAATTTTTTATTTTTCATATTTTTTAGATGCACCTAATTAAGATGTACTTAAAAAGTAAAACAAATTGATTAAAAATATTTAAAGAAACATTAAAATAAACAAAAATTTGAACAAAAATTTGTATGTATTTTTGTTTAGATTTTCATTTGTTTTTAGTGAATTGTTTTTCCCGCATATTTTAGTTAAACTTTTTTAATTTATAAATGTATCTAAAAAAAAAAAAAACCAAATATGAAAAAGGTTCAGTAAAGACAAAAGACAATCCATCTAAAAATAATTTTAAAAAATTGTAACCAAACAGTTTTTTTCTCTTTCCTCTCTCTTTCTAAACATAAACATATTATATATTTTTCTCTTTCTTAAAATAAGAAATAAAAAATATTATTTAATTAATAAAGAAGAATGATAAAGAATATTGTTGGAGGAGATGAATCCATAAAATTTAAAAACTCACTTTTTCATCATATTTTAGGGATGGTTTGGAGATTGCTTATTTAATAATTTTTTAAACTTTTTATGAAAAGAGATATGCAAAAAAATAATGAGATTATGTGACAACTTGTATCAAATAAGCAAATACACTACTTATTTAGATTGTTGTCAAACCATCCCTTAGAATAATAATGAGTGACACTCATGTTTGGTTCTATTTTTTTGAATTATTTTTTCAAAAAGTGATTTGAAAACTCTATTTTGAAAAAGGATTTGTTTGGTTTTCAAAAAAATACATTATTATAAATTCAAGTTTCCCTCTAATTTAAGGAGAGACAATTAAAAAAAAAATAAATAAATAAATTATCACATCCAAAAATACTCCCATGTTATATATATATATATATATATATGTATGTACATGCAATAGATTGTACTGATGCTCTGGCTGGTCATATGAGGAATAAACTCAAAAAAAGCAGACAGAAACTAGATTTTGAAAAAAAAATTCGATTTCAAAATAACCAAATAAAAACTCTAGAATTTTCAAAAAAATGAATTTAGAAAACAGGAACCAAACACACTGGAGATGCTCTTAGTACATACCAAAAAAAAAAGGAAGTGAAATTGGCTTTTTAGATGGTACCTGAGACTTAAATTTAAGAAATTATAGACTATTTTCGGAATACTACGTGTCCGTACTTCTAACTAATCATCATTTATTCTATCTTTTCATATTCTTCAATTACCCAATATAATATCACATTATCTATATTTTTCACCAACCACAATATTATAAAATATCACGGGTGTATACTCCGAAATTACTACATAATTATCTCAAAATTTATACATCATGTCCTTATCAAGTTGCTAAACCTCCTTGATTAAACCCATCAAATCTTTAGATCACTTTTATATTATTTTTTGTTATTGGATTTCTTACTCCATTATTGTAATTATTGATATAACTTTTGTAATAGTTTAATATATAATTATTTTGTGACATTGTCCTTTTTTAACTTTTTTTTTTCCTTTTTTATCTAAAAAAAACATTCGAGTCAACTTTGAAAAAAGTTCTATATAGACAAAATAAGTAACATTTTATCACACAAATTTACAAAAATCAGCTTGTACATTTTTTTGTCATTAAAAATAAAAATAAAAATAAATCTAATTTTTAAGATTGTCAAGATGAGACAAATCTAAAAGTAAACAAATTTAATAAATTCACTAAAATTAAAGTAAACCTAACTAAAAAAATAAAAAAATGTCAACCCCTATCCATCCAGGTATATACACATACTACACCACGTGTACGCTGGATGGAAGTATTATGAAAATCAACCAGTTAAATATACGAATATAGATGGAGCAAACAAACATTAAAAGAATTCAAATTTTGAAATTTAAAATCTAAATCAGAGATAATTGTATAGGGACAATTTAAAAATGAAAAAAAAAAAAAAAAATGGATAAGTTCACACCAAACTAAATTGCACAATACGTTGTTTTGGCATGAATATCTCATATGAATTCATCATTGTTGCAGCTTCGAGTCTCAGCCATGATTAGCAATTCTCCATACATACTAGTTTTGGACTGTGACATGTATTGCAATGACTCATCATCGGCTCGTCAAGCAATGTGTTTCCATCTTGATCCCAAAATGTCTCCCTCCCTAGCTTTCGTTCAATTTCCTCAGAAATTTCACAACATTAGCAAGAATGATATCTACAACTGTCGAATAAGATCCTTATTCATGGTACATACATAAAATGAAAACATATATTATTCTCTTATTAAAAAAATTTATGTTCAAGGACTTTATGATTATGAGATAATAATATAAGTGTGGTTTCTTTTTTTTTAATAATTGAAAACCAATAATTTTCAGATACTATGAAAAGGAATGGATGGGCTTGAGGGACCATGTTTGTCTGGTACATGCTTTTACATAAAGAGAAATGCGCTCTATGGAAGTCTCATGAAGGAAGGTATGTCATTAAGGGGATCAGAAATACTGTTGACTCAAAAAAATTATTTTAGATTTTTATCTATAATGTATTTGTGTAGTAGAGATTAATAGAGCGTAAAGTTTAATTATGAAATGAATCTGAGTCATAAATTCAAATTTTTTGATAAAATTTTGGATAATTTTTTGAATTTATATATTACTGTATGGGATAGTTAATAGATAATGGACACTTCGACAGTGCAATTGTATGAAGTGGCCTATTTACATTACATCTACTCATTGAAAATCAAAGTCTTGAGCCCAACTCCTTTCTTCTGGTGGTTCATAATTGAAAAAAGTTGGCGTTTTGTGTTAGGTTTTTTTTGTTTTTTGTTTTTTTTGTTTTTTTTTAAAATTTTAAAAATTATGGATAGGTTTGCTTAAAATGTAAATCCCTCTTGTTTGATTAATTACAAATTCTCATCTATTAGAATTTGTCTATTAATAGAGTTAACAAAAAATAAAAAATAACTCAATGCACATATGCATTTTTTTTTTTTGGTGTGGGGGGGATGGGTTATAAGAGCATGTGGCAAAACAACTTCAAATCACTGTTTAATATTTCTACATAATAGCTATTTTGATATCTAATTACTTTCTCATTAATTTTCAGATGTTGATATCATGAAACGTAAACGGTATTTCGGCTCTTCCAATGATTTCATCAAATCTCTTGGCCAACATTACAAGCCAAATCACAGTGACTTTTCGAATGCAATGTTGTTCAAAGAAACACAAATTTTAGCATCGTGTGCTTATGAAAATCAAACCAAATGGGGCAAAGAGGCAAGTACATGTCCTAAAACAACAAATTATCTCCACATTTTCTACTTCACAAAAGCTACCAACTTAGAAAAAGTGTCGGAGAAAGCTATGTGTATTCTGTTGATTGAAATTTGGTCTAGTGTGACTCTCATAATGAATCTTGTTCACACATTTTATTTTTTAAGTAAATATGTAGAAAAGCTATTGACTTAGAGGGGGGGAAAAAAAAAAGTCCACTAAGTGATCTGGATGGGTGTAATTAGGGCTCACACTGTGATAATTTGATCGGTTCAAATTTGTAAATTAATGTGTAGATTATCTATGATTTTTTTTGGATTTGATAATCAATATTAATTTATTTTTTTTAAAAAATAGACAATAATCATGAATTTGAAAATAAATAATCTAATTTTTTTAAAGAGAAATATGTTAAAATTATGTAATTATAATTATTGGATTAATCTGATTTTTTCACATCTATGTAAATATGATGAATAATTTGGATAATCACATTATGGCCCATAACGGTCATACAAGCCCAAACTGCATGGATCAAGTCCCATGAGATATTGGAGACAAACCCATTTACGAAAAAAAATACTTCAAAAATAAAATATGTAATGTGGATTCAAACTTGGTGTGATATAGGTTATATCTAAGATCACATTCTTTTTCATAAAAAGTCCATATCTAGACACAAACCAAAAAATTATCTGGAATATTAAATGTAAGGTGTAGATTTTACCTTCTTATTGTGGGGCCAATTCATGAATGAATCTTGGCCTTAAATTGTAAATTCTATATAATTTTGTAGTCTATTTTTTGGGTATGTAGACCTCTTGTTCATTGTCGAGATTCTTTTGAACCATGAAACTATAGTATGCTTTCTTCTTTGCTCCAATATGCAGGTGGGCTTCTTGTATTTCTCAGTGGTGGAAGACTACTTCACAGATTTTATCAATTTACATGGCAAAGGTTGGATTTCAGTGTATTGTGACCCGGCAAGGCCGGCTTTTTTGGGCTCAGACACCACAAATCTGAGTGATGTGTTGGTTCAGAGCACCAGATGGAGTTCTGGTTTGATTGAAGTTGTTATCTCAAGGTTCTGTCCTCTTCTACATGGCCCGAAGCAGAAGGAGAAGCAGATGTCTGTTCTTGAGAGAATGTGCTATGCAGAACTTGCCTTCTTTCCTTTCGATTTCATCCCATTGTGGTGCTTTGCAACCATTCCTCAGCTCTATCTTTTCAATGGCATTCCCTTATACCCTGAGGTTAGTTTGTAACCCAAGATATGCATTCCCTTTCTCTCTTTTGCATAATTTTGATTTCGGATAGAGTAATATTATGTATGCTAACAAATCTTATAATTTTATTTTTGAAAATGTTACCGGTGTAGAAAATGTGTTGTGTCCATGACATTTTCATTTGAAAAATGCTAAATAATCACGAGATTTTTTATATAGAATGTGCTTCTAAAATGATGTGACTGTGACATATTTTTAAATTATTATCATAACAATAGTCGTATGTGATCACAATAAAATTCTGTTTGCATAACACTATTGTTTCCATTTTAATTCTATTAAAAAAAAATTGTTAGACAAAATTTGATCGAGAAAATTGAATAAATTTGAGAGAGAGCCCCATAACCCCTATCTCTATTCAATACAAGTGTTTCTGATTCATTGCCGTGCAATTAGCAATTTGTGTACTAACTTGCTTATTTATTACTACAAGACAAATTTAATAAATTTGACAATACAAAAATTGATCGTAGAGTCAGACACGTTGAATAAATTTAACAACACAGAACTACACATGTATATGGATGGATAAGATCTTTTAGGTTGTGGATCTTACCAATAAATTTTATAAATTTTTTTGAAACATGTATATTCTGTGTTCGAAGAGCGAAATTGTTACACATTTTAACCAATATGTCTAACCACTACTTGAAGTGGCTTGAGTTTTCTCTTTGAAAAATCTAGAAACCTCCTAGATGTTGATTTGTGATTATGTAACAATTTTAAGCAGAATATAACAATCCCAATCAAACAATCAAGAGAAAGAGACACAACGATTTTTACGTGAAAAAACCACAATTGGACACCTCCAACTGTGATTAAAAAACCACGGGCAACTGCCACAAGACAATCCACTAAGAAGATATAAAGGAATTACACAGGTATACTCTCAATTATCTAGCGAATCCACAAACGCCTAATTGAACCAACCTCTATGTGCCTCTTCCAACCCCATCTTCACCACGGAATTGTCTTTCTGATGAGCCACTCCGGATTCCACCAAAGCTTCAAGCTCGAATTCTTCAGAATCCACAACTGAAGAACAACTCTCTCTTTTGTGTATAACAAACAAATCTTTGATGTACTCTCTTTAAACCATGAGTTGAATACTCAATAAAATATCAAAGAAAATAACAAAATATCCCCAGATATAAACCTTTAAGAACCACAAAGAAGATCTGGAGGAAAAATTAATGAGTAGTCTAGTTTTGGGAGAAAACCAACTACTTATAGAAAATCCAAAGTAATCCTGTTTTTGGAAGAAAACCAACTTCTTAAAGGACTCCAAAATAATCCTAATTTTGGAAGAAAATCAACTTCTTAAAGAAATCCAAAGTAATCCTAGTTTGACCCAACATGTGAATTTAAAAAATTACAACCTTGGGTTTGATCCATGGAATTTGACAACAAAGAGTCCTAACAATCTCCCCCTTTGTCAAATCCTGGACAAAACATGCTACAACAATTTTCCTAACAAAAACACTAAAACAATTTTCCAATCAAAACAAGAACAACACCACCAACTAGGAACCAGCACTTATAACCAAATCTCTTTACAAACTTATTTCTCAAGGTCATGATCTGCAAAACAACTATTAGTGCCACAATCTCCAAAACAACTATTAGTCCCACAAGAGTATAAAAAAAAAAACAATAGACATATGACATGATTATCTTGAAACATAAGATGGAAAACATGAATAGATGCGACTTAGAGATATTAAAAACATGTAGCATGAAAACCTGAACCCGACACATGGCATAAAAGCATGAAATCCTAAGACACATGAAAAACAACTTTCTCCCCCTGTTTGAATTGACAAAGGAATCTCAAATAACAAAATCAAGATCAAAACCCACACAAGCAATGACATGATAACGATTAACCGAACTCTCCCTCACTAAAAGCAACCACAAATACTGACAAAAGTGAACAGAAAGTAAACCGACAAAAATAATATGGTGGAGCAAGCAGGGAATTTCAGATTTGTACCTTAAAACACACAAGACTATCCAAGAAGCACAATTACTAGTAAACACAATGTGCACAGTCTGTAGAAGATTCCTCATGAAAGAAAGTGATGCATTATGTGAAAAGCATAGATCCCATGATAAAAGTGTGTGTGTGACTCTTGGGATTCGACAAACACTAGATTCAAATCCTAGTAGTGATATGAAAGCTGGACCTCTGACAAGAGAATCTAAGCACAACAAAGGAAAGTCAAAGGCGGAGGCTCCCCCTCAATCAATGAATCCCTTTTTCTTTTTTTTTCACATCTTTTTCTTTTCTTTCTTTTGCACATTTTTTCTTTCTTTTGCATATTTTTTTTCTTCTTTTGCACATTCTTTTCTTTCTTTTGTACATTCATTGGCGGCTGACACGCTCAAGAGTATGGAAACCGAACTAGAGAAGCATGGATATATTAAGGATGGCCTGGTTGGTGACTCTGAGGTAGCATTTTCCTCATGCTTGGACTACAAAGAATAGAGGGGAAAGCCATGGAGATGCAAAAAGATGGAAGGTGGTTAAGAGACTCAACATCACCCATGATATGCTAGTATAGGTCAATTCCTCTAGAAAAGCAAAAGATACACTGCCAAAAGTCCATAGAAAAAAAAATGATCACTAAGATGGAAGACTCCAAAATTTGCTAATCCAAGAGTGTGTACAGAATGAGACATACTAATCAAAGAACACACACTCCAAAATGAGTAATGATCACGGAAAGCACACACATATTAACATGTAATGGATATTCTCATCAATTCCAGTATGCACCAAGGACCACTCAAAAATTTCAAGCTTGCAAAACCATACTAAGAAAATCTTTTTGGATTTTTTTTTTATTTCTTTTTTTTTCTTTAACCAAAGGAAGATAAAAAACAAACATGCACACATTTTTTTTCTCATTAAAAAAAAACACACACAGACCCAAAAAACTAAATAGAGTAAACACATTAACACAAGTCAAGTTTTCTCACCCAAATCTTTTTGGTCTTAACAAAATCAGGTCTAGCGGTCTTGGTAAATGTCGTGGTGTTGTGAACACCCTCATGAATCTTGGTATTCCGCCTAGACATGTAAGGTTGTCTCCTAACCCAAAAAGTATTCGAATTTCTACCCTTTTGAGACACTCTCCCATGCAACTTATAACAAAAAGGGCGAATATGGCCATGCATACCACAATGATGACAAATAAAAATAGGGTGTACAGAGTGTACCTTCTTTTCTTTTACTTTACCAACTTTAGGGAGTTTGAGAAGTTTTTCCTCTTGTTGAATCTTTTGTCCTCCCTTTCCTTGAGTTCTTGTATCATGAGATGTGGAAGCGCTCTGTTTTTGCTCTCTCTTATTTCCAAAGCCAATGTCACTCTTGTCTGAACAGATTTGTTGAGACCCAATGATATCCTCCAAAGTCTTTGATCCTTTGTTCCAAAGACCAATGGTAACCATGGCACACTTGAGCTCTTCCTCTTTCTTGATCATTAGTTCTTCCAAAGCAACTTGTGACATCTCGAGAGATTCAATCTTTTCTTCAAACATGGCATGGGTTTCCTGTAGCTCATTCCTCTTGTCTCACAAGTCAACAGTTTTGCACAAAGAACTTGTTGATCATCAGCTATCTTGATGGCATTGATTCTAGCCTTGGAAATCTCCTCCTTAAGTTTGACATTCTCACTTTCACATGCTTTGAGTTTCTTTGTGAGTTTGTCATTCAATTTGAATAAATTAAGAGACTCCTTATACAATTTTTCATAAGCTTGCTCAAGCTCTTCATGATCACTCTCTAAGGATTCATCATCACGAATTGTATCCATTATCACAAATCAAACAGGATCTCGTTCTAAAAAAAATATTTTTGTTTTAAACAAAATAGAACGACCCGCTCTGATACCAATTGAAAAATCTAGAAACCTCCTAGATGTTGATTTGTGATTATGTAACAATTTTAAGCAGAATATAACAATCCCAATCAAACAATCAAGAGAAAGAGACACAACGATTTTTACGTGGAAAAACCACAATTGGACACCTCCAACTGTGATTAAAAAACCACGGGCAACTGCCACAAGACAATCCACTAAGAAGATATAAAGGAATTACACAGGTATACTCTCAATTATCTAGCGAATCCACAACGCCTAATTGAACCAACCTCTATGTGCCTCTTCCAACCCCATCTTCACCACGGAATTGTCTTTCTGATGAGCCACTCCGGATTCCACCAAAGCTTCAGGCTCGAATTCTTCAGAATCCACAACTGAAGAACAACTCTCTCTTTTGTGTATAACAAACAAATCTTTGATGTACTCTCTTTAAACCATGAGTTGAATACTCAATAAAATATCAAAGAAAATAACAAAATATCCCCAGATATAAACCTTTAAGAACCACAAAGAAGATCTGGAGGAAAAATTAATGAGTAGTCTAGTTTTGGGAGAAAACCAACTACTTATAGAAAATCCAAAGTAATCCTGTTTTTGGAAGAAAACCAACTTCTTAAAGGACTCCAAAATAATCCTAGTTTTGGAAGAAAATCAACTTCTTAGAGAAATCCAAAGTAATCCTAGTTTGACCCAACATGTGAATTTAAAAAATTACAACCTTGGATTTGATCCATGGAATTTGACAACAAAGAGTCCTAACACTCTTTACTTGTACCTTTTTACATACCTACCTACCCATTATGATCTCTCTTGTTTGGCAGGTTTCAAGCTGGTATTTCATTGTATTTTCATTCATTTTCCTCTCATCCCAATCCAAACACATCCAAGAGATCCTCTCAACTGGAGGTTCGATCCAAACATGGAGCAATGAACAGAGAATGTGGATGATAAGGTCAGTCACAAGTCATCTCTATGGAAGTTTGGATGCTTTCATGAAGAGAATGGGTATGAGAGAAGCCAGTTTTCTACCAACCAATAAAGCCATTGATGATGAGCAACTCAAGAGATACCAAATGGGTAAATTCGATTTCCAAGCATCAAACATGTTGATTGTTCCAGTAGTTACCTTGGTGATTCTAAACCTAGTATCCTTGTTTGGAGGAGTTACTAGAATGGGTATCAATGGAAGTTTCAATGAGATGTTTATGCAAGTTGGTTTGTCATTTTTCATTGTATCTATGAGCTACCCTATTGTTGAAGGGATGGTGGTGAGGAAAGATAAGGGTAAGGTTCCAATTTCTGTTTCTATTTTGTCTGTTGTGATTTCCATGATTTTCTTGTTTTTGGGATCTCTTATTCTCATATATTGGTGACAAGTAGATCACGTAGTTGGATTAGAACATTTGTATTAATGTATCACGATGCTATTAAGTATTTTTATTTAAGTTCTTTTCTTCCTAAGAGGAGGAAATGAAAACTCTATTGAAATGTATTGATCATACTATTTTGTGGCCTAGAGTTGGTCTCATTGTTTTATTCTTTCTCCGAAGCCTATAACTATTCATAGCTATTACATTGACACTAAAATAGAGTTCGACCCATGTTTTATTTCTAAGCTGTGGATTGTGATTCAATATTAAAAATATATTGAATTTTTCCAATACTTTCATTTGCAAAGACTGCATATTTAATTTCTATCGATGTGTAAATCCTTTTTCTTCTTTACAGTGAAGTTGTTTGATCCATGGGGTCTCATTAATTTTCTGGTATGCACAATTTTATTGGGACGTGTATGAATCTTATATTTGTATAAGGATTTACAAAAGAAACAAAATGAAAAAGAAGAATAAGGGGTTTATTCTGTTAATATATTTTTTGTTTCTCCAATTTTATTTAGGCAGAAAAGTATTAGGCACAAATGACTCGATCGCAAATTGAACTTGGATGAAGGATAGTTTGGTAATTCTGCACTAACAATCTATAACCTTAATTATATTTATTTGTAGTTGAAGGGAAGACGATCTCTGTATCTCGCTTGTAACTCTTTGTAAACATAGTGAAACTACAATGACTGTTGATATAGTCTTAGTTTTGGAGTAAATCATGTAAATCTTATATTTTTGTGTGTGATTTATAATCTTTATATATTGGCTCTTGTCCATTTCCATGCATCACCGATCTTGATTAAGGGTTCTGCAATTCTTAACAGTTTTAAAACCCTTCACCACATGATTAGTTAGAAAGACCTGTCATGTGCTAAGCAACTAAAAGTTGAAACAAATGAGAATTTAAACAGAATATTCCACACTCAAGAGAGAGAATCCAATAGTGTGGAAACTTTTTGAGCCAAAGTGCAACCTTTCAGTGTTTATAACCCAATTAAGCATTTGCTAGTTGTATAATTGTGAAGCCTATGCAGCTCTATGTTTAAAGACCATGCATAACAACCCCATTACAATGAATCAAACCACAAAATGAGATAATGCACCTAAGGTTGTTCAATGAAATTGGAAAGTTGATGCATGCACTTAAAATAATGTCATTATCAATGTGAAACAGATACATAAATCATAACTGGATATCTTTTGTTTTTTCTAAAGGGTAGTCAATTGAAATGAAAGATCATACTCATTCATTAGCGAGGTAACAAAGTAAACTTTCATGCTAGAAATACTAACAAATATCAATAAATATTAACAAATACATTGATTAAGATACATGAATTTGATAGTTTTATTAATATCCTTAATATTATTAGAAAACTCACTTTGACATTTGGTATGGGTACCAACACTTGGGCACTTGACAAGAACGCGCACCAACATTTGGGCACTGGACACTTTTTTTGTTAGATTTATGTATACATAACAAAGTGTCAATTGCACTTGACATTGTGTCAAATCTCTGTATATCTAACATAGCTTCAATTGCACAATTGTGGTAGTGTTCCTAGTTCAGTTGAATTTAATTGGATCATGAAAGCTATAGCAAAGTTCTAATCAAACCCACTATCCCACTAATCCAAATTCAGCTTCCACATCACAATAAACTAAAATTAATTAAATCCAACTGTAACTAATCTACTATCTTTATTTATTTTTCCAAAACAACATATAGTATCCTTGGCAATTCCAATCTTTCAAATAAGCCCATTCCAACTATTCAATGAATGGACTTACAAAACAGAGCATCAGAGAGTAAAGTGTCACAACTCCAAACTACATTCATGATCTAATTCCAACTCCACTGCCTATGCTATGAATTTCATTTCCATGGAACCATCTTAAAATCAGAGGGACTGTTGTTTTGCTGTGAACTGAGAAACCCCCAATTCCATCTCCAATTCAAAGTTTCTCTTCTTCACATTCTCCAATTCCATCTTCAGATTCTCAATCACTTGCATCAACTGTAATTCTCTGCTCATTTCCACATTCTCTTCCCCATTGATCATATCAATCATGTTCATCACTTTTTGTCTCTGATCATCCAAACTCTTCTTCAGAAACATCAAACTCCCCATCATCACCTCCCTATCCACTGATCCACCACCACCACCACCAATCTCACCATCAGCCAGTTGGGTCTGTAAATTCAACTTCTCTGACTCTGCTCCCCTCTCTCGAATGATGGTTTCGCCGCCAAATCGGACTTGTTTCACAATATCATTGTCAATTTCATTGTCTTCCTTACTCACTGGAAAAACAGGGTCTAATTCAAACCCATCTTCATTGAAGTTCCACCCACTGATCCTCCTCTGTTTCACAGTCACACCACCGATTAAAAACACTTGGTCATCTTCATCATCACCACTGGCACTTCTGCAATTCATCGACTCGAGTCTCTGAAGCTTGATTTCCCTAAATCTCTGTTCAACACTAGGCAAACCCACCAAAAGATTCTTGGATAGGAAATCAGAGTTTTTACAGTTCTTGAAGAATGAATGTTTCAGCAATTTCTCAGCGGAGGGCCTTTTTGATGGGTCTTGATCGAGACACAAACCCACCATGTCCTTGAAATTCTTGGAAAACTTCTTGTTCTTGCTGTTCTTGGCCCTTTCGTAATCGGAGAATCGAAAACGCTTGGTGATCTTCATTATCAGGGACTTTGAAGGAGGGAGGTGAGACAGAGGAGGTCTTCCATGGGCTAATTCAAGAGCAGTGATTCCAAAAGACCATATGTCAGCCTTGAAACTATACCCAGTATGAGAGTGAATCACCTGTTGGAAGTAATTTGAGAGTTACTACATCAAATCGATGTGAGTGTGTAACTAACTCTTGGTTTATTTGGGCAAAAAATATTTTTCGCTAATTTTTTTTTTCTATATTTGGTGGTGGTGATGGTGGCCTCATAACGATGGTGGCCGTATAGTGATATTAATAAGAATATCGCTTACGTTTCTAAAAGTGTCCAAATATATTTGTTTTTTATTCACTTACGTTTTTCGTAAATACAAGAATATATGGAAAATATATTATACCAAATAAATACAAGAATATACCTAAAGCATAAGAAACTATGATATTATATATTGTTTTGTAATTCTAGCTATTTGAAAAACGAGAGTAGATTGAAAATTGTTTACCTCCGGTGCCATCCAATACGGTGTTCCGGCGAGATCAGTGAGCCTCCCAGACGCCGAATTGGCACCCGAATTCGACCCTTTCGCCGAATTCGATTCATAAATCGACGCGGAAACTCCGAAATCAGCGAGCTTCACGGACCCATTTGAATCAATAAGAATGTTCCCAGCCTTGATGTCTCTATGAAGATGACCTTGATTATGAAGATAAGACAGAGCATTCAAAGTTTCTCTGAGAATCACAGCAATGCAAGGCTCAGATAAACCATCTGGGAACGAAGAAGTCATGATCGATTGAAGAGAACCAGAGGACATGAAAGGCATGACTACCCAAAGACGATGATCCACCATGAATGAACAATGAGCTCTGAGAATGTTGGGATGAGAGAGAAGCGACATTGTCTTGGCTTCTAAACGAACGCTTTCGAGTTCGGTTCGAGATTGATCGAGATCGATTGATTTGATCGCTACGACAGTCGAGTTCGGAATACATATGGCTTTGTATACGATTGCACTCACTCCTCGGCCGATCTCGTCGGTGATTTTATAACAGGTTGAGTCGTGTGGGTACTGAACCTTTCTGGGTTTTTCGATTTCTTGAGCCATGGATTGATTTTCAGAGATGGGTTTGTGAGATTTCTTGATTTTGAATGGTTTTCTTGAGCAAGAAGAGAAAAGGTAGAGAGAGAAAAGGAGAGGAGAGCGATAGGGTTTAAGCGGGGTTCTTGTGAAGATTGAGAGAGAGAGGGAGAGACTGTTACGCGGTGATCTATATATGCATGTGAATTCAACTGCTTTGTGTGTGAGAGAGAGAGAGAGAGAGAGAGAGAGATATTTGGGTACGAAAATATAGGAGTTTAAAGCAAAATAGGTCTTTTCTTGGGTATGACTGATTAATTGAATGAAATCTAAAGTACACTTGTGTATAAATTCATTGAATTTTGATATAAATTTGTAGGAATTTTGGACGGGTAACAATTATTTTGGATATGATTTATAAGTTAATTTTTTTTTTATTTATTATAAAAAGAGATGTAAAAAAATAAAGATGTGATATCATACAAATAAACTTATAAACAATTTATTTTTATTGTTTTGAAAAGAGGCTTAAATTACACCTTGTCTTGTTTATATTAGTCATTTTTTAGTTTTTAATTTTTTTTTTTTCACTTTAACTCTTGTCAAATTTTTTTTTTCTTTTCAATTTACTCTAAAAACTATATTATGTTTAAAATTAGATAGGAAGTGACACATTCACAATTACATGGCATAAAAATATTTTATTATGTATAACTCACACCTCTAATATAAATTCAAACCTCAGTAGTTGTTTAAGATGTACTATATAAGTATACTTTTTGACTTTTTGGTTAAAAAAATTTAAAAAAAATGTATGCTTGGAATAACTTTTTGAATTTTTACGAAAAGATGTGTAATAAAATCAAAATGACCGTTTTACCGTTTTGACGTTTTGGATAGTTGAATTCAAAGGGCAAAATTATTTTGCACTGGTGGCTTCTCCTATAAGCTACCCTTGAATAGTATAGACTTTTTAATTTTTTTAATAATTTTTTAACTTTTTTAGTTTATTCCAAATAGGGTCTCAATATAATTATTCTTTTTTCTGTTATGTGGTAGTGGCATTTTCTGTATAGTTTTGAATATAAGTTAACCATATGAGAAACAAGAAACAATTTGAAATAATAAAATGCCAAAGTAAAAAATAATCAAATAAAATGAGAGCAAAGTGTAATTTACCTAATTTTGGATTCAATTTAGGTGTCCAAAGTAGGAGTCTCTATTTACACACCATTCTCTTATCTTAAGCGATTACTTAGTTCACACCACATTAAAAAAAAAAAACAAAACAAAACAAAAAATTCCATATTTTCTTCAATTCATATCACAAAATTCCTAAAATACCCTAATATTCATCATTCTTCCACTAACCCTAATGCTAATCATAAATCATTGTCCATTGCCGCCACTTCCATTGCCCACGCCAAAGCCTTAACCCTAATCACCGCTAGCCACCCCTTTATCCTTGTGGACAATTTTCTTGAAGTGTAAAATGGTAATTAAAAAATATTGTGAACTGAGATAGTATATAATGTGTAAATAAAAGCTCCTGTCCCAAAGTCGTGGTTGTGAAAAGAAGTTAAAGTAAAAATTATTTAAAATTTTAGAGAAATTGAAATAAAATTGTATAGACTTTGGTGGCTAAATTATTAATTTGTTTTATAAAATATCAAAATTTCATGAAAGTAATGAAACTTTTCAAAACTTTAAGCCACTAAAATGCTTGTTTCTTTTTATAAATACTGAAAATTGCATGAAAGTAGTGAAATAATTCAAAATTTTGAAAAATAAAATTATATACATTTTGGATAAAACAAAATCTAAAATTCTTTTAAAAATATTCAAAAGTTTGACAGGATTTTAGTCCCCACCCTTCATCTCCCCAGTATTATTAATAAATAAAATATCTCATATTATAATAGTAGAGATTACATTGTAAGGTTAATATGAGATTAAAGATGTTTATGCAATTCCACCAATTTTTTTTAATTGACCTATAATATCACATGATATCAATAGGAAAATGGCTTGGACCCCCAGTGGGGGTGACTATTTTTTGATTGGTGCAAAATATTTTTGTTTTTTTATTTTTTTTTTAAGCCTTCCTCTCACAGCCCCCACGTGGAGGTGGGGGTGCTGGAGGTCTCCAGCAAGGTTCATGTCAATATGAGCATTTCGTACTTGTATATGGTTGGGGTGTCCTAAGTATTTATTAGGTTTGTTTGATCGATTTGTTATTGAATAATGCAATAAAAATATACTTTTATAGAAAAGTTCAGAATGATTTTACTCATTTACATTCAGTATTTATTAACTTTGTATGGTTGATTTGTCATTTATTTTCCGTATCTATTGCAAAAATATCATTACCAAAGTGTACGATATTTTTGTTTTATTATACTTATTTGTTGTTTGGTATCAAAATTATGTATCTTTCACTTTCCTTTGTTATTTGGTTGTATGGCTTTATTGTGAAAGAGATATTTTTGTTTTATAATATTTCTTTGTTGTTTGGTATCAAAATTATGTATCTTTCACTTTCCTTTGTTATTTGGTTGTATGGCTTTATTATGAGAGAGAGAGAGAGAGAGAATACAAGACTTTTACATAGGAGAAGGAGAAGCTAATATAGTAAAACACTATATGGTAATGCACAATATTATAATATAGACATATACAGCTAACACCCACCCTTAAGCTTAAGGTGGTAATGCAGATATCAATTTGAACTTGGAAAGTAAGTCAGAAAAGCGTCCTGGAGGATGAGCCTTAGTAAAGATGTCGGTTGTCTGATCGGCAAAGGTAACAAAGATAAGACAAACAGTGCCACTAGTAACATATTGCTGTATGAAGTGACAGGTCATCTCAGCTTATCCAAGATTGATGTGTGCAAAGGTGGTGATGGTGCTAGTGATGTTGATCCTAACCCGTCGATTTCGGATGTTGGTGCTGCTAGAAAAGACGAAGTTGATAAAAGATGGTCTGTCGTTATAGACGGTCTAGAATTTTTCAATACTTTATGAAATATAATCATGAGTGTAAAGAAGAATGACGATGTCGTTGTTGATGATAAGGGAAATGTAATAAGTAAATGATAGTTTGAGTGCTTACATAAATAAAATTAATAAAATTTTCATTAATCATTACAGTGGTTACATTTACATTAACCATTCTCTCATTTTTTGGGACATCGCATTTAACCAACTACTGTCCCCATTAGTTAATATAATACAAGAAATTCCTCCTCTAATTGTGAGATCTGGTTAAAATTTAATGAATACATGGAAATCTCTCTGGCATCCAACTAGATTTTTCATTAGTTCAGTTGGGACTATCGAGTATTTGATGTTGTTTATGACATTGTAGACGGCGTCTTGATCGTAGTCTTAAAACTTATTCTCCTAGAAAAGTAGTTGTGTCATCCGAGACTTCTGGCCTAGATGGTTTTTCTTGTTCTCGAAGTCCTTTGAGGTAGAGGGAAATTGGGCGGATGGGCCACTGTTCTAGCTCCTGTTGTCAGAGAAGGAGGAGAGTTCTTCGTTAGTATGTAAATCGTGTATATTATTTTTGTGTGTCCCTAGTCTAATCCAATTGTTCTCACTATGAACGAAGAGACAACAATTTTTTACATAGCTCATATTTTACAAAATTTTGACTTACGAACAAAATATTATTTTCTGCCTAAATTTTTACTTCTTCATTAAGAAAAGGAAATGAACTAAAGTGGCTTATATATGGGGGCCTCTCTCGTCTGTAATGATCCCTTGAAAATGTTTATTAATTGGGAGTATTTTCTGATGGAATCGGTGGGACATCTTTCTTTGCACAATGCAAAGAATTGTTCCTCTGTTTCTTTTTCTACAAGAATTCCCTACCAAAGTTCATCTTTGTTTTTTGAAGGACTTTTTCCATTGGATGAAAATTGTCCTCATTCTATAAAATCGCCTCATTTTTGTATATATTGTCAACTTGCTGTTGGAGAATAGAGTTTTTCTATATATCCAATGGTTATATACAACAATCGCCTCAATTTTCAAAACTTTTTCCATTGGATGGTTATATCATTTAAGCAATTAGTCACTTAAATCAAAGTTCATCTTTGTTTGTGTTGCCTATTTGAATGAGGCTAATTCCACAAGCAATTAGTTTTCATCCACGAGCATGTTTTCCATTAGGCTAATTGCTTAAATGATATAACCATCGTAAGCAAATAAGTAAAAGGGAGAAAGACGTGGGATTGGGAAACATACACATTATTACATATTTGTCTTCGTGCAAGAGGGTGCGAATCAATGTTTGGGAGTCTGAATTAAACTAATTATTACAAAACCGAATGAATGAATAAGTAACTAACTAGCTAAGCTATAATTAACTAAACTAGCTAATCTATTACAACAAAATAAACTAACTATCTAACGAATCATTGCTACAACAATATTAATTACAATGATAATAATTATAACAATATTAAGATCATTAATTTACAATTTACAATAGAAGCATAAGGATAGCATGCTAGTAGCGGTTTCAGAAATAATTATGTCTGCCTTCCTTGGAATCTGTCCTGTTTCACTTTCAGTCATTGCCCTCTACTTTTGCAAAACACACTATCTTACCAAAACATTGATGGCCGGCCGGTCCCCAATGAAGCCCAGTTGGGCCCAAATAGGGCCGGCCGTGCCTTAATTTTATGCAAAACTCTGTTTTTGTGTTCTAAGGTGAAAACAGTGCAGACAGAATTTTCTGAGCTCTGTTTGTCCCTTTTACCCTTCTCTGTCATGGAAAGCCTCAAGAGAAGGACAAAGTGATCTCTGAAACCATTAATGAGCAATTTGCTTGCTTGATGATCTCGACCACGATTTGGACAAAAATCAATGAATGCAATGAATAACAACCACCCCTTCCCTTTATCATGGAGTAAGCTCAAAAAGAGAAGTAAAGACGCTTCAAGGATCGTCAAAACACCATGAATTGACATGTGACGACTCTTGACACAATAGACTCGGCATAACGTCCGGCCGAACCCAAGCAATATAACTCATGTTCTTTATGTTGGTTGGTCCATTTTAAGCCAAATTCATTAGTCCTTGCCATTCTTTAATCCATTTGTTTGAGGTGATGATTACGTCCTCTAAATGAGAAGCATGTCAAACGAAAAGTAATTCTCAACGTGAATAAAAGACCATGCTGTTGACAATGAACCTCCGTAGAGATTAAGCCATTAAGCATAGATCCCTAGTTCATGTTTTGAATAACCGTCAATCGGTTGAAACAACTCTCAAATGAAAGAAATGGCTGATAGGTTTATTGTTAAAATGAGGCATTTTAACATGGAAATTAATTAAAGAAAAGCTAGAACAACATGCAACAAGCTATGTATACGGACTTATGATACAACAAATGGACTAATCAAAGCTTGAACCAATTAAACAACCTAGGACAACCCTAAAACAACCCCTAACAAGAGAAAAACAGTGGCTCAAAGTGCATGAAAATAGTCCAAAAAGCTAACAACAAACAAATAAAATAAGACTAGTAAGCAAGAATAAGGAGATGTGGCTAACCCCTCCACCTTTGAAACCTCAAAGAAAGATTTTTAACCTCTTTTAAACTCTGAAAATCAATTTAGAAAGCAAAGAAAAGGGTGTAAAAAAAACAAAGGTTTGAGCTATAAGTGAAGGTGTAAGAAAGAGTGTTAACTTTCTCTACCCTTTGGTAACTATCCAAACCCAAGCTTAGACACTTGAAAAAGGATCAAAACAATACAAAAATACAAGAACTTGATAGTAAATGATAGAAACGAAAGCAAGAAAGAAAATGGTAAGCTTATACCTCTTGAAGAAGGTAAGCACTTTGTTTGTGAATCAAACTTGGTCCAAACACACTTTCAAGCTTGTATTATGATGCTCAAGGCTCAACCAAGGTTCCAAAGTTAAGGTGTGAAGGTGTGAAGGTGTATATGGTGTATGGATATAGATCAAGGGTGGTAAGCTTGTTCAAAGGTTGCTTGCACAAGAAGAAGGAGCCCTCAAGAAGGTGTATAAGCTTTTTAGAATTTGTTCAACCCTTAAAACAAAGATACAACTTCGTTTTTATAGAATTTAAGCAAAAGAGGTCATAAATATCTTCAAAAATAGACAGCTGGTGGGCTTCTGCCTAGAACAGTGTTTCTCGCTACCAAGGCACAGCCGGCTCCTAATGGGGCACGGTCGGGCCTCAATGTCATGCCCTGTCTCTCTGCTTCAGACTTAGCATAGGGTGGTACAATGTGTAAAAATGGATTTCTAAGGTATAAACAATGGGAATATAGAAGATTTAGGATTGTTTCGGAGCTTAAACATAGCCCCTTAATTGAGACCTCGAACCACGCACAACACCACTTTCATCATCGAGTATACCAGACTAAGCGCTCAAGCCTGGCAGGCAGTTAAAAATGGGGTGTCTACAAAAAGGATCTGTAAAAAATGTTATAATGAGGAGTAGACAAATGAAACTTAGATGGAGAAGAGAACATCTTGTGTTCCCAAAATACCACATAATGAGAGACACAGAGACGACGAGAAAGATGATCCCAACAATGATAACCTTTATGTTCAATCCCATATCCCAAGAAACAACACAAACATGTGCGAGGTTCTAATTTGGTACGCTTATAAGGTTGAAAAAGAACAAAACAAGTACATCCAAACACACAAAGACCGGTATAGGCAGGAGGTGTGCCATTTAGACGCTCATATGGGGTTTGATTATTGATGGTAAGGGAATGGACACTGTTGATAGTATAGGCAGCTATGAGAGCAGCTTTTCCCTAAAAAATTTCAAGACAAGAAGAAGATATTAAAATAACACAGACAGTGTCTAAGATATAGCAATGTTTGCACTCAGCACAACTATTTTGTTGGGAGGTACCAAGATAAGAATAGCGAGAAAGTGTACCATTTTGACAAAGGAAACTCAAAAAATGAGTTTCTCTATATTCCTAGGCATTATCAGCATGAAAATTTTTGATGGTGGAAGAAAATTGAGTGTTGACCATTTATGAAAAATCATAGTATATTTGGTGTAACTCAAAAAGAAATTTCATAAGAAATAGCTAGGTAAAACAAGTGAAATCATCGACAAATATGGCAAAGTATTTAGATCCCCCCAATAGTGGAATTAGGTGAAGGCCCCCAAACATTAGAGTGTATGAGATCAAAAGGTGCATGAGACATAGAGGTACTAGTATGAAATAGTAAAGCAAGTTGTTTAGCAAGTTGACAAGATAGACAGTCTACTCTATCATTTGGATCGTAAACAACCAAAAGACATATGACCTAACCGAGAATGCCATAAAACAAGAGGGGAACTAGTAGTAGTAAGAATAGCAATTTGGATAGGAGAAGTACTAGATGATAGAATGCACCAGATGGATAATGCAAACGACCATGTCTACGACCTATCCCAAGAGTCTATCTCGTCTTCGGATCCTGTACAACATAACCAATTAGAGAAAATAAAACAGTGAGGCCAAGATCACATAGTTAACCAATAGAGATAAGATTAAGTGTAAGGTTGGGGATCAGATAAGTGTAAGGGTGAGAGATATTAGAAGTGGAGATATGACCTATATGACTAACATGAATTTGAGAGCCATCAGCAGTGTGAATAAGTGGTAAATTAGAAGAATATGTAATGGAACAAAAAAGTATAGGGTCAAAGGTCATATGATTGCAACAAGCTGAATCAAAATACAAAGAATATGTATTTGGAGTGACTAAGAGAGTAGTAGAGGGTGTACCAAAGGTAGAGATAGAGGTGGAAGTGGTAGTAGAAATAACCTTTTTTCAATGGCTTCAATATCATGAAGAGTGTAGGTTGGTGAAGGTACAGAAGAGCAACCTGGAGAATCTTGAGCATGTGGCTGGCGATGAGTAGCAGTTGAGGCAAAGTAAGTCGAAGTGTGATACCGACTATCAGTCGTAGGTGGTTTAGAAGAACCATTGTGCTGAGAAAAGTTGTTTGAACGATCCATGGAGTGGGCAAAATATGACTCATAAAGAGGGTCCAGTGGTGTCGGAGTAGAACTGGATAAAATTGAGTGCATCAGTGAATCTGGAAGGTTGAAAATAATAAGAAATCAAGTTCAGTTAGCCCAAAATAGGTCAAAAAATGAGTGTACTAGCCTGAAAAGAGCCTAAACCAATTAGGAAGTACAGATGACATCAGTGTAAGATAGGGCTAACATCAACAAGTGCGCGGCGCACGTTAGCGGCAGAGGCGTGCGGTACACTATTGTGATGCCCCAAAATATAACCATAGATTCAACCGAAATATAAATAAATAACTACATAAATCAGAGTGTAACGTTTTTTCATTTTATAAAGTTAATTGTACAAAAGAGTTTAACATAAATAAATACCCTATAGGCTTACACCTTTTCAAGCCTTGGCTTGGTTACAACAAAAATGAGACTAGCTCATACAATTTAAGCCCTAAACTTTACAAAAAGTGAAACAAAATAAAGAAACTCTTGCTTCCCAAAAGTCCCATCAATGCTATTGCCTTGGTGGAGACATGGCATCATTACCTAAAAATGTTATTCCCAAATAGGGTGAGTCACAGCCCAGTAGGAACAATCTAACACAATATATGAGATTTAACAAAGGTATAAGTACAATATGCATAAACAATGTATGTGACAAAACATCCACAGTTTATATAAGGTACCAAATCCAAGTCTTAATCCATTTCCATTCAATTCATTTCAATATATGAGCCAATTTCATTATTTCTCAATAACCCAAATGAGACTACAACTCAATGGTTCTACAGTCACATCATTAATACATAACCACTTCAATCTGCCATTCTACGAAAATTTCGTCTGCGGGATCAACACCCATATATAAATTTCGAGATTTTTACCCATGATACTCTGGCCAACTTAATTATGATGGAGTCCATCCTTTTTCTCCTCTCAAACAATGGAGTCCATCCCCTTTCTCCTTCCAAACAATCAAACATATACAATGTATTTAAATACATAATCATATATGGAGTACATCCCCTTTCTCCTTCTAAACAATCATACATATACAATGTCTTTACACATGATCATATTCAATGATAACTAACCATGGATTAGTTTTAATTCACATAATCCTCTTGCAATTTCTATAACAATCATAGCTATCCTCCATCGATATCCCAATACAGTTATTTCTAAACAGATATAAAATCTTAAGACAGATAATTTGTTCAAAATTTCCAAAGATGGGGAGTATCATCTACTCAAACCCACTATTTATTTCAAAACCCGTTCAATTTCATGCTCACAACATCAATTTCATTTACTTATACAAAATAAGTATTATGATCATTTTAGGGCAAACCCCTTATTTTCTCAAGTATCAACCAAGTAGCAAAATCAATTATTTTGATCCCATGCAACATTATTTTCAAACCCCACAATCATTTATCCCTCATTTATCAAAACCCCTCTTTCCATTTTACACTCAAACCCTATGTTTATTCACATTATCCCCAAATCCCACCATTGTTACACAATGACAAATAGCTAAGTTAAAAACCATAATAAGGTGTAGAAAATCCCTACCTCAAGCTTAGAAAATCAATGGAGCAAGGAAAAAACTTCAACAATGCCGAAACCAAACTCCAATCGGATCAAAAAAAAGCTTTCAAGGTGCTCTACTCTTTTCCCAAAGACACTAAGGCTAGGAGAAAATGTAGAGAGAGAGGGTATTTTAAAGAAAGAGAGTTAAGATCTAGGTTTTTGGAAAGTTTTAGAGAGAGAGAAGAATGAAAAAGTGATATAAAATGTCACTTTTGCGATCTGATATGTGCATAGTCTGCTCGAGTGGGAGATTTGACACTCGAGCGTCAGGCACAATAAGTTGTTCCGCTCGAGAGCAAGAAAGGCCGCTCGAGCGCCAAAACACAATGAACGCTTACCGCTCGAGCGCAAGAATTTGTCGTTCGAGCGTAGAAAACACATATCCAAAAGTTTTGTAGATAACAATCCAAACTCGAGTGCCCACTCGCTCGAGCGTAGAAAACACTCTCCCAGTAGTTTTACAGACCTGCAAAGTACTAAGAGTTCGCAAAGCCCACTCGAGTGCGAGAAGTGTTGCTCGAGCGGAGGAGCAAAGATTGTAAAGCACACTCGAGCGCAAGAATGACCGCTTGAGCAGAGGAGCAAAAATCTAGACAACAAATGTTTGGAAAAACAAGTAACCAACTTGTTCCAAATGCACAACTACAATCCAAAAACGAAAATAAAGGGGAGACACAGGAAACAATACATGAATTAACATTCAAAACCATACAAACCCGAATCCGGAATACTATAAGTGGCGGGTCAAAACTAGAGTCGCTATACTGTAGTGATGGCGTTGACGTCAATGACACGCCTAGGGCTGACTTCAGCTAAAACTGTAGCGGAAGTACGCACGCGTAACAAAAGTGTGGCGTGTGATCGTCTAGCAATTGGTGCGTGGTAGCGCATAGAGAGACTAGTGGCATCTTGAATGGCGTACCAGGAAATAGATGACGCATGAGAGTGTGTCTAGACTTCTTTTGAGGTGTGGTTGGTGGCTTTGGAATCTTTTGGAAGAGACGAGTATGATGGTGGTCATATTTTTGTGATTACAACCACTAGTGAGAGAGTAAAGAAACAACCAATTAAATTAAAGGTACCAATAGCTGATAGTATAGGTGGAAAAGTCAAGGAGCAAGGTTCAGAACCAGTGCTCTGATACCATGTTATAAGAATAGAGAGAGAGAGAGAATATAACTATGTATATTTCAATGAATGAATATGAGTGAATACAAGACTCCCTTATATATGAGAAGAAGAAGCTAATAGGGATGGCAATTTGAACCCAGCTCGACGGGGACCCGACCCCTCGACCCCTCGACCCCGATTAAAACGGTTTTTTTTTTTTTTCTAAAAAATACTCCCAACGAGCCGGGAATGGTATTTGAAAATAAATTCCAGATAATTTTCGGGCCGGGGACGGTGATACATTTCCCGGCCCCGGCCTATCCTCGTCCTCGTCCCCATTTCCCCGAACTGAAATTACCATAACACCCCTTTATCCATTCATATATATAAACCCCCCTATTATACTCCTTTGATCTGGTCTGACTCTCTCTCTTCTCTCTACTCTCTCTCACTTTCTCTCTGCAGTAGGCATCGTCTCTTCCTCCGCAGTAGTACGCTGCGACGTCACCTCCTCTTCATCCTCCTCCTCACCGTCGTCGCCTCATCCTCTTCCTCCGACACATCTAAGCAGATCCCCGTAGCTCTCTCTTTCTCTATCTGTCTCCATTTCTTTTCTTTTCTTCTCTTTTGTGTGTGTGTGTGTGTGTGTACTGCCATTGATGATGTTGTGGTTGATGATGTTGATGAAAATGAAACAGGGGATTGGGAAAGAAAGCTAAATAGAGAGAGGGAGAGAAAGAGCTACAGGGATTTTTCAGGGTCGGGGAAACCTGATCCTCGTTAGGAGGTGGGGGCGGGGGTAGGGTGATGAGTTTCCCGTCGAGAATCGGGGGCGAAGATGAGAAATTTTGTACCTTCGGGGATCGGGGACAGGAGTGTAATCCTCGGCCCCATCCCAACCCGTTGCCATTCATAGAAGGTAAGTATGGTAAAACACAAAATGATAACACACAATATAATAATATAGATATATACAGCTAACAGGCTTGTTGAACTTTCTTTCCCTAGTAAAATGCTTAGTTTTTATTTTTAGTTTTATTTTTTTGAACTATATAAAATGCTTAGTTTGAATTCATGTAATATTATGAAATCATAATTTATCTCTAGCTAAAAAAAATAAAAAAATACACCCAAAGTGAAATATTACCCAGATACAAAATATTTGTCTGAACTTTCATATCATAATGTTATGGTAATGATTTTTTTTTGAAAATATAAATCACATTGAAGGATTTTTTTTGTAATTTGTTTTTATAAATGATAAACGTTGTCTGTAAATCTTCTATTTGTAAATTATTATTTAAGTGAAATATTCATTTGAATTTGACAAAACACAAATTTAAGAAATTCGGGTAGGGGTTGCCTATTCCCTTCCTGTTGGGCTATGAGTATGGGTTGCTTCCCTCTAAAAAAAGAAAAGGAAAATCTTCTCAACTTGATAAACACAATGTGAGAATTTCGGTTTTTTTTTTTCGAAAAAAAAACACTTCAAACTTAAGAGAATTATATTTTTTTTTAGTAATTCTATTAATTGCACTAAAAATTGTTGTTCTATTAAAAAATGTGCAATTCGTTGACAAGACATATAAAAATTTAGTAAAAATTTAGACTTGGACAAGACATTAAGTGCATCATTTTATTTCTCAATTAAAAAAAAAATGAAACAAAACTGTTTTGTTTCTAAAAGTGCATATATTAGGCGATATTTTTCAAAATTTTACCTATAAAAGCCTTTTTTTGGCTAGAAAATATCACTAAAGGTCGTAGGCGATCAAAGATGGCAGTTGGAGATAACAGTGTTGATAATGGAGATGAAAAAGATAAGGGAAGAACATTTTCAAAATATTAATAGATTGGAAAAAAAAAATTATAAATAAATAAATTTAGTTAATAGAGAATTGTTGGTAAGCGTCTTTGTTCAGTTATAGGCCCACTTACAGGAAGCTCCAACCCAGCTCATAGGTTGGGTGTCGCACCCCACTATAGAACAAGGATTAGCTTTATGATTGACTCAAATTTGCATTGTACAAGGATTAGCTTTAGGTGTCGGGCCCCACTCTCTCTTTCCTCCTATTAATTGTAGAAGAAAACTTCATATAACACGTTGACGAGTGCAGTTTATTAAAATAAACATTAAAAAAAAAAATCACTGAAGATGAAAAAACTAGAAAAGATTTTTATTTTTTTTTCTTTTTGTGTGAATGTTTTTTAATTTTTGAATCCTTCAAGACTATAAGAACCTGAAAATTGAAAAGTAAAATCTTTTAACTCGATTTTAAAAGGAATTGTTAGAAGATGTAGGGTGTGTTTGGTTTGTGTTTGTAGAGTAATTTTTGAGATAAAAAATATGAAAACTTATTTGGTTTGACTTTTTTTAGAAATGGTTTTAGAAAATTATTTTGGAGAGAGAGTTTTAAAAAAAGTGATTGATTTGATGTGTATGAGAGTTGGGTATACCTCCTTACTGGAGTGTGGGACCCAATGGTTTATTAAAAGAGTTTAATTTAATTTGGTATTAGTTATAATATATTTTTATATATTATAGCTAATTTTGTGGTGACCCAATTCAGTTTGGAAACAACTAAGATTTTGGTAAAAAACCCTAGATTCACAATATTTTAGGTATTGCTTTTTTGCTCAACCCGAAGTGGTCGGCGGCTGCTAAACATTGGGGCACATCAATTCAGTGGAAGAAAAAGTTTGGTCAGCTTCACTTATTTGGTTGACAAATTCGGCTGATTGGGTGAAGTTGTTTTGGGTGATTATTTTTGGGTCTTCTACAACTTTGTTCTGAAGATTTTGGTTCATCTATTTGGTGAGGTCTTTCCTCTTGTTTATTTGTGATTATTTGGAATTCACCTAAGGGTGATTTTGTGAGACCATTCGTGTCTTGTTTGTAATTGTTTGGAAACTCTTTGGTTGATAGTGGAATTGGATTTCGATCCCGTGGACGTACCTCACATTGAGGGAACCACGTAAAAATTCTTGTGTTGCCTTCGATTTAATTTTTCTGCATTAGTTTTTATTCCCATTGATTGATTTACTTGTGGGGAATCACATATTTTCCCTAACAACTGGTATCAGAGCTTACGGTTTATTTGGGTTTATTTATTTGTGTAAATCAATGGTGGGGAATGTGGATCGTATGTCTAGCTTCAATGGAAACAATTGGGTAACTTGGAAAACTAAAATGGAGGACCTATTATCTTGTAAAGATTTGTATGGGCCTATTGAGGGTGATAGTGGCAAACCCGAAGGTATGAAAGATGATGAATGGAAGGGGCTTAATCGAAAAGCCGTTGGTGTTATCTGTCAATGGATTGATGACAGTGTGTTTCATCATGTTGCTACTGAAACTTCGGCACATGATTTATGAAAAAAATTAGAGGGATTTTATGATAGAAAATCAGCCACAAATAAAGCTTTTATGTTTTGTAAGTTGGTTAATTTAAAATATAAAGATGGCAGCCCTATACTGGAACATCTGAATGAAATAAAGAGTATTGTTAACCAACTTGCTTCTATGAAAGTTATTTTTGATGATGAGTTGCAGGCTTTGATGCTACTTAGTTCTTTGCCCAAAAGTTAGAAGACTTTGGTTGTGACAGTTAGTAATTCGGCACCAGATGGAGTTGTCACAATGGGCCAAGTCACTAGTAGCTTGTTGAATGAAGAAACTAGAAGAAAATCAGCAGGTTCCTCTCATTTGGAAGCATTTGTTGTGAGAGGCCGAAGCAAAACAAGGGGGAGGAGTAAGACTCCTCATGGTCGTGATCAAAGCCGTGACAAATCAAAAGATGGTTCTTTTTCAAAGAAAGACATTGAGTGCTATTATTGCTATGAGAAAGGGCACATGAAGCGAGAATGCCGAAAGCTCAAGAATAAGGAGAAAAGGCGTGACAAAAGTGTGGATAAGAAACAAGAAGACACAACAGCAGTTACTACCGATGATCTCATGGTCGTTTGTGAAGATGATTGTATCAATTTTGTGGGCCAAGAGAGCAATTGGGTGATTGATTCCGGTGCTTTTTTTCATGTGACTTCTCAAGTTGATTTCTTCACTACCTACACCAAATGAGATTATGGTTCTATTCGAATGGGTAATGAAGGTTTGTCCAAGATTATTGGCATAGGTGATGTTTGCTTGGAAACAAATTTGGGCTGCAAGTTGTTGCTTAAAGATGTGAGGCATGTTCCCAACATTCGCCTCAATTTGATCTCTACTAGGAAGCTAGATGATGAAGGCTTCAACAACAAATTTGGTGATGGAATATGGAAGCTCACAAAGGGTTCTTTGGTGGTGGCCAAGTGCAAGAAGACTCATACACTTTATTCAATGCAAGGAAAAATTTGTAAAGGTATTGTCAATGCACTTGAAAATGATACTTCTACCGAATTGTGGTACAAGCGGCTTGGCCATATGAATGAAAAGGGGCTACAAGTTTTGTTTAAGAAAGAGCTTCTACCCGGTTTGAAAGGTACACATCTTAAAATTTGTGTTCATTGTTTGGCGGGTAAACAACATAGAGTTTCTTTTCATAAAAATGTTGCTTCTAAAAAGGAAAATGTTTTGGAGTTGATTCATTCGGATGTTTGTGGTCCTTTAAAAGTTAGAACACATGGTGGTGCACTTTATTTTGTTACTTTCATTGATGATTATTCAAGGAAAGTTTGGATTTTTCTACTAAAAACTAAAGATCAAGTTCTAGAAGTATTTAAGCATTTTTAGGCCATGGTTGAAAGAGAAACAGGGCAGAAATTGAAGTGCATCCGATCAGACAATGGTAGTGAATACATTGGGCCATTTGATGAGTATTGTTGCAGCCAAGGTATTCAGTACCAAAAGACAGTTAAGAAGACTCCTCAACAAAATGGCGTTGCCGAGAGGATGAACCGCACCATTGTGGAAAGAACAAAGTATTTGCTTTCACAAGCTAAATTGCCAAGATCCTTTTGGGGTGAAGCATTGAGGACAGCGGTTGACGTGATCAATTTGTCTCCTTGCTATTCTTTGAATGGTGATGTTCTTGAAAGAATTTGAACTGGTAAAGATGTATTTTATGAGCACTTGAGAGTGTTTGGTTGCCAAGCTTTTGTTCATATTCCAAAGGATGAGAGGTCCAAGCTTGATAGTAAGTCAAGACAATGCATTTTTCTTGGCTATGGGCATGATGAATTCGGGTATAGATTGTGGGATCCGGTCGACAAGAAAATCATTCGAAGCCGTGATGTTGTGTTTCTTGAAGACCAAACAATTGAAGACTTTGGCAACGGTGATCAACTGGAACCAAAAACTAGTGATCTCATTAACATGGATCCATCTCCTTCATCTTCAGTTGATGATGAAAATGGGGGAGATGTGCAGCCACCTATCGAAGATGTGGAGGATGATGCTAATTCTAATGAAGTTGAGCCAGAAATTGAGGAAGAGCATCCAACTCAAGAACCGCCACCACAACTTGAGTTGAGGAAATCTACAAGAGACCGACAACCTTCAAGAAAGTATCCTCCGAATGAATTTGTGTTGATTTCTGATCAAGGGGAGCTGGAGAGCTACCAAGAAGCAATTGAGCATGCGAAGAAAGATGATTGGAAAAAGGCCATGGAAAAGGAGATGAACTCCTTACTTGAAAATCACACTTATGATTTAGTGAAGTTGTCTAAGGGGAGGAAAATTATGAAAAATAAGTGGATTTTCAAATTGAAGAATGATAGCAAGAATCTGATGTACAAAGCACGTCTTGTTGTGAAAGGTTTTGGGCAAAAGAAAGGTATTGATTTTGATGAAATCTTCTCGCCAGTTGTGAAGATATCTTCTATTCGGGTTGTACTTGGCATGGCTGCAAGTATGAACCTTGAAGTTGAGTAACTTGATGTGAAAACCGCATTTCTTCACGGTGATCTTGAAGAAGAAATTTATATGGAGCAGCCAGAAGGTTTTGTAAAGAAAGGGAAAGAGAAATTTGTTTGCAAATTGAAGAAAAGTTTGTATGGTCTCAAGCAAGCCCCGCGGCAATGGTACAAAAAATTTGACTCTTTCATGATGAATAATGGTTTTTATAAAACCACTTCGGACCATTGTGTGTTTGTGAAAAATTTCTCGGATGGCAAATTTATTATTCTTTTGCTTTATGTTGATGATATGTTAATTGTGGGTCAAGATTCTACCATGATTAACAAGTTGAAATTAGAGTTGAGTAAATCTTTTGCTATGAAAGATTTGGGATCGGCAAAGCAAATACTTGGTATGAAAATTATTCGTGCTCGCAAAGAGAGGCTGATTTGGTTGTCTCAAGAAAGCTACATTGAGAAAGTTCTTGAGAGGTTCAACATGAATAAAGCAAAGCCGGTTGGTTGTCCATTTGCGGGTCACTTCAAGCTTAGTTCGAATCAATGTCCCACAAGTGAGAAAGATAAAGAATAAATGTTGAAAGTTCTTTATGCTTCAGCAGTTAGTTCTTTGATGTACGCCATGGTTTGTACAAGGCCGGATATTGCTCACGCCGTTGGTATAGTGAGTCGTTTTCTCTCTAATCCGGGTAAAGAACATTGGGCAGCGGTAAAATAGATTCTAAGGTATCTTCGAGGGACTTCGAAGGTGTGTTTGTGTTTTGGAGATGGTAAGCTGATACTTGATGGATTCACGGATTCTGACATGGCTGGTGATGTTGATTCTAAGAAATTTACTTCGGGGTATTTGATGACTTTTGCAGGGGGAGCTGTGGCATGGCAATCTAAATTACAAAAATGTGTTGCTCTCTCAACTACCGAAACTGAATTTATTGCCATTACAGAAGCTTGCAAAGAAGAGTTATGGTTGAAGAAATTTTTGTAAGAGTTAGGTTTGAAGCAAGAAAAGTATGTGCTTTATTGTGATAGTCAAAGTGCTATTCACTTGAGTAAAAATTCTACTTTTTATTCGAGATCGAAACACATTGATGTGAGATACCACTGGATTCGTGATGTGTTAGATTCGAAGTTGTTGCAACTCGAAAAGGTTCACACGGATGATAACATTTCGGATATGTTGACAAAGACTTTGTCGAGGGACAAACATTTGAAATGTCGAACTTTGGCGGGTATGGTTGATGTCTCCACCTAAGTCGGTAGGGGGAGAATTGTTGGGTATACCTCCTTATTAGAGTGTGGAACCCAATGGTTTGTTAAAAGAGTTTAATTTAATTTGGTATTAGTTATAATATATTTTTATATATTATATCTAATTTTGTGGTGACCCAATTCAGTTTGGAAACAACTAAGGTTTTGGTAAAAAACCCTAGATTCACAATATTTTAGGTATTGCTTTTTTGCTTAACCCAAAGTGGTCAGCGGCTGCTAAACATTGGGGCATATCAATTCAGTGGAAGAAAAAGTTTGGGTCAGCTTCACTTATTTGGTTGACAAATTCGCCTGATTGGGTGAAGTTGTTTTGGGTGATTATTTTTGGGTCTTCTACAACTTTGTTCTGAAGATTTTGGTTCATCTATTTGGTAAGGTCTTTCATCTTGTTTATTTGTGATTATTTAGAATTCACCTAAGGGTGGTTTTGTGAGACCATTCGCGTCTTGTTTGTAATCGTTTGGAAACTCTTTGGTTGATAGTAGAATCGGATTTCGATCCCGTGGACGTACCTCACATTGAGGAAACCACGTAAAAATTCTTGTGTTGCCTTTGATTTAATTTTTCCGCATTAGTTTTTATTCTCATTGATTGATTTACTTATGGGGAATCACATATTTTCCTTAACAAGAGAGAGTTATTTTAGAAAGTAGGTAACCAAACAAAATTTTGAGATTTTTTTTGAAAAAATTTGTTTGATAAGGGTTGGTTTGGAATGTTCTAAAAAAGTGCACTTTTTGACTTATTGATTTATATGGGTTGGGTTTGGGTTAGGTTTGATGTGATGTGTTAGAGAGGTGATACGATTTAAATAAGATGATGTGACTTAAATAGGATAGTGACTTTTTGACTTTTTGTATTATTTAGTAGATGCCAAACTTGACCTTAATTACTCTTAAAAATTTGTTTATAGAGAATTTTTCTGAAAAGTCAACAACTTCTCCTTCAAGTTATTTTAGGACGTCAGTCAAGTAGCTCCACAATATATGTGGGATGAGAGAATTATACATATATATAAAATTAACAATAATGTTTGGTGGTCTGAATTTTTATGGTTCGAATGGCTTGTCATACGGGCCACATAAATTCGAACTATTGAATATTTTTTTTAAAAGACACCCTTGCCGGTTAAAAAAAAAAAGTCTCATATCTGAATATTGGACATACACACGTTCAAAAAAAAAAAAAAAAAATTATATTTGACATACACAAATTTTTTTTAAAAAAATATTTATATTCACCTAATGAGAGAACATCCAACAACTACTTAGTATATATGGGATGCAAGAATTATATATACTTAAAAAATTAATCGGGGCGAAATATGGAGACACCCTTGTGAGCCAAAAAAAAATCTCATATATGAATAATTGAAATACACAATTTTCTTTTAAAAATATTTATATTCACCTAATGAGAAAACATCCAAACAAAAATTTCATAACAATGAAATCCACCGTACAAGCTAAATAACTAGTTTAATTTCTTCTTTCTCAAAAGGGCATAAAAATAAAAACATAAATTAACTTGTTACTTTATTTCTTGTGTCATTTTAGTTTATGTATCATCAATTAATTCGATTTTAACCCTGAATTTATAGTTTTGTCTCAATTTAGTCCAATTGATTACAACTCTTAGCATTTTTATGGAAACAACACACATGAGTGTCACATACTAAATTTTTAAGGAAAAATTTATGAACTTACTCAACTCAGTTAATTAATCTCAACTAGTTTAGTGATAGTTTTCCTTAAAAAAAACACTAACGATATTATTAATTAGACCAAATTGAAACAAAATCTAAAATTAAAGGTTCAAATTGAGCCAATTGAAAGTGTAGGGACCAAAATGACACAAGAAGTAAAACATATGGACCACCATTGTAATTTGCCCAAAATAAAAATAGTGGCACCATACAACATGTTAAGATGCCAACCATAAGGATAATTCTATTTCCACATAACAATTCTTGTTAGTTCACACGCTTAATGAAATTTTTTCTTAATACAATTTTGTCTTGGTAAAAATACCATAATAAATTTATCTTCTTACATTCAAACCTTAAATCTAAAACACCACAACCATCATCTATCACTAATGGCACCTCTCTCATCCGCATCCCCTCCCGTCATTTTCCCTCTCCACTTGCTATTACTATCCGCCGTGAATCTTACACTCTCATAAGTCCCCACTGCGAATCATCCACTTTCAAGATTGATTGTAGAGGTCTAGAGTGGAAGGAGATGAACTGGGAGTGGCAGTGGTGGCGGTGGTGGTGGTGGTGGTGGTGATGAAGGGTTGAAAGCGGCAATAACAACAACAAATGAGGGGTGTGTGAATGGATGAAAAATTAAGTTCTGTTTAGTTTGGTTTTAGAATACGTTTTAGAAAAAATTAAAAACTAATTTGATAATAAGCATAATAAATAAATAAATAAACTCATTATTTTCATATAATTTTATCTTTTTAGGTGGCAAAAAAAGTTATTTTTTTATATTTATTTTTGTCAAACTAATATACACATATATATTCGTAAAAAATTCAAAAAATTAATTCACAAATTGAAACCAAACATAACCTTAGAGTTTTAAAATTGAAGATGAGGGTATTATTGAAATAAAAAGATGTGTAATGAGAATTTTATTTTTTTGATGTGTGTATTGAGAATATGTTTATTAAATATATGTACAGACGGGAATTAGTATGTGAAAATAGAATTACTCCCACCATAAATATATTACTTTTTTTTTTAACGAACTGCACAATGGTTGGGCCCATGTCTGTATCCTGGGTGGGCTGGCCCAGTCCGAATGAGGTTGGGCCTAGGTCTAAGTTTGAAGCTTGACTCGTTGACTCATAAAAGGTAGCCTGTTGGGTCGACTCACAAGGTTGTAAAAAAAATAAATTTTTTTAATAAAAAAATAAACTTTAAATCTTTACTCGTTGGGTTAAACCTGTGAACCCAGGCATTGGCTTGTTAGAGGTGGTATGTTAGCTCGTCCATGAGCCCAGATCGTGAGCTTATCTAGGCCAAGTCCATTGAATATGGGTTACACCTAATTTTTTGGGTCACAGGTTGGCCTAGCCTGAGTCTATCAGAAGAAAGCCCACATACAGGCTTTCGCATCATTTTACAACCCGACCCGGCCCAATTCCGACCAATAGTATAGTCTTCTCCTCATGCTACTTAACTCCTCACTCCAAGACTTTTTTATTTTTTATTTTTTTTTTAATGGTTGAGGATATTTTAATTTTGACGTACACTTGTTAATAATTTTGATATTATTATTGGTCAAATTCTTATGGTCAATTATTCGTTTGACATGAAAAAATAAGAAGTTAAAAATAATGTATTTTTATATTAAAATTTTCAAATTCTTTTTTAAGATTACTTTAAAAAAAATTTACTCTAGAATATTCCTGTTTGGTATAGGTGGAAAATATACGATAAATTATATTTGTTTGTATGATAGTATAATGATATTAGTTGGTTGAGATTAAATTTATGAATTTATATAAAAGTCTTTAATTTATAAAAAATAACTTTGTTATCTATACTATTATATTCATTGAGCTCGTATTTTAATTCTTGAAGTTTTTGCCATGTGGCATTTATATAATAATAATAATAATAATAAAATTATTCTACCATAACTTCCTACTAAGGCATCGTTTGGGAAGGAGAAGCCAGGCTGAAATAGCCACATGCGGACAAAAGTGGCTTTTCTAGCCACATGAGGACAAAAACAAATGATGGTCTTGGCAACAACAAATGTCAAAGTAGATTTACGAGACTACCCCCATGAAAGAGAGGCATGCGTCAGCACCCAGAAAAAGTTAAAAAAAAAAAAAACATTTTCCGATTAAAAGAGGGGCATGCGTCAGCACCCACAAAATTTAAATTTTTTTTGTTTTTTGTTCAAATATTTTGTAAAAATAAATTCAAACTCTATTTTATAAAAATAAATTCAAACTCTATTTCATAAAAATAGTTTTAAATATTGTTATATATTTGGTTATGATTTCAGTGTAGACTTCTGAAAGTAGTATGGAATTTCAAGTTATGTGTTTGGTTATGAGTTTTAAAAATAATTTATTAATTGAGTTTTATTTTATGTGTTTAGTTACGCTTTGAGTGTAGAGTTGTTTTTAAATTTAAAATATTAACATAAAAAATTATTAAATTTTTTTGAATATTTAAATTATTTAAATTTTTTTGTTAAAATAATTTTTTGAATATTTAAATTATTTAAATTTTTACGCTTTAAATTTTTTGAATATTTATTTTAAATTTTTACTTATTAATTTTTTTAGATTATTTACATTATTTAAACATTTAAAATAAAATTAAAAGTAAAATTAAAATTAAAATTAAATTATTTAAAGTACACATGACAATAAAATAAAAGGGTGATGCACCAATAAATCCCAATTTACTAACTTATACACTGAACAGTCCCAAATGTTTTCTTGTAAACCGAATAGTCCCATTAAATGTAAAATGACAAATCAGGCCGTAAACGTTGTGTACGCTACTTGCAAGAGTGATGGGCAATTTTAGTAATGCAGTAATGTAGAATTACGGATATAGACAATCATTAAAAAAATAAAAATAAAAATAAAAAAAAAATAGCAGAAAAAGAACATCAAACATCATAAAAAAAACATAAAAATATCACTAAAAACCAAACAACAACATCACCATCAACAACATCACCAACATCACTAAAAAAACATCATCGAAAATCACCATCAACAACAACATCAACAACATCACCATCAATAACATCAACAATATCACCATCACCAACATCATTAAAAAAACATCATCGAAAATCATCAATATCATAAAAACATCATCAAACATCATCAACTACATCACCAACATCACTAAAAAAACTTCATCAAAAAACATCATAAAAATATTATCAAACATCAATAACATCAAACATCAACAAAACATCATCAAAAAAACATCAACAACATCAAACTTTAAAAAAATATCATCAAACATCAAACATCACCAACATTAATCATCAATATATGAATATCAAACATTCCGATTTATCAAATTTTTATAGGGTTTTTGTGTGAAATATAATCATCAACATGTGAACCCTATAATCATCAACATGTGAACATCAAACCCTCATCCTGAAGACTATCGCACCCTCATCCGCTCCTCCAACCGCGAGATCCAGATCCACCACCACCGCCAGATCTGAGTTTCACCTCCGTCGAAGTCGCCGCCGTCGACGACCGAAGATGAAGAATCGCAGTCTCTACGGCAATCGTCCGGCAAGATCGGCAGCGTCTGGGGATATCTCTCTCTCTCTCTGCGTCGCTCCTCCGCCGCTACTCCTCCGCCCTTCTCCGTTGCTCCAATCGCACCCTCATCCGCTCCTCCAACCGCGAGATCCAGATCCACAACATAAATCTTCTATCCACAACTCACCTTTCCACAAAACCCTTTTGCAGAGTTCTTGGTCTAAAAACAGAGAAGAAGAGCAATTATAATGGTGACAAAGATCGGACAAAGATCGGCTTATAATTATATCGATTTTGCAGAACAGTGTGATGGATTAGTGGGTGTGTTGCATATATAGAGAGAGAGAAAGAGAGAGTAATGTTCTACTCTACAAAGACGCAAATCTCTATAAAAATATATGTTGATATTTGATGTGTATGTTGATGTTTGTGGAATGTTTGTTTGTTTAGTGATGTATAATGTATATATTGATGTTTGATGTATATTTTTTTTAGTGATGTTTGATGTATATGTTTATATGATGTTGCAGATTTTTAGGAAACAAACATTCTATAAAAGGGGTATTATTGTAATCTGCAAAATAGTCAAAATTAAATAAATAGCATTACCAACTACAATCCAAAAACCAAAATAAACGGGAGACAAGGGAAATAATACATGAATTAACATTCAAAACCATACAAACTCGAATCCGGAATACTGCAAGTAACGGGTCAAAACTAGAGTCGCTATACTATAGTGATGGCGTTGACGTCAACGACACGCCTAGGGCTGACTTCAGCTAAAACTGTAGCGGAAGTACGCACGCGTGACAGAAGTGTGGCGTGTGATCGTCTAGCAACCGGTGCGTGGTAGCGCGTAGAGAGACTAGTGGCATCTTGAATGGCGTGCTTGGAAATAGATGGCGCATGAGAGCGTGTCTGGACTTCTTTTGAGGTGTGGTTGGTGGCTTTGGAATCTTTTGGAAGAGACGAATATAACGGTGGTCATATTTTTGTGATTACGACCACTAGTGAGAGAGTAGAGAAACAACCAATTAAATTAAAGGTACGAATAGCTGATAGTATTGGTGGGAGAGTCAAGGAGCAAGGTTCAGAACCGGTGCTCTGATACCATGTTATAAGAATAGAGAGAGAGAGAGAGAGAGAGAGAGAGAGAGAGAGAGAGAGAATATAACTATGTATATTTCAATGAATGAATATGAGTGAATACAAGACTCCCTTATATATGAGAAGAAGAAACTAATAGGGATGGCAATTTGAACTTGGCTCGACGGGGACCTGACCCTCGACCCTGATTAAAACGGTTTTTTTTTTTCCAAAAAATACTTCTAACAGGCCGGGAATGGTATTTGAAAATAAATTCCAGATAATTTTCGGGCCGGGGATGGTGATACATTTCCCGGCCCCGGCCTGTCCCCGTCCTCGTCTCTATTTCCCCGAACTAAAATTACCATAACACCCCTTTATCGATTCATATATATAAACCCCCCTATTATACCCCTTTGATCTGGTCTGACTCTCTCTCTTCTCTCTACTCTCTCTCACTTTCTCTCTTCTCTCTGTAGTAGGCATCGTCTCTTCTTCCACGGTAGTACGCTGCGACGTCACCTCCTCCTCATCCTCCTCCTCCGGCAGATCTAAGCAGATCTCCGTAGCTTTCTCTTTCTCTATCTGTCTCCATTTCTTTTTTTTTTTTTTTTTTGTGTGTGTGTGTGTGTGTACTGCCGTTGATGATATTGTTGTTGATAATGTTGATGAAAATGAAACAGGGGATTGGGAAAGAAAGCTAAACAGAGAGAGGGAGAGAGAGAGCTACAGGGATTTTTCGGGGTCGGGGAAACCCGATCCTCGTTAGGGGGTGGAGGTGGGAGCGGGGGTAGGGTGATGAGTTTCCTGCCGAGAATCGGGGGGCAGAGATGGGAAATTTTTTACCTTCGGGGATCGGGGACGGGAGTGTGATCCTCGGTCCCATCCCAACCTGTTGCCATTCATAGAAGGTAAGTATGGTAAAACACAAAATGATAACACACAATATAATAATATAGATATATACAGCTAACAGGCTTGTTGAACTTTCTTCCCCTAGTAAAATGCTTAGTTTTTATTTTTATTTTTATTTTTTTGAACTATATAAAATGCTTAGTTTGAAGTCATGTAATATTATGAAATCATAATTTATCTCTAGCTAAAAAAAATTAAAAAATAAAATAAAAAAATACACCCAAAGTGAAATATTACCCAGAAACAAAATATTTGTCTGAACTTTCATATCATAATGTTATGGTAATGATTTTTTTTTGAAAATATAAATCACATTGAAGGATTTTGTTTTTAATTTTTTTTATAAATGATAAACGTTGTCTGTAAATCTTCTATTTGTAAATTATTATTTAAGTGAAATATTCATTTGAATTTGACAAAACACAAATTTAAGAAATTCGGGTAGGGGTTGCCTATTCCCTTCCTGTTGGGCTATGAGTATGGGTTGCTTCCCTAAAAAAAAAAAAAAAAAAGGGAAAATCTTCTCAACTTGATAAACACAATGTGAGAATTTGGGTTTTTTTTTTTTTTGAAAAAAAAACACTTCAAACTTAAGAGAATTATATTTTTTAGTAATTCTATTAATTGCACTAAAAATTGTTGTTCTATTAAAAAGTGTGCAATTCATAGACAAGACATGTCACAATTTAGACTTGGACAAGACATTAAGTGCGTCATTTTATTTCTCAATTTAAAAAAAAAAATTTTGAAACAAAACTGTTTTGTTTCTAAAAGTGCATATATTAGGTGATATTTTTCAAAATTTTAGCTATAAAAGTCTTTTTTTGGCCAAAAAATATTACTAAGGGGTTGTTTGGGATGTTCTAAATAAGTGCACTTCTTGACTTTTTATGAAATATGGATTGGGTTTGAAGTGATGTGGTAGAGAGGTGATGTGATTTAAATAAGATGATGTGACTTAAATAGGATAGTGACTTTTTAATTTTTTTTTTTGAAGATACCAAACTTTTAGTCTAAAGGTCGTAGGTGATCAAAGATGGCAGTTGGAGATAGCAGTGTTGATAATGTAGATGAAAAAGATAAGGGAAGAACATTTTCAAAATATTAATAGATTGAAAAAAATATATATATAAATAAATAAATTTAGTTAATAGAGAATTGTTGGTAAGTGTCTTTGTTCAGTTATAGGCCCACTTACAAGAAGCTCCAACCCAGCTCATAGGTTGGGTGTCGCACCCCACTCTAGAACAAGGATTAGCTATATGATTGACTCAAATTTGCATTGTCCAACTCTCTCTTTCCTATATTTATCCTCCTATTATTGTAGAAGAAAACTTCATATAACACGTTAACGAATACAGTTTATTAAAATAAACATTAAAAAAAATCACTGAAGAAGAAAAAGCTAGAAAAGATTTTTAATTTTTTTCTTTTTTGTAAATGTTTTTAACTTTTAAATCCTTCAAGACTATAAGAACCTGAAAACTGAAAAGTAAAAATTTTTAACTCAAATTTAAAAGGAATTGTTAGAAGATGAATGTTTTGGTTGCTGCAAAGTCAACAACTTCCCCTTCAAGTTACTTTAGGACTTCTTTTTTGGGTGAATACTTTAGGACTTCAGTCTAGTAGCTCCATAATATATATGGGATGAGAGAATTATGTATTTATAAAATAAATAATAATGTTTGGTAGTTTGAATTTGTATGGTTTGAATGGCTCGAATGTATCAAAACGACGTCGACGGCATTTTGATACATTCGAGCCATTCGGACCACACAAATTCGAGTTACCAAATATTTTTTTAAAATTAATTGGGCTGAAAATAAAGACAACCTTGTGAGTTAAAAAAAAAAGAAAAGAAGAAAGTCTCATACTTGAATATTGGACATACGCAAATAAATAAATAAATAAATAAAAATATTTATATTCACCTAATGAGAACATCCAACAATTACTTAATATATATGGGATGTGAGAATTATATATACTTAAAAAATTAATCGGGGCGAAATATGGAGACACCCTTGTGAGCCAAAAAAAAATCTCATATATGAATAATGGAAATACACAATTTTCTTTTAAAAATATTTATATTCACCTAATGAGAAAACATCCAAACAAAGACTTCATAAGGATGAAATCCACCGTACAAGCTAAATAACTAGTTTAATTTCTTCTTTCTCAAAAGGGCATAAAAATAAAAAGATAAATTAACTCATTACTTTATTTCTTGTGTCATTTTAGTTTATGTATTATCAATTAATTCGATTTTGATCATGAATTTATAGTTTTGTCTCAATTTAGTCCAATTGATTACAATTCTTAGCATTTTTATGGAAACAACACACATTAAGTGTCACGTATTATATTTGTAAGGGAAAAATTATAAACTTACTCAACTCAGTTAATTAATCTCGACCAATTTAGTGATAATTTTCCTTCAAAAAACACTAACGACATTATTAATTAAACCAAATTGAAACAAAATCTAAAATTAAAGGTTTAAATTGAGCCAATTGAAAATATAGGGACCAAAATAATACAAGGAATAAAACATATGGACCACCATTGTAATTTGCCCAAAATAAAAATAGTGGCACCATACAACATGTTAAGATGCCAACCATAAGGATAATTCTATTTCCACACACCAATTCTTGTCAGTTCACACGCTTAATGAAATTTTTTTTTAATACAATTTTGTCTTGGAAAAAATACCATAATAAATTTATCTTCTTACACTCAAACCTTAAATCTAAAACACCACAACCATCCTCTATCACTAGCGCGACATCTCTCATCCGCCATCCCCTTCCGTTCTTTTCCCTCTCCGCTTGCTACTACTATCCGCCATGAATCTTACACTCTCATAAGCCCCCGCTTCGAATCATCCACTTTCAAGATTGATTGTAGAGGTTTAAGGTGGAAGGAAATGAACTGGGAGTAGCAGTGGTGGTGGTGGTGGTGGTGATGGAGGATTGAAAGCAGCAGCAACAACAACAACAACAACAATAAATGAGGGGTGTGTGAATGGATGAAAAATTAAGTTCTGTTTAGTTTGGTTTTAGAATATGTTTTAGAAAAAATTAAAAACTAATTTAATAATAAGCATAATAAATAAATAAATAAATAAAGTCATTTTTTCATATGATTTTATCTTTTTAGGTGGCAAAAAAAATTTATTTTTTTATATTTATTTTTTCAAACTAATATACACATACATATTCGTAAAAAATTCAAAAAAATTAATTCACGAATTGAAACCAAACATAGCCTAAAATTGAAGATGAGAGTATTATTAAAATAAAAAGATGTGTAATGAGAATTCTATTTTTTTTGATGTGTATATTGAAAACATGTTTATTAAATATACCTACCGAAGGGAATTAACGTGTGAAAATAGAATTACTCCCACCATAAATTACTTTTATTTTTAACGAACTGCACAAGGGTGTAAGCCATGTGTCATCATTTAGTTTAAAGGCCCATGTCTGTATCTTGGGTGGGCTGGCCTAGTCCGAATGAGGTTGGGCCTAGGTCTAAATTTGAAGCTTGACTCGTTGACTAGTATGGTCTTCTCCTCATGCTAGTTAACTCTTCACTCCAAGACTTTTTTTTTTTGGTTGAGGATACTTGAATTTTGACGTACACTTATTAATAATTTTGATATTGTTATTGGTCAAATTCTTATGGTCAATTGTTCGTTTGACATGAAAAATAAGAAGTTAAAAAAAATTTATTCTAGAATATTCCTGTTTGGTATAGGTGCGAAATATAAGATAAATTATATTTGTTTGTATAATAATATAATAATATTAGTTGGTTGAGATTAATTTATGAATTTATATAAAAGTCTCTAAGTTATAAAAAATAACTTTGTTATTTATACTATCTATAATATTATATTCAATGAGCTCCTATTTTAGTTTTTTGAAGTTTTTGCCATGTGACATTTACATAATAATAATAATAAATTATTCTACAATAACTTCCCACTAAATCACATTGTCCAAATAACTAATCTGTAATAACTTCTTCTCTTCTCTAATAACTGACTTTTATTATTTTTCTTTTTTACTTTTTGCTTTCTTCCTTTCTTTCTATAATGGTTTTCTCTTTTAAAGAAAGTACAAAAATGTTTCATTCAATTATGACAAAGAAAATACAAACCAATAAAAAACTATCGTTATTTCTCTTTAATGATAAGTGATCTAAGAGTTCTCAATTTTTAATGTTAGGTATCATGAAAAAAATATTATGAAAATGATCATAAAAGATTTTCCACCGTTAGATTACACATATAAAATAATATTACACACTAATCAAAAGATGAAAACTCTTCATGAAACATTTCATGATATTTTTTTTATAATTCCTAGTAATATTCCTTTTATATTCTCAATAACTAAATTTTTTTTGTCTATTTCTTTATTTGTTTTTGTTTATAAATTTTGTTTTGTTCTTTTTTTCTTCCCCTCCTTTTACAATCATTTTGCTGCAATAAATTTTTTTTTTTTTTTTTAAATTTTTCAAAGAAGGCAATTGAGTTTGTTAAAGATGCTCAAACGGATTGAAAAAAAACATAAAATTGAGAAAGGAAGAGATGTAATAGAAGAAGAACAATTATTAGGTTTAGAGATTAAAAGAGAGGTCTTTTGGGGCCAAAATTCGAAGGTTTTGAATGAGTTTGCAGGGGAAGTATAAAAGCAAAGTGTAAACCCATACAAGAGTTAACCATTTGATGAGTCATTATGCATAATTTATATTTATAGAATTCCTATTCCTATTTTTTTTCCAGATTGTTTTACACAAATTTATACATTTTTTTTTTTTTAAAGGTTGTCTTACAACTTATATACACATTTTCTTTTCCAAATTGTTTTACAACTTTGTGTTGTTCAGAAGAAATAATGTGATATCCCTGTTTCGTAATATGTTAATTGGTCCTTAATATGAGTATGACTATGTGTTTAATATGATTTTGTGTGTCATTATGTGAAAATATGTGGTTTTGAATTTCTATCTGTTCACCATAGAAATATCTGTTTGATTTTCTGCTTTGGAAATTAAATTGAAGGCCTTATCGGCCACAGAACCCGAAATTGATTGCGCCATTGTGATTAGCGTGATTTTTAGAGCCTACGGTGAAATTTAATTGGAAATTGATTCGGATCAGATTAAATTGATGAATCAGTGCCTAATTACTTTATTATTATTATATTGGAATTAGTGGAATTGGTTGTAATAGAGCACTACACCCTCAATTCTCTCTTTAGCCTCATTTGGCTGATTTTGAACTCAAAGAAGAGAGAGAGCCGGCTATAGAGAGAGAGAGAGAGGGAGAGAATTGTGTAATCTTGGCTCAAGGTTTGGGGAATTTGAAGATTAAACTCAAGAATTTGCTATAGTTTGAAAGATTGAGCTCCTAGGTAAGGGAATTCATGAGTTTAATGTTGTAATTTGTGAATTCAAGTTCGATTAATGGTCAAGAACATGAGTAGATTGATTATGATGAAATTGAGTTGGTTTTGTTGAATTTGAAGTCTTAGAACACATGCATGTAAGAAATTTCCATGTTTGAGCATAAAGTATGTAATCCATGTTGAGTTTTGATTAATGACCATGTATTTGATCATCTCTTCACCAATTAAGTTGAGGATATTGTGTATATTTCATATGCAAGTGCAAATCATGGGAGTTTTAGTCTTGCATGTTTGAATCTAGTGAGTTGGTGATGAGTTTGAGTTAATTTGAGACATGCATGTGATTAAATTGTGAAATTGAGCTTCATTGTATTGTAATTTGGTGTTTATACCATGTTAGAATATGTATATGTGAAGTTTGAGCCAAAATCATGCATTTGGAACCTTTGAACATCAAATTGAAGCTCAAGAACATGTTCTGGATTTTCCAGAATTTTGATGTTCGCTCGAGCGGGGAAACCGCCGCTCGAGCGTGAAATTCATGCTCCTAGTATTTTTGCAGACTTAGATGTCCACTCGAACAGGGAAGTTTACGCTCGAGCGGGGAGCTATGTAGACAGACCTTCAGCTTGAGCACCAGACTTCACGCTCGAGCGTAATTTTGATGTATCCAGTACTTTTGCAAACCTCATGGGTCCGCTCGAGCGGGGATCCTGTTTTCTGAAATTTTGAAAAGGCATTCTGAGTTTCGTTTTCCGTCCTCTTTCACTTCTAAGTACTCTTTGTAGACACCCCATTTTTGACCGCCCTTAAGACTTGGGCGCTACTGATGGTTTACTTGGTGGTGAAAGGTATGCAGGGCAAATGTTCGATTTCTTCGGCAAGAGGAGAGTTAAATCCTAACCTCACACCCCATTTTGGACCAAAGCTATTTTGGATGGTTTTGAGAGCTTAAAACCCTCTCTTTCAAAATATTTTTGAAATGAAGTTCCTACGATGTTCCGACGCTCACATTTTGTCAAATGTTGCATTTTTCGGTAAACCGAGCAAGGACAAAGTGGAAATGAATGAAAGAGAGATGAACTCTTTGAAAAATCTTTCAAAACACCTTGTTTAGGGGTTTGGAGTTGAAGAAAAGAGGAGAAGAGGAAAGAAACCTAGTTGGAGAAGGAGATGGGCATGAATCGCTAAGAGAGAGTCGAGCAGCCCTAGCTAAATCAGGCCTATCCTTTTGTATATTTTGATTTAAGCTATGAGGCCACCACCATTGGAAAGAATACTTCTGGGGCTTCATTTTTCACTTAAGAATCTCCTAAAGCCGAGTCCGGATGGGGGAGATATGATTGGTTGAAGTTGGGCATCATTCCGGTTGGACCGAAACTGAGCAGCCTTCACTAAAAGAGGGATATCTCTTAGCACACATGGAATTTTGAGGTGAGGCTTGCATATTTGGAAAGAAGACTTCCGGGGCTACAGTTTAGGCTCAAGAATGACCTAAAAAGGAGTCCAGATGAAGGAATTAGACTTTCTTCAAGTCAGGGACCAGCATTGATTTTTTCCATCGGCCTCTATGGAAGTCCACCGGCCACAATTTGACCTCAGCAGCTATATGTCGGCCAAAAGTGAACCTTATCGGCCAAAAATGGTGGCAGGTCGGCACTAAAGATGGCCGGTCGGCCAAAAGTGTCCAAAACTTAGATTTTTGACAGATATTTCTCCTCCAGCTGTTTCCAGCAAGCTCCAGCTGTCCTATAATCAGATATTTTCGACCTTGAGCTCATTTTTGCTATATATGAGGCTATATCTCTCATTTTGAAAGGGTGGAACTTTTTGAACAAGTTTTAGGAGCCTCTCTCTCTAGAAAAGTTCTCTCTCTCTAGAAATTTCAGAGCAAAAGTTCAGCTTTTCACTCAAGCTTGCTCTCCCTCTTGACCTTGTGTGCATGCAAGAGGTATACTTGAAGATATACCTCACCTTTGCCTAGGCATCCTTGATCAAACTCAACCACCATTGGGCTGAGGTTCTTTGAGGATTATTTTGAGCTCCAAAAGCTGGTTTTAGCTCAGATTTTGAGCTGGTTTTGCAGCTGTGCATCAGGGGTAACATCTCTCTCCCTTTAAGCTTGTTTTACACATTTGCTTGGCCATCTTTTCACACTACTTTGGGGCTGTTTTGGGGGTGGTGTTGAACTACAAAAACCTTTGTTTCTCCTCTGTTTTTCAATCCTAAAAGTCTTGGTTTGTGCCTTGGTTGGCTAGGGGGTTGTCCTCCCTTTTACTCCTTGGCTTGTAAGGCCTTGTAAGCTAACTTTCAAACTTTTCAAACAACATCCTTTTGGCCTTAAAACCACTGAATTCCAGAGGAATTTCAGTGGTAGAAAACTTGTTTTGAGGCTCAAAATAGGAGGGGGTTGTCCCCCTTCCTCTTCTCTTGTTTGCTTGTATTGATGGCCCTCCAAAAGAGCATGTGTTTTTACTTCTTGAAGGCTTTGTTGAGGCTCATTTTTGTGACTTTCCAGACCTGCCATAGCTCTGTTTTGGGCTGTCTTGCTCACCCCATGTATGCTTTTTTACACTTATAGTGTAATCCTTGCAAACTAGCCTTGTTAGCCTTACAAAGTAGCATGCTTTTGTGGTTTGAATTAGCTTAGTTCAAGCATGTTTTTGGTGTTATTTTGGCATGTTATAACTCTAATTTTGATTGGTGAACTCACCTCTTGCATGCTTTATACACTTGTAGTGTAATCCATGCTTACTAGTCTAACATGCTTGATGTTTTGGCCAATCATGCTAGCTTATTTTGGCTATACTCCATACATGTTTTAGCATTTTTTTGACATGTTTTAGGACTGTTTTGGTTGTTCTTGGCCTTTTGAGGCTTGCTTTGTATAGCTATAGTGTATTTGGCTTTGCTAGCCTTGCCCTTTGGGCCCCTTAGCATGTCATATTTGAGCTATTTGCATGATATGGAATCATTTGGTAGGTAATTTCAGGTCATAAAATTCTGCCATGCTCTCATGTTTATCACTCTTTAATTATGTTTAAGAGTTGTGCCATTATGCCTTGTTTGTGATCTAATTCGGGAGCCTATCTTTCTTGCCATTTTTGTTGCGAGTCTAGCATGTTTTTGCTGCCTTTTTGACCTGCCTTAGGTCTGTTTTGAGTGCTTTAGTTCATTTGAGCATTGCTTGGTATGGTTATAGTGTAAAGCCCTTGACTAGCTTTGTATTTCGGGCTTCTTGGCATGTTTTTATTTGAGCTATTTGCATGATTTAGTATCCTTTGGAATGTAATTTCAGAGCTTACTTCATTGCTAAATTCTCACATTTGTCAGCTCTTCATCATGTTTGAGAGCTGTGCTATTGTACTTAAGTCATGGGCCAATGTATGAACATGCATTTCCTTACTTTTTCAAGCCATCATTTCAGCATTTTGGCCACTGATTTGGGCATGGCCGAGGTCCTCCCATTTTGGTTTAAGTCCATCTCTTGCATGTTGTTGCATGCTTGTCTTGCATGTTGTTGCATGCTTGCTTCATTTTGCATGTTGTGACATGTTATATATGTTCATATGTTTAGGTTGAATGCATATTGCATATTGCTTGTTTGCATGCTTGCTTGCATGCTTAGGGTGCATTACATTGTGTGTGCATTTCCTTGCCTCTTGATCAACCATGATAGAGGTTGGGGCCCCTTATGTGTTTGTGTGCATTTCATTTGATATTGAATTGCACACTTGGCTCCTTTGGCCATCATGCATTGAAATGCGTGATTGGTGGTCCGAGGGTTGAGAACTACACACCTTTGAGTCTTAAACATGATAAGGGATGTAGTTGTGCAGACATTGTCTTGTAAATGTATTGCCAGGCTCTGTTTGTCCTCTGCTACAGCAAAACAACATTCTGCAGGAATAAATGGCCGGTCGGCCATCTGAAGTGCCGGTCGGCTACAAATTGTTGGCCGAGAGCCCTATTTTTGGTCGATTACTAGTTCTCCTTGGTCGATGGCCTTGCCTCTTGGTCGATGGACTCTCAGCATGTCCCCAAGGTAGTTCAGAAGTGTCACAGAAGTTGGCACAGTTTTCAGAGGCGCATAGTAGTGCAAACAGAGGCAATATGAAGCATGGCGATGGATTTCCGAGCAAAGCCGTCCGAGCATGCATTTGTCCCTCTTCCCGAGGCCTCTTTACTGCTTTTGTAGCTTAATTAATTTGTTTAATTAGTTAAGTGTTGTGTAATTAATTAATTAGCTTGTTAGTTAGTTAATTAGTTAATTTGTATTATTCTTTCGGTCCCTCCGTTGAGAGGGCGCAATTGTGTAATAAGCGTGTGTGTGTGTGATGCATGTCTTCCAACCTCTACTTCTTTCTCCCTTTTACTTACCTGCTTTCGATGGTTAGTTTTAGGGCATATTTCAATTAGCATCCTTATGCTATGCATGTTTGCATCCATCCATGTGTATTGTATGCACCGGGCTCGGCGCATCATACTAACTGCATTGTACTTCAATTCCAAGTTGAATACATGCATCCAGTTGTCGCATCTGACATGCCATTTTAGAATAGTCGAGCCTATTTCTAGTTGCATCTTTGCTTGTGTTGCATTAACCATTCTGACATGAATTAGGATCATGTATTGATTACTAACTAATTTTTTGTTTTGGCTCGGAGTACACTGTGAGTGTTTATGCTTTAGCATCTTGCATGTGTGTAAGTGTTAATATGACATCATGCTTGCCATGAGACTAATTGCTTATGTGATATAAATGCTTGAATGCCTGTGGGTGAAGGTTGGATTACTTGAATTGGAACAATTCATTAAAATCCGTGTTTTGGCGTACTTGCGAGTAGCAAATTTCAAACAATTTCCAAACAAACGGATATGCGATGCTTTGTTCCAAATTAGGCGATCTAGTCTATACTTGTGTGTTGTGCGCATCACATAGTAATTCTAGCTAATTAACCGGAATAAGAACGCATGTGTTTTCAAAAACTCGATATCATGTTTAGTACAAGCCGATCTTTGGATCGGGCGAGCGGGGGTGCTCATAGATGACCTTCCCCAATCGTACCCAAGTTTCCGAGCCGAGGCAACTTTGGTGATGACGGACACGTGGCCTTAGGCACGAGTCAGGGTTTCCTAAATTCTCCCAAAACAAAATATTTAGGTGGCGACTCTGTATCTGGCAAAGCAGTCCATGTTTGACACTTCTTTCTTAAAAATCAGTTTTCCAAAACGATTTGCCAGATTTGGACTCTTTGGTGATTTATCAGTCTCACATCGCACATTATGAGATCAGATTAAAAACCGTGACAATTTGAGTCCGAACTGTGGAAAAGCATGAGGCCCTCGGGACGCGTCCACACTCTTAGGCATGCATTGAGCATTGTAATTGAGTTAAAGAGATAAGAATGAAGCCTAAAGAGGAAAATGTGAATTTAGAACGGATTGAATTATTTGTGACCCTTTTGTATTCATGGAATGTGTAGGGTCGACCTCCAGGGCAAACCAACCAATTGATCACTGTGAGTAATATCTTAACAAAGATATCTGAAATATGTTGTTGTCCAAATTACTTACTTCTATGTAAGTTCTATAAGTTCGTTGATTCGATTGGTGGACAATGTTGCTATGCCAAATGAATGGGCCAGAGGCCAGTTTGATCTGAATGATAGAGTGAATGGGCCAGAGGCTGTTTTGACATGAATGACTGAATGGGCCAGAGGCATTTTCGATATGAATGAATGGGCCAGAGGCCGTTTTGACATGAATAAATGGGCCAGAGGCCGTTTTGACATGAATGAATGGGCCAGAGGCCGTTTTGACATGAATGAATGGGCCAAAGGCCGTTTTGACACGAATGAATGAATGGGCCAGATGCCGTTTCGACATGAATAAATGAATGGGCCAAAGGCTAGTTTGATACGAATAAATGAACGGGCCAAGGGCCAGTTTGACATAAATGAAAATATGAATTGGGCCCAAGGCCGTTTGAAGCATGTTGTTCTACATACCGTTTGTGTAACTCCTTTATTTGATATTATTCACTGGGCTTTCGCTCACGCTCATTCATGTGTTTGTAGGTGAGCCAAGAGAAGTCCAAACCCAGCCCCAGTGAAGTCTGTGAGGAACAACAAAGGTTTTGAAGAGTCAGCTCTTGCGTCTCACGCACGAGACCCGTCTTTGCCTTTTTGTCATTCTGTTTTATTTTGTCATGTGGGCGAAGTCTTGGAATATGTTGTATATAGTTTTCTTGGATTGACCTAGACTTATATGATCTTGTATGTATAGAGCTTTGTGTAATACATATTTTGATGTGAGTTATTAATATGCATATGTATGGTTTGTTATGATGTGCCATGTAAGCACAACTCTATGGACAAAGTTTTTGAATTGCTTCTGTCTGGCTCCCATTAACTCTGTTAAAATATGTTTGGTTTGGTTTAAGGCCGTAGGTAATCTCATGATTACTGGTCGGTTATGTCCTTAACCCACGGGGGCGGGTTCGGGTCATGACAAAGTGGTATCAGAGTATGAGTTAATAACTCACACACTTGTCCAAAAAGAGCAGTAAGCGTCTAGAAGAGATCTAGGATGCATTCATGTGATAAGTATGAATTTGGAAGCATCGAGAATATGCCTAACTGTTTTGATATGAACGATTATGTGCTATAAGTTTGTGAATTGCTTGCATTGCAATTGTTTGAATATGTGTGCTTTCTAGTAAATGCATACTTGTGTATCTTTTGTATAAAGTATAATGTAAGTTTAATCAGATGGTGAGAACAAGAGGTGATGAGATAGAGGAATCCTCTACTGCCAGAATAGACAGAATGGAAAGGCTGATACAGGAAATGGAAAAAACTTTGAGACAACAACAGAAGTGGCAGCAACAGTGGCAGCAACCACATCCGCCACCTCCACCTCCGGCACCAACTGTGCCAGATAATCAGAATGATGATCGGATAATAGCTCTCACCAAAGAATTCAAGAAAATGAAACCACCACAGTTCCATGGTGGATTAGACCCGTTAAAAGCCGAAGCATGGGTTCTCGGCATTGAGAAACTATTTGAAGTGTTCCCTTGCTCGGAGACACAGAAGGTGCTTCTAGCCACTTTTATGCTAGAAGACGAGGCAAGAAGATGGTGGATGTTAATGCGTGAGAATCATAAGGATGTTGACTGGGTGAAATTTCTGGAAATTTTCTATGACAAGTACTTCCCGCAGTGTGTTTGAGACAGGAAAGTAGCAGAGTTTATGGAACTTAGGCAAGACAGTATGACTGTAGCCGAGTATGAGGCCAAATTCACTGAATTGGCCAGGTTTGCACCACATGTGATTGATACGGATTACAAGAAAGCAACGAATTTTGAAGGTGGGCTTCGCAGCGACATTTTAGAAAGAGTGAATGTCTTGAAGCTAGAAACATACATTGGGGTACTAGACAGGGCCATAATATCAGAGGCTAACATAGTCAGACAGGCTAAGCCAACAACTGACTGGAAAGGCAACAAAAGACAAGGCTTCTTCTCAAAGAAGAAATTTTCAAAAAAGCAAAACACGGGCTCCTCAAATACTTCGAATTTTTCCCGAGACACAGCTCCCATGTGCAATATTTGTAGCAAAAGGCACCGTGGGGTTTGTTACCGTGTGTCAGGGGCCTGTTTCAAGTGTGGTAAACAAGGGCACATGGCCCGAGATTGTAATCAGAACAGTGGGAAGCTAGCTGCTAGCTCAACTGCATCGATCCCGAAGCCGGGAAATACTTTGAGATCCGCTACCACCGGGGATACCGTGAGACAAGGGAGAGTTTTTGCGCTTGTTCCGGGCGATACACAGAATGCCAACGCAGTTGTCTCAGGTACTATTTCTATATGTAATCAGGATGCTTTTGTGTTAATTGACTCCGGATCCACACACTCTTTTGTGACATGTGCATTTGCATCTAGACTGAGTAGACCTCTAGAATTACTGCCATATCTGCTATGTGTGTCTGCTCCATCTGGGGAATCTGTATTGTGTGAATCCATATACCGGTTTTGTGACATGCGTATTGAGGATGCTATCCTATATGTAGATTTGTTGCCCTTGAACTTTAGGCATTTTGATGTAATTTTGGGCATGGATTGGTTGACCAAATATTGTGCCACCATTGATTGTGTGACAAAACGGGTTGTGTTTAAACCACCAGAACATAAGGAAATTGTGTTTGTGGGTAATGGGGTAGTGCCTCCACCTTATTTGATATCTGCAATGAAAGCATGTAAACTGATCAGGAAAGGGTGCCAGGGTTATTTGTGCTATGTGTTGTCTGAACAATCTGTGAATGTTGAATTGAATAGTATCCCTATTGTTAGAGAATTTCTAGATGTGTTTCCAAATGAATTACCAGGGGAAGTGGTAGACCGGGAGATAGAGTTCACTATTGAAACTATGCTAGGCACCCAGCCTATTTCCAAGACTCTCTACAGAATGGCTACTGCCGAAATGAAAGAATTGAAAGAACAGTTGCAAAACCTGCTTGACAAGGGGTTTATTCGACCTAGCACTTCGCCTTGGGGTGCACCAGTATTATTTGTGAAAAAGAAGGATGGAACCCTACGCCTGTGTATCGATTATCGGGAATTGAACAAGGTAACAATAAAGAACAAATATCCCCTACCCCGTATTGATGACTTATTTGACCAGTTGCAGGGATCACAGTGTTTTCTAAGATTGATTTGAGGTCCGGGTATCATCAGTTGAAAGTTAAGGCAGAAGATGTTGAGAAAACCGCATTCAGAACGAGGTATGGACATTTTGAGTTTCTTGTTATGCCATTTGGAGTGACTAATGCTCCGGCAGCATTTATGGACTTAATGAACCGAATTTTTAAAACCTACCTTGACGAATTTGTTGTGGTTTTTATTGATGATATTTTGATATATTCTAAAGATAGACTTGAACATGAACATCATTTGAGAACTGTCCTACAAATACTTCGGGAAAGAAAATTATTTGCTAAACTAAAGAAATGTGAGTTTTGGTTGGATGAAGTTGTTTTCTTAGGGCATGTGATCAACGAGGAAGGAATTTCAGTGGACCCACAGAAAATAGAGACAATTGTGAATTGGCCTACACCGACAAATGTAACAGAGGTCCGCAGTTTTATGGGCTTAGCTGGATATTACAGAAGATTTGTGAAAAACTTTTCAAAGATAGCTGTACCTCTTACCCAGTTGACACAGAAGGGGCAATCATTTGAATGGAATGACGAAAGAGAATCTGCCTTTCATGAGCTGAAAACGAGATTGACCACTGCACTAGTTTTGACACTACCGTCAGGTACGGAAAATTTTGTAATTTTCAGTGATGCGTCTTATAAGGGTTTGGGTTGTGTGTTAATGCAGAATGGAAAGGTTATTGCTTACGCCTCCCGACAGTTGAGGCCACACGAGAAGAATTATCCAACACATGACTTAGAATTGGCCGCAGTTGTTTTTGCTTTGAAAATCTGGCGGCATTATTTGTATGGGGCAAAGTGTGAAGTCTACACAGATCACAAAAGTCTGAAATACTTCTTTACACAGAAGGAGTTGAATATGCGACAGAGGAGATGGCTCGAACTGATAAAAGACTATGATCTTGAGATTCAGTATCACCCCGGGAAAGCTAATACAGTTGCTGATGCCTTGAGTAGAAAATCAACGGGGAGTATGGCTTGTTTGCTTACTGAACAGAAAGAGATCTTGCAAGATTTTGAGAAGTCTGAAATTGAAGTGGTAATGTGTGAACAGGGCGGATTGATAGCCGCTATTACAGCCGAGCCGGCAATCATTGAGGAAATTAAACAGAAACAAAAAGAGGATGAATTCCTCAAGAAGTGATTGATGAATTTGAGACAAGTCCAAAGCAGAGTTTGGCATTGAAAATGAAGTGTTGAGATTTCGAAACCGAATGTGTGTCCCAGACATTCCGGAACTAAAAAGAGGGTTTTAGATGAAGCCCACAGATCAGTGTTTGCTATGCATCCGGGTAACAATAAAATGTATCGGGATTTGAAACAAACCTATTGGTGGCCTAAAATGAAGAAAGAGATTGCAGAATATGTGTCCAAGTGTCTTCAATGTCAGCAAGTTAAGGCTGAACATCAGAAACCAGGCGGTCTACTTCAACCTCTCCCTATTCCTGAATGGAAGTGGGAGCATGTGACTATGGATTTTGTTGTTGGCCTACCTCGGACTTCTCGAGGTATGGATTCTATTTGGGTTGTAGTTGATAGACTGACTAAATCTGCACATTTTCTACCTGTTAGAACTACATTTAATGCTTATAGATTGGCTACTATTTATGTTGATGAGATCGTCCGTTTACACGGAGTTCCGGTATCTATTGTGTCGGATAGAGATCTGAAATTTGTATCTAGATTGTGGAAGAGTTTGCAGGAAGCTATGGGGACGGAACTAAGGTTCAGTACTGCATTCCACCCACAGACAGATGGGCAATCAGAACGAACAATACAGACTTTGGAAGATATGCTTCGGATGTGTGCTTTGGATTTTCAGGGGAGTTGGGAAGACTATTTGCCACTTGCGGAATTTGCTTATAATAACAGCTTCCACTCCAGCATTGGTATGGCACCATACGAGGCTTTGTATGGTAGAAGGTGTAGATCACCAAATTGTTGGACAGAAGTCAGGGATAGAGCTTTACTTGAGCCTGAAATTGTGCAAGACACTTCTGAGAAAATCAAAACTATTCGGCAAAGGCTCAAAAAAGCTCAGGATCGACAAAAGAACTATGCAGACGTTCGAAGAAGACCTCTTGAGTATGAGGTCGGTGACCACGTGTTTATCCGTGTGTCCCCAATGAAAGGCCAAGTCAGGTTTGGAAAGAAAGGCAAGTTGTCGCTCCGTTACATTGGGCCGTTTCAGATTCTAGAAAGGCTTGGTCCAGTTGCTTATAGAGTTGCTTTGCCACCGGGATTTGAACAAATCCATAATGTGTTTCATGTGTCGATGTTGAGGGGTTACCTCCGAGACCCGTTTCATGTGATTGATTATCACCGGGTAGCTATTGATGAAAATATGGAATATGCCGAATGGCCGGAACGAATTGTTGATCGGCAAGTGAAACAATTGAGAAGCAAGTCCATCCCAATGGTGAAAGTGGAATGGAAAGAACACTATGGGACGGATGCTACATGGGAAAAAGAGGAGGAAATGCGACTACGCTATCCACATTTGTTTCCCGACGAAGGTAAAATAAGTTTGGAGGACCAAACTTCCTAAAAGGGGGAAGACTGTGATATCCCTGTTCCGTAATATGTTAATTGGTCCTTAATATGAGTATGATTATGTGTTTAATATGATTTTGTGTGCCATTATGTGAAAATATGTGGTTTTGAATTTCTATCTGTTCACCGTAGGAATATCTGTTTGATTTTCTGCTTTGGAAATTAAATTGAAGGCCTTATCGGCCACAGAACCCGAAATTGATTGCGCCATTGTGATTAGCATAATTTTTAGAGCCTACGGTGAAATTTAATTGGAAATTGATTCGGATCAGATTAAATTGATTAAATTGATGAATTAGTGCCCAATTACTTTATTATTATTATATTGGAATTAGTGGAATTGGTTGTAATAGAGCACTACACCCTCAATTCTCTCTTTAGCCTCATTTGGCTGATTTTGAACTCAAAGAAGAGAGAGAGCCGGCTATAGAGAGAGAGAGGGAGAGAATTGTGTAATCTTGGCTCAAGGTTTGGGGAATTTGAAGCTTAAACTCAAGAATTTGCTATAGTTTGAAAGATTGAGCTCCTAGGTAAGAGAATTCATGAGTTTAATGTTGTAATTGTGAATTCAAGTTCGATAATGGTCAAGAACATGAGTAGATTGATTATGATGAAATTGAGTTGGTTTTGTTGAATTTGAAGTCTTAGAAAACATGCATGTAAGAAATTTTCCATGTTTGAGCATAAAGTATGTAATCCATGTTGAGTTTTGATTAATGACCATGTATTTGATCATCTCTTCACCAATTAAGTTGAGAATATTGTGTATATTTCACATGCAAGTGCAAATCATAGGAGTTTGAGTCTTGCATGTTTGAAGCTAGTGAGTTGGTGATGAGTTTGAGTTAATTTGAGACATGCATGTGATTAAATTGTGAAATTGAGCTTCATTGTATTGTAATTTGGTGTTTATACCATGTTAGAATATGTATATGTGAAGTTTGAGCCAAAATCATGCATTTGGAACCTTTGAATATGAAATTGAAGCTCAAGAACATGTTCTGGATTTTCCAGAATTTTGATGTTCGCTCGAGCGAGGAAACCGCCGCTCGAGCGTGAAATTCGTGCTCCCAGTATTTTTGCAGACTTGGATGTCCGCTCGAGCAGGGAAGTTCACGCTCGAGCGGGGAGCTATGTAGACAGACCTTCAGCTCGAGCGCCAGACTTCACGCTCGAGCGTAATTTTGATGCATCCAGTACTTTTGCAAACCTCATGGGTCCGCTCGAGCGGGGAAGGCCACGCTCGAGCGGGGACCCTGTTTTTTGAAATTTTGAAAAGGCATTTCGAGTTTCGTTTTCCGTCCTATTTCACTTCTAAGTACTCTTAGGCATGCATTGAGTATTGTAATTGAGGTTAAAGAGATAAGAATGAAGCCTAAAGAGGAAAATGTGAATTTAGAACGGATTGAATTGTTTGTTTCCTTTTTGTGTTCATGGAATGTGTAGGGTCGAACTCCAGAGCAAACCAACCAACCGATCACTGTGAGTAATATCTTAACAAAGATATCTGAAATATGTTGTCCAAATTACTTACTTCTATGTAAGTTTCTATAAGTTTGTTGATTTGATTGGTGGACAATGTTGCTATGCCAAATGAATGAGCCAGAGGCCAATTTGATCTGAATAATAGAGTGAATGGGCCAGAGGCCGTTTTGACAAGAATGACTGAATGGATCAGAGGTCGTTTCGACATGAATGAATGGGCCAGAGGCCGTTTTGACATGAATGAATGGGCCAGATGCCGTTTTGACATGAATGAATGGGCCAAAGGCCGTTTTGACACGAATGAATGAATGGGCCAGAGGCCGTTTCGACATGAATAAATGAATGGGCCAAAGGCCAGTTTGATACGAATAAATGAACGGGCCAAAGGCCAGTTTGACATAAATGAAAATATGAATTGGGCCAAAGGCCGTTTGACGTATGTTGTTCTACATACCGTTTGTGTAACTCCTTTGTTTGATATTATTCACTGGGCTTTTGCTCACGCTCATTCATGTGTTTATAGGTGAGCCAAGAGAAGTCCAAACCTAGCCCCAGTGAAGTCTGTGAGGAACAACAAATGTTTTAAAGAGTCAGCCTTTGCGTCTCATGCACGAGACCCGTCTTCGCCTTTTTGTCATTCTGTTTTATTTTGTCATGTGGGCGAAGTCTTGGAATATGTTGTATATAGTTTTCTTGGGTTGACCTAGACTTATATTATCCTGTATGTACAGAGCTTTGTGTAGTACATATTTTGATGTGAGTTATTAATATGCATATGTATGGTTTGTTATGATGTGCTATGTAAGCACAGCTCTATGGACAAAGTTTTTGAATTGCTTCCGTCTGACCCCCATTAACTCTGTTAAAATATGTTTAGTTTGGTTTGAGACCGTAGGTAATCTTATTGAGAGGGTAATTTATATGAAAATTGGGCCGAGCTGGGTAATGGGCCGTTATGGGCCACAGTACGAAGGGTTGAGTAAAAGAGGCTTAAAGTTACTCCGGTCGAAAAGAGGCTTGAAGTTACTCCGGTCCCAAAGAGCTTACGGTAAGCTCAGTCGTCACACACAAAGTTATCCCGGTCGGGACCACGTTATTAGTTATCCCGGTCGAGACATACCGTGGTTAGCACTGGGAAAACCAAGGTAAGAGCAGTGAATGGAAGAGCCGAGCTAAAGTTATCTCGGTCTAGTCTGCGGCTTAGCATAGCCATGCTTACCTCGGTCATATTGGAGTCCGACCATGGTAAAACCATCTCACTTGGTTTAAGCAGTGAGGAGGGTGTTGAAGGATAAGCATTATCTTTCAGGAGTATGAATCCTAGGAGGACTCTACATGGAGGAGTAAGAGTCCTACTAGGATTGTGCCACACGGAACCTATAAAGCTCACAACATCACCTATGGAGAGGTAACACAACTTTGATTCCCGAATACACAGAGCTTTTTGTCTATTTGTCTATTTTGCTGACTTAGGCATCGGAGAGGTATCCGGCACACACCCGCCGGCTAGCTCACGTTTGTGTTTTCAGGGAGTAAAGCGACGACGTACGGAGGAGCGCAATCTTGATCAACAGGATTATACGAGAAGGTTTATTTCTTTCCCGTACAATTGGCGCCGTCTGTGGGAACAAACAGAACGAACAAAACCTCTTGATTAAGTTTTCCTTGCTAATAAAAAGTAATGGCGCACAACGAAGATTTGCCGCAGTCCGCCATTGATGGACAAACCCCAGAAGGAGGTGGGAGGCGCGAAGGTTTGCCTCCTGTCCCTCCCATGGCGGACTTGGAGCCCCAACGACATAACCCCAGGAGGGATGCTAGGGGGAGGCGGAATAACAGCCCCCGTCACTCTCGTTCACAAAGTCCTGACAGACAAAGGCGGAGGATTGATCCTCAAGTTCTGGAGGACCGCGTGAAGGAGCAGGACGAATTGATACGACGGATGGCGGCGGACATGGAGATTATGAAGCGCCAGATGAAGGGAAAAGGAGTGGCGACAGGAGAGGGGCGCAAAAGCAAGACGCCCCCTCGCCACTCAGAAGACCGTGGTAGGCATACCACACCATTACAAGCAGAGAGTAGAAGCCTCAGGACAGGCGATACTCAATCCAGAACCTCCAGGACTCGTTGCTCCAGGTCTGAGAGAACGAGGACTGAGAGGTCGTATACTGAGGGAAGCACCTATCGGCCCTCGCGCACGCACCAGACATCATCCAGGCAGACGGAGTTGCCAAGATCATCCGACTTACGGACCGTGCTGGAAGAAAGGGCACGATGGAAGGAGGATAATAGGGCGCGCGACCCTCGCAGGGTATCTGCCCTTCAGCGGTTGGCTCCTCGGACGCATGGAAGCGTCGAGGTTGGAATGCCATTACCGCGCCCTGCCTACGAACCAACGGACAAAGCATTAGCGAGGCTGCAGACCTCGCCGTTCGTTCCGGCAATCGAAAACGCGCCCCTACCTTCAGGCTTCCTCCAGCCCAAATTCACCACGTACGAGGGAAAGACAGATCCCTATATGCACCTGAGCCACTTCCGCCAGGTTATGGCGGTATATCGTCGAAACGAGGCTTTGATGTGCATCCTCTTCCCATCAAGCCTTGGCGACCTAGGCTTGACTTGGTTCGAAAAACTTCCAGAAGGCAGCATAGCCTCCTGGGCGCAATTGGCGGAGGCGTTCGTAACAAGGTTCAGAACAAACACCAAAACGCCAGTGGAGATCGACCAGCTTCTCTCCATTGACATGGGCGACAAGGAGACACTTAGATCCTACAATAGTCGCTACTGGGAGACCTTCAACCAGATTGGGGACTGTCCTACCAATCTCGCCATCGCACAGTACAAAAGGGGCCTTCCAGTTGGGAACAGACTAAGGGACTCAATCACTATGACGCCACCTCTAACGATGGAGGCCTTAATGGAAAGAGTGCACCAGCACATTAGGGTGGAAGAGGATGGCGCCCGTGCTAAAGCAAAGTCTAGCACGACCGCAGTACCAGATAAAAAGACCGCGGCAAAGGTCAACGCGGTAGAACGTCCGAACAAAAACGGACGAGGCAGGCGGGACAACGGAGAAGACCAGGATAAAAGATGGTTGAGAGTCCGCACTGCCATTACCACGGTATTCAAAAAGCCAATCTACCGGATTCTAAGCGAGATACGCGATGAACCTTTCGTCAGATGGCCTGCTAAGCTAGGAGAGGCTCAGAAGGACTACGACGAAAGATCACGGTGCACCTTCCATAAAGAAAAGGGGCACCGCACTGAAAATTGTACACCATTGAGACAGCATCTAGAGGAGTTGGTGGCAGCCGGTCACCTGGACAAATACATTGAAGGAGGGGCGCAGCCAGCCCCCAGAATGACAACCACCCGAACGGAATGCCAATCGACGCCCCACCTCAAGGCGTGATAAACGTAATACATGGGGTATGCGAACCTGAGCGCGTATGTGAGCTCAGGGGCATGATCAAAAAGGCTGAGCACTTAAGGGAGGTCTAAGTGCACAACCCACAATCAAGAAAGGAAGAACGGAGGCCACCAATGTCATCTCTTTTTCAGATAGAGACTTGGCGAGGATATACTGCCCTCACAATGATGCCCTGGTCGTCACTCTCCGAGTCAAGGATTTTGACGTCAAGCGGATTTTGATAGACCAAGGTAGCTCATGTGAGATAATGTACTACAACACCTTCAAACAACTGAAATTGGAGAACAAAGACTTGGCACCAGCTGTGTCCCCCCTGATCGGATTCAACTCAATGCCAGAGTGGCCAGTCGGCAAGATTATCCTTCCAGTCAGGGCAGGAAGCGTGACAAAACAAGTGGAATTTTGGGTGTTGAAGGTCCCTTCCACTTACAACATAATCTTGGGAAGAACATGGCTGCATGCCATGCGAGCGGTAGCTTTATCCTACCATCAAGTAATGCGATTCCCCAACGAACCGGGGTAATTGAAGAGGTCTTTGGAGACCAAATTATGTCCAAGCAATGCTTTGTCACGTTAATGGCAGCCGCGCTGCCAAGGGATATGTTCATTCGGTGGAAGAACCTGAGAGCAATGAACTGTTCGCAGATGTCGGCAAAGCAGCTGATCAAAAAGCGGTGGAAGACTTGGTAGAGGTAAGAATAGATGAAAAGAACCCGGATAAGTTCTTTTTGCTCGGTTCGTCGTTGTCCAGCACTGAGAGATTAGAGGTCTTGGAATTCTTGACCTCTAACATCGAAGTGTTCGCCTGGACACCCTACGACATGCCAGGCATTGATCCAAACTTCATCTGTCACCAACTCAATGTCCACCCATCCGCCAGACCAATCATTCAGCGCACTCGCAGATCGGCACTCCACCACGCCGAGATAGTGGCGGAAGAAGTGGGAAATCTGCTAGAGGCAGGAGCTATCAGAGAGGTGCACTACCCCAGATGGATTTCCAACACAGTCGTGGTGCCAAAGAAGAATGGCAAATGGCGTGTCTGCGTCGACTATAAGACAGTCAACAAAGCATGCCCAAAGGACAGCTTCCCCCTACCACGGATAGATCAACTGGTAGACCTAACGGCGGGGCACAACCGACTTAGCTTTCTTGATGCGTACAGAGGCTACCATCAGATCGCCATGTACGAACCAGACCAGGAGGTCACGTCCTTTACAACTCCAAGAGGACTGTATTGCTACAAGGTCATGCCCTTTGGCCTAAAGAACGCAGGGGCAACATTCCAGAGAATGGTCACCAAGATGTTTGAGCCGTTGTTAGGCAGAACAATGGAGGCTTACATCGACGACATGGTGGTCAAGAGCAAGGATGAGAACGACCATCTAAGGGACCTAGGTGAGATGTTCCAGATTCTGAAGAGGCACAAGTTGCGCCTTAATGCATCTAAGTGCGCGTTCAGTGTAGGATCTGGTAAATTCCTGGGCTTCCTGGTGACCAACCGGGGTATAGAGGCAGACCCCTCCCAGATCAAAGCAATTCAGGATCTGGAGAGGCCTAACTCAGTGAAAGAAGTGCAGCATCTCACCGGCATGGCAGCTGCACTCAACAAATTCATTAGCCGGTCGTCAGACAGACTACGACCATTTTTTCAAGCATTAAAAACCAAGTTCAAGTGGGACGAAGAATGCGATCGAGCTCTGGAGAGCTTGAAAGAATACATGTCTTCTCCACCATTGCTTGTCACCCCAATACCTGGAGAAGAACTCTTCCTGTACCTGGCAGTCTCTCAGCACGCAATTAGCGCAGTGTTGGTCCGAGCGGAAGGAATCCAACATCTGCCCATCTTTTATGTCAGCAAGACATTGTTGGGCGCCGAAACAAGGTACTTGCCACTGAAAAAACTGGCATTGGCCTTGGTGATGGCCTCAAGAAAGTTGTCGCACTACTTTCACACTCACACTATCGTCGTCCTCACAGCTTTCCCACTAAAAGCTTTGTTTGAAAGGGCGAACTTTTCTGGGCGAATCTTGAAGTGGGCAGTACAGTTGGGACAATTCGACATCAAGTTCCAACCCAGAACCGCAGTAAAGGCCCAATCTTTGGCAGACTTTGTCGCAGAGTTTACCCCAGGAAGTCATCATATCAGCCCAGTCGACCTGACTGACACAACCGAACTAGGGATAGAAGTTGACGCCGGAATAGCGCAACCCCTAGTACGGGATACTCAGCCAGACTCCAAGGCAGACTAGAGTAAAGAAAGCAAGGAAGAAGCGAGCCATGCTACACCAAGCCAAGACTCACCAACAAATAAAGGCTTGGTTCCATCAAATGGCGAGGGGCAGACAGCAAGCATGGACCTTGGAGAAAACACCAGCAACATTCTTGACCCCAAGGCATCATCTGATCCCTCCACTTGCTGGAAGTTGTTTGTCGGAGAGATGTGGAAGCTCTTTGTAGATGGAGCATCCAACCGGCACGGTGCAGGACTTGGCATAGTCCTCATCTCACCAGACGGCCTAGTTGTGGAGCAAGCAGTCAACCTTGGCTTCCCAGCATCAAACAACGAAGCAGAGTATGAAGCGCTTCTTGCAGGTCTCAAATCAGCATTCTACATGAAGGCCACCGAGCTAATGGTTTACAGCGACTCACAACTGGTGGTAAACCAAATTTCGGGCGACTATGAAGCAAAGGATAACAGGATGGCTAAGTACCAAGACTTAGTCAGAAAAGAGATCAAGAAATTTGAAGTAGTAAGGATAGAACAATGGCAGGGAGGAAAACAGCAGAGCAGACGAACTAGCAGGCTTTGCTTCAATGGCAGATACATCCATCCCTCATCCATTGCTAATCGACTACCTACCAAACCAAGCATTGAAGACCCCGAAGCAGAAGAGGTATGTTGCGCCGAACTAGGCCCTCATGGATGGATCCCATCATACTGTTCTTAAAAGACGGCGTCTTACCGGAAGAAAAGAAAGAAGCCAACAGAATTAGAGCAAAGTCGCAGCGATTTTGGCTCTCCCCTTCTATGGCATTGTACAAAAGTCATTCTCAGGACCTTATCTAAAGTGTGTTCACCCCAGCAAAGTGTGAAGCATTCTTGTTCGAGATACACGAAGGTGTGTGCGGAAGCCACCAAGGAGGAAGATCGTTAGCTTACAGAGCCATTTCGCAAGGATACTGGTGGCCATACATGCAAGCAGACTCAGAAAATATGTGAAGAAGTGCGAGAAATGTCAGAAGTTCGCACACCAAATACATCAGCCTGCCAGAGAACTCCTACCATTAACCAGCCCATGGCCCTTCGCAATGTGGGGCTTGGACATAGTAGGACCACTTCCAACAGCACCGGCAACAGGAAGTTCTTTCTTGCAGCAACAGACTACTTCACAAAGTGGGTGGAAGCAGAAGCACTAGCATCAATCAAGGAAAAAGATGTGAAGAAGTTCGTCTGGCAGAATATCATCACTCGGTTCGGCATACCAAAGCCCTAATATCAGACAACGGCACTCAGTTCGACGGCAGAATCTTTAGAGGCTTTTGTGAAGAATACAAGATAGAGTTCTACAATTCTACACCGGCATATCCTCAAGCAAATGGCCAAGCAGAAGCATCAAACAAGGTTGTCTTGGATGGACTGAAGAAAAGGTTAGAGAAGGCAAAAGGCAAGTGGGCTGAGGAACTTCCTCATGTTTTATGGGCTTACCGCACCACACCTCGACGATCAACAGGAGAAACACCATTCTCCTTAGCTTATGGCATGGAAGCAGTAATCCCACTAGAAGTTGGCCTCCCCACAATTCGAAGCGAAAATTTTGATCCAGACTTAAATGGCGAAGCCATAGCATTGGAGCTCGACCTTGCAGAAGAAAGAAGAGAAAGAGCACTGGTTCACATTGCCTCGTACCAACAAGAGTTATCCAGAAATACAACAAAACAGTGCATCCAAGGCAATTCAAGATCGGAGATTGGGTGCTGCGCAAAGTGATGGGAAACACCATGGTACCGGGAGATGGCAAGTTAGGGCCCAATTGGGAAGGACCTTACAAAGTGGTTGGATTAGCAGGAAAGGGGCATACCACTTGGAAGATGAGGACGGCAAAGCCATTCCCAGGCCATGGAACACTGCCAATCTCAAATTATTTTATTTTTAACTTTTCTTTAAGCATACTTGTAATTTTTCTTTTCCCCAATAAAACAAGTAGTTTTCTTTTCAGCATAAGTGTTTTTTCTGTAAAAGTTGTTTTAGTAAGTTAGGGGCATTGAAACATAGTTGGCCGGAAAAACCAACTTAGAAGTTGGCGGAAAACCACACCCTTCCTAAGCCCAGGATAAGGATCCAGGCTGCAGGACGTTTGGTCGGAATAACCAAACACTTTACTCTAGGTTGGCTGGAAAAACCAACTTAGAGGTTGGCTGGAAAAACCAACACCCTTCTAAGCCCAGGATAAGGATCCAGGCTGCAGGACGTTTGGTCGGAATAACCAAACACTTTACTCTAGGTTGGCTGGAAAAACCAACTTAGAGGTTGGCTGGATAAAAACCAACACCCTTCCTAAGCCCAGGATAAGGATCCAGGCTGCAGGACGTTTGGTCGGAATAACCAAACACTTTACTCTAGTTGGCTGGAAAAACCAACTTAGAGGTTGGCTGGAAAACCAACACCTTCCTAAGCCCAGGATAAGGATCAGGCTGCAGGACGTTTGGTCGGAATAACCAAACATTTACTCTAGGTTGGCTGGAAAAACCAACTAGAGGTTGGCTGGAAAAACCAACACCCTTCCTAAGCCCAGGATAAGGATCTAGGCTGAGGACGTTTGCGAATAACCAAACACTTTATTCTAAGATGGCGAGAATAACCAATTTAGAGGTTGGCTGGATTAAACCAACTCTTGGTACTCTTCAGCCGAAGTAAGGATCTCGGCTAAAGAGTGGTTGGCTGGATTAAACCAACTCTTGGTAATCTTCAGCCGAGTTAAGTATCTCGGCTAAAGAGTGGTTGGCTGGATTAAACAACTCTTTGTAATCTTCAGCCGAGGTAAAGATCTCGGCTAAAGAGTGGTTGGCAGGTATACTTATAGTTGCAATGTTAAGACGATATAAAGTATCTCGGCAAGAGAATGCTGTACCTCATCCAAGACTTCAGTTAGAAAGTAAAGCACAAGCATAGAGATCAACCGAAATAAGAGTTGGAACAAAAAAAACAGACTTCATTGAAAATTCAAAGCAAGTACAAAGGGTGGCCTCAGCCCGGTTACAATTTCTTGTCCAAAAAGAAGAAAATACAAAGATCAGCTAAATAGATCATCAAGATCAGCATCAGTTATCCCGGAGCCCGGTCTCAGTTGGAGCACGGTCTCAGTTGGAGCACGGTTTCAGTAGGCAGCTCGTTAGTCAGGTCTTCCACCATTGGCTCCAACCGAGCTGACTGATTGACAGGGTCATTGACAACCAGGGTATCATTGGGCACGGTTTCTTCTTCATCATCTGAATCTTCAAGAAATTGTTGCTGAAGGCAGCAGCATATTCCGCCATGGAGCTTGGTATGAAGTATGCAGGAGGTTGAAGACCTCGGTCTCTGGACCGTGACCGAGCTGCACCACAGCCGCTCCTCCACCCACATTTGAAGAAAAGATCCTTGGCAGCTTCACATTGTTTAATGTAAGTCGCCTCCCCCTCCTTGTAACCCCGGAGCTCGGCGTCATCCGCACTCTTCTTCAGCTTCTCTATCTCGGCGTTCTTCTTCCCTTCAAGCTTTGGCCAGCTCCCGCAGATATTTGTCTTTTATCACGGCTGCAGCCTTTTGTTTGTTCTGCTTCAGCCGAGCTAACAAGTCCGGTCAGACGACCGTTCTCGGTTTTTAGCTCGGCTATCTGCTTCCTGGCCTCTTCTAGCTCGGCTGTTTTTCGGTACTTCGGCCATGGCTTGCCTTGTATTTTGCGAAGTCCAACACACGCTTATGAGCAATGTGGCTCTTTTGCATGGCCTGAAAAAGAGTGGGAAGAGAATTTTAGTAAAACCGAGTAGAGTGTGGGCACATTAGAAAAAATCAGCAAAAGAAGCTACTTACAAGCACCATGGATTTTGTGGCCGAGCGGATGGCCTTTAGCTCGTCAAATGGTTTGTGGTGCTCCATGTCTGCTGGAAGGCAAACACCTTGGCAAGATTGAATGCCATTAAGTGATCTTTCTCAGCAACCACTGAGTCAGTGTCCTGAATAGCTCGGTTCTGGAAAGTGATTTTGGTGCCCACTTGGAGGAGCTAGCCCGGTCGGAACGCTCCGGTTGCGGACTCGGTGGAGGGCTTGGTGGAAGAATGGTTTCGTCTTCATCGACAAGGCGTTGCCTGGTGGTTGGGGTAGTCCGGGCACGCTTGCTTGGACGAGATGAGGAGGGTTGTTGAGATGGAAGAGCTACCATGTCTCAGTGGATTGACCGGTTTGTGGTACCCCGGCTGCTTGGTTTTTCGGTTAGCAAGGCCCTTACTCTGTTCCTCTTTGCCATCTCTTGTTCAGCGGTAGTTCGGACCAAGTTGATTTGAGGTAAGGATGGATCCGGTTCGGGAGAGGCTTCCAGCAAGAAGTCTGTTACTCTGGCTTTTCGTCGGCTGCTGTATCTATACGTCGGTTCAAAATTCAGTAGCTTGGCCCAACTTCTTTCAGGATATCGTAGTGCGGCACGAAGTACGCCTAAGTTGGGGTAGCTATACAGTGATTTGAGATGGGCTGAATCTGCAGAAAGAAGGCAAACAGTTAGTTCGGTTCAGGGAGTGGAAACCGAGGTAAAATAAAACATGCAATAGAGCCGAGGTAATTATACCGGTGGTCCCTTTATTCCAGTTTATTCGGTCACCAGGGATCTGGGCTTCTTGGTCTTCGAAGTTCCCAGAAACCCAGAAGAAATCATCGTCGTTTAAATCTTTATCTGGGGTATCTTTGATTATTTTTTCTCGGCGGCGTCGTATTCTTAAATAATAAACCCAGCCGTCTTCTTTTGAGCCTATGGAGTATTGATGGAAGAGCTCGGCTAAGCCGAGGTTAAGACCAGCCCGGCGATTTAGCTCGGCAATGCCGTTTATTATGCGGTAAGAGTTGGTGGAAAGTTGGGTAGGGCAAAGGTTGGTCTGCCTAAGGAATTCACAGAGGAGAGGCTGTACAGGGAATCTTAGGCCGGTTTCTACGATGGAAATGAGGGTAAAGGGAACAAAACCAGGGTTTCCCCAGGGTGTGACATCTAGTTCGGCTAAGGTGAGGTGAACATCGTCAGGAATGTTATAATCCTTTCGGAATTCAGCCATACCACCAGGTGTGTCTACTAAGAACCTATATTTACCCATTTACTCTTAAGTTATGTATAAGTTAAACTGAGTGTTAGCTCGGTCGAAGAATGGTGCTGAGTAGCCCGGTTGAGCGCTCAAAAGAGTGCCTGGGCAACCTAAGTCTGCAAAGTGAAAAACAAAGGTGTTAAGCACAGACCGTTGGACCGTGCTAAAAGAAATAAAGGCAAGATAAATAAAGTCCTAGCTCGGTTGCATGAGATGCTACAGGTCTTAGCTCGGTTTGAGCAGGGGATTTGTTAGCCCGGTTAAGCTTCTAGGGGCAGGGTTCTTAGTTCAGTCTGAACTAGGAAGGCTGGTTTAGCCCCAGAATGTAGCTCGGTCGGGATTAAGGCTTTCAAGCGTACTATTGCACAGACCTAGTTCGGTTCGTTAGCTCGGCTAGGGAAAATAAGGTACTTTGGCCTATTGAAGCTACAGGAATGGCATGACGTCTTAGTTCGGTCGCTTAGTTTGGCTTGGCTTTCATTAACTACAAACAACTTCCTAGTTCGGTTGCATGTTGATTTTGGATCGAAACCAGTGTTTCTCAGGGTATTTCATAAATACAAGTGGTTCTTATAAGGTTTTTCCCGGAAAAAACGCGAGGCAAAGCAAATGGAAAGAATATGTTTCGTAAACACACAAACAAAAAGCTGCGGATTAAACAAGTGCGAAAACAACAAAAGGAGAATAGATCTATATAGCTTACCAGGTCAAGATGAGGGCAACAGTTGCAAGCAAAAATCACGAGCTTCGCAGTTGCAAGGTTGAAATGGGGTGTTCAGAGGCTTGCAAGAGAGAGAAGGTGAATAGTAAAGTGAATGATTCAAAGCATTAGGGATTGTTTTGTGAAAAGAGAAGGGCTAAAGGCGGGAACTGTTTAAAAAACACGAGGTACGAAGACGGCGTGACAGCTGCCTTCAGCCAATGAGAGCATGCCACGTGTCCTTGGAATGAGAAGCGATTCAGTTGCTATGATTGAAGAGACGTTTTGACCGGACAGGTACAGCTCGGTGTGAATTTAGCTCGGCTGGAAAGGCTAAAAGAGTTTTAGCTCGGCTGGAAAAGCTTAAAAGCTTAGCTCGGTAGTAAGATTAAAGTTTTTAGCTCGGCTGGTAGACAAGGTAATCCCTATCATGCTGCGTAGATAGAATTAAGGGGCAATTGAGAGGGTAATTTATATGAAAATTGGGCCGAGCTGGGTAATGGGCCGTTATGGGCCACAGTACGAAGGGCTGAGTAAAAGAGGCTTAAAGTTACTCCGGTCCAAAAGAGGCTTGAAGTTACTCCGGTCCCAAAGAGCTTACGGTAAGCTCGGTCGTCACACACAAAGTTATCCCGGTCGGGACCACGTTATTAGTTATCCCGGTCGAGACATACCATGGTTAGCACTGGGAAAACCGAGGTAAGAGCAGTGAATGGAAGAGTCGAGCTAAAGTTATCTCAGTCTAGTCTGCGGCTTAGCATAGCCATGCTTACCTCGGTCATATTGGAGTCCGACCATGGTAAAACCATCTCACTTGGTTTAAGTAGTGAGGAGGGTGTTGAAGGATAAGCATTATCTTTCAAGAGTATGACTCCTAGGAGGACTCTGCATGGAGGAGTAAGAGTCCTACTAGGATTGTGCCACGCGGAACCTATAAAAGCTCACAACATCACCTATGGAGAGGTAACACAACTTTGATTCCCGAATACACAGAGCTTTTTGTCTATTTGTCTATTTTTGCTGACTTAGGCATCGGAGAGGTATCCGACACACACCCGCCGGCTAGCTCACGTTTGTGCTTTCAGGGAGTAAAGCGACGTCGTACGGAGGAGCACAATCTTGATCAACAAGATTATACGAGAAGGTTTATTTCTTTCCCGTACATTTATGATTACTGGCCGATTATGTCCTTAATCCACGGGGGTGGGTTCGGGTCATGACAAATAACTTTTCAAGTAGTTATCAATATTTGTCTTTTGTTTTTCTTTGAATTGTAAGTGATCTAAGAGTGTTGCATTTAAAAAAAAAAAAAATCTCAATGACTAAAACTTTTGTTTGTTTGTTTGTTTATCTGTTTTTCCTTATAAATTAATTCTTTAATAGTTTTTGTTTCTTCATTATGTTCATTGCAAAAATAAATTAAAATAAATAACTGCAATTTCATTTTATTCATTATGTTGATTGAAAAAAATACAAAAAAATAAAAAGAATTGTACAGATTTTGTGTATATATTATCTTTGCGAGTATATTTTTATTTTATTTGTTTATAAATTTTTTGCACATGTATTTTAGATGTTTTATACATAGTATAGATAGATGTGGATTTTACAATACAAACTTGAATTTAAATTATATAGATTATCATTCTAAGTATAAATTTATTCTTTTTATATAAATTTTTTGTATACATTTTAAATATATGAAATAAAATTTTTGTGACTTTGTGCTCTTAGAAGAAAAGTTTATTGTTTCATTTTGCACATTGATTTAATAGGTTAATAAAGAAGTCAGGAAAAAAAAAAAAGGGAATAATTTTTTTATTCATTGTGTTTTCAATTTTTTTTTTTCTTTCCATCTTTCTTTAAAACGTAGGCAAACTTCTTTTCAATTTTCAAACAGTTTCCAAAAAAATAGTATTCCAAACATTTCAAAAAAAAAAAATTACACACACAAAAAAAGAATTAGGATGTTCTTAAATAATAATAATAATAATAATAATAATAATAATAACAATAAGTTCACTTAATTTTTTGATAGTTGAGAATAGTAAGTTGAAAATATATTCTAAAAATTTACTTATTTTAAAAAAAAGAAAAGAAAAAAGAATAAGAAAGAAATAGATATTCAGATTTTTTTTTGAATTTTAATATTTGATAGGATATATATATATACATGCCCATATATATTTTGAAAGTTAATAAAGAAGTCAGAAAAGAAAACAAAAAAGTAAACAATTTTTATATTCATTGTGTTTCAAAATTTTTTTTCCCCCTTTTCATCTTTCTTTAAAATGTAAGCAAACTGCTTATCAATTTCCAAACTGTTTCTAAAAAAATAGTATTTTCAACATTCAAAAAAATTTTGCACACACAAAAAAAAGGTGGATGCACTAAAAAAATGAATATATAAATTAAAAAAACAAATTGAATATAAAAATAATTTTGGCAAAACTCAATATTCTTAATTGAATACATCCTCATTCTTAACTCAAAGAGATTTGATGAACATGAAAAAAAATAAATTAAAAAAAAAAACTCAAAAATAATGTAAAAGTATATGAGAGTGTGTGTGTATATATATATCATATCAAATTTAGAAAAAAGTTATGCGATTGAATATATAAATTTTAAAAAAAAAATTGAATTTACAAACAATTTTTGCCAAACTCAATATTCAATATTCTTAATTGAATACATCCTTATTCTTAAATCAAAAAGATTTGATAGATAAGGAAAAAAATAAATTAAAAAAATTAAAAACTCAAAAAAAAAAAAAAAAAAATGCAAAAGTATATGAGAGTGTGTGTGTATATATATATATATCATATCATATCAAATTTAGAAATATAAATTAAAAATATATATTTGAATGAAAGTATTAAAATTTTTATCAATTAAAAAATAATTTTCTTTAATTCAATTTTTATCAACTCAATCACATAATTTTATCCTAAATTTACACACGCATCACATATGTCTCGGCCCCTAGTTTTTATAAAGTGAAGATATATGTATTTTCACGTCCAATCTCGAGATTGGATGGTCAATCCTTTGAAGTAGATTTATAAATTATCATGTTTTAAAACAAACATCATTTATTGTGAAATATCTCAAATTGTTAGTGCAATACCACCACCTTCCGAAATTCCGACTAAAACAAAAAGTATTGAAGACAATTTAAGTACATGTGCTACAAATCACTAAAGGTCTGTTTGGTAACGTTTATATTTTTAGTTTATATTTATAAAATTTTATAAATTAATTTTTGTTTATTTTTTATTTATTTTTAGAAAAATGTAAACTACAAACGCATTTGGTAATTGACAAAATATTTAAAAATATAAAAAGAGTGAGAAATGGTAAGTGGTGGCGGAAGACGGTGGTGGAAAGTGGTAACAGTGAGTGGTGGGTGGTGGCAGGTGCGTGGTGGTGGGTGGGTGGATGGGTGGGTGGGTGGGTGATGGTGGAGGGTGGTACGAGTGGGTGGTGGTTGCGGTGGTGGCGGGTGGTGGTGGCAGGTGGGTGGATGATGACAGTGGCGGGTGGTAGCGAGTGGGTAGTGGTGGTGGTGGGTAGTGGGGTGGTGGTGGCAGGTGAGTGGCGGATGGCGTGTGGTGCGGGTGGTGATGGTGGGTGGATGGGTGATGGTAGGCGGGTGGTAGTGAATGGGTGGTAGTGGTGGGTGATGGTGGCAGGTGGGTGGCGGATGGTGGGTGGTGGTGGTGGTTGGGTGGGTGGGTGGGTGACAGTGGCGGGTGGTAGCAAGTGGGTGGTGTGGCAGGTGGGTGGCGGGTGGGTGGTGGTGGTGTTTTGTGGGTGGGTGGGTTGGTGGTGGCGGTGATGGTTGGGTGGTTTTGTGGTGGCGGGTTATGGATGGTGGTGGTGGTGGTGTGCGGCGACGGGTAGGTTTGCGTTTTGTTTTGTGCGGGCGGTGGATGGTAGTGGCGGGTGGCGGGTGGCGGTGGCAGTGGTGCGGTGGCGAGGAGTGGGTGGTGGTGGCGAGTGGATGGCAGGTGGGTGGTGGCTAGTGGGGTGGTAGTGGTGGGTGATGAGTGGTGGTGGCAGGTGGGTTGTGAGTAGTGGTAGCAGGTGGTGGTGGGGGGTTTGTGGTGGCGGAAGACGGTGGTGGAAAATGGTGGCGGGTGGTAGCTAGTGTTGGTGGTAAAAAAAAAAAATTGAAAACTCAAAACAGAAACATATTTTTTTTAGTTTACATTTTTTGGCCAAATTTATAAACTGAGACCACTGATTTATAATTAAAATTTACCAAACAAGTTTTCATTCGAATTTTTAAAATTTTTTTAATATAAACAGAAAACTAAAAATATAAGTATTACCAAAACGACACCTAAGCTTTCTCCCTTCTCTTTTCAATTACATACTCAAATCTTTGATTCAAACTAAACTTTAAATTTTTAGACTTGTTTTGAATACACAAAAAATAAGTAATTTATTAACTTATTTTAATCACATTACTTCCTTACTTTTTTTCATCTTTTCATAATACGTAAAAAGCTAAAACATAAATCATTTACCGTGTGGATTTGGATACGTCCTTCAGCTAAGGGTGGGTTTGGGAAGTGGGTTGGCTTTTTGGCTTTTTGACTTTTTTGGCTATTTTAGCCTGGGCTTAAAAGCTTGGTTTGGGAAGGGCTTTTTGGCTTTTTGGCTTTTTTGAGTTTTTTTGTGAGAGAAGAGTGTAATGATTATGGGTTGGATGTGATGTTTTGTTTTTTTGGGGCTAAAATAGCCTGTTTTGTCTTTTGTGGCTATTTTAGCCCCAACCTTCTTGCCAAACGACCCCTAAGGCTTTCAAGCGGAACATTTTATTTATTTATTTTTATTTTAATTCAATAGATTTCATAACAAAGAATGATCCATGTCAAAACCATAAATCTAGTTGTTGGTTTTTTCTTCACTATTAACAATGGGAAGGATGACATTATAGGAGAATGTTATTCTTATGAATGTCATATTTGTCATTTTTGTTAATAATATTTTTATTTTAAAAAAAATTAGATAACTTGCCAAATATGATCACCTATAAAAAATCATTAAAAATTAAAGAATTAAGAATGTGTCAGATAACTTAAGATAAAACCTTTTTTTATTAATACTTTTCCTCCAAAACCACCTGTGCATCACAAAAGAAATTGAAAATTGCCTCAGGGCTCGAATATTTTGGCTCGAATGGCTCGACACGTAGGCTCACACGCCCTCTATCTCGTTCTCTCTCCTCTCTTTTCTCCTCTCTTTTTTCAGTGTTATACCCAAACTCTCAAACTTCTCTCTGTTGCTCTGTCTCTCTCCATTGCTCTGTCATCGTTCTTTCGAATCATTCGAGTCTATTTCCTCCGAAACAACACCGGAAAGTTGTTGTTCTTCACCTCCTCTCTCCTTCCAAATGACGCCGGAAAGTTGTATTGTGGAAAGGACTGTCATTGTGCTCGGTGGTCAGCGAGATACTCCTCTCACAAGTTCACTCTCACACCCGATTCCCTCACTGCCAGAGTACTGACCAATGTTCTCCGATGAATTTGTGATGTGTTGTCTGTAATTTTTTTTTTTTTTTTGGAATCAGAACCTATGTTAAACATCTTCCATTGTATTGATGCATTCTATTTGCTTGTTGAAAGTCCACATAGAAAAATTGAAATGTGATGTCTGTAATTTTTTTTTTTTTTTCTCTGTTATTCTGGAATCACACTCTCAAACATCTTCCATTACATTAAAACAGGAAGGGAATTTGTGAATGTTGAAAAAATCATTTTGTGAATGTTTAACATTAGAACAGGAAGGGAATTTGTGAATGTTGAAAAAATCAATTTGTAAACGTTCAACATTAGAACAGGAAGGGAAAGGAATTCCAAAAATTAATTTTTGAATGTTTAACAAGGAAAAATCAGGAAACATTTATATTATTTGTTTATGTTTAACAATGAAAAATCAAGAAGCTAGAATTATCTCGTCGTTCTGGTTTCCTTCTCTCTCTCTCTTTTCTCTCCTCTCCTCTCCTTTCTTTTTTGGTTTCCCTTTCTCTCTCTTCTTTCCTCTCTTTTCTGTTTTATTTTTCATTTCACTTGTGTGATCTCCAAACCAGCACACGTGGGTTCCACGTGCATCATAAATTAGAGGGAAAACACTTTTTGAGCCATTCGGGCTCTGTAGCAGCGTTGAAAGAAATTTTGTCCATTTTCACTTTCGCTTTCCACATTTAACCAGCCTCAATTGCTGAGCAAGGATCCCTCCTTGAATTTTTTACTTGACTCCTTATTTGATGGGCTATTGGGTCCACTTTTGGGCCTAATTTCGATAATTCGAACCGTTCATATTTTAATATTTTAGAATTTGTCATGTATATCATATCTGTAAAAAATCAAGTAGATCGGATATCAAAAACTACGTGAAATAAAAGTTTTATTAAAGAATAAAACTGTTTATTAAATTTTTTTTAATAAACGATTTTTAGTTCTTCTGATATTCGATCAATTTGATTTTTTACAGGTATGATGTACATGACAAATTCTAAAATGTGAACGGTTCAGATTATCAAAATTGGGCCAAAAAATAGACCCAATAACCCATCAAGTAGGGAGTCAAGTAGAGAATTCAAAGAGGGGATTGCTAGGCAAAAGGGTTTTTTTTTCACTATTTTGAGATCTCCATCTCTGCTTGCTCCCTCAATCTTTGTTGTATCTCTACTTGTTCCATCCCGTTGTTATTTTTAAAAATATGATTATGTAAAAATATTATTTTAAAAAATAATTTAATTATACATTTAAAAATAAATAAATATTTATAAATGTCACGTCAATACTAAGTGTATAAACAACATATCATAAAAATATTATATTTTTTTATTTATGTTTATAGTATTTTTCTTGTAAAAATTAGTTAAATTAATTTGATTAATTAGTTAAAATAAAGAGTATGATTGGAGTGCACACTAACTGACTAGTTAGGCAAAATAAAAATATATATATATATATATATATTTGTGTAATTTTAGAATGCATTTTGCCCAACAATCTTAGAGTTACTCTTAAAAGCCACGATCAAAGTGTAATGAGGGTGATTTTTTTCATTTCAATATATATATATATAATTTGTATAACAAAAGATGCTAATACATTAAATTTATACTATTTAAAAATAAGGTTTTCCTTTAAATAATGTTTTATTATAAAAATACAATCGTCACATTATTTTATATAAAATAACAATAATTATAATAAAAAAACCACTCAATGTTTGACTTTAGTAACAAATTGAATCTAACTTTTTAATTGTTTTTATTTAAATTTTAATATTTTTAAATAGTATATCAATTCGACCAGGTTGTTTTATATCTGTTAATTATAGATACGAATAAGACGCAATTTAATCATTTTTTTTCACTTTATTACTATTGATAGTCATTTTTCAACCCTCCCATCGTCATCACCACTACTCCTTCAATCCATTATCATTTCTCCATCAATTTTTCCCGTTCATCACTACTCATTCCCTTTCCTAACTCATTGTCACCCCTCTCATTCCTTCTCGGATCTATAGCCATTGTTGCCATTTAGCACCATCAACAAAATGTGATTAAAATTATCTAAAACACCCTTGTTTCGTTAGTTACAACTAACAGAATCGATATCATTTAAAAAATTGAGAGTTTAAATGGAAACAATTAAAAAGTTAAAGTTTAATTTGTAATCAAAATTAAACCTTAAATTTTTTTAATTTTCCAAAAAAATTATGTAAAATACTATTTTACTTAAATAGTGGTTCTACATATTCTTAATTTTGTCTTCTTAATTTCACTTTTAATGAGGTGACCTACTCTTATATAAAACAGTTTCACAATTTTTATCTTTAATTTTTCTAATTTTACATTATTAAAAATAAAATTAAAGATAAAATTACGTAAAAAGCAAAAGAATCCAACTTTTTGGTTAGCAAGAAGAGTCCCTGGGCCAGCAGGAGAGTGATGAGTGGAATTTGAGTAGGTGTCAACACCATTCAGGTTCGCCCAATTGCACGCTATAACGTAACTCAGAGTACAAACTGCCCACACTAATACCCAACCTGTCACTCTCACAAAAACAATCTTTATTACAAAACAACCCAATCACTTCCTTTCTCATGGTTTCCTTTAACCTTCCCATCCAATCTAACGAGAGAGAAAGAGTGTGTGTTATTTCAACCAGAAAACCAATGTTCAAAGCATTCAAGTACCAACCAAATAGCAAAGGTTTGATTCTCAATCAGGGCTCAGAATTTTCTTCTTTTCCAAAGAATTAATATCCCGTTTGGCAGTCATATAATACTCTATAATAATATAATTGGTAAAAAAAATATAGTATTAATTATTTGTGTTCGATGATTAAAAAATATAAAGAGTTATAATAAATGATAATTAGTGAAAAAATATGACCCTGTGATATTCCAGAACTATTGTTTAATTTTCCTTAATGTCTCTGTGTTTAAATTCATTTGCAACCATTTCACTTGTTTTGAGATTTTTCTATTTAAATTTTTTTAAATGAAATTTTCATATAATTTAATGACTGCAAATGTATTGAAAAAAAAAAAAAAAACAAAAAACTAGAAGTTACTGCCATAAAAAATCCTTAGCCGAGCAGAGCCAGTATAAGACCAGGGGGCCACATGTCTTCTTGAAGTTTTGATAATTATATTAGTACCCTTATATATATAGATTATATCATATATATGTTTTTATAAAATTACAATAATATACCTTCTTAACATTGTAATAGTCCCTCTATTATAAATGAGCAATGATTCATCCCCCCTTTTCCCCCCACCCCCTTTGACCCCCTCTCTCTCTCATTGGTTACATTTTCTTTTTCTTTTTCTTTTTTTTCCTGCTCCTCCAATCACCACCCGCCACGTGGCAAAAGGGGGGTGAGGGGGTGACCCCCAAAAGGGGGTCTCAAGCATTATTCATTATAAATTTTCCTTCTAATTGCAAAGAACCTACTATTATTATACACCTCCAAAAGAGGTGTACCATATACAAGTTATGACTTTATAGTATTTATATTAGAAATTTTCATTCCCAAATTATTTTCATTCATAACTAAAACAACCACTATATAAATTATAGCCAACCAATGCATCTCCAATTATAACAAAAAAAATAAAAATCAAAATCAAAATAGGTCATCACTAACGTCAGAATGAGTTATAACTAACGTCAGAATGAGTTATAACTAACCATTACTTGATGTATAACCAAAAACTTCTTCAGTCATAACCAAATTAACAGCCACAAGAAGTTATAATTAAGTTATATCCAACACTATAATGTGTCATAACTAAAGACCACGGAGATCATAACTACGGCATATGATAGACACTTTTTTTGCAGTGTGTTTTATATAATTTTTTTACTAAAATATATTATTTCTATCTCAACTTATCTTCTTTTTTAATTTTCCAATCCACCTAAAATAGCTACTCCCCAGTATTTGTATAAAATTTAATCTCAAATCCTTTAATTTAAAATTCACTAATCTAAATTGACTCTTAAAATTTAAGTTTAAAAATATCTCATTATTATTTATTATGAAATTAAAAAATCAATGTTGTCATTAACTTGTGCTCCTTCTTCACTGAATTTCTAGCTCTGCCACTGTAACCGAGTAATTATATATATATATATATAAATTCATATAGAATAATATAATTTAATGTAAGTCTTTCACTTTAAAACAGAACAACTATAGTATTGCTACATCATTTTATAGTTTTTATTATTTTTTATTATTATTTTTTTTAACAGATTTCCTATATGAATAGAATTTTTCTAAAATATTACAAAAATCTCAAGGCATAATATACTATCAGGAGTAAATCTTATAAATTTTTCTTATTCACTTGACACTTATCACACTATTAAAGAAGATTTTGTTTTAATGTCTAATTTCTTTTTTCCTTTTTATGACATGACACATCAATTAGAAAAGTATCTTAAAAGATAGAAATATATCAGAAAACTGGTCACAATCCTCTAAGATGAGATGAGTTACACTTTTATATAAGATAATTGTGTCTGATTCTATAATTAATTTTTATACAAATAAAATAATTTAATTTTTTTTAAAGATAATAAGAAGAATTACATGCCCAATATCTGCCAATCAAAATCATTAGCAAACCAACAAAAACACAAAACAAACAAAACCCATAAAAGCAAAAGACTTTCTCATCCTTCTTTTTTGTCATATACAAACATAGTAAACTATTCATTAGACGACTCCTCCGTGATCTTTGAACAATTGTGGAGGCTCTGTTTGGGTATTGATACCCTTCTCTCAGTGGCTTATTCTTCAATTCTTTTGTTTTTCAAAAGAGACGGCAATGCATTACACTGTGGGTACTCTCTGCTATTTCGACCACATAACCTTATAAAATCACACCCAATTATAGCATTTCATGGTCTCACCTAATTGGCCACTAGTCTTTCACTAAATCTCAGCTAATTGTGGATAGAATCTTTTGGCTGTTTGGGAACCCTGAATTACCCCGACTCACTTTTTCTCAAGAAAAATGGAAAGGAAAATTTTTGGGTTCACTTAGATTTTTCCCTTTCTTTCAAGTCTATATGGAAATTTTATTTTATATTATTTTTGGGTTTTTGAATGGAATTGGCTGTCACTGCAGAGTTGTAACTGGATCTATTACTTATTACTAGATACACACACTGACAATGCAAAGCAGAATAAAAATTATAGAGAATAAAGAGTTAATTTTAATTTTAATAATAATAAATTATTTATTTATTGGAGAGAATCTCACATAAAGCATTGCTAAAATGATGCTTAATTATGACCTATGTCCTAACTGAGAATAAAAAGAAACCATTACTATTCTCAGTTATGAGTTTGTTTAATTTGGTGATCACATATTGTGCGTTGCTTCTTGTTCTTTTTGACACGTATTCATAAATTAATATCAAAGATTGATTTTAAAACTATATAGTGTTTGGTTTGGTAGAATGGCTATCCTCCTATTTTGGTGAATGGTAATTTTATTTAAAATATACATTTTTTTTCCTTTTTATTGAATCAATCATGAGAATGGTCGTTTTCACATAAAGATCCTTCCATTTTTAACTTTCATTCTAAGGGTTTAGGGTGCTTGTTTTGACTTGAGCAGAGTAGGCCCAACCGTGAATTTTATTAGGTCTCACTCTGGGATCATTGAGATGATTCGAACTGCTCATGTAAATCATTAAGAATTGTAAACTAGGCTAAGTGAACAAATCTAAAAATTTACAATTCTGATATGCATATTGAATCCAACAATAGTTGGATGGTCAGGGGTGGCTTAATCATAAAGCCAACAAAGTCCAATTTCTTTTGGTCCTAACTTTTCAAAAGTGTATATGTTATAGTTAAGTCTTAATAAAAATGCTAGGACCATGAAAATGTACCCTAAATATTATTTCAAAAATAAGTGTGGTGTGAATTTGAAGATAGTGCAATGTGAGCTATATTTAGGCCTTATTTGTCATAATCTTAAAAAGTCAAAAAGTCAAAAAGTCAAAAAATCGCTGTCCTATTTAAATCACATCATCTTATTTAAGTCACATCACCTTTTTATTACATTACTTCAAACTCAACCCATACCCAACTCATATTTCATAAAAAGTTAAAATGTGCATTTATTTAGATCATCTCAAACCACCCATGAATCTACTCTATTGATTCAATTTTCTAGCTATGCAGTATTTTTTTTAAATGAACTAGTATTGTTTAATTTTTTGGGTATGCGATATTGTTTAAGGTTTAATGTAGTTTCTACATATTCTTTTGGGAAAAAATGTGATTGAGCTGAAAAAAAGGTTCATTAGAAAATAAGGCCCAATTTTGAAAACCCTCTTTTTGGTTAAGATCCGATATGATTTGTACTTGTTTTTTAAAAAAACAAAAGAGTCCCTTCTCCAAATATAAAAGCCCATCAGAAAATAACGACAAAAATCATCTACATTATTTAACTTTTAAATTTTTATATATAAAAAAATGATTATATTCACTTTTAATGATACAACTCTGTAAAAAAGGGTCTATGCAATACTTTTAGCTTAAAAATTAAAAAAATATTAAAAAAATTAAAAAACTTATAATCTATACTAAAAAATCAAAAATTCTTTTTTCTCTTTATTTTTTGCACATCTTCTTGTAAAAAATTAAAAAGTCATTCCTAACATATTAGTTTTTTTTTACCTCATATTTTAATTAAAAAATCAAAAAATTACTAAAATAACATGTTCCCAAACGAGGCCGAAGAATGCTCAAAAGGCAAAATTCACTAATTCTTTCTCTGACTATCTTTAATTCAAATCAAGTTTGAATAATATCAAATGTGTATATATATATTTATACTTTTTTGTTTTAATTAAAATCACAAAGTATGATTGTTTGAAAAAAAAAATGTTGAATAAGGTGAATTAGCCAGACTATCAATGAAAAGAATTTCTTAGCAAAATTCAAATATAAAGATTCAATTAGTAAATTTCATCTCAAAAGGTAAGAAAATTAAATTTAAATACAAATTACACAAATTTTGAAATTATAAAAGTCACATTTAAAATTATCACTTTAGACTTAAATTACCTCGAACCGTCCCTATAAGGATTTGAACATCTTATACTATATGTTTTGATGATATCATTTTCGGTAAATTACAAATACCCTATTGTCTAAATTTTTTATTTAATATAATTAATTAAAAAAATAAAATTTTTAACTGCTCTCTTATATAATAATAATAAAATTACTTGAATTATTAATTAAAATATATTTATGAAATCATTAAAAACAGTTAATTGACATGATAATTTATTAATAAAAATAATTATTTGTTATGAAATTAGAAATCTCATAAAATAGAATGTAATTTTTAAAATTACATAGAGGAATCATATTTTACACATATCTCGAGGTATCTTTATAATTTATCTCGAGACCATGTCATGACAATACAAATAAACACATGTATATGTAATTTATATGGGTAACACAATTCATAAACGGATTTTTAATTATATTTTTTATGAGTCATATTAATAAATGCAGGGGGAACTTATTATCTTTTTATTTAATGATCAAAAATCTCATAAAATATATTTTAATTTATAATAATCTTTTTAATTGAAGCAAATTCCATTCAGTCCATAATCTGGATTAGGGGGTGTTGTTTGGATCTGTAGGACTCACCACGAGTCTCATTTCGATGATTCATACCATCAACTTTGTCAGATACTTTGTATATTTCATCCAAAAACAAATTAAGTCGATGCGATAATCGTAACATATTCAATTTATCATATTTATTATCAAAAGAATAGATGACAATCACATTTTTTTATTGAATAAGTTACGATTATTGAATCGATTTAATTTTTTTTTAAAATGAAATATACAAAGTGCCTAACAAAATAATTAGTTTGAATCATCGAAATTAGACCTGTGATGGACTTCACATACTCCAATAGCGGTCTCCAATTCAAAGTATGGATGGGAAGGAATTCCCTTCCTTTATATATATATATATAGTTGATTTGTGATACTATCAATACAACATATATCCATTCATAAGAAAATATGGTAAAGATTTGTTTAACGTTTTTTCCAATTTTTATATAGTTAATTTATGAACCTATTACTACAAAATATAAAAATTTATCATTTAAATTATTACTATTTCAAATACAATTGCCCTTGAGATTCTATGAAAAAAGAATATTCAATGGATAAGCTTGAAATTTTTCTCTTCATTCTTAATTAATCTACTTAAGAAATGTGCTTACACTCACATAACCAAACCAACTTTATTATCATTTTTTCTTGTTAGTTTAAAATTAAAAACATTTAGAAGGGTGGTAACATATACATATATTCTAGTTTTGTTACGTACGTAATTTTTTTTAGAATTTTATCCAAAATTAAAATGTGCAGATAAAATTTATTTTAAGTATGATTTACATTATACTAGAAATGACTCAACCGTTAACTCACTTATTCTATTGCTTAATCTCAATACATAATAAAAAAATTCTTATTGATCCCCCATGTTTCAGTTTCATAAGACCTATTAAATCAGATGGCTGCTATTTGTCACCATTGTTTTTCACCATTTTATATCACCGGAATACGTGACAAAAAATCATTTCTCTTCATTAAATCATTAATAATCATCTTCAAACAAGAAAATAAATTATTAATATTTATGTAGATGATAATATATAAACGTAATAAAAAATCAATGATACATAGCATTTCTAGTTAAAATAAGGCCTCAATATCTTACACTATTCTAGATAAAATTTTAGTTAAATAATAAGGGATATGCAATGATTTATGACTTAAAAAGATTGACACACAAATTTAAAGAAGTAAAGGGAAGACCCGTTAGGTATTTCTAGAATTGGCAAAAAGGTATAACATGGCAGAACGAGGTTCTACATTTAGTAAGTAGTGACCCAAAACATGTAGGACTCTTTTGCAGGTTAAAAACTCTCCAATCAAATTTTCACCTTCAGCCTTAGAATTTGACGTCCTCTGCTCCAACTCCCTCCTCATTACTACTCGTTTTCTCGGGACGAAATTAAGAGAAGATTATGAGGACTATGACCTCTCTATCTATGTGAAAAATACTATTTGTTATAACACTTTAAATATATATATATATATATATATATATATCATTTTATACATAAAATAGCCCATAATATAAAAAATATATATATCTTATTATTCTCACATCTTGTCTTCTATTTCTATTTTGTACCAGAAAAACTTCTTCATCTTATTAAAGATTACTTCTATGGTATTTAATTTTTTTTTTCTAATGTATATATAATTTATATATCATATTATACGTAACATGCATTTGTGAATATGGTGATTTTTTTTTTCAATCCCTTCCGTAATAAAATCCCGATTTCGTCATTGTCTCTCTCCAAACCCCCTCTCTATATATCATCACAAAACACCTCTTGTAGGTGCCCTCTCTGTCTCTCTCTCTCTCTCTCTCTCTCCAAACCCCTCTATATATCATTAGAAAACACCTCTTGTAGGTGCTCTCTCTCTCAATTTTTGAAAGATGGTTTTTTTTTCTTCTTTCTCTTGCTTTAATTGATATGATATGAGCTTTTTTCTTTTTTTTCTTTTTGATCTTTGCTAGGTCTGACTGAATCAAAAGGCATACATGGAGAGGAACAGTTTGAGCAACAACTTGAAGCATCATAGCATTGATGGAGGAAGATCTATGAAAGAAGACTGCAACAACAACAACAATAGGGTTAAGGATTTATGGGAAAGCTGTAAAAGTGACAGGCATGGTGAAGATTTTCTAAATGGGTTTTCATGGCCTCCAAGGTCTTACACTTGTAGCTTCTGCAAAAGGGAATTCAAATCAGCTCAAGCCCTTGGTGGTCACATGAATGTTCATAGGAGAGATAGAGCCAGGTTGAGACAGTCACCTCCTCCAAGGGATGGTCAGTACCCTTTTCTTAACCTTAATCTTTCCCCAAACCCTAACCCTAGCCCTAATTCTAACCCTTATCAAAACCCTAATAACCCTTCGACACCTTTCACTTCCACACTATCTCCCTTGTTCTCTCCCTCTATTTCCTCTTTATCTTCATCTGCATCTGTTTCTGCAAGCGAAATCATGAAATTGGGTACAGACAATACCCTATTCCATCATCGCTTGAGCAACAGAAACACGGATTTTTCTAAAACCCTTTTTGGGGTAGAAATTGAACATTTCGCTCAAGTAAGTGGATGCGAGGTTTCGAAGACAGCAGAGATTGTTAGGGTGGACTTGGAGATTGGTTTGCTTCGTGATCCAAAGGATGATTTGGATTTGGAGCTTCATCTCGGATGCTCTTAGGTGAAGTTTTTTTTTAGCTTTATTAGTGCATATTCCTAAGGTGAATGGCCCTTGTTTGGCTCATTGCACCACCTTGTGTTTAACTTCTGAAAATGGATAGAGATTTTAGGGAGATAACAGCAATGTAAGGCTGTTAACTGCCTATTGCTATTATATTATCATGTAATACCTTATATCGGCTGATATGTTGGTGCATTTTTCTTCCTTAATGCCATGAAATATGTTTAGATTAAAAAAAAAAAGGAAAAGTAATTTGTTTTTAAAACACTTGAAAGAAACTGAAGTACAGCTGAAAATTTTGGTCTGCTTCTTATTATGATGAGATGCTTTTAAAGTTTTGACTGACGTCTGTGAGTGTGGAGACAGGGCAGGGGACTCATTCTCCTTTTTCTTTTTGTCATTTGTTAAAATCTTTTTAGTTTGGTGTACACTTTTTCAAATAGTTCTTCATTTTCTATGCCTGTTAATGTTGATCTTTTTTACTTCATTCAAGTGTTGTATGTTTATAAATTATATGGCTTAAGTCTGTATATAGACTTCATATAGAACGATATGACACATTTTTATTTATTAAATTATATGGCTTAAGTCTGTATATAGATTTCATATAGAACGATATGACACATTTTTATTTATTAGGTGTGGTGCACGTGATTTTTCATTTCAATAAATTTTATAATTTTATATTGACTTTTTTTGGATAAATTTTTTTTTGGTATATAGTAGATTTTTCTTTTGGACATCAAACAAACAAAATCAAAATAATACAATATTGACATACAAAAAATGAAAACAAAGAGATAGAGAGTATGAAGATAGCTTATGAACTTCGAAGAGGCATTACAAATCATTATCCTAAAATCACATATGCCTCATTCATTCCACACAAGTTTAAGCATATTCATACAACTTTAAGATTCAACTCAGAATATTCATAATAGTCTAATTCACAATAAATAGTTACCGATATCAAGTTTGTATTGAATGCCCAAACATTAAAGAAAATAGTAATATAATATGTATACAGCACTATGGAAAGTGAGCTTTTTGCACCCCCTCCCTCCTCTTTTTGATGTAATGCCGTATATATGTATGTCATTTATCATCAATAAATGTCTCTTTTTTGCTGTTCAAAAAAAATAAAAAAATAATGTAAAGAGAGAAAATTAAGAAGAAAAAGAATTATCGTTTTTGTGTCTTCAAAATTGTAGAGAGTTTTTCTTCAAATTGAAGAAAAAGAATTTTGCATGTTTGTGCATCTTTCATCAATAAAATTTTGTTTTGCTGATAAAAAATAAATAAAAAATAAAAAATTGTAGAGAGAGTTTGTTTTTATAGGATAAGAATATTTATGCTTTTGTAACTGATGCATTGGTTCGGTTAAAATTCAAAACTTTTTTGATTTGTTATTTTTATAATGGATTTAAATTTAAATAGACATATATTCAATTTACAATAGTGTTTGTTAACAAAATAACGTTTGATTTGAAAATTCAAAAGCAAATTTAATTTTTTTTTATCTTTATAAATTGTAAGTGATTATATTTGTAATTTATATTTGTGTATAGAAATTTTAGAAAATCATGTTTAAGTAAACATGAATAAAATTTTAGAATCACATTATATTGTATTTTATATTTATATATTTTTTATAAATTGTAAATGATTATATTTATATATAGAAGTTTTAGAAAATCATATTTTAAGTGAACATGAATAAAAGTTTAGCATCACATTATATTGTATTTTATATTTATATATTTTGAATTTTTAAGAAAGAATTATTATTGATGGTTATTTGGTAGTGGTGAAAATGTGGTGATAGTGCCAAAGGCGATCGTGGTTGTGGTAGTGAAATAATGACGGTATCTTTGGTGACAAGGACATTGGTAGTGGAGATAGTGGTAAGCGTAGTAGTAGTGGTGATGGTTGTAGCGGGGGTGGTTATGTCATAGTAGTACACTTTAGTACCTTTTTTTTTTTTGATCAACAAAAGAAGAAAACTTTATTGATAAAAACAAACATACATTACATATGGAAACCATCAATAAAGAAAAGACAAGTGCTACATAGCATCATAGCACCCCAACCTAATCCCAACTAGGTTGGCACCAAGAGGGATGCACAATCATGTGCTAGCTCAAGCTAAAAAGTGATAGGCTATCAGATTATAATGATCACGCTCATACAGCTCAAACAGCTGCTCATAAAGATCAATACAGATCAAGTATCTATACAGCCCAAACAACTCACACAGGTCATCCAGCAGCTCACACAATGCATCACACAGTGCAGTCTCAGTATCCAGCAGCTCACATAGTGCATCACACAGTGCAGTCTCAGTAACAGCAACATCAAGCATCACAGCATCATACAGAGCTGTCTGTCATACCCTGCATCTCACAAGCATGTCTAGCTACCAAAGTTTGTTGTAACTGAATTAGTTCTAGAATCTGTTAGTGAGTTAGTGATTCGAGAGTTAGTTAGATATTAGAAAGTTAGTTAAACATTTTCCTTTTATAAATATCTGTGTAAGCATCTAAGATTGAATTCAATGAAAAAGAAAGTTTGTTATTTTCATCATGGTATCAGAGCATAATTAGCTCTCACGAGCACAATCAAGATCCTCCAATGGCGAGTTCATCTTTGCCTTCATCCATGTCAGTTGCTTCCTCTAATCTGAGTTTGCTCTTGTCAAACTTCAGTTCTTTGGTTACTGTTAAGCTAGATTCCAGTAACTTTCTCATATGGAGAAATCAGATGCAGAATGTGTTGCGTGCTACTGGCTTCCTTGGTTTTGTAACTGGTTCTATTCCATGTCCAGCGATGGAAATTGTTGATTCCTCTGGAACTTCATCTCCAAATCCAGCATATGAAGAATGGCAAAAGACTGATGCGCATCTTTTCAGCTGTGTAACAACCACGTTATCTTCTACAATATATTCCTCTGTTCTTCATCTACAAACAAGTCATCAAGTTTGGCAGATTCTTGAAAAGCGATTTACTTCAGTTTCACGATCACATATTCATCAATTAAAGAATCAACTTCAAACAGTTCATAAGAAATCATCCTTCATGGAAGTTTATCTCTCACAGATTAAGGAGATCTCAGATCAATTGGCCTTGGCTGGTACACCAGTCGATGATGAAGATTTGGTGTTTTTAACTTTAAAAGGGCTACCTAATGAATAAGACTCATTCAAAACCTCAATTCGAACAAGATCTGAAGCAGTCTCTATGGCAGATCTGTGCTCCTTCTTGTGCTCAGAGGAAATTCACATTGAAACCAAATTGAAGCATTCATCTAGTGATCTTCTCAGTAGTGCTTACTCTGCAGCCAAACATTCTTCATTCTCCTCCAACAACACAGTTGAATCTTCACATACCTTTTCTTTTGGTTCAAACAGAGGTTTCAACAATCACAGAGGAAGATATCAGTCTAGAGGTTCTAGAGGAGGCGGATTTCATAATTCTCATGGTAGATACAACAACAGATCTCACAGTACTCGAGGTAGAAGTGACTACTCTTCTCATGGTCCTATCTGTCAGATCTGTGCAAAGTCAGGACACAGTGCTTTGGACTGTTGGTATAGGTTAGACACTACTTTTCAGTCTTCTACATCTCAGCAGAAGTCTTCACCACACTCTTCTCACGCCTATGCTGCCATAGTGTCTCAGTCTGCAGATTCATCTGTCCCTCCTTGGTACATTGACTCAGGTGCTACAAATCACTTAACTAATGACCTTTCTAATCTTCAGCACTTTCAACCTTATCAAGGTTCTGAACAAGTTCAAGTAGGTAATGGCTTTGCTTTGCCAATTCATCATATAGGTAAAGGTCTTTTGCCTACACCTACTTTTTCTTTTCATCTTCCTAATCTGCTCCATGTTCCTTCTATTTGCTCTAATCTCTTATCTGTTCATCAATTAACAAAGGATCACAATTGTCTTGTCATATTTGATGCTGACTCATTTATCATTCAGGACAAACTCACGAACAGGGTCCTGCATAGAGGATCTCATGTTCGAGGTCTTTACCAACTTACACCTTCATCTCCTTCATGCTCCTCTGAAGCTCATCACACTACTACATCATGTTCCTCTGAAGCTCATCACACTACTACAACTCCTCATGCTTCTGCTCTGCTCTGGCATCAACGGCTAGGCCATCCCTCTTCTCTCAAGCTTCACCACTTGACTGAGAACTTGCCTAATAAACCTCATATCAATAAACATTTGTCTTGTTTAGATTGTAATGTCTCTAAAAGTCATAGATTGCCTTTCACATTGTCTAGCACTTCTGTTGGTTGTCCTTTTTCACTTGTTCATGCTGATGTATGGGGGCCATTTACTGTTAATAATGCTCCTTTTCAATTCTTTGTCTTGTTTGTGGATGATTGTAGTCGTTTTACTTGGATATATCCTTTACATTACAAAAGTGAAGTATATGACAAGTTAGTTGAATTCAAAGCTTATGCTGAAACGCAATTTCACACTCATCTTCAAATACTTCGAACTGATAGAGGAACTGAATTTGTGAACAACAAGGTTTCTTCTCTTTTATCTGCTCATGGCATTGTGCATCAAACTAGTTGTCCTTACACTCAAGCTCAAAATGGTGTAGCTGAGCGCAAACATCGTCATGTTATTGAAACAGCCATCACTCTTCTTCACCAGTCATCTCTTCCCTTACACTACTGGTTTGATGCAGTTGCCACTGCTGTGTATCTTATTAATAGAATGCCTAGTAGTGTTCTTTCTCATAAGTCTCCCTTTGAAGTTTTATTTCATTCTCTTCCAGATTTTTCCCTTCTCAAAGTTTTTGGTTGTCAGTGTTTTCCATGGCTTAAGCCTTACACAGTCCACAAACTTCAACCTAGGTCCATGGCTTGTGTGTTTTTAGGATATCACCCTACCATTAAAGGCTATCGGTGTCTAGATCCCCTTACTGGCAAAATTTACATCTCTAGGCATGTCTTGTTTAATGAGACTTGTTTTCCCTTTGCTGTCTCATCCTCTTCCTCTTTTTCTTTGCCTACTCTTAATTCCTTTTTCTGGCCATGTTCATCTTCTATTTCTTCTTCTTCAACATCTCCTTCCCAATCCTCTCCTAGCTCCTCTTCTCTATCAGTCGATTCTTCTTCTACTATTCCTTTGTGTTCTTCTCCAGCTTCTCATGCAATTCCAATCCACTCCATTTCTATTGATCTACCAGTTCCCCATTCTTCTACTATTCCTCATTCTTCTAATATTCATCCTATGACTACTCGTTCCAAAACTCGGTCTTTTGCTTTCACTGCTACTTCTGATTTTCTTCAGATTGAACCCTCAACTATCAAAGAGGCTCTTACTTCCTCTGTTTGGGTTACTGCTATGCAAGAGGAGTATCATGCTCTTCAACAACAACATACATGGGACCTTGTTTCTCTTCCACCTCACAAGGTTGCCATTGGTTGTAAATGGGTTTTTCGAATCAAAAGAAATTCTGATGGGTCTGTAGCTCGCTATAAGGCTCGCTTGGTAGCTAAAGGCTACCTTCAACAGGAAGGTATTGATTATCAAGAAACGTTTAGCCCTGTTGCTAAACTCCCAACCATTCGGATTCTTCTGTGTATGGCCCTTCATAACCACTGGCCTATCAAATAATTAGACATATCTAATGCCTTTCTTCACGAAAAATTGGAAGAGGAAGTTTACATGTTACAACCCCCTGGTTTTATACAATCTTCTAATCAAGTGTGTGAATTGAACAAGGCTTTATATGGTCTCAAACAAGCCCCTCGGGCTTGGTATTCTACCTTTGCTTCTTTCCTTCTTTCTCAGGGCTTTACTAATAGCAAGTCTGATACTTCCCTCTTTGTTAATCATTTCTCTACTGGGCTCCTGCTTCTTGTTGTGTATGTTGATGATATCTTGGTTACCGGCAGTAATTCATCTCTGGTGTCTCATTTGATCACTCAGATGCATCAAGTATTTTCCATGAAAGACTTGGGTTCTGTCTCATATTTTCTGGGCATCTCTGTGGAATGTCAAGGTGCTGATTATTTCCTTTCTCAAGCTAAGTATGCTACTGACTTGTTACACAAAGCTGGCCTCACTGATTGTAAGCCTTGTTCCACTCCTTCGGCTCTCAAACCTCCTTCTATTTCTCATGACTCTCTTCCTTTTTCTAACCCATCTTTATACCGTAGTCTTGTTGGTGGTCTACAATATCTTACTCTTACTCGCCCCGATATTTCCTTGGCTGTTAATCAGGCTTGCCAGTTTATGCATCTTCCTACCAATGGCCATTTTCAGTTAGTCAAACGGCTGTTCCGTTATATCAAAGGTACTCTTCATCATGGTTTACGCTTTACCTCTGGTCCTTTCTCTATTCATGCCTTTTCAGATGCTAACTGGGCTGGTGACTGTCTTGATCGCAAATCCACCTCTGGGTATTGTGTGTTTCTCGGTCCTAACTTGATTTCCTGGTCTGCCAAGAAACAACCAACTGTTTCTCGTTCCTCTACTGAGGCCGAGTATCGCGCCCTTGCCCATGCCACTGCCGAAATTACTTGGTTACAGCAGCTTCTTAAAGATATGCACATTTCTTCTCCTGTTATTCCAGATCTCTGGTGTGACAATCTCTCTGCAATGGCCTTGGCCTCTAACCCTGTATTTTACTCTCGCTCGAAGCATATCGACATTGACTGTCATTTTATCCGTGAAAAGGTGCTTGCTAAGCAAATTACTCTCAAGTATGTTTCTACTTCTGATCAGATTGCCGATATATTTACGAAACCTTTGTCTTCCTCGCGGTTTCACTATCTCAAAGACAAGCTGCTTGTGCTTCCTTGCCCCTTCAGCTTGCGGGGGGATGATAGGCTATCAGATTATAATGATCACGCTATACAGCTCAAACAGCTGCTCATAAAGATCAATACAGATCAAGTATCTATACAGCCCAAACAACTCACACAGGTCATCCAGCAGCTCACACAATGCATCACACAGTGCAGTCTCAGTATCCAGCAGCTCACACAGTGCATCACACAGTACAGTTTCAGTAACAGCAACATCAAGCATCACAGCATCATACAGAGCTGTCTGTCATACCCTGCATCTCACAAGCGTGTCTAGCTACCAAAGTTTGTTGTAACTGAATTAGTTCTAGAATCTGTTAGTGAGTTAGTGATTCGAGAGTTAGTTAGATATTAGAAAGTTAGTTAAACATTTTCCTTTTATAAATATCTATGTAAGCATCTAAGATTGAATTCAATGAAAAAGAAAGTTTGTTATTTTCATCAAAAAGTTAGTGAGAAACCAAACACAAAAGAAGAAAAACACCCCAGATAGAGGAGTAACCAACAATCAAACTAATCCCACCTGAGAAATCTTCTAAACAGGAGCCACCTCACCTACAAATAATAATCTTAACAACCCAAATCAGCCTAGAAATATGATTCTATTCCGCTGCCTTGAACAGGATCTTACTTGCTGCAGGTTGAACACCACATCATTAATAGAATAATGTACCCCAAACGTATTCTATTTCAACCATAAAGCAATTCTGACCTTTAGTAACTCCCCAAAAGTCGTAAAATCTGGTTGAATTTCGTTGAACAAACATTCATTTCGGAGCTTCCACACAGACTACATGAGAGCAAAAGGAATAGAATGCCATATCCTTCTTTCAAACCTGCTGCAACTTGTATCTAACTACCATTCCAAAAGACCTCCAGTAGATCCAGGGATTACTCAAGACAAGTTCCACCAATCCAATAATTCAGACCACAATCTCTATACCAAAGGGCAGTGTAGCAGAATGTGATTAATAGTTTCTACATTCTCCCTGCAAAGCAGACAGCAATTGTTCATATTGGGATCCAAAACTCCAATTCTTTGAAGATAGAAAGTCATTTTCACTCTACCTCTCCAGGCCAACTAACCAAAAAATTTCACTCTTCGTGGTGCTCCATTACCCCATAACAGCTTAGTAATCCTAAAAGATGGACCTTGAGCAGATTCGCACCATCTTTTGGCAGAGAAAATAGAGAAAGAGCCCGATGGGTCTGCATTCCACCAAGCTTGATCATCAATATTGACCCTTAGATTGGGAGCATCCTCTAATACCTCTACAAGCCTTTTAGCCTCCTCCTCTTCCCAAGCTCTTAAAGGTCTTCTAAATGAGAATTGCCACCCACTAGTTTCATTTCTGATTTGAACAAAAGACTTCAGGGAGCCATCTTTAGTTTCTAATAAACTAAACAGCCTAGGGAAGGCAACTTGCAATTTTCCAATCTCCAACCATTTGTCCCTCCAAAAGTGTGTCCTTTCATCATTACCAATTACAATTTTAAAATTTGCAACAAAGAATGAGTGTAGATCAACATTTGACAGAACATATGATCCTATATCTTGCCATACTAAGGACATAGATCTATTAATTGCCACATTTGGGCTCCAATCCCCACAATCATGACCATATTTGCTTGTCACAACTGTCTTCGATAGTGATCCATTCTCAGAACCATATCTCCGCCACCATTTTAGGAGCAAACTCTCATTGAGATCCTTAATTCGGCTTACTCCCAATCCATCATGAGCTTTAGTTTTGGTAACTTCCTTCCATCTCACCAGGTGAATTTTTTTTTTTCACATTTGAACCCCCCTATAAAAAGGCAACTTGCAATTTTTCAATGATCTTCACCACCCCTATTGGCATTCTGAAAATAGACAGATAGTAGATAGGTAAATTTGATAGTACTGACTTGACGAGTGTCAGTCTACCTGCAAAAGACAACAATTTCCTTTTCCAAGATGCTAGTTTCATCTTCACCTTATCCACTATTGGTTGCCATGTCTTTTTTCTTCTTGGATTTGCTCCCAAAGGTAATCCCAGATACTTTAATGGTAATTTTTGCCAACCACAATTGAGTAATGATGCATAATACTGAACACTCTCATCCTCCATTACAATCCCACATTTCACACTCTTATGGAAATTAATTTTTAATCCTGATAATATCTCATAGCATCTTAAAATCCTTTTTATTGATAGGATCTCCTCCCTCTTAGCCTCACACAAAATTATTATATTATCAGCAAATTGAAGATGAAATATACTAACCTCTTGACTGCCTATCACTGCCCCTTTTATCAATCCCCTTGCTTTTTCCCTTGATAACAGGATATTTAGGCCCTCTGCCACTATTATGAATAGGAATGGTGAAAGTGGATTCCCTTGTTGAATCCCTTTTCCAGGAGAAAACTCCTCAGTAGGTGATCCATTTACTAGCACTGATAGTCTTGCTGTTGAAATGCAGGTTTTAATCCATTTCAACCATTTCTCGCCAAATCCAAAGTTATCTATCATAGATAATAAAAATTCCCAATTGATTGAGTCATAAGCTTCTTGAAAATCAAGCTTCAAAATTAAACCCTTTTTCTTCGATTTCCTCCATCCATCCACCACCTCATTAACAATCAACACTCCATTTAGGATATATCTTCCCCCCAAAAAAGCAGTCTGGACATCACTTATAATCTCAGGTAGCACCATCTTTAATCTTCTTGCAAGCACTTTTGCCAAAACCTTGTAAGTTGAGTTGATGAGACTAATTGGTCTGTAATATGATAAGCCAGAGGGGTTATCATTCTTGGGAATGAGGGCAATGAAAGTGCTGTTAATGCCCTTCACCAATTTTCCATTCATGTGAAACTCCTTAACAAATTGTACAAAATCTTCCTTCATGAATCTCCAACATTTTTGGATACATGTCATATTGAATCCATCTGGCCTAGGAGCTTTATTTCCTCTACAATCTTTTACAGCTAGCCAGATTTCATCCTCAGAAAATGCAGCCTCTAGCACTTCTTCAACCTTTACCTTACTGATGGTTTTAAATTGTCCTGAAAGTTTTGGTCTGTCAACCGAATTTTCAGAGAACAAACTGGAAAAGTGCCTAAATACTTCCTATTTTATAGCAATTGGATCTTCAACTTTGACACCATTCACTTGAACTGAATCAAGTAAATTTCTACTTCTCCTCCTGTTAGCACAAATGTGAAAAAATTTGGTATTCTTGTCCCCCATTTGAGCCCAGTCCAATCTGGACTTCTAAAACCATAGGGAATCTTTCCTTTTCTTTAGTTTCCACACCAAGCCCTTAGCTTCACATCTGCTTACATTTTCAGATTCAGATAATTTCCTTTTCTCTGCCTCCAAATCAAATCCATGCAAAGCCTCCTCAGCTTGTTTCAACTGGTGATCAATATTTCCAAAGACCTCTTGATTCCACACCTTCAATTTTTGCTTCAATGCTATGAATTTTAGCCGTAGTTTGTATCTAGCCCATCCCTCCTCATGAACCCCAGACCATGCTACTGCTGCTGTTTGTTTAAAATTAGAATGCAGAGTCCATGCATTTATAAATCTGAATGGCCTTGGCCCCCAATCCCTAACATCTTCTCTTACTACTAAAGGGCAATGATGGTAAACCCCATAATTTGAAATTAAAATTTTCAAGCCATTCATACTTATACATAAGTAACTATAAATTTAGTGAACTTTAAATAAGAATGTTGCTAATTTAAATTTTTTTAATCAACATTTTATTCAATTAAAGTTTTAAATGATAAAAGTTTTAATTATTAAACAGACTTAACAAACTAAATTATCACAACTAAATAAAAAAATAAAACTAAAACTAAAAATAGAAAATGCAATCACAACTAAATAGGTACAAACAGTAGAGTTAGTTAGTTCCAAACAATCCAGATGTAGACACCCCATTTTTGACTGTCCTCAAGACTTGGTTGTGCTTGTAGGTACACCCAGCGGCTGGTTCGATTGCTCGCCCAGCATTCGACTGTCGCGGCGAAACTTCACTGGTTCGGGTTTCCCGAACCTTGTATCCTTTTTGTCTCATTTTTGGACCCTGACCTGGTCCTTTCAGGGTGGCCCCTGTGGCGCACTGCCGGCCATGGCTTGGCCCCTGCCGGCTGCTTGTGAACACCTGCCGGCCATCAGTGTGGCACTGCCGGCCATTGCTGATGGCCGGCACCCCCCTATTTCAGCTGGTTTCCGGGAAGATCTTTTTACCAGCTGGATTCCTCATATCTGCCCTCCATACACGTATATGGAGGGATGAAGATCTTGCCAAGCTTGTTCAAGAAGCTTTAGCTTTGCATTCCTCTATATAAGCAAGGGGCTCCTTTATTTCAGAGGGTTCTGAGTTTTTGAAGGGCAAAAAGCTTCCTCTTTCTCTATATTGCTTGTGGTTAGAGCTTGAAAGTTGGATTTCTTTGCATTTTTGCACTATACCTCATAGAACAAGACCTCCATCACTCATTCAAACACCTTGAGGCTGTCTCTCAGAGGTTGGAAGCTCAGATTTTTGGACCAAAAGCTGCTGGAAAGATTGTTCTTCAAGGGTAAGCACAGTTTTCCCCTAAACTAGTCTTTTCTTGCTTCATTTATAAGCTTTGCTTTAAAGCATTTTTGGGCTCCGACCCAAACTAGAAATGATCATATTTTGAGCCCCTTTTCATGTTTGATTAAGGGTCTTTCTCTGTTTGAGGCTTCCTTCTATCACTTGCCTCTTTAACTCTCTTTTAGGCTTTTTTTTTGCATGGTATTTTAAGCTTATTTGTAAGCTGTTTTGGATTTGTCCATAAGCTGGAAAGAGGCTTGTATTGATCCCCTCTTCAACTTTGTTGAAGGGCTCTCCTCTGTTTGAGGACAGCAGCTACCACTTGTCTCTTTACCCCTCTTTTAGGCCCATTTCTTGCATGCTAGTTTAACCTTACTTGTGTTTATTTTCGTGGCTTGATGTAAACTGTAAAGTGCCTTATTTTGAGCCCCTCTTCAATTTTGTTGAAGGGCTCTTCACCATTTGGGGCCCGCTTCTGTCCATTGTCTCTATTCTCACTTTTAGGGCCATTTTTGCATGATAGATTAGCCCTATTTGTATTCATTTTTTAGGCATGTTGTAAACTGAAAAGAGGCTTTTTTTGACATCATCTTCATATTTGATTAAGGCCTATTCTCTGTTTGGGGTCATCTTCCCCTATGCATGCTTCATTCTTCCATGATTAGGGCCATACATGTGAGCATTTGCATTGGCCTTGTTTTGGCCTCTTAGCCACTGAAATCAAGTGGATTTTCAGTGGCTTTGATGCTGTTTTGAGCCTCCAAATTACAGGGGGGTGACCCCCTCTCACCTTGACTTGTTTGATAGTCATTTTGGCCTTCCAAAGAGGCCCTATCTTGCATGCTTTGTTGACTGATTTTGGGGCCAATTTGTTGAGTTTTGGGACTATCATATTTGATTTTCAGAGTTTTTTTGGTCATGCTTCATGTCTATCTTATATGTGCCTAATAACTCCTTGTATGGCCATCTAAAGGAGCTCATCATTTTTGCATACCATGGTTGCATATCAGTGGTTATTTGGGCCTATTTTCACATGTTTTATTCACTGATTTTTGACGGTTTGGTGAAATTCCATGTGCATCATACACTTGCCATGTAAACCATGTTTGCTAGTCAAAATCGCATGCTACTTTAGTCCATCTTGCTAGCACTTTTTGGCCTTTCTTTAAACTGGAAAAGTCCATGTTTTAGGACTGCCTTGAATCTGTCTTCATGCTTCATGTTCGAATAATGCATGCTTTGTATAGCTGTAAGTCATTCCATGAGCCTAGTTTTGAGTTTCGGGTCTCACCTCATGCATCGGGTGCCATGTTTTCATGATTTGAGGCTATTTAGCACCATATTTCAGTGCTGAAATTTGCATGTTTGCATACCATGTTCCATGCCTTACCATGCTTTGGTAGAGTGGCATTCGTGCCTTAGGTTCGGTCCTTGATTTGCGTGCACGCGTGCACGCATTTCGAGTGTCTCATTTTCATCTAATGGCCTCTTATGTGAGTGTGGATGAGGTCCACTCATGTTGGTGTAAGTCCATTATGCATTGTGTATGCCATTTCATTTCATAGCATTGTGTATGCTAGGTTGGATGTTAGCGCATCGTGTATGTCATGTTACCTCGTGCATCGTGTATGCCATTTCATAGCATTGTGCATGTTAGGTTGTATCTTAGTTGCATTCATGCATGTCATGCATATTGCATTGTGTTTGGGATAGGAGTAAGCCTGAGCACGGGAAACGAGGTACGTTTCGTACTCCGAGTGACGGAACGTGTCTAATTCTCAGTCACCGACACTCTGGATTATCCATGATGGAGTTTAGGTCTTGTTTTGTTTTCATGTGCATTCATTCCACATTGAGTCATGCAATTCGACTCCTCGGCCATCATGCATTGAGATGCATGATTGGTGGCACGAGGATCGAGGCATACATACATATGTGAAAATACATTGCCATGCCCCCTTTCTTGCTCTCTGTTGCAGCAAATCAGAAATCAGCAGCTTTCAAAAGCCTTGCACAGCATTCCGGCATCAATTGCAAACAGAGGCTAATTGGGGCATCGCAGTGGATTTCCGCACAAAGGCAACCCGAACATGCATCATCCATCGTCCGGAATAGAGTCGAGGCAGTCCCTAGCTTGCATGCTAGTTTACAGCTTTCCTAGTTTAATTTGTTAATTAATTAGGATTTTGTATTTATTCGGACTGTAACTATTCATTTGGGACTGTACTATTTATTCGGACCCTCCGAGCGAGGGCACAATTGTAATAAGTGTGCGTGAGTGTGATGTATGTCTTCCAACCCCACGTCTTTCTCCCTTTTATTTACCAGCTTACGATGGCTAGATTAGGGCATGTTTCAATTAGCATACAGTATGATAGCATGTTTGCATTCATTCATCTGTTTTGCATGCACCAGGCTCGGCGCATCATACTAACTGCATTTGTATTTCAATTTCAATTGAATACTTGTTATCTGTAGCATTCCATATGCCATGTTTAGAATACCCGAGCCTGTCTTAGTTGCATTTTTGCATGTGTTGCATTAGGCATTTCTGTATAATTAGGATCATGCATGGATTTCTAATTAGCTTTTGTTTTGGCTTGGAGTACTCGGTAAGTTTCATGCTTTAGCATCCTTGCATGTGTGTGAGTGACTGCCATGATAGCATGCTTACCATGAGACTATATGCTTATGTGATATATCTGCCTGAATGCCTGTGGGTGAAGGTTGGGTTATCTGAATTGGAGTAATGCATTGACTGTGAGTTTTAAGCCCACTAGATAGTGGCAAAACCATGTTTTCTAAGCCCACCTGAGGGTGGCAAAATCTGCATTTTAAGCCTACTTGCGAGTATTAAACCATCTTTCAAAAACAAACATGAAATGTTTTGTTCCAATTCAGGCGATCCAGTCTATACTTGTATGCTGTGCGCATCACATAGTAAATCTAGGCTAATAACCGGAATAAGAACACGCAATGTTTTCAAAACTTGATATCATGGTTAGTAGAGGCCGATCTTCGATCGGGCGAGAGGGGGTGCTCATAGCTGACCTTCCCCAATCGTACCCAAGTTCCCAAGCCGAGGCAACTTTGGTGATGACGGACACGTGGCCTTAGGCAAACGAGTCAGGGTTTCCTAAATTTCCCAAAAATAAAATATTTAGGTGGCGACTCTGTATCTGGCAAAGCAGTCCATGTTTGGCACTTCTTTTCTAAAAATCTGTTTTCTGAAAACGATTTGCCGGATTTGGACTCTTTGGTTCAGATTACGAACCGTGACAATTTGAGTCCGAACTGTAGTAGACCCACAGACGAACAGAACGGGACTCATCCCTCCCGGGGCGTTCAGGGACGTCTACAGTTTCTGGCGACTCTGCTGGGGACTTAGAGAACTTGACTCGAACTCATGATATCTGGTTTTGGCTACACTTATGTGTTTCTTTGCATTGCATTTGCATTGGTGCGCCTAGGACATCGTGTTTGCCATCTGCTATTCCTGAACGGTTTGCCGGAGGCTTGTCTTGTCAAGGCATGACCATAAGGCTGACCGGTTGTGGGCTCTGCCAGTATGGGAACACAAACCCCGGTTTTACCGGGGCACCCTTTTGACCATTCGACCTAGTGCATATCGAAATCCGTAGTGACCATTCCAAACTAGGACAGGCTGCTTACCCGATATAGGTTGTTTGAAACCGCTGCGTGCGTAGTGGAACCCTAGCTCCTGACAAAATAGGACAGGGAAACCCTACCCCAACATAGGGGTGTTTTGGCTCTCACTTATCTACTATGTGCTTTTAGAGTGCGTCTCTACAGGAATGCATGTATCAGTTTGCAAGTCTGGGCATCAGGCCTGCGGGTATCAGCATCAGTGTTTTGGGAATCAGTTTACCCGAGGGTATCAGATTTGAGGCAGAATTTTGGGGCAGAAATTAGTAACGAGTGCAGTCATTCAGCTATGCTCAAGTCCATTCTAGTGAAATCAGGCTGAGATCCTCTATGTTTTCTCTTTTGCTAGGGTAGTCTTGGAACCGTAGCTTCAGAAGGCTTCGATATCCCCCGGGTACATTGGACCGGTGCTGATAGACTTTGTTAGGTCAGAAATTCGATTCAAGGGAAACCGGTGTTCTTTCGCTGAGGCAAGGCAAAGAAAGGCCAGACAGGATTCATTGGTTCACCTGATCCGATAGTCACCAGTCACATCATCAGTAGACCCGTGATGGCACAGGGTTCGGAAGAATTAGTGGCCGTGATAGCAGCATTAAATCAGGGAACTGCCGTGCAGGCTGAGACTAGTATTGAAACGCAGCGCCCATCTGGGGTGTCTGCCTCACATCCAGCTTTGGGACCCCAGCCGAACTTTGACCCATTTCCGCCAGCTGAAGATTTGCAGGGTGCAGATCCTCGAGAAGGGTTAGCTCAAGCCCGAGTTTTCAGAACCTTGGTGCAGCCTAATGAGAGGCTTTATCCCCTTGATGTTAATGAGCTCGATCCGACCGCGGTGAAAATTGCGAATCTTGAGAAGCAATTCAAGAAGGCACAGGGCCTTAACTCCATTCCCGACATTGAGGATGGGCATACTGAGTCTGCCGTACGGCTTCCAGACAGATTTAAAATGCCATATATTGACCGTTTCGATGGGTCTGGGGATTCAATGGTACATATCCAACTTTTCTTGGATGTCCTAAAGCCGATGGGTCTGACTAAGCCATAAAAACTCTCTCTGTATGGAAGAACCCTGTCGGGTGTAGCAGCCACTTGGTACGCTAAGTTGGAGGACAAAGTGAAGCAAGACTGGGAAGAATTGGCCGAGGCCTTTGTCGAACAGTATTCCTACAATACCCAAGTTGAAATGACCATGCAAGAGCTTGAAATAACCCGCCAAAACCCAACAGAGCCTTTTGTGGAATTTGTTGCAAGGTGGAGAGCAAAGGCAGCACATATGACAGATCGCCGCCCTTCTGAGAGGGATCAAGTGCAGATGATGGTGCGAAACCTCGAGCATGATATGTTGCAAAAGTTGATAGTCGCTCCACTATTCACTTTCAAAAGTTTGCATGAACTGGGGGTTCAGGTCGAGAATGCGTTCAACAGTGGGATCATTCCCAGAACAAGGGAACTGACAAGGAGGGTGATTTCAAGGAGTACCAATGCCGGAAGTAGCATTATTCCCGAACCCACTGAAATCAATACAGTCACCACAGCCAACCCTTTTGCTAATCCAAGCCTACAAACCGTCGGCCTAGCCCGAGCTCGGGGCAGAACTTTCACCCCCCTCTATATGAGCCTGACTAGCGCACTAAAAGTCTTGATGGAAAGAGGGTATCTCAAACCCCTCGATCCTCAACCTCTACCTAACCCTCTCCCAGCCAGACATAACCCTTCCAAGTACTGCATGTACCATCAGCAGCGCGGTCATGGCACCGACCGTTGCTACTGCCTTCGTCATGAGATCCAAAATCTCATTGACAACCGGACGATAGCTCCACCTTCAGCCCCCATTGACCAAGTACCTCATCCACATCTCAACCTAATCCACACACTGGCCGTCCCTTACGACCCCAGCGTATACATCACCCCAGTCCATCTACCCAAGCCTAATGTGTTTATCCCAGAGAGCCTGGACTTATGCATGATGGGTGCATCTGAACCCCAATCATCTCAAACCCATGAACCCACTACTTCTGAGCTGATGAGGATGATCGAAGATCTTCAGAGAACTGTGGCAGATCTAGTCTTTGGGGTTTTGGCCCCATCATCAACCACGTCACGTACCAGGGAGTTCATATCTAAAGGCTCCCCAACTTTGGGACGGGTTGCATTGGAAGAAGGCCAATCTCTTGACAAAGTGGAAGCGACTGGTAAGAACAAGGTAGGGGCAAGCAATGGTCCCTATGAACACCTTCGGTGGGATATTGAGGCTTTGAAAGCTGAGGGACTGAACAAAGAGCAAGTCCTCGCAGTTGTTACAAAAACTGTGGATGACACTTTTGCCACTCAGAATGAGAGCAGTCTGAATCAAGGGGCAAGCCGGGAGAAGGGCCTTTGTACCAGGAATGTTCCTTTCAGCCCTAATCCCGTGCTCGGAAAAGATCAGCAAACCCAGTCAACGCCTGCCAATCCCTTTGCTGGTGCATCCAGCAAAACTCCACAAACCTCAAAACACCCACCTCGAGGCCAGAGGGTGTTCGCACCACTGTACATGTCTCTATCAGCGACCTTGAGGGTCCTGATTAGAGAGGGGGATTTGAAACCCTTGGAGCCGCGACCACTGCCAGATAGACTTCCTCACTCCCATGATCCGACCAAGTACTGTGCCTTTCATCAGCAAGTCGGCCATGTCACTGATGGTTGTTTCCGTCTTCGCCACGAAATACAAGATCTGATTGACAATAAGGTCATCGTCGCACCAACTCAGCAAAGTCTATCGGCACTTGATCAGTGAACTTGTGGGGGATAATGTGATGTGATCGGGGGATGAACCACCTGCGAATGGCGCTCGATTTACTCCAAATATGGCGTATGGCACGCACTGTTTTAAGCATTTGCGAATGCTAGTTTCTGACTTGGGTATTGTGTCAGTCTTGTTGTGTTGTGTAGAGTTAGTCTTTTTGTACTGAGTTAGTTGGGTCTGTTTTGTTGTATCGAGTCAGTCCTGTTTTGTTGGAGTCGGGTGATTTCGGGGGTGTTACCTCGAACATCACTTGCTCGTTTTGTGTTTGTCTTTTCATTTTCTTTTTGAGTCTGTTTCTGCCTGGAGCCAGTTACACCAACAGATCTGAATGGAACAATGGTGATTTTCACACTCTTGTGTTTGCTTCTGCCGTATGCCAGTTGTGCCAGAAATTCTAAATGAGATGACAGTATTTGACTAAGAACTCTGTCTTTTCTGTGCCTTGAAGTCATTGTAATGACCTGAGTTTTTCAAAACTTTTTGAACACTGTGTTGAAAACAAAGAGGAAGGAATTCCTCGGGATTTGCAAAATTTGATCAAACTGAGAGAAAGAGAGGCGTGCTAAGCCTTTTAATGAATGAAATCATGCTTGTTAATGTGAGTACTGAGAAGGATCCTGGCTTGATCCAGATTGGCTCCACACTGTCTTTAGCTCGAGCGATTTGTCGCTTTCTTAAAAAATTTCAAAATATTTTTGCACCGTCCTGCGAAGACCTGTGTGGAATCGCTCTTGAGATTGTGCAGCTTAGGATCGCTTTCAGCCTCGAGACTCGACCCCTTACTTTCAAACCTTGAACTTAGATTCAGAATGTTCAGAGGTCAATCATGATGTGAGGCCTGTGTGGCCCAATTTGAAGCAGCCCTCGAACAAGAGGCACCAAAGTCAGATCAAGAAGATCAGATCGCACCGAAAGAAGCTCGTGAAGCAACCGTGATGGATTCTTCTGCAAATCAGTACAACAGCCATTCTCCTGGATACAGAGAGGCTTCAATTTCAAAACCATTTGGCATGGGCTTGTTACACTTTTACCCTTTGAGGGGCTCGTTGGGCCGAAAACCCGGAAGGGCGACCTAGGCAAAAGTTAAAGCAAGAAAAAGAAGAAAAAGAACAACAAAAAAAAAGAAAGAAAAATGCAAAGAATGAAAGAAAAACGAAATGGAGAAAAAGAAAAGGAAAAAATGAAGAAAAAGAAAAAAGAAGAAAATGAATGAAAAGAAATGAAAAAATTGAAAAGAAAAGAAAAACATAGCTCGCAAGGTCGAAAACTTGTAACGGGCGCCTTGGCAAAAGTTAGAGCGCAAAAGGAGAGGTTAAATACCCGAGTGTACCTTAACCCCGAACTACGTAAGGCTTGATTCCCATCTTTGGGATACGTAGGCAACTTCACTCTGAAGTCCAGCCGTAAAACACTTCAAATTCGACTGTGTCCATGTGATGGTTCTGGTCATCTTTGTCTTCTCTGTATTCGAGAGTTCGGTTGTGATCGTCACTCTGAGGACTGATTACAATGCGCTACGGCATCATCCAAACAAGGGGAAACTTTCTGTTGCCATTCAGTATGCTGCGGCGTCATTCAAACAAGGGGCAATTTTCCATTGCTATGGGTCCAAGGTCGTACATCTCGAGAGTAGGTTCCGTGCTCGTTGAGCATTGGCCGTTTGCAAAAATAGTTTTTGAGAATTTTTACTGAGGTTGACTAATCCTCTCGAAAATTATTCCATATTTTCTAAAACTGGACCATTTCTTGGACCCAAAAAAGGGAAAATTTTCAGTGCTCACAACCTAACTTGCATGATTTTCAAAATCAAAAGTTGAATAAGCATGTTAATTTAACTCTCATATTGGTCAAAATTGTTTTAGTAGAAAAACCAAAACAAAAAAAAATGGTCAAAATGATGAACTAGGGGCACAGTTGAGTCAGGTGTTCTGTCTTTTCCCCTTTGTCAAAATACTTTCCAGAAAGGGCACCATACTTGCCAGAAAAGGGCACCACTGAGACTAACCGCAAAAGGGCTAAAAGCTCTATCACCCTCCAAGCAACGAGGTATCAAGCCAAGTGCGAAGCACGAACTGGAATGGGGCAGGATATTTCATTCCCTCATCTGGACAGATCTAATCACGTCCAAACTCCCTAGTAGAGCATCGTTAACCAATGTCGATTGCAGATTTGCTGTACATCCAGCCGCATCATAACCCCTCTGTGGGGGAAGTTCACTGTTGTGAGCAAAAGAAAGAGAATCTAGCAGAATGCTAGGGGCAAGAGCCCGCAACTTCTTGTTTACCCATCAACCACCTAGGGGAGGGATAAAAAAAATGAGAGATTGAAGAATAGAGAGATGTGCGTTGAAAGGAAAAGTGAGAAAAGGGCTTTTTCAGAAAACTAGAGATTGAGTGCCAAGTGATGTGAGAATCACAAGTGAGAAAGGGTGGGAAACAATACCCGGTGAAACAGGCTCCCTGTGTACGTCTGAGTGTCGTGTCTTTTTGTTTTATCTCGATTCTTATTTTGGGTCGTTTCGAGTGTTACTCGATGTGTTTAGGTTGTTTACCTTTTGTTTTCCGTTGTTGAGTCTTTTTCGCTGTGTTCAGTTGTAGGCTCAATACCCAGTTGAAAACTTATTCTCACTCCCAATTTCAGAATAAAATCGTTTTGTGCTCAAAGTGCTGTGCCATTATCCACATTTGTGCAAAACAAAATTCTTTCTTTCATAAACCGCAGGGTTCAACCCGGGTCATATGAGAACAGTAGAACAAGGACCTATCTGAAGCTATGTGGGGTTCCAGACTGCAAAGCAAAAAAAACAAGGGGAAAATTTGGAGCATCTTAGTGTGTTTCAACTTCGGCAAATTCCGAGATTGTATTCCGGACGTACCTCTTCAGACCTTGTCAGTGTTCTGAAGAATGAGCGTGCCTCTACTTCAAGTGTAAGCCTGCTTCAAGTCAGAATGACAGTCCAAGCAGCACCCGAGGGTTTCACATGCAGATGTTACCTCTCGCCAATATAAACAGGGTGTCCCCTTTTGAGCTGAGTGTGTTGCAAAGCCTTCTGAGAGGTAAAACAGAGGCACCAGAGTACATGTTTGATGCCCCTCTATTGCATAGAATGTGCACTTTCATATACACTTCTGTTCCATCCGTGCCGCGCATCGTTATGATTAATGCATGGGATATGCTTGCTTTCAATTCTGCATAGAATATGCTTGCTTTCAATTCTGCATAGAATATGCTTGCTTTCAATATTGCATAGAATATGCTCCAGTTTCTTGCATAGAAAATGCTCGTATCTTTTGCATAGAAAATGCACTCCTCCGTACTTGCATAGAAAATGCACCTCATTTGCATAGAACATGCACTCACTCGCACTGTCTTGTGCATCTTGTGGTTGTGTTTCACTTGCACTATCTCGTGCATCGCATTACAATCGCGATGTTTAGCGTATTGCACTGTTTAGTGCATTTCAAATCACTCGTGCTCTTTAGCGTATCGCACTGTTTTGTGCAGATTATCATTCACGCTGTTTTGCGCATCGCACTGTTCTGTGCAGGTTCAAGTTCGCGCTATTTTGCGCATTGCATTGCCTTGTGCACTTTCGCATTTCTAATCACTCGCGCTTTCTTGCGCATCGCACTGTTTTGTGCAGTTTACACTCGCGCTATTTTGCGCATCGCACTGTTTTGTGCAATTCATCATTCGCGCTATTTTGCGCATCGCACTATTTTGTGCACCTTACTTGCATTTTGCATGCATTCAATCGCACTGTTTTGTGCAGTTTACATTCGCGCTATTTTGCGCATCGCACTGTTTTGTGCATCGCACTGTTTTGTGCAATTCATCATTCGCGCTATTTTGCGCATCGCACTATTTTGTGCACCTTACTTGCATTTTGCATGCATTCAATCGCACTGTTTTGTGTAGTTTACACTCGCGCTATTTTGCGCATCGCACTATTTTGTGCAATTCATCATTCGCGCTATTTTGCGCATCGCACTATTTTGTGCACCTTACTTGCATGCATTCAATCGCACTGTCTTGTGCATTACATTTCATTTGCACTATTTTGCGCATTGCACTGTCTTGTGCATTGCATTCATCACGTTATTTTGCGCACCTCAATCGCACTGTTTTGTGCAGTTTACATTCGCGCTATTTTGCGCATCGCACTGTTTTGTGCAATTCATCATTCGCGCTGTTTTGCGCATCGCACTATTTTGTGCACCTTACTTGCATTTTGCATGCATTCAATCGCGCTATTTTGCGCATCGCATTGTCTTGTGCATTACATTTCATTCGCGCTATTTTGCGCATCGCACTGTCTTGTGCATTGTATTCATCGCGTTATTTTGCGCACCTCAATCGCACTGTTTTGTGCAGTTTACATTCGTGCTATTTTGCGCATCGCACTGTTTTGTGCAATTCATCATTCGCGCTGTTTTGCGCATCGCACTATTTTGTGCACCTTACTTGCATTTTGCATGCATTCAATCGCGCTATTTTGCGCATCGCACTGTCTTGTGCATTACATTTCATTCGCGCTATTTTGTGCATCACATTGTCTTGTGCATTGCATTCATCGCGTTATTTTGCGCACCTCAATCGCACTGTTTTGTGCAGTTTACATCGCGCTATCTTGCGCACTTTGCCTGCACTTATTAGTGCACTGTATCGCGCTGTCTTGCGCACCTCTATCACACTGTCTTGTGCATTCAATCGCGCTATTTTGCGCATCGCACTGTCTTGTGCATTACATTTCATTCGCGCTATTTTGCGCATCGTGCTATTTTGCGCATCTCATTGCATTTTGCATTACATCTCATTCGCGCTATTTTGCGCATCGCACTGTTTTGTGCACTTTACTTGTCAAAACTGGCTTTGCGCAGCATATAAGTCCAATTTTCAAATCGGCTTCGCGCAGCGTATAAGTCCAATTTTCAAACCGGCTTCGCATAGCGTATAAGTCCAATTATCAAAGTCTTTCTGCATGTCATTTGTATCCTGCCCCTGAACTACGCTGGTTTGATTCCTTGCAAAGGGATACGTAGGCAGCCTGCGGGCACAACCATGTATTTATCGGTATTTTGTTTGTCTGTCCAAGTCTTCGGCCTTGTCAAAAATGGGTCGTCTCTGGGCTTTGACAATCACTCTCATCATTGTTATGACTTCTGAGTTCTGTCAAAGAGGGGCAACTGTAGACACCCCATTTTTGACCGTCCTCAAGACTTGGTTGTGCTTGTAGGTACACCCAGTGGCTGGTTCGATTGCTCGCCCAGCATTCGACTGTCGCGGCGGAACGTCACTGGTTCGGGTTTCCCGAACCTTGTATCCTTTTTGTCTCATTTTTGGACCCTGACCTGGTCCTTTCAGGATGGCCCCTGTGGTGCACTGCCGGCCATGGCTTGGCCCCTGCCGGCTGCTTGTGAACACCTGCCGGCCATCAGTGTGGCACTGCCGGCCATTGCTGATGGCCGGCACCCCCCCTATTTCAGCTGGTTTTCGAGAAGATCTTTTGTACCAGCTGGATTCCTCATATCTGCCCTCCATACACGTGTATGGAGGGATGAAGCTCTTGCCAAGCTTGTTCAAGAAGCTTTAGCTTTGCATTCCTCTATATAAGCAAGGGGCTCCTTCATTTCAGAGGGTTCTGAGTTTTTGAAGGGCAAAAAGCTTCCTCTCTCTCTATATTGCTTGTGGTTAGAGCTTGGAAGTTGGATTTCTTTGCATTTTTGCACTGTACCTCATAGCACAAGACCTCCATCACTCATTCAAACACCTTGAGGCTGTCTCTCAGAGGTTGGAAGCTCAAATTTTTGGACCAAAAGCTGCTGGAAAGATTGTTCTTCAAGGGTAAGCACAGTTTTCCCCATAAACTAGTCTTTTCTTGCTTCATTTATAAGCTTTGCTTTAAAGCATTTTTGGGCTCCAACCCAAACTAGAAATAATCATATTTTGAGCCCCTTTTCATGTTTGATCAAGGGTCTTTCTCTGTTTGAGGCTTCCTTCTATCACTTGCCTCTTTAACTCTCTTTTAGGCTTTTTTTTTGCATGGTATTTTAAGCTTATTTGTGAGCTGTTTTGGATTTGGCCATAAGCTGGAAAGAGGCTTGTATTGATCCCCTCTTCAAATTTGTTGAAGGGCTCTCCTCTGTTTGAAGACAGCAGCTACCACTTGTCTCTTTACCCCTCTTTTAGGCCCATTTCTTGCATGCTAGTTTAACCTTACTTGTGTTTATTTTTGTGGCTTGATGTAAACTGTAAAGTGCCTTATTTTGAGCCCCTCTTAAACTTTGTTGAAGGGCTCTTCACCATTTGGGGCCAGCTTCTGTCCATTGTCTCTATTCTCACTTTTAGGGCCATTTTTGCATGATAGATTAGCCCTATTTGTATTCATTTTTGAGGCATGTTGTAAACTGCAAAGAGGCTTGTTTTGACATCATCTTCATATTTGATTAAGGCCTATTCTCTGTTTGGGGTCATCTTCCCCTATGCATGCTTCATTCTTCCATGATTAGGGCCATACGTGTGAGCATTTGCATTGGCCTTGTTTTGGCCTCTTAGCCACTGAAATCCATGCTGTTTTGAGCCTCCAAATTAGAGGGGGGTGACCCCCTCTCACCTTGACTTGTTTGATAGTCATTTTGGCCTTCCAAAGAGGCCCTATCTTGCATGCTTTGTTGACTGATTTTGGGGCCAATTTGTTGAGTTTTGGGACTATCATATTTGATTTTCAGAGTTTTTTTGGTCATGCTTCATGTCTATCTTATATGTGCCTAATAACTCCTTGTATGGCCATCTAAAAGAGCTCATCATTTTTGCATACCATGGTTGCATATCAGTGGTTATTTGGGCCTATTTTCACATGGTTTATTCACTGATTTTCGACGGTTTGGTGAAATTCCATGTGCATCATACACTTGCCATGTAAACCATGTTTGCTAGTCAAAATTACATGCTACTTTAGTCCATCTTGCTAGCACTTTTTGGCCTTGCTTTAAATTGGAAAAGTCCATGTTTTAGGACTGCCTTGACTCTGTCTTCATGCTTCATGTTCAAATAATGCATGCTTTGTATAGCTGTAAGTCATTCCATGAGCCTAGTTTTGAGTTTCGGGTCTCACCTCATGCATCGGGTGCCATGTTTTCATGATTCGGGGCTGTTTAGCATCATATTTCAGTGCTGAAATTTGCATGTTTGCATACCATGTTCCATGCCTTACCATGCTTTGGTAGAGTGGCATTCGTGCCTTAGGTACGGTCCTCGATTTGCGTGCACGCGTGCACGTATTTCAAGTGTCTCATTTTCATCTAATGGCCTCTTATGTGAGTGTGGATGAGGTCCACTCATGTTGGTGTAAGTCCATTATGCATTGTGTATGCCATTTCATTTCATAGCATTGTGTATGCTAGGTTGTATTAGCGCATCGTGTATGTCATGTTACCTCGTGCATCGTGTATGCCATTTCATAGCATTGTGCATGTTAGGGTGTATCTTAGTTGCATTCATGCATGTCATGCATATTTCATTGTGTTTGGGATAGGAGTTAGCCCGAGCACGGGAAACGAGGTACGTTTCGTACTCCGAGTGACGGAACGTGTCTAATTCTCAGTCACCGACACTCCGGATTATCCATGATGGAGTTTAGGTCTTGTTTTGTTTTCATGTGCATTCATTCCACATTGAGTCATGTAATTCGACTCCTCGGCCATCATACATCGAGATGCGTGATTGGTGGCACGAGGATCGAGGTATGCATACATATGTGAAAATACATTGCCATACCCCCTTTCTTGCTCTCTGTTGCAGCAAATCAGAAATCAACAGCTTTCAAAAGCCTTGCACAGCATTCCGGCATCAATTGCAAACAGAGGCTAATTGGGGCATCGCAGTGGATTTCCGCACAAAGGCAACCCGAACATGCATCATCCATCATCCGGAATAGAGTCGAGGCAGTCCCTAGCTTGCATGCTAGTTTACAGCTTTCCTAGTTTAATTTGTTAATTAATTAGGATTTTGTATTTATTCGGACTGTAACTATTCATTTGGGACTGTACTATTTATTCGGACCCTCCGAGCGAGGGCACAATTGTAATAAGTGTGCGTGAGTGTGATGTATGTCTTCCAACCCCACGTCTTTCTCCCTTTTATTTACCAGCTTACGATGGTTAGATTAGGGCATGTTTCAATTAGCATACAGTATGATAGCATGTTTGCATTCATTCATCTGTTTTGCATGCACCGGGCTCGGCGCATCATACTAACTGCATTTGTATTTCAATTTCAAATTGAATACTTGTTATCTGTAGCATTCCATATGCCATGTTTAGAATACCCGAGCCTGTCTTAGTTGCATTATTGCATGTGTTGCATAGGCATTTCTGTATAATTAGGATCATGCATGGATTTCTAATTAGCTTCTGTTTTGGCTTGGAGTACTCGGTAAGTTTTATGCTTTAGCATCCTTGCATGTGTGTGAGTGACTGCCATGATAGCATGCTTACCATGAGACTATATGCTTATGTGATATATCTGCCTGAATGCCTGTGGGTGAAGGTTGGGTTATCTGAATTGGAGTAATGCATTGACTGTGAGTTTTAAGCCCACTAGATAGTGGCAAAACCATGTTTTCTAAGCCTACCTGAGGGTGGCAAAATCTGCATTTTAAGCCTACTTGCGAGTAGCAAACCATCTTTCAAAAACAAACATGAAATGTTTTGTTCCAATTCAGGCGATCCAGTCTATACTTGTATGCTGTGCGCATCACATAGTAAATCTAGGCTAATAACCGGAATAAGAACACGCAATGTTTTCAAAACTTGATATCATGGTTAGTAGAGGCCGATCTTCGATCGGACGAGAGGGGGTGCTCATAGCTGACCTTCCCCAATCGTACCCAAGTTCTCGAGCCGAGGCAACTTTGGTGATGACGGACACCTGGCCTTAGGCAAACGAGTCAGGGTTTCCTAAATTTCTCAAAAATAAAATATTTAGGTGGCGACTCTGTATCTGGCAAAGTAGTCCATGTTTGACACTTCTTTTCTAAAAATCTGTTTTCTCAAAACGATTTGTCGGATTTGGACTCTTTGGTTCAGATTACGAACCGTGACAATTTGAGTCCGAACTGTAGTAGACCCACAGACGAACTGAATGGGAGTCATCCTCTCGGGGCGTTCGGGGACGTCTACACCAGAGCATTCATTTTTTCTAATTTTTCTTTAGGAAAATCTTTAATAAATATGTCCAAATATATTTTTGAATTTTATTTATTCTAAAAATAAATATAAATATATTTAATATTTTTTGTAAATCAAAAATAATAAATTGTAAACATTGCAAAATGACATTCGTGTAGTTTGTGTTTTTCATGAAAATAATTACAAACTCAGAAATAGCATTTTGATGTCTTCTAATAAGTTGATTATTTTTAGAAAATTTTCTCCAAATGAAAAAAAAAAAAAAAAAAAAACACACACAGAATAAAAATAGAAAATGAAATCACAATAAATAAGCAACAATTGTGGATTTTTTTTTTTTTTGGGAGCAAAAGTTAGTTGTTAGTTATTAGATTAATAACTATAAGAGTTAGCTTTCCCATCCTTACAAAACACCAAGTGATTGAGCTCTTGGAGAGAGTTGAACCCATGATTTCTCTCTTGGGACTGAACCCTTAAAAAAGTCATGGTCACCCAACTAAGTTAGATCTGGTTATTAGTTAAATCCAAACAATCCATAACATGCACTTTTTACAGTTGTTCTTTAGAAAAATCATTAATTTATATGTTTAGGGGAATTGATGGAATTTGCTTACGATGGTTTGGAGTATAATCTTTCAAATTCATCTTCACTTTTTTATTATAGATATCAGAATGATTTTGTTTCTAAAATATAATTTAGCCTTACATGTAAAAGCAGCACTTGTTGTCTCTTTTTGTATTATGTTTGTGATCTGTTTTTTTTTTCTTCTAATTTTTTCTTTTAATTATTATATTGTAGTGTTCGCCTTCTGTAAATCTAACAATGTTTATTTGTTGTAAACTGTTTATCCAACATCATCCTTTTTTTTTTTCGCTTCAAAACTATGACTCAGAATTTTTATCTCGATTTTTTAATTTTTGAACCGAGTGCAACTATTTTTCTCCGATTGTTTGTAAAATCTGCAAGTCAAAACATTTTTTTTTTATTTGTTTTTAAAATCTATAAGTTAGAAATTTTATTGCATAAATAACACATACATATTTTTTTCAAACAAAAGTGTACATCTTGAATAACCATGAAAAATATATAATTGTTCAACCAAACACAAGATTGGAGACTTGAACATACCTTGGTACTCCACAATTTGGACTTTATATTAATTCTCATCAATGCTTTAGCACCCCATTCATAAAAATCTAATACATACTCGTGTTATTCACACCTTTTGATTTCAGAATAATACTTGATTGAGAGCCATTGGTCCTGTTTGGTGTAGCTGTTAAAACAGATTATAGATTATAGCTTAACAGATTATAGATTATGACTTTAATCAGAAGCTGTTAATCTGCTTGGTGTAACTATTGGATTATAGATTTAAGTTGCTGAGTAGTGTTTGTTAAATAAGTTGTAAAGTAACTTTTTCAATTAATTTTTATTTTTTATTATTCACTATTTATCTAAATTTCTCATAAAAAATAATAAAAATATTCTATAATCCATTTAGGTCCTTTTTTTTTTAAAAAAAAATAAAAAATAAAAAATCTAAGAGTATAACTGTGAATTAACATGTCTACAGTAGAAGCTGATAATCAGAAGTAAGGGGTGAGCAGCTTCTTAGAATCAGCTTTTTTGACTTAAAATAAGTTGTCAGAATCAGAAGTTGTTTGAAATAAGTTTAACCAAACAGTCTAAAATAACTTTTTAAAAGCCAGAAATCATAAGTTGGCTAAAAAAAGCCCCACCAAACACCCCCATTGTCCTAACCTTTTAATTTTGCTAGGTTATTTGTAGATTTTTTCTGGTGATTAAAATAATCGTATGAAATACGGTCTTGATATTGGTTTCCTTGCCAAAGGCAAGCAGTTCTTTTGAGGAGGACCAAATAAGAAAAACAAGGAGTTGGTTTTATGGAGGAATTCAATTTCCAGTGCTCTATCTTTTCAAATTGACAGGGCTATAAATTTCAATAAGGAGGGTATTTTGAGAAGGTCCAGCTTGTCTCAAGTTGAGATCAAGACTGGACTCGTCCAGTTCGGTTCATGGGGTCTATTTTTTGGGCTCGTTTTGATAATCCAAACCGTTCAATGTGTAGAACTCGTTGAGTACTAGATGCCTGTAAAAAATCATGTTAATCGGATATCAATAACTATGTGATCAAATCGGTTTTGTATAAAAAAAATGGACGGTGAAAAAACTAACGGTTGATAAAAAACTGTTTTGTTCACATAGCTATCGATATCCGATCAATGTGATTTTTTACAGCATATATAATACTCGACAATTTCTACACATTGAACGGTTTGGATTATCAAAACGGGACCCGTGATGGGCCATCACGGGTCCAACAGCACGGTCCAATCCGATCTTGGACTTGACCAAAGCCACTGCCTTTTGAGAATAAAAAAAAAGTAAAAAATATTCTATGGTCTTCGTACTTTTTGTAATATATATATATAGAGAGGGTAGCAAAATGCCCACTCACAATTGCAAAATAATAATAATAATAATCACTGTTATATTATTTTGTATGAATTTTTTTTGTACACAATTATGTATGTCTAATAATTTTTTACGATAAATTACACTAGAACTTTTTGTATACGGCCTCTTGTATTATTTTGATCTATCTACTTTTAATTAGTTCAATTTTAATATTTAATTGTAAATTTTGTGTCAATTTAGTTCAATTCATAGTTTTGATCAAAGTTTTTGACGAAAAATAGTCACTACATCGGCTGAGATTAACTCACTGAGTTAAGTAAATTTATAATTTTACTCTTAAAAGTATAACACATGCCGTTTATGAACGCATTTTCCAAAAAAAAAAAATGTTAATAGACGTAGCAAATTGGATGAAATTGAAACAAAATTAAAAATTTAAAGTTCAAATTGAGTCAATTAAAATTATAGAGACTAAAATGATAAAAGGCCAAAATACATTTTTCATTTTTTTAAAGTTTTACTGGCCTTATTTGGAAACATCACTTTTTAGTCTAAAAGTTAAAAAATTACTAAAAAAGCTAAAAAATTAACAAACTATATCAAAAAGTCAGATTTTCTTTTCACTTTATTTTTTGTATATATTTTCGTAAAAAATAAAAAAGTTATTTAAAATATATTAATTTTTTTTTTGGTCTCATATTTTAATCAAAAAGTTAAAAAAAATTTACTAAAATCCACTTGTAAGTCGGTGGTTGTGTGGTGCTTGTTAGGTTGACTGTTCAAAAGTACTCTCATTTTACTTTTCAACTTTGTGTTGATAAAATTTCTTTTTGTCAATAAAAAAATTCTAATTTAAATTTAACAACATGAGAATGTTGGCTTTTCATATGGCCTCTTAAATCATTCTAATTGGAAGATGACCAACTAACATATTCTTGTAAAGTAGTGTTGGAAGGAGGATGAACCAACCATAGGCAAACAGCAACTCTAGAAGAAGGAGGAGAAGGAGCAGGAGCAGGGGGCAATTATTAACAATAAGGAAACGATAAATAAAGGGTGCTCTATTATTTCCCTAACAAAGTCACTAGGAAGCAAAGTTCTTAAAGACGAATGCGTATGTCGAGGCATTTTACTCCTCAAGAGGGCGTTGAGGCGTAACATTTTAGATTTCAAAATTTAATATTTAGTGAATAAATTAAATATTTTAAAATAGTAAAAAAATAAAAATAAAATTAAATATAAAGGTGTAAATACTTTTCGTTTTAATGCGTTGAACATTTTACTGCATAGAAGAAAGTTTTCCTTCACTGAAAATGAAATTGATATTCTTAATTTCAGTGATTGAGCTTTCTCACTTGACTATTAACTGTGTTTTTTCTTGATTGATACTTAATTTTTTCTGTAGAATATAATTGCAAAAAAGGATTCTTTTTATTTTTTTTTTTTATGTTTAAACAATCCAATAGACTAAGTTTAACAAAAGTCCGAGGCAACCTCTACATGTGTGTACTCCTCACATGCTTATGCGCAAAAAGCGTACAAAGCGCACCTAAGGCGCATGTCGCAAACTATAATGTGCAAGCCTTTTGAGAGTAATACCTAAAAATCAAAGTCTTGATGCGCTTTACTTTAACCTTGAGACGAGATGAGTATTGAAGCGAGTCCCAGGAAAACCTTTTAAAACTCTGCTAGGGAGATGTCATTACAAAATGGGTGACTAGCATCAAACTAGGCAGTAGTAACGTCATTCACATTACAACATGTTTAAAACATATTTCACCTTGAATCAGGAGCCACAACAATAATTGCTGTGAGTTTTGGTGGGATATTATTCCTGTGTGAGTAATTTTCCGATCACACTGCCAACTCAGTGATCAGCTGGACAGAACTGGCAGAATAGATGACACCTGGCTAACCTGCAACAGAAAGAGAAGATTTCGGCGGTGGTTCTTCCACCCGGGGGCACTCCGACGATCAAGTCAGTATATCTCAAAGATAATCAAGTGCTAAATTCACTGCTCAAAGCATAAATTGCGTACCTTAGACCCATGGGGGTGCCTCTTCTTTTATAGTTAACTCAATCACAGTCCCACTAGGAACCTGACTTCTATGGACTCCCATTCAGTGCTTACTTTGGACTCCACAAGAGATAAAGATAGACTCCCTAAGAGTGTTATCCTTATCTATCCTGTAGTCTTCCTTCATCCTAGGACTCTTGTCCCTTATCCGTTTATCTGGGATTCCGATATCTTCGGAGGAAACCTCGGCCTAGCCGAGATCACCTCGGCACAACAACCAGGACACGTGGCACCTCGGCTGACACGTCGGCGTCACCTTGCCACGTGTTGGTACTCAGAAAATATATCCCCACAACTGCCCCTAGGTTCTATTACCTCGGCATTCTGAGGTGATGTAACCTATATCGGTACTTCTTTCTGTACATCGGCTCAAGAACCCCTCAGCTGAGATCATTTATTTCAGGCCGACATGTCTTCTTCAGAGAACAAGAATTCCAATGAACTCTTTCACGCGCATGAGCTGTCATGCACCACTATTCAACCGTTTCATTTACGCGTTTTAACCCCATTGGACCGTGCTAATGACGCGCCAAATATCCGTTGTGCGTCTGTGTATGCCGTCTGACGTATGCGTTGTTCCAGGCGCATTAAATGCTCTGTTTTGCCGCCGTTTCAAGTTTTTGACAAAAACTTGTTTTTTCCCTCTTTTCGCCTTTTCACGTTTCATTTGATTTACTTGCTTTTTCTCTCTCTAGCTCTCTTCTCTTGAATCTGCCATTGCTCCAGACTTCAAGCTCTGCAACTGCCTCTATCTCCTCATTCCGGTGAAGTTTTGCCGTTCTGTTACTCCTGTAACCGTCGTCTGTCTTCGGCGAACTTTATTTCGGCCTTACTTTGTCTGGTAAGCCACTGTTCCTTTCGTTCTCAATTCTTTTGATATTCTTCATTACTTGTTGCCATTACTGTTTTGTTCAAAGTCTCGATTTGTTGAACTATTCATCTGGATGTGTCTATTCCATGATTTTGCTTTTGCCCAAATCTTGAACACTTGCACCGCTTCACCACTTTCTTGCGTTTTTGTCACTGTTCTTGACCTTGTACCCTTTGTTCATACAATATTCTTGATAGTTCATCTCTGTTCTTGATTCTAAAGCACATCCTTGCTTTTGTGTTTTCCAGATCCATGCCTTCAACCCTTGCTTCCATAGATCTAGGTTTGGGACTTGTTGTGTAGTACCCAAAATTTAGGAAAAACTGAAACCAGTACTTACCTAGGTTTTTGCCGAAGTCACATTAACCCTCTCAAAACATCTTCTTTCTGAGATCCAACCCCGACCATTCAGGCTGATATCATGGGTATGTGGAGACATAAGGTAGATACCCCGACCAAACTTGAGTACTTTAGGCAAGAGTTCTCCATTCCTGCCGATGTCCATCTGAGGCTAGCTGGAGATGACGACTCCATCATGCCTACAAATGATTCGATGCCCTTTCCCATTGTAGCTTTCACTGAGTGTAGACTCCGACTTCCACTCAACATCCTCTTGCGCGAGATTCTTCACTATTACAAGTTGAACCCCATGCAACTGGCCATAAATTCTTATCGAGTGATCAATGGCATTATAGCCTTAGCAAAATAGGAAAATGCTAAGATCACCTTAGCCGATATACAGTACTGCTACACCATGTGTGCCCTTAATTTGAAAGAAAAAGGCTACATTTATTACCTTAAGCCGAGGTCAACAGAATTCAAAATCATAGCCGACCTCCCAGACTCCAACAAGGGGGCTAGAGATGACTATCTCATTACCTCGGGAAATTGGGAGTTTGCTCCAGACGAGGACCCTCATCTCTACCCTCTTCCTCGATCAGTTTTAGAGGGCAAGGGTAAGAGCCCATTGTTTTAATACTTTAGTTGTTTCTTCTTCAAGCCTTAAATACTTTGTCTGTTTCTGATATCCGTTCTTCTTGCAGCTGTTCGTAAGCTACCAAAGGGCTTCCGCCAGTCTTTCTGTCCTAGTAAAGACTTGAAGAAGCTTCTGGACTTGCCTGTTCATAAAAGGAAAGCGCCTCTGCTTCTTAATTTTATTCCAACATACAAGTCGACTTTGCCCGACGTTCCTAAAAGGAAGAAGAAAAGTTTGTCTTTACCTTCTGCCACTACTTCACGAACTGCGTCCATATCCCGAACAAATCAAGGATCAACATCTGATCCAGCTAATCAATCGTCAACCTCGACTCTATACCTGATCCCAATACCAGAACGAAAACGTCGGCGACGCCTTGTTCTTACTGTCGAGATGGGTCGTCCAAAACCAGTTGTCCAGGATCTTCTGGCCGACCTCCCCTCTGACGTCGATGCTCAGCCAACACAAACCATGCCCCTACCGAAGCCGAAACGAACAAAAAAAATCTCAGCCAAAGGTTAAAGCCACTCAGGTTGAATCCGAGGATACTTTACCCATCTCCAAGTTGGCTGAGAGTGACAAACCTCAACCCTCCGCTGGGAAGAGGCGCTCTAAAACCCAGCCATCAGAATCACCAAAGTCAAAGAAGCCGAGGTCGTCCTCAGCAACTACCTCGGGGTCCAAAAAACACGACGCCCCCTGGGCCCTAAAGATCACTTTGGAAGACAGGCCGATTATGACTAGTGAAAGTGTCGACGATATCAATGTTGGCGTTGCCCTCAGCACCGCTCTGCTTCTTCCAGGCGATCTGGAACGGAACGCTGAGTATAGTGAGTACGAGAATTATGCTATAATGCTTCAACACTCCGTTCAGGTAAGTGTTTTTGTTTAGTACTTTTTTCTTTCTTTCTATTTCACTCTTGAACTATTTTCTAATACTTCCACTTTCTTTCAGGCCATCCAGCATGCCCATTCTTTTTCAATGCAGTCTTTTAAGAATCGGGAGAAGCTTTCCGAGATGAAAAGGGAGGTCTCCAGCCTTCAAAAGACCAACAAAGGTCTACAAGCAAAAATGAAGAAGCTGGAAGACCAGGCTGAGGTTGCGATGAAGGAAAAAACTAATGCCGAGGAAAGGGCTGAATCTGCCGAGGCTATTAGGAAGGTTGCTGATTCACAAAGAAAGGAGGCCGAGGAGAAAATGGCCCAGGCCCAAAAGGAGCTCCAAGAGGCCCTGGCCACTAAGGAGGCTGAAATCAAGAATGCCGATGAAAAGGCTTATGCTCAGGGCATGGCCGATGTCACTGATGCTTATAAAATACAAGTGAAGGAGGCATGCAACAAGGGCTTCTCCCTTGGTTGGATGACTCTTCTAAAAAAACTCAATGTTCTTGATGATTCGCCCCTGAGAAACCCTGACGCCATTCCTCTCTCATACCCTCCACCTCCATCTTCAACTCAACCTGGCAGTGGATCTGAGTCTGAGGATGAGGATGAAGATGAGGATGAAGCCTTGGTGAGGAAATCAAAAGATGCTGATGGGGCCAAGTCCCCTCCTCAAAATGAGCAAGTCCTGGACTTAACTCAAGATGAGGAGGGTGATGAGGTTGTCAAGGAAACTACTCCTGAGCAGGCATCTTCCGACGTTCCTATAGCCGAAAAAAGTATTGACGAAACCCTTGCTCAAATTGACGCCGAGATCGAGGCGGAAAAGGCTGCTGAGGCATCTACCCAACAATCATCTGAACTTCAGACTCAACCAACTGCTACTGTTGAGGAGTCTTAGCTTTGATGGTTTTTCCTTTTGTTTCTTTTGTACTCTGTATGTTTTTGTTTTTAGAAACAATGCCAGTTTCTTCACATGGCCGATGTGCCCTCGTTGCAACTGAATGGTAATATAACTTTTCTTTCCTAAGTGCTTGCATTTTTATCTTCTCTTCATTGCTTCTGCATGATTCTATACTTAGAATATTCTGCATGCCTTTCACATACTTTTCCTTCTTTGTACAATCTTTTCAGGGTGACACACCTCGGTTATGCAAACCGATGATTTACTTCGGCAAGTAAATTTGACTCAGCCTAACCTTGTAAAATTTTCTCTCAAATTTCAACAAGTTTTTAACCTTAGTCTTTAACTGGTAAAATTGTCTCGAGTTTCAACAAGTGTTTGAACTTCTTCTCGATTTAACTTCAACTTGTAAATTGCTACAAATTTCAACAAGTGAAGATAAACAAATATCTCGGCTTAACTTCAGCTTGTAAATTGCTACAAATTTCAACAAGCGTTAAGCATTACTTCGATTTAACTTCAACTTGTAAATTGCTACAAATTTCAACAAGTGGAGATAAACAATTATCTCGGCTTAACTTCAACTTGTAAATTGCTACAAATTTCAACAAGTGAAGATAAGCAATTATCTCGGCTTAACTTCAACTTGTAAATTGCTACAAATTTCAACAAGTGAAGATAAACAATTATATCGGCTTAACTTCAACTTGTAAATTGCTACAAATTTCAACAAGTGAAGATAAGCAATTATCTCGGCTTAACTCCAACTTGTAAATTGCTTCAAATTTCAACAAGTGAAGATAAACAATTATCTCGGTTTAACTTTAATTAAACATCACCTCGGCTTAACTTCGGTTAAGTATCATCTCGGCTTAACTTCGGTTAAGCATCATCTCGGTTTAACGTCGGCTAAACATCATCTCGACTTAACTTCGGTTAAGCATCATCTCGGCTTAACTTCAGTTAAGCATCATCTCGGTTTAACGTCGGTTAAACATCATCTCGACTTAACTTGTAAATCTTTCACAGATCTCAACAAGTGTTTAACGTTTTTTGTCTTCTCTCTGCCCCCAATGTGAGCCTGAGTTCCACTTGGGTTCTCATTATTCAGAAACAACATTATGCATCTTTTATCAATTCACGAGTGTTGGAGAATTCTGCTAAGATTTTATTGATGACGTTGGCAAAAAATAACAAGGAACAACTAATAATAGAAAAACTTTTAATTACAAGTGTTCCGGGGGCTTGGCAATGCTTTGCCCTTATTATCTTCAAGCCAATATGCTCTAGGACCTCCACGTCCTTGTCTTCGATTTCTGCCTTTTCTGGCTCTCGAATGCTGCAGGTGGATTTCATTGCTGTCATGGAGCAATTTTTTGCCTGCAGTTGATCTCCTCTGACTTCTTCAATCCCATGTTCTGTTGGGAACCGCAATAGTTGATGCAATGTTGAGGGAACTGCCCTCATTGTGTGCAACCATGGCCTTCTCAAGATGATGTTATAAGGAGATGGTGTGTCGATCACGATGAATTCTGTCTTAATCTTCCTGGTGCCAGCCTGCACCTCCAAGTTTACTGCTTCCAGTGGCCATGTCGGCGTTCCATTGAATCCGACTATCGGGCCGTTGGATTGCTCCATGTCATCGGGGTGAAGGTCCAGCTCCTTGTAACATCTGACGTACATGATGTCACAAGAGCTTCCTTGGTCAATCAGGATGCGTTTCACTTGGCACTCCCCAACCTGGAGGGACACTACCAGGGCATCATTATGCAGATGCTGGACTATTTCTAGGTCCGCTTCAGTAAAGGTTATCATCGGTCCTTGGCACTCCTCTGCCCGATGTCTTTTTTCCCCGACTTGGTAGACATACTGTAAATGCCTCACCCTCTGGGTCTCACCTCTGATTTCGTTTTCATTCACCCTCGAGTGGATTACATTAACCACCCGAGGTCCTCCTGCCTGTGGTTGCTGTGCTGGGGGAGGCGGAGCTGCTGGTGCTTGAGGCAATCTTGCCTGTTCTTCCCTTGTTCTGGCCTCATCGACAAGGTCCCTCAGATGGCCTTGCCTCACCAAGTCTTCTAAGTGTACCTTTAAGGCTCTGCAACCCTGGGTTGGGTGCCCCTCTTCATTGTGGTAAGCACAACGCCTACCAACGTTTCTTCCCATAAATTCCCCTGGTGCCCTTGCTGGCGTTCTGAAATAGGGTTGGTTTCGTATTTGATCCAGGACTTTGTGGACCAGGATTCGGAACACAGTCGTCACTGCCTGTTTAGCCCTCAATTCCGTCTCTTGTTTGTTCGATCCATTGTTACCTCGGCCTCGCTTCGGCGAGCCGTTTCCCTTCTCTTGCTTAATCTCCTTATTCCCCGATGTATTCTCTTCGGCTCTGGCATACTTCTCGATTCTTGCCATGAGCTTTTCCATGCTCTTTAGCAATGTCTTTGCCAAAGACTTCCGTAGTGGACAATCATCTTTCAGGCCATTCTTGAAAGACACGACCGCCACCTCTTGGTTACATTCAGGTATCCGATTGAATACCTCATAGTATCTTTTTGCATAGGCCCTAAGGCCTTCATCTTTGCTGATCTTCAGAGCCATCAATGCGTCTACCCTCAATGGCTGCAGCTTGTTTGTCACGAACCTGGCCACAAACATCTCGGCTAAGCCTTCCCAAGTCTTTACGCTTCCCTTTGGTAATTTGTGGAACCAATCTGATGCAATCTCCCCGAAGGATGAGGGGAACACTTTACAAAGCAACGGCTCGTTCCCACTATACAATGCCATTGAGTTCAAGTATAATCTAACACGGAAGTTAGGGTCTGACTTACCATCGTATATTTGAAACCTCGGCATACTGAATCTCTTCGGCGCCTCAAACCTGTCCAATTCCACCGAGAATGGTGTCCTCGGCTTGTCAGGTGAGTTGACATCGACATCTGCGTTCTGTTGCTTCCTCTTGAGATAGTCTCTCAAGTCTTATTTGCTCCGCCCAGGAGCTCAACTATCTTTTGACTTTAGTCTTTTCGGCACACTGCTCTCGGCTTCATGGTGGGCCCTTTTTGATCTCTCTCCGTGGGTTATGTCAAAGCATAGCGCCTGGCCTTGAACATGCCGATGTTCTTTGGGCTCTGCGTCCTTTGTGTGATTTGTCCTTCGGGCCTCCTCTCTTCTCGGCTCTTCTCGCCCGACGTCCCTAGTAGGCCAGTGAGAGTGCCTACCGCTCCTGGTGTGCTGAGGGGCCATGGGGATCTGTCCTCCCTTCTGGGTGTTGACCATTGGAATTGGTGTGTTATGTAGTGGGAAGGTCGGCTGCATGACATTGTTTTGCATCATAAAATTGACGACCGACTGCAGGTCGGCCAATTTATTTGCCATCTCTTTTACTTCTTCATCTCTCCGTAGGCACCTTTCTCTCCATACCTGGAGGTTATCTTCGTTGTAGTACCTACTTTGGTCTGTCTTCTTTGAAGTATCGCCCTCCTGGCCGACGTCTTTTGCTCCGTGATCCTGGTCACGAGTTTCTGTGTTGCGGTCGTCTCCTTTGATATCGAGGTCGATAGGTCTTTCACTCTCAGCAGGAGCGTCGTCCCCAATCTTTTCCTTCTGTCCGTTGCTGGCCATCTATTCTCCTATCTTTCCCATAGACGGCGCCAAATTGTGTGAGTAATTTTCCGATCACACTGCCAACTCAGTGATCAGCTGGACAGAACTGGCAGAATAGATGACACCTGGCTAACCTGCAACAGAAAGAGAAGATTCCGGCGGTGGTTCTTCTACCCGGGGGCACTCCGACGATCAAGTCAGTATATCTCAAAGATAATCAAGTGCTAAATTCACTGCTCAAAGCATAAATTGCGTACCTTAGATCCACGGGGGTGCCTCTTCTTTTATAGTTAACTCAATCCCAGTCCCACTAGAAACCTGACTTCTATGGACTCCCATTCAGTGCTTACTTTGGACTCCACAAGAGATAAGGATAGACTCCCTAAGAGTGTTATCCTTATCCATCCTGTAGTCTTCCTTCATCCTAGGACTCTTGTCCCTTATCCGTTTATCTCGGATTCCGATATCTTCGGAAGAAACCTCGGCCTAGCCGAGATCACCTCGGCACAACAACCAGGACACGTGGCACCTCGGCTGACACGTCGGCGTCACCTTGCCGCGTGTTGGTACTCAGAAAATATATCCCCACAATTCCGAACCTATTTTTATAATTTGAATCGTTTATATTGTAAAATTTGTCAAATATGTTATGATATCGGTAACTTTATGATCATATTCTAATTGTTTTTAAAAACATTATCAACATCATGTTAGTCACTTATTTTTTACACAAAAATGTGATCTTGTTAAGGAACTACAAATATTCGATTATCTTGATTTTTTTCATAAATAATCTATTCGATGAACCTTACAATATAAATTGTTTGGATCATCAAAATAGGCACATAATAATGTCCACCGAAACTCACAGCAGTTACTACTATGAGTCACCTGCAGAAGTAATACCAGGTCCATTTTACCTATACTTTTGCCTTTCAAGTTAATTTAGTCCTAATTTTAGTTTCCTCAATTTTAACATTTTTTTCTTTTTGGTGTTCTGTTGGTATTATGCTCAATTGGTGTTATGCTCTTCAGTAGTTCTGTGTTATGCTCAGTTAGCTCTGTTATGTTTTGCTCTGTTTGTTGGTTTCTCACCAACTAGAGCTTAGAGCTTGTGTTAGTTCCAAGCTCCTCTTTATTGATGCTCTTCTCATATTTTGTATGCTCTTATCAATAAAGATCTCTTTTGCCGTTAAAAAAAAAAAAATTTGATCCTATGAATAACGTCTTTTACATTTTTAGAGTAACTTTTCTTTATTCTTTAGTTAAACAAATAAATAAATAAATAACCAAAAGGAAAAAAAAAAATTATTACACATGTTTCTTTATCTATGTTAACACCAAATTAACATAGATAAAGGTATTCAATATATTTTAAAATCCACGAAGAGTGTGGGACAAAAATCTATGCAGTAGGAGTGTGGGACAAAAATTTATGAATGCATTTTGTAAACACACCACATAAAAATAATATATAATAATGTTATAGTGAAATCTGATATATCACTAATGTATTAATTTAATAGGTGGCACGTCAAATAGCATCCGAAATTCGGTACTCAATTTGTTAATCAGCACCCAAAAAAAAAAAAATTTATTGATACAAATCAAATTTGATTACCGTAATATTATTGATATAGAAATTATAGTCCTCCACTATTTTGTTTGGATCACAAAGAGAAAAAAAGAAGGAAAAAAAAAAAAGTGACTTTATGGAAACCAAATTTAGGACGTTTTCTCCGGACAATATTTGAATTAACTATACAATTTTCCCATTCACTTTTGATAATGCATTACTTCACATATTACTAGCATAGTATGATTATTCTACCTTCTTTTTTTTAATTAGCAAAAGAAAGAATCTTTATTGATGAACAAAAAAAGTATTACATCAACAAAAATAAAGGATGAGTATCATAACAAACCATAGTCATCCCAACTATGTTGACACCGATATGACCTCACAATCACTTGCAAGAACACTATCAAGAATTGGTAAGCAACCAACCACAAAATAAGAACACAACATACACCCAGCAAAGCTAGGAAAACAAAAACAAAAGCAAAACAACCTAGTAACATTTCCTCCTCAGAAAGTCCTCTGTTCTTTGGTCTTAGCCTAATTGATACATTTGATCACCTGTTGGAGGCTCTGAACTATATCATTTGAAAATCCTATGTGATTCGTGATTAGATAAAGATTAAAAAATTCCAAATCCCAAAAATTCCAAAACACTCAATCTAAAATCATCAAGCACTTACGAGAGTGATTTTAGTTTGTTTGTTTTTAGGAATAAATAATAAATCGACACAAACGATTTTTTACGTGGAAAAACCACAATTGAAGAACCTTCAATTGTAATCAAAAACCACGAGCGAACCGCCACTAATCAATCCACTACTGAAGGACTACAAGGTTACAAAGAAATCATACAAATTATCCAACCCAGTCAATTTGTCTCTGAATCTTCTGTAACTCTTTCACCACGCCTTCGTCACGGAACTGATTCTGAAGTTGATTCCACACCACAACTTCACTTGTCGAATTAACGACTACGTAAAGAATCAAACGCCTTTTGAAACTTTACGTGTTGATCTTCGGATCCCACCGAAGAGAACACTCTTGAATATGTAGTATCAAACTCTTTGATGTATGAATCTCAACTCATGAGTTTAGAACTCTCTCAAGAACATCAAAGAAAACTCATCAAACTCTCAGAAGAACACTTCAAACAAAACTCTAGAATTCTTGAATCAGATCTAGAAAAAAGTTAGATTAGTTTTAGGAGAAAACCATCTACTTATAGACAACCAAAAAGAATCCCAATCCTGAAAGAAACCAATCACTTGAAAAATTCCGGATTCTGAAGCTCGCTCGAGCGAGGCTCCTCTCGCTCGAGCGAGAAGCTTATCTCGCGTGATTTCTACTAGTGCCTTCGCTCGAGCCACGAACTTTTCGCTCGAGCGAGGAAACAACACTTTCAGGTTTTTGTATGGAAGCAATTCGTCGCTCGAGCCACCTTCATCTTCGCTCGAGCGAGCATTGACCTTCGCTCGATCCACCAATTCCATGCTCGAGCGCACATTCATCTCCTTCAGGTTTTATACCGGACGCAGTCCTTCGCTCGAGCGAGGACATCTTCGCTCGAGCGAGGAAGAAAAAAAACACAAAAAATTTACAACTCAAACACTGAGTTTTGTTCGCGGGATTTTGACAAGATAGGACCTAATATCATTGACAGAGTAAGAACAACCTATATCATGAGCCTTCATCCATATAGCCATCCTTACTTTGATAATGTCATTGATTAATTATTTTTCATTGTATACAAAGAATTTACAATTAGAGGAATAAAATTGAGGATGATGGATTGCCAACTACCAATACCCATTTAGTTCCTCTTGTTAGATCCAAATGCCCATTAAGGTTTTAAATATTTGTATCGGTATTAGTGATACGACTATATATTGATCAATATCATACAATACCGACTAATAGTATACCGTATCAATTAATATATCAATAAATAATAGTATCGAAAATCTAAACCCAATTACATATCAATTAGTATGATATGCAATAGTCAATATTAAACCCTTATCCCCAAACAAAAATGCACAAGCATATTTCAAATACATAAACAAAACAACTTACATAAACTAAAAACAAATATGATTATTGCAAAGATTTGAAGTTTTGTTATGTTATTTGCCGCTCTCTTAGTTTGATTGTTGAGTTAGTGGTTTCTTTCCCGTTATAGGCTTTCTTTGTTGGGCTTATATATCTCTTTGTTGTTTCTTGAATGTATATATCGATTAAACTATGATTGTTCAGTTATAATTTTCTATATGTAAATACTTCTACCGATTTGGAGGGGAAAAATTCTAATTTTTAATTGTCAACTTTTAGCTTATCCAACTTTAATAGTTAATAATTTAACATAATATTAGAGTAGACAATAAATCTTACTTCTGTAATTCTACTACCTCCATACTAATTAAATAAGATGATGGTCAATAGTTCAATATCTTATAAAGTAAATATGCCCCCAAAAAGGGTTTGTGCAACAATCACACAATTATTTTTCTACTAGTGTAGCCTGAATGTCATACATAGGCTCAAGCTACTCTTTAGTTGGATTTTTCAAAGTGTGCTGTTGGGCTGATGAATCAATGATTTGAACCGTTCACTACGTAAGACTCGTCGAGTACTTCATCCCTGTAAAAAATCACATTGATTGGATATGAATAAATTGTGATTGTTTGGCATTTCTCAATCCACTAAATGTGTATTTTGCAAGGACTCTTGTGAAAATCACAATCATCTGTTTTTTGATTGCCTCTTCTCTTCTAGAATTTGGACTTTTATTCAATCTAAGTTGAATGTCTCTTGGCCTGTTCTTCAATGGCCTGGTATTACTCAGCTTGTAGCTCTATCTGCTAAAGGTAAATCTATTAGAGCTATTATTGTCAAACTGGCCTTCACTTGCACTGTATATCAACTGTGGATTGCTAGAAATAATAGAATTTAAAAAAAAAAGAAAAAAGATGATACCTGAGGAGGTTGTTATTAAATGCATTGTGGATATTGTAGACGTCCCCGAACGCATCCCGGGCGAGGAGTGCGAGTCCCCTCCGTTACGGTTCGATATTGGGTCACTACAGTTCGAAGGACTCAAATGTCACGGTTCTTAATCTTGAACCAAAGAGTCCAAATCCGGCAAATCGTTTTGAAAACAGATTTTTTGAAAGAAGTGCCAAACATGGACTGCTTCGCCAAATACAGAGTCGCCACCTAAATATTTTTTAAATGGGAAATTTAGGAAACCCTGACTCGGTGCCAAAGGCCACGTGTCCGTCGTCACCAAAGTTGCCTCGGCTCGGGAACTTGGGTACGATTGGGGAAGGTCACTTCGTGAGCACCCCTGCTCGCCCGGTCAAAGACCGGCCTCTACTAACCGTGATATCTGATTTTGAAAACATTGTGCGTTCTTATTCCGGTTATTAGCCTAGGTTACTATGTGATGCGCACAACATACAAATATAGACTGGATCGCCTGAATTGGAACAAAACATTTCATGTTTGTTTGTTTGAAAATGGTTTGATGGTGCTACCCGCAGGTAGGCTAAGACGTGGATTTGCCACCCTCAGGTGGGCTTAGAAAACATAATTTTGCCACTATCTAGTGGGCTTCAAAACAAACATTTGATGAATTGTCCCAATTCAAGTAACACAACCTCCATCCACAGGCATTCAGGCAGTTATACCACATAAGCAAATAGCCTCATGGTAAGCATGCTATCATGGCAGTCACTCACACGCATGCAAGGATGCTGAAGCATAAAAACTTACCGAGTACTCCGAGCCAAAACAGAAGCTCATTAGAAATCATGCATGATCCTAAATATATAAAAATGCCTAATGCAACACATGCAAAGATGCAACTATAGCAGGCTCGGCTATTCTAAACATGGCATATGGAATGCTACAACTAACACGTATTCAATTTGGAATTGAAATACAAACGCAGTTTGTATGATGCGCCGAGCCCGGTGCGTGCCAAATAGATGAATGATGCAAACATGCTGTCATACTGTATGCTAATTGAAATATGCCCTATATCTACCATCATAAGCGGGTAAATAAAAAGGGAAGAAAGACGTGGGGTTGGAAAACATACATCACACTCACGCACTCTTATTACAATTATGCCCTCGCGCAGAGGGTCCAAATAAATAATACAGTCCCGAATAAAAGAATATTACAGCTCGAATAATATAGAGATCCCTAATTAATTAACAAATTAACTAAGAAAGACTGTAAATTGGCATGCAAGCCAGGAGGTGCCTTGATTCTGATGAATGCTGCAAGTTTGGGCTGCCTTGCGCGGAAATCCACTGGGATGCCCCAATTAGCCTCTGTTTTGCAATGTTTCTCGAAAGGCGTGCCAGACTCTGAAAAGTTGCTGATTCTCTATTTTGCTGCAACAGAGAGCAGGAAAGGGGCATAGCAATGTATTTCACAAATATATGCATGCCTCGATCCTCGTGCCACCAATCACGCATATCGATGCATGATAGCCGAGGAGTCGAATTGCACAACTCAATATAGGATGAATGCGTATGAATGCTACAACAAAACCTAACTCCATCATGGATAATCCGGAGCGTCGGTGACTTGGGAATTGAGACCCGTTCCGTCGCTCGGAGTACGAAACGTGCCTCGTTTCCCGTGCCCGGGCTAACTCCTATCCCGAACACGATGCGATATGCATGATATGCATGAAATGTAGCTAATATGCAACCCTAACATACACAATGTCATGGAATGGCATACACGCTATACGAGGTAATATACAACCGGGCATGCACGATGCTATGGATGAAATGGCATACGCAATGCAAAATGGACTTACACCAACATGAGTGAGCCTCAGCCGCACTCACATAAGAGGCCGAGAGATGAAAAATGAGATGCCTCGAAATGCGTGCACACGGGCACGCAAACCGAGGCAATGGCATACACGATGCAATGAGACTAAAATGGCATACAGAATGCAAAATGGGCTTACACTAAGATGAGTGAGCCTCAGCCACACTCACATAAGAGGCCGAGAGATGAAAAATGAGTAAGAGGCCGAGAGATGAAAAATGAGATGCCTCGAAATGCGTGCACACGGGCACGCAAACCGAGGCAATGGCATACACGATGCAATGAGACTAAAATGGCATACAGAATGCAAAATGGGCTTACACTAACATGAGTGAGCCTCAGCCACACTCACATAAGAGGCCGAGAGATGAAAAATGAGATGCCTCGAAATGCATGCACACGGGCACGCAAACCGAGGCAATGGCATCAAGGCATGAAATGACATAGAAAATGATATGCAAACACGCCAATGGAATTTCAGCACTGAAATATGGGGGAAAACAGTCCCGAAAGATGGCGAAATGACACCAAATGCAAGGAATGGTCCCGAAATGCGAATTTAGGCACCCGAAATGGCCTATAGCCATGCAATGCATGCACGATATGGACATGGAATGAAAATACAGTAGCAAGGCAGCCCCAAAAAAAGCATTTTCCAGTCTAAAATATGGCCAAACAGCAAGCATAGATAGGGCAACAATGGCATGCAAAAAGGGCTCCGCAAAGGAGGCTATGAAACAAGTGGTAGATGCAAAGCCCAAATGGAAAAACACCCTTCTAAAACACTGAAGAGGGACTAAAAATATGAACATTTACAGTAGATGACATCCCCAAAATCAGTATGCAAACATGCCAAAAATGCCATGCAAGAAATAGGCCACAAGAGGGTATAACATGAAGTAGGCCAAACATTCATCAAACAAGCAACAAACCTTCATGAAATATATCCAGGGGGTCAAAATATGACCATTTCCAGTTCTGATGATGGCCGAAAACAGAAGCTAGATAAGCCTAAGAAGGCATGCAAAAATGGGGGCCAAAGAAGGGTATAATGGTAGGTATAACATGGGGGCCCCAAGAAAGGTTGATCCCTTCTACAATGTTGTAGAGGGATACAAAATAAGCTTACTCACAGTTCATGACATGCTCCAAAACAATTTACATATAGGCCAAACAAATCATGCAAATTTACGGTAAATAGGAGAGATTATGAAGCAAGTGCATCATGGGGGGCTCAAAAAGGGTTGAGCCCTTCTTCAATGTTGAAGAGGGGCTCAAAATAGGCCCACTTACAGTTTACATTATGCTCGAAAACAGATCACACATAGGCTAGAAATACTATGCAAATTGTGGCATTTAAGAGGGTATTGAAGCAAGTACCAAATGGAGGGCTCAAACAGGGTTGAGCCCTTAAACAAACATGAAATATGGCTCAAAATAATGACCTTTTCAGTTCTGGTCGGAGCCCAAAAAATAAGCAAATAGGCCTAAGAGATGAGGCAAGAAAATGCTACAAAAGAGGGAAATGGCAACTTACCCTTGAAGACCACTTTTTTTCTACCTCTTGGCTTGAGGAATGTTGCTTCTAAGCCTCTGAAAAGCTCCCCTTGCTGCTGGAAATGGAGTGGTGATGGTGGTGCTTGGTGGTGATGAAGAAATGGTACCAAAACTTGAGAGTTTGAGAGAGATAGAGATGGATATGAGTGTGTATGCTTGAGGCAAGTTTTCTAAGCCTTCTAGGAGAGTCAAAGCTGCTGTATGGATGCAAGGATGGTGGTGGAATTGAGGGAAAGTGTGTAGAGGCTTGGGATTAAGTTCCCTTGTCCCTCAAAAGTCCCCCGAAATCAGATCTTTTGGGGGAAAAAGTTACACAGCTGTAGGGCACACATCCCAAGGAGCATGGCTGGCCTGCTACCTTTCTTGCAGGTGGCCGGCCGGCTACCCCCTATGGCCGGCCGGCCAAGGGTCAAAAATGAAAAGTTGAATTAATGGCCGGCCATGGGAGAAAAGTGTCCTCCCATGTCTCCTGAATACAACCATGTGGTTCAAAGTTAGCAACTCTAAAACAGGAGAGAGAACAAGCCAAATTTAGAAGGGGTTCAAAAGGTTCAACAACAATTACTGGCCGGCCATGGACTTTTAGGGTCCTCCCATGTGTGTACAACACAAATATGTGGTTTGGGCTTGAAGAAAATGCTCCTAGGGTGGTCAACATTGGCCCGGAAGTGAGAAAAACGAGCGTCGGAGGGCGCCGGAGGAGCATAACTGATTGCTGAGACAATTGCTGGCCTCCCACCCTTCAGTGACCTTCCTTATGATAAAACAGAGGTACCTGCCAAAGATGAACAAAAACCGATGCAAAACGAATGCTCGGGGGCCAAAACACGCAGTTCGGGGTCCCGAAAACAGGCTGTTAAGCACCGAAAGTGGCATTCGACCACGAAGTGGGTCTCTCGGACCCCAGTGTCCCTAAAAAGGGAGTAAATAAGATGCATGCCAAAAACCGGAGGAATCGGAGATGGTTAGGCGGTCCCGAACCGAGGCGCACGGCCTGACGGCTCCGAAAACCGGGAACCGGGCTCCGAAATGGGCAAAATGGCCTACGGCCACGAAATGTAGCCCACGGCCACTGAGAGATGGTCTACAAGACCTCTCCCTCCCTTTAGGAAAAGAAACAGAGAAAACCAAGTCTGGTTCGCAAACCGAGGCAGGACACAGAAGAGGGTTCGGAAGTCTGGTGGCGGGGCTCACGGCCGCGACTCTGAGACTTCTGAACAAGCACAACATGCAACACCACCGAGCGCTCAATCGGTGACGTCTGAGTCTTAAGGTCGGTCAAAAATGGGCTGTCTACAGTTGCCCCTCTTTGACAGAACTCGGAAGTCACAAGTGACGGGAGTGAATGTCAAAGCCCAGAGACGACCCATTTTTGACAAGGCCGAAGACTTAGACAATCATACAAGATGAACAGAGATGTGCCCGCAGGCGTGCCCGCAGGCAGGGGGCAAAATGCAAAGCGATATGCACGGAGCCAGATGTAACTTAATGATCATGCAAGTGCAGCAAGCTGTAATGAAGCAAGTTTCGCAAATAGATGCAACAGTTTTAAGCAAGAATGCAAAGCAACAACTACATTTCATGCAGTTAGGAATGCGGAGAATTATTCAATTCTCGTCGCGTCTCACACGGAGAAGATACGATACCTGCGCGATTCGTCTGGTCGCACCAGCCTCAAATGAACCGTACATACAATATCGTGCCTGCAAAAGAAAGAAATTCAACAAGAACAATATGCTAACAACATATATTCAATGTGATTCCTGTGATTCCGAAAGTTTGACACACACGGCGAGTGAATGCATGCAATGCGAGAAAGGAACGTGCGTGACAACGCATGCTCGAGCACAGAGGTATGGTACACCAAGAAAACATGCATGACAATGCAAAATGTTCATGAGAATGCAAGTTATGTGCACAACAATGCAAAACGAGCATAAACCAGGGTGCCCGTTTGTTGCGAAACAACGAGTAAGGAAACGCGCATTTCGGCGAAGGCAACTCAATCGCGGCCTCGGGTTCACCTCCCGGAGAGGTTACAACATGCTCAAAAAGGATACACTTTGATTTTGATGAGTAATGATGAGACACATGTCAGAAATTGCAGCTGAAGTTCCGGCGGAGCAATTTCGCGCCAGAAAGTACACTTTTCTTGAACTTTTTCAGGTCCCGGGAACTCCAATCTTCCTCAAAATTTGCAGAGGGCTAGGGGAGGATATGGAGAACATGGCCGGCCAGGTGGTTGCCCAAGGGGAGGCTGCCGGCCACCTTCCAAAAAGCAAATGGCCGGCCAGCCAGAAAAGGTGGCCGGCCGGCCACCTGCCCAAAACAGGGGGCAGTTTTGTCATTTTACCTCATTTTCTTTATATTCACTTGCCCATTCAATCCGAGACCACACCCACAGCTGCGAAATCTTCTCTCCTTGCCTCCCAAACCATTTGTTCCTTCAGATCTGCACTTTATACGCGCTTTTCAGCCTTCCACGCAAGTTGTTTTCGCGAAATCATTCGATTTTAAGCACTTTGGACCGATTAAATTTTGATTTCGGGGCTTCTTTTCTCATTTTCACCACTTGAGGTAAGTTTGTCTCAATATTTGGAAGATTTTCTCGGGAGTTGACTTTTGTTGACTTTTTCATTTCCCGAGAGTTGACTTTTGTTGACTTTTTCCAATTTTGGCTCATTTTTGCTCCTTTTGCAGATTTTTTTGAAATGGCAGGTAATTTCCCTCACGGTGGAGGTCCTCCAGGTGCCGGAGATGATTTTGATATCATGACGCTGCCCCGAGGGTCCGCCCCTTTATCCCCGAGAGATACGCCCCGGCGGTGCATGTTCTTCCGCGAGCCGTTTTCCGTCATTTCACTGACTTCAATGATCGGGCACCCGGAGATCTACTTCTGCGAGAGCCGGAGCACCACCTTTCTTATGAGGCACGAGAGGTATTTTACTTCATTTTCTGTATTTTTCGTGCATTTCATACTTTTGCCATGCTTGAACACACAGTTTAGCCTATGACATAGTACTTTGCTTGCATCCTGAACATGTGGTTTAAACACTTGAATTTCTGAACACTAGGCTCATCGATTGATTGTGAACGCACGGTGCACATTAGTTAAGCATTGAACACACGGTTCAAACACTGATTTATCGAACACACACAACCCGAATTTAAAGGTGAACACACAGCACACACTGACTAAGAGTAGAACACACAGTCCCAAACTCTGATTTTCTGAGCACACAGTCCAAGTTGATGGAGAGTAGAACACACAACCCTGATTGAGAGTAGAACTCGCAGTCCCGAACTCTGATTTTCTGAACACACAGTCCTAGTTAATGGTGAACACACAGCCCACACTGATTAAGATTTGAACACGCAGCCCAAATTCTGATTTTCTGAACACGCAGCCCAGATTAATTAAAGTGAACACGCAGCCCACTGATTAAGATTTGAACACGCAGCCCAAATTGATTCTCTGAACACACAGCCCAGATTAATTAAAGTGAACACGCAGCCCACTGATTAAGATTTGAACACGCAGCCCAAATTAATTTTCTGAACATGCAGCCCAGATTAAAGCGAACACGCAGCCCACTGATTAAGATTTGAACACGCAGCCCAAATTGATTTTCTGAACACACAGCCCAGATTAAAGCGAACACGCAGCCCACTGATTAAGATTTGAACACGCAGCCCAAATTGATTTTCTGAACACACAGCCCAATTAAAGCGAACACGCAGCCCACTGATTAAGATTTGAACACGCAGCCCAAATTGATTTTCTGAACACACAGCCCAGATTAAAGCGAACACGCAGCCCACTGATTAGGATTTGAACACGCAGCCCAAATTAATTTTCTGAACACACAGCCCAGATTAAAGCGAACACGCAGCCCACTGATTAAGATTTGAACACGCAGCCCAAATTAATTTTCTGAACACACAGCCCAGATTAAAGCGAACACGCAGCCCACTGATTAAGATTTGAACACGCAGCCCAAATTGATTTTCTGAACACACAGCCCAGATTAAAGCGAACACGCAGCCCACTGATTAAGATTTGAACACGCAGCCCAAATTGATTTTCTGAACACACAGCCCAGATTAAAGCGAACACGCAGCCCACTTACTTGCATTTGCACACGGCTTATTCATTTTATTTGCACACAGCTCGTTCATTTTATACTGACACATGCATTCATTCTGAATGCAGGTTGGCTCTCGTACCGTGCGAGGATACGGCTCCACTGCTGCGAGAGAGTGGTACGCCGAGCTCCCGGAGGCTGTCCGGGATTTGGTTGACTCAGTAGGGTTCGGGGCCTTCTGCATGGGGTTATCACATTGTCCTGCTAGTAGGACACTGTTAGCAGCTTTGGTGGAGAGATGGTGGGACACCACCAATTCTTTCCATTTTTCCGCCACCGGGGATTTGACCATGACCCCGCTAGACTTCGCCGTACTCACCGGTTTAGACATAGGAGGCTGGCCCATTCCTTATGACGAGGATATGGGCGAGTGGGAGGCCGCTTGGGTACATCTGTTGGGGGCCCGCCCACCTGTGGACAGAGCTTCTGGGAGAGTCCGGTACACCTGGTTCTCTTCCCGTTTTCGGAGGCCGGAGATGGAGCCCGAGTCTCCTGAGGAGGCGGAGCAGTACGCCCGAGGTTTCCTTATGTTCCTCTTTGGCACCACTCTGTTTGCTGATAGGGGGAACACTGTTGGGTTGTATCTTTTGAGTGCCCTAGTGGACCTATCACAGGTCAGTCGGTACGACTGGGGTGGCGCCGGCCTGGCTACCCTCTATTGCTATATGAGCGCGGCCTCTCGCGGGCGGGGAGACTTACTCGGCGGCTATTGGAGAGCCTGGGAGGTACGTTCTGTCCTCTTGATTTACATTTCTGCTCCTCATTACTTGTTCATCGCACACACGGCGCACTTTACATTCTGTATTTTGCCCTCAGCACTTTGTATTTACATTCCGCACTGCTTTTCTCAGCTATGGGTCTACGTATATTTTCCACGTTAGCCCCGGAGATGGAGGTGGCAGGGTTTCTTACGACCCCGTTCTCATTGGTATTCGAGGGCCCGCACCGACCAAGACCTCAAGAGACTCTCTTCTACTTGCGTCAGTATTTTGACACTGTTCGGACGACAGAGGTATTCCAGAACTCTCAGTTCTCTTCCATTTTCATCTTTGATTTGCCCTGTATATTCCCGATTTCTGACTGATTTATGCACTGATTATCCGCAGATTACATGGCAGCCCTGGGCAGTCTTGGGCGATGGTATCCGATTTCAGTATGCTGGAGGATCGGGCACTTCCCAGTACAGGGTCCTGCTCGAGGGGCCGGTTGGTAGGGCATGGTTCCTGGGGGAACGTTTTTTGTGTCAGGTATGGGGGTACGTTTCTCAGGATCCTCCTGCCGCACCTCCAGCCACTATGCGGACTGCTGATAGACTCTCTACCCAGGAGGTCATTAGTGCTATGCAGGGCACCGATGCTTTGCTACATCTCACGGACGGGGACTACGCCACTTATCGTCACACATATCTGATGCCTCCCTTGACGGGAGTGCGTGCTCCGCCACGGAGGCCTGCTGATGTACCATCTTCGAGCCGGGCTCGTGCTACGGATATCCCCTCCTCCAGCAGGGCTGGTGCATCCAGAGGTGGGCGCGGATTCATTCCACCGATCCCACCGACTTTTCATCATCCTGGGTGGCCAGACATGCCGACCGAGTTGACGAGTTGGCGATTCGGGGCTCCTTACCAGGTCTCGCTAGAGCCTCCTCTTCCTGACCACAGATATGTCAGAGACCCTGATTCACCACCGGTATGTTTTACAGCTTTGATTTATCAGTCGAATATTTGGACATTCATTCCTTTACTGATAGTTTTGCATTTGTATCTGTAGCCTCCAGTTGAGTACATGGATGAGATGCTTGGGATGCTGGCCACATTCGAGGGCATGATCCTACGGAGGGAGGCACAGCTAGCCATCATGGGCGTGCAGGTACTGTCCATCTTTCCCGTATTTAGCATATTTCTGATGACATGCTGGTTTTGAACATTCTGCTGTATTGATAGGCTGTGTAGAGCACATCTGACACACACCCCACTCGCGAACATTCTGCTTTTCATATTTGAACTGATGTATTGAACTCTTCACTTTCAGATGCCTCCTGTATACGCACCGCCGCAGGCCGGGCCACCCGGGCCTTCTCAGAGAGGTCGAGGTGCTGGGCCATCTGGGCCTTCGGGAGCTGGGCCATCCAGGCCTTCTCAGGGAGCAGGGCCATCTAGGCCTGTCCGAGGAGCTCGAGGAGCGGGGTCGTCTCGCAGACGTAGGGCACATGTTATAGAGGCAGAGCCTGATGAGGAGGAGGAGGAGGAGGAGGTCGCAGATCGTGAGTCAGAGACATCTGCTGAGGAGGGAGGCTCCGGCCTTGGTTCCGGGAGTGGAGGCGAGGCTGAGGGGGATCCTGAGGATGACAGCTCCGACCCGGATGGTGATGATGGTGCAGAGGTTGTCCCGCAGAAGAGGATGAGGGGGCCTCCTCATTCCCGCTCCCGAGGATATTGATGTTATTTCCTGCTTTATTTTACTTTTTGCTAGTAGTTTGTAGCACTTTGCACATTGTTAGGCAGTTTTATTTTCTGTAAAACTTGTACCTTTGTTTGTTGTAAAACATGATGGAATGAAACAGCTTTTGAAAAGGTGTTTGTATTTGAAACTCTTAGCATCGCATCGCATCATTTTGCACAAAAATGGAATTGAATGGGAATGTGCCTTGTGTATTTACCGGGTCAGGTAATGAACCGACGCAACAAATCAAACAACTCGACTCACTAAGAAATAACAGAATCTTAGCAAGTTTACAACTCGATAAGCAAAAATACAACAATGTTAACGACTCGATAAACAAGACATAATAAAATTGCATAAACAAAAGGTAATAACTCAAAACACAAAATGCGACAGCTCGACAAAACTTACAACTCGATAAACAAAGCAACAACTCGATAAGCAAAATACAACAAAGCGTACTTCGGACGGACGATCTGGATGATGGAACGCATCCGAAACTGAGAGAAATGGAGGCCTTCGACATCCCCGATGCATAGAAATGCCTCAAACTTCCTTCCGGAGGGCAAAACAGGACCAATGCATGGCCGGCCACATTTTGCATCTGGGGACTGAAGGGTGGCCGGCCGGCCAGTTTTTGAAACAAAGATGGCCGGCCTGCTAGAATAGATGGCCGGCCGGCCACCTTTCCTGCAACTCCTAGAATTGTGACACGTGTCCCCGAATAGTGTTTTACCCCCCTATAAAGCTCCAACTTTGGAACTCTTTCATTTCATCACTGCTTTGCACAAAAATGGAGGCATTTCTCGTAGAAAATCTCACATCTTGGATCTCTTCTTTAGATGGCTCGGAAAAGTTGAACTTCCGGGGTTTCGGCTTGAACGCACTATTCACGCTGGGCCGGACTCCACTGCATTTTCCTTTCCTCCATGCCGCGGCGAGGTTTTGGAACCCGGTGACGCATGTCTTCAGCTTCGGAGGGCAAGAGGTATGTCCTACTTTCGAAGACTTTCAAGTCTTGATGGAGTCTGAACGCTCAGAAGAGATTTTGCCTCAGTCCCGCTTTGGCCACGCCCAAGCTTTAGGGCGGATGTGCGGTCTCAACGCGCATGATGCTCGACCTCTGGCCTGTAACGGGATGTTGGATATCCCGAGCCTGGTTTACCGATTCTCTGACGCTGGTGACCGCAGTGACCATCATTGGCAAGGTTTCCGACAACATGCCCTCTGCTTGTGCATGCTATCTCATTTTTTGTTTGTCTCGGGCTCCGGAGGGGCTAGCATCCGTTTGATTGAAGTCGCTCAAGGCTTGAGGGAAGGAAAGAGTTGTATCGCCATGACATTGCCGAGACACTGATGGGCTTGGATGCTTTCTGCCGCCAAGAGACAACTAGATTTGCAGGGAGTCCACTACTGCTGCAGGTAATGTTTCCCACCCGATCTCACATATGTATTTGCTCACATCACTCGGCCCTCAGGCTCGGTTTTTCTCACAAAACCCTCATCTCGCTTTTCTCTCATCGCGCATCTCTCTATTCTTTATTCTCTCATTTTTCATCCCTCCCCAGATATGGTTGATGGATAAATTGCAAGTTGTGGACTCTTGCCCTGCTTACTCAGCCCGCGGCTACTTCTTTCGACAACGCCTAGTTGACGCCCTTGATGAGGGATGGTGGTTTGAATGGATGTGCAATTTGTCTGCCGGTCACATTGCTTGGCGCTGTCCTTGGCTTAACCTTCCGGCGATGAGCTATAGCATGTTCCAGGATACGGGGATCCGGTTGGTCGGCTTGACCCATTGCGTATTCTATTTCCCATTCCGCATTCTGCGCCAGTTTGGCCATGATCAGACTTGCCCTCCGGAGGGGATTGAGTACCCGGTCACTTTCCCGGTCCGAGGTGCACATCTGGCTCGACAGGCCGCAGCGTGGGGAATTAGAGAACTTCTAGCCCCTGCTCCCACTTTTAGTTGCACTTTGTCTGACGAGTGTTGGGATTGGCTCAACGAAGAAGCACAGGTTGGGCCTAGGTTGGCATCAGAGACTTCCACCAGCTCTGGAAGGGGGCGCAGGGACACCTGACTTGACTATGCCCCGGATTTATTGCTTTACTAGTACTTTCAAGTTTTCAATATGGGTGTAATAAAAAGCAACTTCAATTGTATGCAAGAGCAAGAGAACTCTGTTTTGAAATCAATGAAATTGAAGGTTGTGGTACTGAAAATTCTCCGCTTTGGTCCAAAAATGGTCTTAGTTGTAAAAAGATTAATTTGAACAAAGTCAACTTTTATTAAAACTTTTCAAAACTATTTTCGATATGGATCAGAACTGGACACGCCTGAGATCTGTCACTGAGATGCACAACCCCGGATCCTAGCAACTGGAAAGTTGCCCCTAGTCTGAATGGTACCGCAGCACTGTGTGGCAACGGAAAGTTGCCCCTAGTCTGAATAGCACTGTACCGGAGATCACGATAAATGCTGATGAATAGAGATGACTGAGATGATCAAATGGACAAAGTTGATCGGGGAAAAGATTGTGGCTGAACTTCAGGATGAAGCTGCCTACGTATCCCAAAGATGGGAATCAAGCCTTACGTAGTTCAGGCTTAGGTTCGCTCGGGTATTTTCACTCTCCTTTTGCGCTCTAACTTTTGCCAAGGCCGCCCTTTGCGGGTTTTCAACCTTGCGAGCTCAGTTTTTATAATTTCAAATTTTCTGTGCTCTGAGTTTTGCCTAGGTCGCCCTTTCGGGTTTTCGGCCTAGCGAGCCTCTCAGGGGTAGTATTTCTTCAACTTGTCCATGTTGATCGGTTGGGAAAACTCTAAGCCATCTAGATCCATCAGAACCACAGCTCCACCAGACCAGATTGACTTGATGATGTAGGGACCAGTCCAATTAGGTCTGAACTTGCCCCTTGGGTCGTGGATGGGAGCTCGGTTGTCTTTGAGCACCAAATCTCCTTCCTTTAAATTCCTGGACTTAACCTTCTTGTTGAAAGCCCGGGCAATTCTGCGTTGATAACCTTGGATGTGGTACAGTGCTTTCAGCCTTCTTTCATCGAAAAGCATGAGTTCCTCAAATCTGCTCTGTTGCCAGTCTGCTCGGCTATTTGACACTCGGCCAATACTCGTAATGACGGAACCTCAATCTCGATAGGTAGAACGGCCTCCATCCCATAAACCAGAGAATACGGAGTCGCCCCAGTAGAAGTTCTGATCGAAGTCCGGTAGCCCCACAGAGCGAACAACAGCTTATCTGGCCAGTCCCGATAGGTTTCCACCATCTTCTGTAGTATGCGCTTGATATTCTTGTTGGCGGCCTCAACCGCTCCATGTTGGTTTGCGGCCGATAGGTAGACGACTTATGAAAAGCCACATTGTATTTCTCCAACAAATCAATCACCTCCTTCTTGAAGTGGGAACCATTGTCTGAAATTATTTCGTTTGGGACCCCTAGCGACAGATGATGTTGTTTCTGATAAACTTTGCGACGTGCGAAGCCTTCAACACCGCATAAGATTGGGCCTCAACCCACTTTGTGAAATAATCTATCGCTACCAAGATGAACTCATGCCCATTCGACCCCTTCGGCGTAACTGCTCCGATTACATCAATTCCCCAGACTGAAAACGGCCATGGCGAAGTCATGTTGTACAGCTTTGACGGCGGAATGTTCATGCGATTTGCATGAATCTGACATTTGTGGCATCGCCGGACGAAACTAATACAATCCTCCTCCATGGTGGACCAGTAATAACCCTGTCTGAGAATCTTCCGTGCCAACATTACCCCATTCATGTGTGCACCACATTCTCCCCCGTGGATGGCTTCCATCAGACGCTTTGACTCTTCGGCATCAACGCACAGTTTATGCATTCCCAGATGACCCCGTTTATACAGTTTACCTTTACCCCCGCAGATGATGAACTGAACTGCCATTCTCCTGATTGCCTTTTGTCTTTGGCATTTACCCCTGGCGGGTATGCTTCTTTCTCCAAGAAATTCCAGATGTCGTAATACCAGGGGTGTTCGTCCTGAACTTCATCTATGGCTGCAATCGACTCATAGGCAGGTGCAAATTTCTGGTCAATGATGACTGGACGCATTCGGACTCCACACGGGATGTCTATCATAGAAGATAGAGTTGCTAAAGAATCTGCGAACCTGTTGTTCTCTCTTAGTAGATGAGTAAAACTTAGCTTCTCAAACCGAGGAATCAGCAAATCCAAGGTTTGGTGATACATCATCATCTTTTTTCTCTTTTACTTTCCAGTCTCCTTTAGCTTGAGACACAAACAAGGTTCGAGTCCCCAATGACGTCCAACCGTCTTGCCCCTAGTTCCAGGGCTGCTTCTAGACCAGCGATGCACGCCTCGTATTCTGCTTCGTTGTTCGAGACTTTGAATCGGAGTTTGAAGGCTAGAGGGATACGGGAATTGTCGGGTGCTATCAGCAACACTCCTATCCCATACCCATGTTGATTTGACGCTCCGTCAAAGTACATCGTCCAAGTTTCATCGTCGATATGCAGAATTGATTCATCCGGGACAGGTACTCAACTGCTTCATCCCCCTCAACCGGGTGGTCGGCAAGGAACTCTGCCACTGCTCTTCCTTTCACTGACTTGCGTGTCACGTACGTGAGATCAAATTCGGAGAGCAACAGCAACCAACGAGCTAGCCTACCCGTAAGCGCTGGTTTCTCGAAGAGATATTTGATGGGATCAAGTCGTGAAACCAACATTACAGAGTGAGCTAACAGGTAGTGCCGCAGCTTCCTGGTAGCCCATACCAAGCTAAGCAAGCCTTTTCCAGCGGTGTATATCGGGTCTCATACTCCAGCATCTTCTTCTTGCTGAGATAGTAGATGGCTCTCTCCACCTTGTCTTCTGATTCTTGTGCAAGCATGCAGCCCATTGTAGTTTCAGTCACTGACAGATACAAAATCAACGGTTTCCCCGGTTCTGGCGGTGACAACACGGGCGGGTTCTGTAAATATTCTTTAATCTGTTCAAATGCAGCTTGACATCGGCCGTCCCATTGGAACTTCTTGCCTTTCTTCAGGAGACCAAAAAGTGGTTCACAAGTCAAGGTTAATTTTGAATAAACCGTCTTATGAATTGCACTTTACCCAGAAAGCCTCGCACCTCCTTTTCAGTCCTTGGTGGTGGCATTTCTAAGATGGCCTTGATTTTGGAAGGATCGACCTCGATGCCTCTTTGTGTAATCAGAAACCCCAGCATTTTTCCCGCTGTAACACCAAATGTACATTTCTGAGGGTTTAGCCGCAACCGGAATTCCCTGATCCTTTGGAAAAACTTATGCAAGGCGGTGTAGTGGCCCTCTCTTTCTTTGGACTTGACAATCATGTCGTCCACATACACCTCAACCTCTTTGTGGATCATATCATGTAGTATTGTGGTCGCGGCCCGTTGATAAGTAGCTCCAGCGTTCTTCAACCCAAACGGCATTACCCGGTAGCAGTATGTCCCCCACGGGGTGGTGAATGCAGTCTTTTCCCGGTCTTCTGGTGCCATCACTATCTGGTTGTAGCCCGAGAAGCCATCCATGAATGAGAGCAAAGCATGCCCTGCTGTGAAGTCTACCAACTCATCGATGTGCGGTAAGGGAAAGTCGTCCTTCGGACTAGCCCTGTTCAAATCCCTGAAATCCACACACACCCGGATCCTGCCATCTTTCTTCGGCACCGGAACAATGTTGGCCAACCAAGTCGGATATTCAGATACCAGCAGGAAGCCTGCGTCGATTTGCTTGGTGACCTCTTCCTTAATCTTAAGAGCCCAGTCCGGGCGGATCCTTCTGAGTTTCTGCTTGACAGGTCGGGCCTCGGGGTCAAGGGGGATCCGATGCTGTACAATCTCAGGATCGATTCCAGGCATGTCTTCGTAGGACCACGCGAAAACATCTTTGAAATCTTTTAATAAAGCGACTAAGCGCTCGCGTTCCTCCGAAGACAACGTGGACCCGATCTGGACCAGCCGCGGGTCCTCCTCAGTACCAATGTTCACGGTAATGATTTCATCCATTAATGGTTTAACAAATCTCTCTTGCTCTTGCTCAATTAAACGTTGTAAAACCGGAGGAACTTCGTCCTCGTCGTTTTCATCAAAGTTTTGAAAGTCTGAATTAATACAATAAATCAAGGGCACAGAGAAATACTCGGAAACCACATTCACCTCATTCTCATTAAGTTCATCCAAATCGTCCAATTCATTTACAACAACAGACTCAAATGAAAAGGAAAAAGACGACCTAGACAGGACTGTGGCATCCGGGTTAACATCCCCAGGAGTACCAGACTCAGACTCAGTCGAGCTGGAACCTGATTCCGACTCACAAGACTCGGTGGAATCAGATTCCGGCTCACTACCTGACCCGGTGCTGCTGGACAAAAATCCCTCCTCGTATTGCCAAGTGAGAGAGGGTGCGATAGATGCATCCAAGATAGCTGCTGGTTGGCTCGCAGCCGTTTCATCCCCAATCATGGAAACCACGAAGTTATCCCCCAAGCACTCTTGGTCGATCGGAGGATCAGAGAGTAGACATGCCAGTGCTACCCCCATTTCAAATTCTGTGCCCTCAGGATCCCCTGCTTTGCACTGCTCAGCCTCAGCTGGTGGGTCTGTCTGCTCTGTGGCAACGTCATCCCCGGATAGTTGCAAATCAAAGAAAATTTCGAAGCCTGGTACGCGCTTCTTCTCCGCGTTTAGCCACGGCTCTGGGAAGCCGCAAAATGGAAAGTCCTCCCCTCCCTCCGGACAAAGCGTCCGTTCAGGGTACCCTGAATGGGCCTGTGTATTAAGTCAAAAGGCTTCCCAGCCTGCTTCGCTCTGGCTCTACCGGCCATTTCTTTTCCTTTCCTCACCCAGTCCTCTTTGGTGGGCAGATAACCCAGTCCAAAGGTATGCGGGTTGTGTGGCACTTCGGCCAACGCAGCGACTCCTTTCCTGCCGCTCCTTCCTAATCCCATCCCGGAATATGTTGTAGCTTGTTCATGAGGTAGACGGATTGAGCACTGACGTACACACCCTCATTCACAGCCATAATATTTTGCACTACTACCCGGGCCTCAGCCAAAGTGAATCCTGATAAGAATACGTCTTCTGTGCCATGCTCGATTTCTAGGACTGGCGTAGATACCTCCGGAGGCGGATGGATTGATGAGTTCCCGAACAAGTGGCTACTCCCTTTCCATAGGGGTATTTCACCATCTGATGTAGAGTGGAAGAGACTGCCTTTACTTGGTGCAGCCACGGCCGCCCCAAGAGTAGGTTGAAGGTTGCGGGAACGTCCAAGACATGAAATTCGATGTCGTGTTGTCCTGGACCAACCTTGGTTTGAATCTTGACAGTCCCCATCACTTCCCTGCTCGTATTATCGTAAGCTTTGATCACCTGAGTTGTCGGGACGAAGTCCGCTGGCTTCAACCCAATCGCATATGCTGTTCTGGCTGGGCAGACATTGATGGCGGACCCGGTATCAACAAGTACCACCGGTATCCATTTATCTCTACATTCCACGGAAACGTAGAGGGTTTGTTATGGTTTGTGCCCTCAGGCGGTAATTCCTTGTCTGAAAAGGTTAATGCCGGGGAACCTCCTCCCGGAAAACCAACCCAACCAGCTGCTCTGGTGTAGTGTCTATGGAGAGTTTGGCCTTGTCCATGGCAGATAGGACGGCCTGTCTGTGCACCCTCGATGCCATAAGCAGTCCCCAGATGGAGATATCTGCTTGTATCTTCTTCAATTGCTTGAGCACAGCTTCTTTTCTGTTTCTCTCTCTGTTTCTCTCAGCTTCTTTGTCTTTCCAGATGCCTCAGGTTGGTCCAAGTGTTGGGGCTTGAAATACCGCCCACTTCTGGTCATATGAGCGATCTCGTCAATATACCAGGTATCATCTGGTTGGTTACTTCCCCAGTCTTCATCTGTGTGGGCAAGACATAAGTCATCGTCTTCCCACCACATTCCGTCGGCAGCCGACAGACATCTGTCCGGCTCCGGTATGATCGTACTCGCAGCACCTTCAGTCTTTATGCCCGCAGCATTTTCTGTTCCTGTGCACACAGCACTTTCGACCCCCACATGGGCCTTAGCTTTTCTGATTCTCTCGGAATCGTCAAACCTTTGTTGTTCCAACTGCGTCAGTACAGCTGGTTGGTCAATATTCCCTGTATTTACAATCCCCAAATTCTGAGCGAAATTCTTAACGCCGGCGCTCTCCGGCGGTGGATTCTGACCCTCGGCCCTTCCGGCCATCATTGATACTCTCGCCCCTGCCGGGGCCCTGTTCTGATTGAAATTCTACAACGTCTGGCTGATCATCTAACCATCCGGTAACTTCTGCCGACTCCTCATAGTCGAACCAGTTGATTGCAGCATCCCCTGATTCTTGGTCGTTGAAGAACTGGAAGTTGGCAAAGTCCCCTTCCACTGTTGTCAGATCATCTGCCCCTTGTTCAAGTCTGTCCCCCCGAATCATGCACAGCTCAGCTTTTTCTGGCAGCCCCACACTCTCAGCTCAGACTGGCCCACTGATAAGATGTACTCCGCTTGGATCATAGGCTCCTCCAGCATAATTCCCAGGCTGTTCCATCCCAGACTCAACAATTCTGCTCTCCTCTGAAACCTGCCCCGTTCCATCTTCGGTGGTCACCACCACTGGCTTAGATTGGGTTGTGGAGATGTCCATCATGCACAAGTCAGTGCAGACAGGAAGGATCACCTCCGGCTTGGGTAGGTGAGAGGGAGTAATATAGATACTAGGATCGTAGGACACGACCCAGTTTGGATGAAATTGACTCTGTTGGGAGGAGGGGCTTGGTTGTGTGGTGGGAGAGGATTTGTTTGTGACGTTGGGTTTTTCGGGAGGCGCGATCACCTGCTTGTCGATAAGATCCTGGATCTCATGACGCAATCTGAAAACACGGTCGGTGTCATGACCGTGCTGTTGGTGATACGCGCAGTACTTTGCTGGGTCATGAGAGGGAGGGAGTGGATTTGGCAGTGGCCTCGGCTCTAGGTGTGTCAAATGCTTCTTCCTGATTAACACCCCCAGAGCTTTGGACAGGGGCATATAGAGGGGTGTAAAGGTTCTTTGGCCTCTGGGCTGAAATCTCGGGGCTTGGGTACTGCTCCCGATGTACTGGAAAGGGTGTGGCCGCCGCGGGCCTTGGATGGGGAGGGGGGAGTGGTGGTGACCATACCGACCTCCGAAGTCCTTGTGTTTGCAGCGCCACTGGGCCTGCGTTTTATTACGGTTGAATGTCCTTCGGGGCTGCTCCCGGTCCTGGTCGATCAGACCTTGCTTCATCGCATCCTCGATCTGTACCCCCATCTCGTGTAAATCTGAGAAAGTTGGAAAGGGGAGTACAATCATCTTCTGCATGAGTTTCGGTTGGAGATTGCGCACAATCATCCGGATTTGATCTTTGCCCTA